>CM072800.1:21319851-22519851 GCA_036983795.1 Megachile lagopoda
CCATGAAATTATGCTACGTTAATCGCAAGAAACCTGTAATTTAGCAGCTAAGATGAATGATTTACAGTGTCATATGTTTACAAAAAAATTGTATATAAACAATTTTTTGAAATTGTTTGAACTGTTTGAACTTCGATTTGAAGATTTTCCTCAATAAATTGGTTAGATAATGATGGTATTGTACAAGATAAAATCTAACTTTTTCTTATTATGAAAGACATTCATATAGACATATAAATAGTTTATTTAGGGTATTTACTTCAACGAATGTATTGAAAAAATATCACTTATAATATATAAGTTGGTTATTATGTGGTACAAAAAATATTTAGAGTAATTGTTTTCAACAGGAATGTAGCCAATTTCAATAAGTTTTTCGTTAACTTAATAATTGATGTTATGTAATAATGATTGTTATAAATATTGATTGAACGTAATAGTGGTGTTGTAAATTGTTTTACTATAGTAATAGTATTATTAATGCTGTTAAAATGTTTATTTATTGTTTCACTCCCTATTATTGTGTTATAAGTACCAATGCATTTAGCAGAAGATGAATTTAGTTGAAAGTATAAGTACACAATAAGTTATATCATAAAGAACATTAATAATTTATTCGGTATATAATAATTACGCTGTATTAATTTATAATATCCACGAATTGTGATCTTTTTGCGTAAACAGATTTTCTTTTAAATATCAAAATATTTCTCTACAATTTTTATATTTCAAAACAATTTGATTTAATATTCTCGATTAGCCCTTATATGACAAATATTTTATTGTATATTTTCTACTTATTTTTCTTGCAAATCACTCTTTTTCAGTTTTACTTCCAGTTTAAGGACCGCCTGTTAATATTAAGTTTTCATGCATTTGATGCAGGTAAGATGCAGGAATTGAAAACGTTACGAAGGACTTACTCGTAAATTTTTGAGGAGTGTGTTATCACTTTTGTTATGTACTGTGTTGATGAATATGTCTACAATTTTCTTATAACTATTTATTTTAACTTTTTAACAGTTGTTTATATATAACACTGTCCAACATAAATAACCGTAGCAGTGAGAGACACGACAAGCAAATCGTACTAAAATCAGCTTACACGTTGGTAAATTGTTGGTCGTTTTTCTTGAAAATTATTGAAAAAATTTTATAATTTTATAAAATATATTTAAAATTTTCCGGAGGTGGATGAGAAATATGTACACAAAATATTTTTTTTCTCTTTAAAGTACAATCAACCTCTGTCGGTTGTACTTACGATTGCCGGCACCCTGTATATATGTATATATGTATACAGGTTGAATTGAGTTAAAAAAAACTGGTTACAGGAGAAACTGGTTTTGAATAATACGCAGCATTAACGTGTTATTTGAGGGATGCCTGTATATTATTTTATGTTTTATTTATTAAGGTATGATGTATTGAATTAGAATCAATATTATTAGGAATGATCGCTTAAAAATTAATGCCCTAAACTCTTTTCGATCATTTTGTTATGCTTTAGGGTAGATACTCATGTGATATTATTGTGATGTATTTTACAATGAATTTACTTAACAAAAAGTATTCCTGAATAAATGGTCATCATATATTCTTTCGTCTTCTACGATTTACAAAAACTAAAAATATAAATTAATGAGAAGATTTCAGTGAGGAAAAAGGAAACGATTTAAGAGGAAAGATTTAAAGTTATAGCTAATAGAGGAAAAAGTTCAGGTTTTTAACTAAGTATTCCAAATAATCATAGTGAATGACATTAAAAATCAATTAGGACAGCAGATATCTTTTATTTCTTTTTTTGATTTCTAATAGGAACATTGAATTTCGGAATTTGCATTTTGAATAAAAAATGTTATTATTTAGGTAATCAAATTTGTTTTATTTATTCTGACATCCATCAGTTTTAAAATTTTGAATATTTTTGACCATCCAAATACTGTAATAAATAGGTCCAATAACCGCTATTCCAAAAAACACACAGTTATCTAGGTTTCTATTGAATGTAGTGCTCATTTTGTAGTGTCAAAGTCACGAAAGACTTCTTTTCTATAGATCGTTTAATTTGTTTTAATTTCAGCTATTATGTCACGCATGTGGAAATTATTGTACCGTTTAAAAAAAATTTCGAAAATCTTGAAAATTTGGCAAAATGATCTTGACCAGAAAATATTGTAACCCATTATCATATTTGCCCTTTCAAACAAAATATGTATAACGTTTTTTCTATATACTAAATAAAAAAAATATTCAAGGAATTCAAGTTACGTGGGGACACCCTGTAAATTCTAATCCAATTTGCCTATTCGTATTACATTCTGATGCATAAGAACCTTTCTTAAAAAATTAAAACTTAATTTAAAAACGACAATAATGGTAGCACCGGTTATACATAACAGTGGGGGACAAAAAGTATTCGTACACTGGAAATATTAGAAATAAAAAGAACAAAAGATTTCCTATATTATTAAGTATATACAATTACATATGTAGCTGTATATTAAAACACTCACACTTAAGACAACAAATGACCCACACGAAGCAATGACATCAGGTAGTAACTTGAAATGATCGGGGACAAAAGTATTCGTACATTATATTAGTTGATAATATAACAGTCCTGCCGGTGACCTCAGGACATTAAGATCAATGTAACCATTACATTAGTAGATGTTATGTTAGTTTAGTCAAGTAGTAATCGTGGGGGTACGCTTTAACACTAATATTTGCAATATGGGGGAAAAATGCAATGAAACTAATATTGGAAGAAGAAAAATTGTTATACGGTTACATAAAGAAGGTAAATCATATAAAAATATATCAGAAATACTAAAAAGAAGTCGATCGACTGTACAAAGTAATATAATCAAGTATAAAAAAGAAGAATACTACAGAAATAAAGAAAGAACCGGTTTACCTCGTAATTAACTACGAGACAAGAGCGTAAAAATCGTCCGAATTATTAAAGAAAAACCAGATACCAGTGCATCATAGAAATTGATCACACCTTAAAGAGATATGCTGATAGTGAAGTCCACAAAGTAAACAAAAGAAGAGATTAGGATTTGCAGAACAATACATAAAATGCCAGCGACGACTTCTGGAAAAACGTAGTATTTTTCTGACGAGTACAAAATTTGTCAAATGTATGTCAAAAATATGACGGAAAGCTAATACTGAATTGGATTTCAAAAATAAGCAACCAACGACGAAACACGGAGGTGGAAGTGTGATGGTGTGAGAATGTATTGCTGCTTTGGCGTCGGCAATTTGTGATAATAGATAAAACTAGAAACTCCCTTTATTATCCATGAATACAAGTTTCAGATGTACCTCGTATTTATTGCCGTACGAACAAATTCAATCGGGATCTTCAGCATCCCAACACCCTAAAAGTTGTGGCCTTCCGTATTAATTTATATTGCTGGTATTAGAATCGCTACGATTTGCTTGACTCTGGCAAATGGACACTGTAATAATATACAATAGTCAATATTTAGATTGTTACTATGCGCGCGCGCTTATAATAGTTTTGCGAATAATATTGTCAATCACGTACTGCGTTACTATGGACACCTTGGTTGTTCAGGTCATAGGTTACCAATCAGAAAAATTTAAAAGCTATGACTCTATCTCGGCGAGTTTATACGTGCGTAAAATATCAAGTTTCTACCTTTTACCCTTATCCAGATTGAAAGTAGCAACGGACAGACATAGCGTATTATATATATTGAAATAGATAAACATTATAATTTAAATATTTTAAAAGAAAATTTACAAAATAGTGCAGTTAAATTAGGCATTGGGAAAAACATTTTATTTTCAGCAGGACTGTGACTCGAAACATACAGCCGCTACATATAGTACGTTAGTGGTGTTTATACCATACTCCCCACAGGTTAGAGAACTCCACCACAATCGCCTTACTTAAATCTGATCGAACATGTATGGTCGAACCAGAAAAAAAGTGCGAAAACATGATATAACGTCGAAAGAACACTTAAACAAATATTAAAAAGGGAATGGTGTAATATTAGAACCTGACTTCGTTAAAGTTTGGTGTGTCAATGCCGATAGATTACGTGAAGTGATTCGCCGGAGAGGTTATCATACAATAATATTAATTTTATAATTTTGCTAAAGTAATTGTAGCAATAATATAAGAGTTACGAATATCTTTGTCCCGGCGATTTTCGTTTACCATCTCGTGAATTTCAGCCATTTCAAGTTACTCGGAATTTCAGCCATTTCAAAGTTACTACATGATGTTATTGCCTTCGGTTTTGGGTCATTGG
Source organism: Megachile lagopoda (assembly GCA_036983795.1). Lineage (NCBI taxonomy): Eukaryota > Metazoa > Arthropoda > Insecta > Hymenoptera > Megachilidae > Megachile > Megachile lagopoda. Next base: position 21,324,150 of record CM072800.1, read on the forward strand.
TTGCTGTAAGTGTAATGTTTAATATACGGCTACATATGATTAAATATACTTAATAATATAGAAAATATTGTTCTTTTTATTTCTATATTTCAAGTGGTACGAATACTTTTGTCCCCCACTGTATATTACATAACACAAATACGAAATTCATACTGCGTATTTGAAATAAGGATTGACTTCTTATTTTACACAACACAATAAAACTGACACCAGTCATTTATTGTTCAAAAACCAATAATTGTGAACGTAATTTGGCCTGATAATTCTACGGTAGCAAAAATGCATTGCTGTAGAAACAACAACAAACCAACAACAGTTTATAACTCTACATAGAAGTTCAACTTTTACGACGCTACTGGGGAATGTTTTCCGATATGAGTAATGTTTAGAAAGCACATTTATACTACTACAATGAAATATCCTTTCTATTACAACTTAAAGTATATACACTTACATAAAAATGTACATGACAATTTTCTAATTTCCAAATTCATCAATTTCAAATTCCAAATTCCGAAATACTCAAATCTCTAAATTTCTAATTATCTAAATTCCCAATTTTTTGAATATATTTGTTATTATATCTTAAAGTAAATATGTGACAGGATCACAAAACTGTCATATAAATATATTTTAAACCCAATGTGTTTTTAATGTGCCTACAAAGTTAGGTTTTATGCTACCTCATGAAATCGCACTCTGAATCGGTCAACTTTGGACATATAATTACATTAATGAAATAATTTATAGATGTGTTTCCCATTCCATTATCTTGCAATATTTACCTTTCCCAATATCTTACGATGTTAATGAAAAATTTAGGATCGCCTAACGATTTTCACTTCGCATAATCGACGATCTGTTCATTATGTGCATGTGTCGAATGCATATGCTCAGATGTTTGATTTCCGCTTTGACATTTAAATTGCCTGCTTAAATTGCTTGTATTGATTCAAAAGTAGTCTCTCTCGTCAAAGTATCGTTCCTGTTATACTACTGTTTGATTAGATGCTGTTTGGCATTATGGATGAACTCTTTCTATTTCGTCTAGGGACAATTAAATCTATGCCGCATCAGGGTAATTAAATTGTCTGTTTAGTATAGGTAAATTGCTTCGGGCTATTGTGAAGTGGACTTTAAGCGTGGATACAAGGCCGTGACAGAACGCCAATTGAGCATAGTGGCCAGGAATTTGTTGCAGAGTGCCGTGGCGAAGCATCGGTGATTCGTGGCATTCCTTCTGGGATTAATCGATTTACGGTTCGACGGGCCGACAGTGTCCACGTTGCTATAATTTGATGGATGGCGATTCAGCGTACATCTTCTTTTCGCGTCATCCACGTCCGTACGTTTCGCACTGTCACCACGCTAACCCGTTGCCGTGATGCTCGCCGCCGGCAGACAAAGCGGAGAAGTGCACACGAAGATGAAAAAAGAAATAGAAACGAATCAGGGAACGAAAGGGGAACAGGGACAATAATACCCAGGCCACACAGATCTTTATTCAAATTTCTTTGACTCTGAGATTATTCCCGTCCTCGAACACGGAAGCCATCTTCGTTTCTACGTCTCCCTTCTTTCTGTTGCCCTACCTCCGTTCTGGGTCTTTTAGGAGGCTCTGAAGACGAACACGACAGAAATGATGGATAAAAACGGACGGAGGAGGTGCGTGCACCCATTGCACGGTGATGCAATCGACTTTAAACGGTCGGAATGTCGTCTCGGTGAAGGTCTTTGAGAGGTACTTCCTGGCAGGAAAATGGTCGACGCGTACCCTCGGTTAGCTGGAATTTATGATCTTTGTTGTAATCTAGCTGGAAAGAGATACTTGATTCTGGATGAGGCTTGGATCCTTTTAACGCGACTGTTTATGTTCAGTTTGGATGGAACGGTGCCAAATGGAAAATGAACGAACGATAGTGATCGTTAATTAAGCCTTATAATACAGTCAATGATTTGTTTTTTATATTTCAATAAATTTATAGACTTATGGTGTATGCACGAGTAAAACCAAAGTTATGTTCTATTTATTATCTGTTAGCAACCAATTTATATTTATATTCACGCGTATGCTGTAGAAAGACAGATTTTTTATCTTGATTTTTAATTTTTTGCAAGTGGCAATCAATGTTGGGCAATATTTAGTGGAATTGACAATTAACGATTACAATTGATAGTGTTTAATCGCAAGACAATTAACATTATACAATATTCTTTTCGACAGATTAGGTTGAAATAAATATTTTTCAAAGCGGGTAACTGTGTCAATCATACGATTGACTCTGAAGTCGATTTTAATGACCTCAAAGTATACTATCAACATTAGTATTTTGAATAACAGTTTCTTATATACATACATGTAATCGTACACTGTGTTTCACTTTCAAAATAACGTAAAAAGCTTTTCTTACATTTATATTACTTACGTACAACTCAAATGATTATCAATTGATATAATTATATTCATTTGATTAATTATTATTCATCATGTTTATTATGTGATACCATTGGAAATGAGACCCCTTTAGGTACACAGAATAAGTGTACCTAATCGTAAACATAAATTTAACTGAAACTTTTGTAAATTATTTAGCATTGTTTAGCCCAATTGCGATCATTTTTTAACCCCTCAACGCACAGTTATGCCATAAATGGTACAAATATTTTCATTCATTTTTTAGATAATACATACGTATAATTTTACTATGCATTGTGTCCTATTTTTATACAAGACACGGTTATGATTTTTAACGTAACTGTTATCTGTGATTAGAAAAGATCAATTTTTGCAACTTTTTTGCAGCGTTGCATACCTATTACATCAAATTAAATATATTTCATTGTCATATTTAAGCGGTTGCAGCTTTCAATATAATACAATGAAGTCCTTAAATAATTTGTAGCTAACATTAAACATAAATTTACATTCTCTATCATTTTCCTCATTGGAGGAAAAATTACATTTCTGTAAAATAAATGACAGTCACAACTGCATTACCTTTCGTTTGTAAGGACTTTATAGTTTACGGAATTGAGTCTTGAAGAGAATACTATTACAAAAGATATAAATCTTTCTACCATCAAATGACGGATCAAGGTAGGTAAGACAGACTACAAATTTTCCTCAGAAAATAAACAATAAAAACAGAATGAAGGATATTGAAAAATGTATTATAGTACTATTTGAGGAAAATCGTAAATGTTTAAAGGCGATTCAATTACGTTGTACGTATATAGAAAATTCTAATCGAAATTCAAAAATTGATCATTTGACGGTCGTGTGAGATCATGTTAACCTATTCACACCCAAGTTCAAAGCACATACATCTGTTATTAATTACTTGCAATAATAAACAAAGTTATATATAAGAATTTATCTACTTTTATACAATAAGAACGTACCTAACTTTTGTCAGTAAACTATTGAGTACTATGTAAAAATTGTGCCATTTTGTAGTTCCTTCCTTTATAATCCATATACATTAATTTTACTAGTATGAAAAAATAGTAAATATCTCTGTCAGTTCATTTAAGTTCTTACAATAACCGGTCGAGATGAAATAAAGAGAGAAAAGGGAGATATAGAAGTAACTTCCTTCGCAGAATTACGAAACGAATGAAAAATCTTTTTATTCAGTAACAGCCCCTAATGACCAACCACGAACGAGCAAAACCAGAACGATTACCACGTGTCGTAAAGAATAGTCGTTTAAAACCTCTTAAGTGCTGGTATGAGACGTGAGGTGTATATTAATTTACTACTTTGACAATGATTTTTTCCCCGAATTTAAGCACAGAACTGGTTTAATAAATCGCACCACTAATAACGTGCGCTCTCTGTATTTCCGTATACTGTGTTTTTCTTCACACATCTTGAATGATTCAGATCTTTTACTTTTTTATTTATGTAAATATACAAGCATAACTTCCGTAATAGCCCCTGCACAAGGTTCCGTTTTCAAAATAAAATTCGATGTCAAGCATTCACTTAACACATATACATTAACGTGTTAAAGCTCCCACATGTTTCAATGACCTAAGCTTTGGTAAGAAATTATATGATTTTTCATATAACTCGCTGGAAGTGAAAACACGACAAACTATGAAGCTTCGTATTTTTGTACATAAAACACAATAAAACAATTTTTCTTAAACGATTGGTATGTTTCTGGAAGCTTATAAATTAGTTTCTACAAAAAGCTGTTGAATATTTACATTAATACAACAAACATTTTTTTATGTAATTTGTGTGTTTATACAATATAAATTAGTATCTAAAGAATAATTGGCCATAATTTGAACCGAAAACACAGATTAATAAAAACAAAGGGGCTTGTTTAATTTATGAAACGCGCTATACGCGATATTACTTTCGGAGTAGATCTGAATTTAATTGCAGGGCTTGTACACATAGGCGGATTTAACTAGTTTACTGTTGAATTTAGTTTTAAAAATTCCATTACGTGATACGTAATTAATATCAAGCAATCAGGAATATACAATGCAAATTGCAGGCAAATGATTCTGTTACATAATTTTTCGAAAAGTGAGTGAAAAAGACGGGAAGTATTATTTTTTTTATCGACAAGAATTAAACAATTTATTGGTAAAAATGTTATTGTTATAAAAAAATTGAAAGTTCTTAAAAAAAAAATAATAAAATTCATAAACAAGAAAAATTAAAGAAGGGGAATATTTTAAGAAACTCAGTCGATTTCAGTATCGTACTTTTAAAAAATGTGTTTTTTTTAGGAATTCCCGATATACGCAGTTAAAGTATACAAAACAATTCGGTTAAAAATAATCAGCTTTAGTTTGTATAGAAATTAATATATTAACGCATAAAATGTAATGCAAAAGTAATACGTACATGTATACTCATTTCTAGAGAATTAACGCGTTAAAATTTTCGTAAAGGATGAGAAATACAATTAATGTTCGAAGATGGTAAGATCACATGAAAAGAATCAAATTATTATTAAATAATAATTCGAAATCCTATTAGGTAAATTATTGAACGAATAGTATAAAACGAATTAACTAGTAATTTATTGTTGCCAAAATATACACACATTTTTATACGAAATATGTAACTAAAAGATATAAATGTATGTATCATAAATTTAATTATGTTATATTTAAGTTTTGTATTTCAGTTTTATGTAAATATATAAGAATAGTATTAAGAGAAGAAAAAGAGTCAACCATATGTTGGCCCTGTTGGCAGGTTTATCCCGTATTCATTTCAAACATTTGTTCATTGCAGCGTGAAAAACTTCTGTTGTTGATTTATATGAAAGAAATGAGTTCCGCTAGATCAAAAACAATTTATATAACGTATACATGGCATAAGAGTAACAGATGAATATAAAATTTGCCTGAAATGAACAGAAGCGTATCGATGGAACATCTCAGCGTCTTTAACAGAGTTCCTAGTATTCTGGTGCAAAGTGGCACCATCAAACCAGCTACATGATAATAACAGAGCTTTCAGTGCAACATGTTAAACAGCGTTGTTTCGAAATCGGTATCATTGACCAATCAGCGTCATTGTAGCGTATAACGATGCGACTTCGCTTTCACGTATCAGAAATGGAATCAAAATCCGGTCGATAACGCCTATAATTAGTCGCGGCCAGAGTGCGTGTAAAACAGATCGTGGCCAGGGGTTTACATCGATCCGTATCGATCTATCGCGAAATATACGGCCAGTCTCGATCCTTCAATAATTAAATTGCCGACTAGCCGCTCAGCATCGTCACGCGCCTTTTCTTCTCTCTTTTCAACCTTCATGAATGTTCGTCCCGGGTTCGTTTCACTGTGAAGAAAGACATCACGAGTAAATCGTTCCTCTATTTCACGCTTTACGCAATGATAACGCAATCATTCGATCGACGTGTCTTGAATTTTCCTTGCGTTTCATTTGCCACGAAGTCTGAGAAACAACGAGGGTATTTACCAGCAAGGCAAATGTCCTAGTACTCGAAACGAGTACCGGTAATTAGTAATTCAGTTTTGTTAATAATAACATTTCTGCTCATTTTTATTACACAGTTAAACTAGTCGACACTGTAATATCAAATGTATTAGATTTATATAGATACAAATACAAACCTCTATAATTAAATAGTTATATCACGCAAAAATATTACTGTATAATACTGCAAAATTTATTGTTTTCAAACTCGTTTCATAATTACTCAAACAAGCAACTTTGTTATTTATAAAATTTAAAAGTTGTTTTAAATTATTAAATAACAGAGAATTCGAATTAATGTTATTTCTTATTAAGTCTTGTTTATATATCGAATCTAATATTGTGTGTTACTATAACGCCTTCGGCACAATGGTGATTCTCGTCAGATCGAAACTATTAAATTGAAGTTGCTTAATGAATTGATTACATTGTTGATAAATGTTGTCTTAAAGTATGTTTTGTAATTCATATGTATACAGTAATGTTAATAATAACTACACAAAAATATAATTCTATTTATTCCTTTTATCATAATATCAATATAACCTAAAATTTTGTGACTTACTTTTCATCATTCTTTTTACATATTACAAAGTCATAAGTGCTTCAGAAATGTCGAAGAAAGGATAAAAACGAATGACTGCATACAAAAAGTTGTTTGTGCAGCAGTAAAATCCCTTTAAGGCAGAAGTAAGGTTCAGTAAAAACCCTTGTAATTATTAAATAAATTTATTGTAAGTAAATATTCTCATTTCACAAATATTACTGTTTTTGATCTTTTTTTACCAAAGGAGGAAAACAGTTAAATTAATACACATTTAATATTTCAGGGAGTAATAATTCATGACTAGGACATACTACTGAATATTGCTTAAATACTGAGTCATATTAACATTTCCATATCTAACTTAATTTTAAAATATTTTCTATCATACATTGTAGATTGTTATTCTTTCATTGGAAAGTAGAAATTTTATGCTTTTATATTGTTATAAAGTATTTAGTTATAATTGTACATTTTCTAAATATAAAAGGAATTGTAATTATTATAACTGTTTAGCTGATATTTGTGTATTGAGACGCTAACCTTATTCGCCGTTGACCCTGCGTGACTCATTTACTATAGAATTTTGAACCATTTCTATTACAGCGACGAGATAACACTACGTACTATCAATTTCAGGTAATTTTCTCGTAAATTGGTGTTACTTAAACCTCCATCATTTTTTATGGTGATATGTGTGTACATTTCTCCCAACAAATTCAACATAGTACGAAATCAATAGATTAACATTTAACTGAATATTTAATTTTTCAGGAAATATGTAAGTGCATATGTAAGGCTTAAAATTACGTGGATATGTAATTTTGCCTTAATAATATGTATATATATATATATATATTAATCAAAACTTTCAAGTATGGGACAAAAATGTTTATTTAACTGTGTAAGACATTAAAGAGTTGAGAAAATCTACGATGAAAAGTAAAAACGCGATTAGAAGGATGATTCTGTAAATAACAATAAATAATTATTTAGTAAGTAATTGCATTATACAATATAAAGCGTTAAATGTTATGTATGTAAAGTATAAAACAACAAATATAGTTAATATATACATTAAACTTGGACAGACGTACATGAGTGTATTTTGCCCCATAGAATCTGCGTACTTTTACCTCATTTTACAATATAATACATATTCACCTCGTTTTAAAATTCGTTTCATTAGCTTCGTTCGCCGTAACCTCAATTTGAAAAGATAATAAAACACTAGTATTAAATCAAGCTTTCATTTCACTTAAGTAACAGATCGGTAAGTATACTTTTTTATTAGTGAAAACATAAATAAAGTGATCCAGCAATAATATTAAAATAATCAAAAAGTTTCGAATTGTGTATATGATCACTTTAATACATTATTTACATAATAATGGCATGATTGTTATCCACTTTCATTAGCTACAATGTTCATGTCTAGACATATCAAGAATGAAGAAATGTCACTGGTAGATTACAGTAGAATAATTTGTCGATCCGAAATTTTATACTAACAATCTACTCGCTACATGAACAGTTTGATATGTTCCTTTAATTGCGAAAAAAATTTGTTCTGAAAGGATTAATTCAAAAGAATAGTCATATAATTGTAGAATACGTTTGCATAATTGTAAAATACGTTCAGTTTCAATCTTTTGAGTTTCATTAATGCTTCAATCTTTGATAGCAAAATTAGTTTTAATACCTAAAATTCATTTAACCATAAAATACCTCCAAAGTCAGAAATTTACGATTTTGGTTCAGAATCAATTTCTTTTAAAAAACTATGAGTTATACAAAGAACGGTTTACAAATTCAGTGCATAATAGTTTATAAGAATTATTTATTGGTGGATACGCAACTAAAATTATTAACAATTTATCCAGCAATTTTATAGCTATGACTTTCCGTATCCGCATTAGTACCTTTCGTAACAGTTATTCTTTTTATCGCAAACAAAAATTATGTTTTTCTCGCATTAAAAGAAAAGTTACACTAACATAATATTTTACCATGTATTACAAAACCACTTTCATGCAATTTTTGTTATTAAAGTTCTAAAAGATGAAGGCGGTGTACGATTTTCAGTAATCTCCGTTGTACACAGTATGTCTGAAAAGTAACGGAACTTTTTAAATTTAAGGAACACTATTAGCGACATCTATAAAAACAACATGCTATTTAAAAACAGTATTCTCCCCTACAAAACAAAACAATCGTTATTGGAATCGAGCAACAAATTGTAAACTTATAGTGTTTAAAGCGACAGAACCTTCCGTCACCGTGTCACAAAATCACGATGGAGCAAAGAGCGAATATTAAATTCTGCTCGGTAAAGCCGGTAAAACTTTTACAGAAACATTTGAATTAATGAAAATGTTTATGGCGACGATTGTTTATCCCGTACATGTGTGTTCGAGTGGTATAAGCGATTCCAGGATGATCGTGATACTTTGGAAGACGACCCAAAGCCAGGTTTTGGGTTTTTCTAAATTCTAAACGATTCTGAAGGTATTATACTTCGGGAATTCGTGCCACAGGGACAAAATGTTAATGGTGAATATTATCTGAGTGTTATGGAACGTTTGTGGAAAAGAATCGTTCATGTGAGGTCCGAATATCGAGCGCCAGGGAGTTGGTTTCTGTTGCATGATAATGCACCATGTCACAGAACTGTCGCAGTTCGTGAATTTTTGGCGAAAAAACAAGTCTGTGTGCTCCAACATCCTCCATATTCGCCTGACTTATCTCCATGCGATTACTTCCTTTTTCCAAAATTGAAATTAGCCATGAAAGGAACGTTAATTGACACTGTTACACAAGTCCAAGCAGCTGTGACAAGGGTGATTGAAGCGATTCCGCAAAACGACATAACAAAATCTATGTTAACATTGCCTGAGCGTGCCCAGCGGTGTATTGATGCGGAAGGGATGTATTTTGAATAAAAAAAATTAATTTTAACAAAATAACTAATACTTTTTTTTTATTATAAAGTTCCGTTACTTTTCAGACATACTGTGTATAAAATACTTGAAACAAAATGACAAGCGATGCCATACACGATAACGTTTTAGAATTCAGTTCCCTTTTAATAGCCTATACCCTATGCAGTCTAAACAGTGAGATGCACGATAAGGGGAAAAAATCAGAGGATTCGGACGAAATTCGCCTGCAGGTTATCGTCAGCCACACCTGCCCCATATCGACATCGAAAGGGAGAAAAGGGTTCTAGACAACGCATCGCGCGGAATATCAGATTCTAAAATTCGCCCGAAGCCGATCGACACACCTAGTTAAGCTTTATGATGAATGCGTGAAAAGGAGGACGAAAAACGTTGGAGATCCGTGGCTCGGGCGTTGAAGATCAGTGGCAGATCTCGAAACTGATTTGTCGGAGTTACGCGTTCACGATCGGGAGCCATCTTTTACTGCCGAGCGTTTCATCTTCGCACCTTGACCGCCTCTGGGAATGCAAATTATTATTCGTGTCTCTAGTAGATAGAGGTCTCTCTCGTCTACTGGGACCGTGACTTATCATGCTTAATTACACGGTCTACCGTTGAGTTATCGATGTTTTACAATATTAAAGAGCCACCAATTAGCCGTACAGGTTTGATCCGTTTTCGTTTCCGTTCAGGGCTGGTGTCCTGTTCGTTTTCTGATCGAATTCACTTTTAATAGCGCCCTATTCTACGGGGATCAAGTCGTACGTCTGCGTTATACGATAATATATGAGCTCAGTATAAAACGATGCATACATTTTGGAAATAACACGTTCCCTCTTCGCCCATTCAGACGGTGTACAGTCAAGAGCAAATCTGGCTTCACTAGAAAAAGTATTCCAACCAAGTGCCCCCCACTTGTCTCCGAGGGTCTTCTCAGACCTCCCCTCATTAATGTTTAGGGATTTGAGAATTTGGAAACTTATGAATTTCAAGATTTTGGATTAGGCAATCAATTTGGATAGCTGTAAAAATTAGGATCATAGGAATTTGGAAATTTGGGATTTGGAGATTTAGAAATTTGATGCCATTAAAATTTGGGGATCTACGAATATGGAAATCTAGGCATTTCTCGCTCTAAAAATTTTGATGCATGGGAATTTGGAAATCTAAGGGTACGAACATTTAGAAATTTGAGAACATAGAAATTTTGGAATCTAGACTCAGGAAATTAAGAGTTTATAGATAGATAAAATTGAGAATTTAAAAATTTTTAAATCTAGGAATTTTAGAAATCTGGAATTTTAAGGATATAAAAAATCGACAGATGAAAGATAAAAAATTTATAAATATGAACATTTCTTTATCTTTACTGTATCTTTCTATATCTTTATTGAAAAGAATCCTACTTTGTAGTCGAGTCTTTAGACACAATGTCTAAGTGAGATTGTTTTGTAATTGTTAAGGTTGTTTCGATCCTTAAACGACGTAGTAGATATATCAATGAATGATGAACTATCTTTTATGAGCAACATGAAAATATAATTAAGTACTATATTTACGGACGTTTGATGACCAGTCATTTTTCAATCGAAACTTAGGAAAAAAAATGAATAAATAAATAATGTATAACACACAAATTGGCAAGTACAATTATTGTTTATTTCGACGAAAGTTAACATACATTTAAAAAAAAAATTCTTAATCATTTCTGTAATTTGAAATTAAAAGTCTAAGTTCCGCCATTTTTAGATGTCTCGTAAATCTAGTGTTAAATAGAGTAACTATAGATATTAGTTTTGATAATATAGTACTGGATTTTAATATTTGTAATCCCAACTGCGTTTTAAAACGCATTTCATAGAGACGACAATTTGTGGAAAGTCGTAAAATTACTAAAAGACATAAAAGTTCATGAATTTTGGACATGTAAGGACGATGAGGCCTGCAATACAGTAGGCCTGTATTGCATACAAAATTTCAGAAACTGATGACAAAAAGACCTGTATTAGCCCATTTTTTGCACCTCGAATTTCAAACTTCTTTTATGTATGTCAAATGGTACTATATGAGAGAAATTTTAATATGCACGTAGGCGTGGTTCGAGAGACATGAAGGGTGTAAGTGATAGTTTCTCATAATACATGAAAGCATACGAAACTCTTCAAGAGTCCATACCAAGAAATAATATATACATATAGCGAAGTGAACTATATAATAAAACGAAACATATCGGTTTTTGTGGATTTTTTACGCCGGATTGTTTTCGTCTAGCATGAAAATTACCTGAGAGAGATGGGGTTAAAGTCAGCGCTTAAACGTATTTCCAGGGTATTTTATAACGCAACACTTCCATAAATGAAATAGCGGTGAATAATAAATCGTTCATTTTCTGAACAATGAAATGCAGATGATCCATTCAGGTAATATCCTCAATATTACGTGAATTCCAGGCACGCATTCTTCCTTATGCAATGCACCCTGACTGGAAATCATCAATTTCATCCCCTTCTCTCTCTGGAACTGTGCCTATGCTCATCTTAAAATTTTACTGCGATGAATGTTTTATCTAGTAGTAGTGTTTGATATAAAAAAAGTTTTAAATTCGAGGACCAAAACGTGGGCTAAATTTGCCATCACTCTGAAAATATTTGGAAACGAGTTGATATTAAGTATTTGTACTGAATAAATAATTCCGAATTATTGCTACTCACATTTTAAATAATGTACTGAAGGCACTGATTCTTAGAAGATTTTGTTAAGTTTTTATATGTTTTATTTATTTTTGAAATTGTATACCTGCATACTTCATTATTTTTCAACGATAATAAGTATTCTAAATGAAAGTAGTATAAGTATACTACAGTACAATTTAAATAAACTGTAATAAAATGACAAATATTTCTATCGTTGTATTCAAATTTATAGTTTTCCAATCACTGACAGCATTTACAGAATTTGAAATACGATTAATTCGTAAACAAATGAATAATCATTTCTTTTGCAAAAAAAATATTTTTATAGAAAACAATCAAATATGGATTAATAAAATAAAAAATTCATTGTTTTTTAAAGAAGGGAATGATGTATTTGCGATTCAACATCCGAATTCTCTCTGATTATTTCTTGATTGTTGCATTTTGTTTATTACTGTTCAATTCATTTTTATTTTAAATTAGCATATATGTCCTTTGTGTTACATAAATTTTACTTTAAATAACAAATGCGAATTTTGTCCATGACTGCTGTGCTACTTTTTACACAGGAGATGATTATATCTTCATGACCAATGTATTCGTTCAACCATTATACTGAGTGAATAATTAATACTATAAATTCTGATTCATAAAACAACATAGAATTTTAATAAACATTTTCATCCTTTATTTTTACGAATAGAATATGTTCATAAAGTTTGACGGTGCAAAATTAGAACAACCTGTATAGTTTAAATCATTATTATCATCGTTTACATTTTCATCTATACACAAATTTTTCTGAACTATGTCACTAAACATAAATATAAACTATGAACAAAGTTAAATTCATTTTGTTTCAAAAAGTTAAAAACTGTTTAAAAATAACCGCTCATTTTGAAAAATGTTATGTCATGGCTCTACATCCCGTATTATTGAGAAAAAATATTGTAATGCTTTTTAAAATCATGAATCCAAGAAATTAATTACTTTTGTTAATTAATATTACTATTATGTTCCTAAATATAAATACAATAACAAACTCAATGAACTTTAGGATGATTAAGAAGTGCAGTATAAATCAAAACGAGCGAACCTATCTTTTTATCGTGAATTGTATAAATGTAATTATCAGTTGTATTATATTATATGTATAGTATATGCATATATTATTAGTAACAGATATAGTTCGAAAAAGTACTACGTTTCTGATACATCATTATAATTCTACAATTTTTACTTTTTTATTTTATATAAAACCTTAATTTGCGAATTTAAATTTTAAAATTTTAAGCGTGAGATATGGTGTTCTAACGTAGTTTTATTTTATATCAAATCATAATTAAAAGTACTATATTTTTTAATTGCGTTTGATCATAAAGTACTTCACTTTCCCGAAAAAGAACTGGTAACCTAATAAGTGATAATATCATTCTGGCTCGCCCTATATTTCGAAACCTGTCATTACCTGTTGTAATTGGTAACAAGTCATGTTGTATTAAAGATCTTAATGAATGGTTTGCGTAATCGTATTCAATACTCATGCTTCAAACTGATATGCCGTGCCATTTTGCAGCACTGATATATCAACAAATCATGTCATGTGTCTACCATAAGTGACTTACTGTCTACTTCAACCGATTATTCTATATTAAAAGCACGAATAACATTTATAGAATCGATTAAAATACATGTATATGACACACATTAGACATGTATCGTAAGCACCATTTCGTGTCATTCTAATGTCAGCGAATGACGTCAGACTGTCCATGTATCGAAATCACTGTTCGCTGTGATACAATTTAATAATTTCGTTCAAAAGTTTTTCATTAAAAGTCTGGACGTACCATTTTTCTCGTTATCCTGGTACGTTGTCGGGTCATTTTTCTCTGGTCGTACCATATAGCCAGTGGCCCGAAAAAAAATTAAGGGATATCGGCGATAGCAGTTAGAACAGTCAAAAAAAGCTGGAAGTAGCAAAGATACATAGCACGATGTGTTCAACCAACGCATTCGTTCATTTCTCTTTCACGATCCTCTTTCTCTCGTTAACACGGTGCTATCATTCTTTCATCGAGGGTGTGCATTTAAGCGCCGCCGGTCCCGTTGCGCTGATTTCACTAACGAACCCAGCGATTTATATCATCGATCGAACCGTGTCCGCGGTAGGCGAACTCGAACTTATCGAGAGTCCATTGTTAAACGGTACCCGGCAGCCACGAATGACCCTTATCGTTTGCATTCGCGATCTTATCGCCGATGGGCGCTGTCGAAGCTTCGATGAGATCGAATAAATGCGCTTTGGAATCTACACTACTGGCCAAAATTATAAAAGTTCTCCTTGTTTTTAGCCAGCTTAGGAGAAAGTTACGATAAGGTAAATGTACAGGTGATGAAACGATTACGGTTAAGATAATTGAAATTTCTTTTGTATTCAGACAATATAAAATTATAATAAATATGTAATTATCCGTAAGGGTAACATTTATACCTTCAGATGAAAACGATAAGAATTTGTGGAAACAAAAATTTTAAATGAAAATCTGAAAATGTTCATATGGCCCAGTAATTAAACAGTATTCATGACATGTTCTACTCATTAATTATTACTGACCCAAATATTAAATATGTATTGATTTAATCATTCTTATCATTTAATAAGAAAATATTATGATGGTAATATTTTGTGGAACGAAAATATTTCATTTATAGTTAAATTCATTTAATCACCTATAATAGATTCTTATTTCTGATTTAATTTTAAGGCATGAAATTTTTCACTGATAATTTGTAATAAATTGTCTGTTTTAGAGGTTTTTATTTACAAACATTGATTTTTTCTAATCATTTCTTTCTATTTTCTTCATCATTTTGAAAAAGTTATGCGACTTTATAATATAAGAAATATAATTAAAAGTATTTTATAAAATTTTAGGTTATGTTGATATTACGATGAGTTCCGAAATAAGTAGAATTATAGTATTTTTGTAGAGCTCTTATTAACACAGATACAAAATATATTTATTTTAATACAATAAATATTAACAACGTAATAAATTTCATAATTCAGATTGGTTTAATAATTCGGCAGACATTTTCGGTAGACACGCTAAAACATTTTCTTCAGCATTCGTTGTTTTACAAACAAAATATTCTGATTTATCTCATTTGGTTTTTGTATTCTTACCATTAATTACCATTCTTTTAATTTTACGTTTTCGTACTGTTTATGTTACTAAAGTGCACCGTTTTACCGCTGAAAGTAAAATAACAAACAGTAGGACGAATTACAACATATAGGTTTAAAATAATACTGTCTAATAATAGGGCAAGACGTTTTGTCGGAATTCTATGATCTCATTCAAAAGAATGTTCATTTGTAAAAACCAGTATATTACACATACAAAATGCAAAAGGAAATAAATAAATACCCACTCAAAGACGTAATAATGCAAGTTTTAACAATTTTCCATAAAAATTGGTAACTAAAACATATCGAAGCTGATTCAATGGGTTTATTCTATCTGTACGAATGACTCAAAAAATGGCTTGGTAGCATTTTAAATGGGATAGATACAGTTAATTTAGGTGCTGTCCGGTAATACTGAAATGATTCCTATAATAAAGTTAAGAATTTTTCTGAGCTAAATGTGTTATAAAAAAGATTAATTACTTGATCAAATATCCCACTTAATATACCGATCATGCATCCTTCGATGTATTCAATATTAAAAAGTCGGAAAATCAAATATACTTCAAATATTTTCATTACTACATAAATTTATATAAATGTACAAAAGATTGCTATTTCACTGAATTTATTGCAAACTTTGATTACGTAACGGTATTTTCAGAAGGAAAAAGAAAACGATAAACGAAGTACTTACTGTTTAGGTGCTAATAAAATAAGTGCATCTGACGTTTTCACTCTATACACTAAAATGACAGATAAGACTTCAGTTTAATATTTCTGTATGTAGATAATCCTACAGTGTTGTACCTTAGTTCCATTCCCGCTTTTGAATAAATGAGATAAACAGTTATCTCATTTCCTTGTAAATTCAAAATTTTGAAGAAAAAATCTGTGATCATTAGTAAGCTCTTTATAGAAGTGTTTTCATGGGACAGATTTTTTAGAATCAGTATAATAAATGTTCCATAGAACCGAGTTATTTAAGAATGTGTATTGAAAAAAGTTTCATAATATCTATAAAACAATACAATTGTGTAGTACTGGGTATATTCATAAATATAATGTTATTCGTATATTTATTTTATAAAAAACATGACAATTGTAACATAAGTAGGTGATTAATAGATTCAAAGGCAATGTTAAACAGAAATGAATACTTGTCAAACATAATATGTAATAAATAGTATCAGTTTTTGACTTAAACGAATTGAAATAGAAGTTCTAAAATATAGTATACATATAATATACATTTCCATAATAATATATGAATTTACATCTGAATATTATTGTACTGTTTAATTGTAATTTAACTAGAATCATTATTTTTAAAATATAAAAAATAAAAAATTATGGATTTGCGATAAAATTGATAATTTAACAGTATCTGAATATAAGGATCCGAAAATTTGGGTAGTTGTAAATTTGAGGATTTGAGCATAAAAAAGTTAAGACATATAGAAATTTCCAAATTTTGGAAATACGGAAATTTACGTTTGGGATTCCAGGAATTTATAAATTTAAAGATTTCGAAATTGCGAAATAAAGAAAATTCGGAAATTTATAAATTTAATAATTTAAAAAGTCCGGGGATTTAAATAGTTGAAAATTCGAATATTAACAATTTTTAAACACTGAAAATTTTAGAAATTCGAGAATTTGGAAATCTTTCATCGACTTAAATTGTCTTTGAGTTACGTCGGTTATGCTGAAAGCAATTAGTAGGTTATTGAAAGGTAAGGCTGTATTTGCTCGCTGAGTTTAAAAGCACCTTTAGGTTTACACTAAACTAAACGAAGAAATGCCGGTTCTTTGGGGAAAATTTAAGTGTAAAAAAATACATATGAAAAATGATGTATCAATACTGATGCATTGCAATGAATTCCGGTTATCTATGTGCATTATTTTGTACAGAAATTAGATAACGATGTCCGTTATTCGAAACATTATTTATTATAGTTTAATAGAAATATCATCCTAATAAATATATGAAAATAAAGATGGTAAATAAATGTTATTTTGGAGAGAGTCATACTATATGTCTGTACTATACAGAAGATAATTTTGTTTTTTAATGTTAATTCATTACACATAAACGAAAAAATAAATGAGTATTACATTCCTACAGAATACAGTTTGGTGTCACTATTTTTTATTGCCAAGTTTGTAAAGCGTTTAACATTTGTGTGATTGTTTGTGTATTTTGTTCAATAAAAATTATTTTCCATAGTTGATTTCATATTCTTGAAATAATCAAATAATTTTGTTGTATTACATGCGTCAGATATACATATATGCTTAAATTTTTTTTTTAATTTGCTTTCTACATTATTCAAAGCTAAGACTTTTTCTACCTAATTATCATGCAGTAAGGTAAAGGTACCAGTAGTTGACACTTTAAGGAACTTTTTGTCTATTTGTTCACATAGCTCAGGCTAAGTTCACTTTATGGAAAATTTATGATTAGCAGTCGCTGTACAAACTATTCTTCTGTTATATTACAACAAGTATTAATTCCCGATGGCGGTTGTACATTTTTTTTCTTTCTTTTTCTAAACATAAAATTTGATTCAATAGTTGACACCCAGCGAAAACAACAAATTTAGTAGTTTAACATCTTTTTGTGTCAGTAGTTGACATAGGGAGAAAATCCAATTAATGAACTAGTCATGATAATGTATGAATACAGAATTTTATTGAACGTTTAAATAATATTATTCTTGAGTAAGTTTACAAAAAAAATATTCAATAATTAGAAGCTGCTTTCACAAAAAATCTAACTTAGTTTGGTAACTGAATACACATTTCTGGTTCTGCTCATTTTAATGAGTTCATTGATACGAAACAGCACTGTTTTCTATTCATAATTTAGCTTATCCGTTCTTTCTGGCCACTTTCACAGTCTACCACACTTTGCCATTGCTCAAATGGTTGCAGTCGTTTCAGACACAGCAATTATAACTCCAGGGAACAACTATTTTTCGTAGGAAAATACAACAATATAGTCACTTCTGTATAATTTATGAAGTTATCCTTCGTAGAAGACACTCAAAAATGACAGAGGAACAAAGTCAGTAGTTGACACGTAGTAATTTAATAGTTGACACCCCGTGTCAACTACTGAATAATAGACGATTACAAGTTTCAATAGTTGACACGGAGTGAATTTAAACAATTTAGCATTGTTTGTTGCCAATTTTAATAAATAAACATCTTTCTGAGTTTCAAACAACATAAACGAATGTCTTTTTTATTCACAATGATTAAATAATACAAACTTGCAATACTTACATTTTAACCAAACCTTAGCGATTTATATAAGAAAACACTGAAAAATCGTAAGAGCCGTGCGCAAGTTTGATTAATCGGTTGATATGACACTTTTGAATGGCGGATATGTGCAGTAATTCGCAATTAAGCAGCTGATGTGCGACAGTATACAGATTAATAAGGTTTGATGTATTCCAACTTGTGGTTTCCTTATTTCTTTACTTTTTTTGAAAAAGTGTCAAGTACTGGTACAGTGTCAACTACTGGTACTCTTACCTTACCGGTTATTTTATATCATGCACACAAATAATAAAAGAATTAGGCCAATAATATGTTAACCTGTTTACCAAAAACATGTCATTCTGATTATAATTTAAAATCAGATCTACTCAACGAACTTTTAAATAGCTGCAATATTTTAACTATACAAAGGTAACATAATCAATTAACCCTTCATTAAAGTCTGGAGTGAATAAATTAGTGAAATATGTACTGTCCCTATTATATTTAATAAATTTAAACTTTAAGTTAACGTGATTAAATTTTTTTTAGGAACAATAAGGCTATATAGACCTTATTACTTAATTTACATATTAATATTAATGTCTCTTGTCAATCTTTTGGAGTTAGCGCGTCTTTTGATTTAACGGCAATTGTAACGACATTAGTCCTCCAAATGACACTTCAAAAACGAAGCTAGCAAAGAAAACACAATGAACGCATCATCTGATTTTAACATGAGTATTTTTTCTAGGTGTTCAGAGAAAGAAGGAACTGATTAACCAGAAGAAATTATAAACAGAAATAAGAAAAGCGGAGGGAGTCCGATAAAAATATAAGAAAATAGTAAGTAGATGGGGATAACAGAAAAAATTAATAAAAAAGAGCTTATCAGGCACAAAAGTAGACTTTGATAAACAAGTCACTGACAAGTACACAATTTACAAGATCATTCAATAAAAATTGATTATGATATGCACAATGTTCCCAATCTGATGAAGCAATCGAAAATGGGATGAACTTACGTGAAAAAATAAGCCAAAAATATACAATAAAGTTTTTACATACAGCAGCTTCACTATCGAGAAAATTGAATATCAATAGCTTATTTAAAAAAATGCTCAATAGATTATTAAGAAAAAAATGGCTAAACTTCGTTTTGAGGCATCAAAACTATCAAGCTTCAAGAACACATAAACACATAACTTTTGAACCTATGAATATTTTATCTATATTTACTGAAAATTATCAGATTATGCAAGAAAGTTTTACCAGTATAATGCTCCAAGACAAAGTTTAATAAAAAATTGTTGTCACAACAGAAACTAACATATGCAACAATTATTTCATTAATTTAAGGATTTATAAATATTATTAAATAAATAAATCTAATAATTAATATTACTAAAATTTGTTATTGGTAAGTCTTCATAACATTATTGACGTGGGTACTAATGTAAAATGCTCTAAACGAGTTAATACTCATTCTCCCATTTTAACAAAATTCGAGTATTAACTAGTATTATCTTCTTTTTTCACAGTAAAATACTAATGGAGCGACGAACTAACTTCAAATTGACTTAGGGGCCTCATGTGATGAAATTAAAAAGTTCCAGGAGATTTGGATTCATTCCGCGTTACATTTTACAAGAGAAACAAGAACAACAAACATTTTGTTATTAAAAAATTCATAGTTCTTAGAATTTAAGTTTTTTTTTTAATATTCTTTAAGTAATAATGGAAGTTGTTACACAGTCCAACTTTGCAATTCCGCATTTAAAATTTTATGACGAAAGTATACAAAAATGTATTTTTTATAACATTTTAAAAGCGGAGTTGCAAATCGGACTCTGTAATATCGTCTATCGTTATGTAAAGAATATTTTAAAACGAAATCAGGAAAAATTATTACTTCTTCGTCCCAAATTTTTAAAGAACTTCGTTTCATCGCACTAAGCCTCCAAAGTCGATTCGACGTTGATTATTCGCTCGACTAAAGCTTTAACCCTAAATTTACAAATGACCAATTATATGTAAATTGAAATTAAATTGTAACTACTGGGTATATACACCAAGAGCCTTGCCTGAATTCGAATGTGTATTTAAAATGTAAAGTACCTACTGCAAACATGCAGCTAGAACAAGAATGAGATATAGAGACTTTAAAATCGTTCAAAACGATTATGAAAGTATCTGAAACTATTGAAAACAATCCCAAACACGATTAACACGATTGTCGTCAACAATAAATTAGAGCTATTAACGGGGATCCAGTCATTCCCATGTATCAAAAATTATTGAAAATAATACCAAAACACGGTTTTTTATCGATTCGACGACGATCGACACCAATGACGTTGCTATCGTCAGATTGCCGCCAAAATCTTTACAAAATTTAGAATATTTCTCGAGCCTACGCTAAAAATTTCAAATTAAAGTCCCAGGAACCTCAACACGTTCAGCAACTAAATAATGGATAATACATAAACCAACTTGTATAATCATTATTTATTTTCATGAAGGTTAACATACATTTTGACGAAAGTGTTTTAATAATTCTGGCAAGTGAAAGTAAAAAATCTAAGATCCATTTCGACAGATATCATAAACCTAGTGTTAAACAAGGATGAAGAAATGCTTTGCTCTCGATCCACCTTCTCGCTCGCTTCTTGTAAACGCACCCTTACAGTATCCGCGGACAGCTACGGCTACGATCGTGGGTCGAAGCTCACGTGGCAAGATAGTAAGTCAGAGTTAAGGTAGGTCGGGGCGTAACCCAGGATCAAACGAGTCAATAACTCGTGGCGTGCCTCCTCCACCTACAATGAGAAATCGTCGTGGCGTACAATGAATGTGGGTGCGAGCTGACGTAGCCACGTGTTCACGGATATGTCTTCATGGAATCGGAACCTCGAGCGACGGGACATTCCTCGTGTTCGCGAGCAAACGTATAAAACAGTCGTCCCGTCACAAAAATCACGATCTGATCGAAGAAACAGAAAACCAAACGTCCACGAGATAACTCTTTCAATCGGGTGACCTATTGTCGCGGTTTTATCTATTAGGGACGTTGAATTGAACACAACCGATCGTATGGAATGTCACGTCCACCGTAATTAATTAATTCTTTGAGTGTATCTTGTTCGTGTATTACCAGCCATACCGAACGACTAATTCTTTCATGATCGCCGGAACACATATGTCCTACGTAACTGTCCCAATAACATATTTATATAACATATTTGTTTTGTTGATTATTTTTTAATAACTGAAAATTGTAAATAATCTTGTTATTAGCTGAAGGCGGAAATAAGTAAGACTGAAAGTGTCATAATTTATTTTTAACTGTCATAATTAATTTCTAAACGAAATTTTTTGTTTGTTAACACCAGATGTACGGATGTTCGATGAATAGTTATTTTTAGTAGCTAATAAAAATAAATAGTTGACGCAAAATGTCATACATAATTCAGGTAAATATAAAACTGTATACTTATGTAAAACTATAAATAACAGTTGTACTATAATTAAATATCACTAGACACTTAATTTTTTGAGAAACGGAACCCAAGTCACTCCTAATAAAAGTATTAGTTACGCCAGTAATTAACTAATTGTAAGTAATAAGAATCTATATTTATAAAAGAAAATATTTTAAATTAATTAAAATCTGAAAATGTTCATATGGTTTAGTAATTACATGAATATAGCCTGTCCTAGTCATTAATTATTACTATTTCAAATATTAAATATATATTAATTAATCTCATTATTTAACAAATAAATTCACGATAGTAATATTGTGTGGCATACAAATATTTTATTTGTAATAAATTCAATTACAATGGGTCTTTTGTCCTGAATTAATTTTTGCATTCGAAACTGTTCACTGATAATTTGTAACGGAGTACCTGCTTTCAAGGCTTTTACGACGTTCTAAAGAATTTATGTGACTTCATATTATAAGAAGAATGATTAAATGTATGTTATAGAATTTTTAGTTATATTGATACTATGACGAGTTCAAGAATGAACAGAATTATAGTTTGTATAGCTATTATTAACATAAATGTGTAGACTACAAAACAATATTAACAATGTAATAAATTCACTCAGGCTAATTAGCTTAATAATTTGGTCTAACGTGAACTTGCATCTGTACCAATGCCATTCAATATTATGTTGTCACCTACTAGTCGAAAAATGATTCTTACTTTAATTTGAGTTCCCTATTATTTAATAAGCATAAAACAACTGTACTATCGTAAAAATTATTTAATACCAATTAATTGCAAATTTAATAGCAGTTCTCCTTAGCTTACATGCATCATTATGAATAAATCTTGAAATATTTTATAATAATTTTTATATGTGATATAAGTATTGAATTATATACACTTATATTTATATCTATGTAAAGGTAATAAATTTTTATTAGTTTAAACATTCGAAATAAGTAGATATGTTACTATTAAAAAAATTCCCACTGAATTGTTAATTATCGAGATTCGTTTAAGTGTTAGGACATTCATTTTACACTTACACTATTCTTACTGTTATACTTTTATACAAACAATTAAGAACGTTTTAGGGTAATCATACATAATAATTCTACATTCGCAAGTATAGTTGTGATTGCACGGTTAACCGTGCATGTGCCGAATATAAACAATAATTAATAAAATTAATTAAGATTTTAAATAATTATTTCTGAGTAAGACTCCATGTATTTTGACTAAACTTTATGATTAACACTCCCAAGCTTTTAGGATATACTATCTATCATTGTAATCGTATTGACATGCCGAATGCAAATATCATATTCGATCTCGGCGGAAAAACATTTTCGTCGAATTTGGTTCTCGTGCTTCAAGCTATCATTTATCATGGCTTTTCACGTGACACAAGCTACATTTAATACTCTACATTTTTTATAGGAACAATTGTCTGTTTTTGAAGCAAATACCATTTGTTATGGCCATTTCGGGCTGTCTTCCTTTCGTTTTGCAACGGAAGGTTCCAAATCCGTAACGTGTGTACTGTCATTTCCTTCTAACGCTTTGCACAGTATTTATTTCTTGGACGAAAATTATGATCTTGCGATCAACGTACAACGTTTTAGCCATCTTTTATTTCAACTGTTAATGGTCGGCGGTTCCATTTGGACATTTTTTCAAATTTCTTTTTAAATTATGCATATGATTACAGTGTGTTCCACAAAAGCGTGAACGCGATATCTATAAAATTTGATACCCAATACAGCAAAGATTGCGTCAGTCCAAACATACAATGTCTTCTCTAATACGTAATAGCCCTTCAATTCTCTTAGTATCATTTTTGTCACTGAAAAGTTCAAGTCATTTCGAGATGAGTACCGTATACAGTAAACGATTCGAAGCAGTATTCTTGCGCCAACACCCGAAAGGGCCAAAAATGAGTGTTAGAATTGCAGCAAAGTATCTGCGTAAGTCTCGCGAATTTGTAAATAAGTGTATGCAACGTTATAAAGAGACAAATTGTGTCGATGATCTCCCTGATCGAGGTTCGAAGCGAGCTATGGAACTTAGTGCGGCGGGGTTTCGGAACTTTATGCATCTTTCCGGATAATTTAAATGCTCAGAAGATGATTAAACTGTACCAAAGTGGTCTCTTAGTATCGGTGAAACATTGGTTTAAAAGAACCAGAGACCATTGGATACTTCAAGAAGACAACGACTCCAAACACCGAAGCCGCCTTTGTACGGATTGGAAAACAGTGAATGGTGTCAACGTGTTGGATTGGCCATCTCAGTCCCCCGATGACAATCCAATCGAAAATGTTTGGTTTCTCATGCAGTACAAACTCCGAGGAAAGCTTATTTTAAAATTGAAGACATTAGTTTGCCGTATTCGAGAAATATGCAGATCTGTTCCTGTCCCAAAGCTGGTTGAAAGTATGGTCAGGAATAATCGCTAATGGTGGTAATTGAACACATTATCAAGCAAATACGTATTGGTTCTTTAAATGTACTTTCGACCTATACAACCTTTTTACAAAAAAGATTTACTTGCAATCAGATATCGCGTCCACGCTCTTGTGAAACAGACTATATATTCACAATACTCAATATACATATACACAACAGACCTACACATTGTACATTAATAAGGATATACTAATATTATATGCACTAATAAAATATCTATATTAATAAGGCTAAAATAAGAAGAATACTGAAATACACATATATGTATATACAGAAAATACAGAAAGATTTTAATTATTAATTACTAGATCTCGCTTTACCACTATTTAACTCGCATCTTAATATCGCAGATTGAATGTAAAAATAAAATCAGTTTCGAAATATCGAGCATTTTGTGTACAAAGAACCAACAGTTTTCGGTTCCCTGTGTTCTCGAAATGAGATTCTAAATAATGCACGCGAAACAAGGGCGCAGAAGTATCCTTCTCAGGGTAATAGGAGAAACCTTTAACGCCAGTACTAACACAATAATCGTCCACGATAGCTCTTCTATTGTTTCGGAGGTGGATCCAGTTGTTTTCTTGGCCGCTAGCTATCGATATTATTTTTCGCTATTTTGCCGTTTGGTGGATGCTCGTACCGCTGCATAAAACGTGAAGCGTGGCTGCGTGAGGCACGAGACAATAATAATTCATCGCTTCGGGGCCCGCAGCACGCAGACCGTCCTCGCGATTCTAATCCTTGGGCAATTTGCACAGAGCGCCGTAAAATAAGAACTGTACGAGAATAGCCAATAGAGTCTCTCTTCGGTCTTTCGGATCGGCCAAACGATTCGTAGAAGAGAGAATTTACAACGGCGAACGGATTGCGAGAAAATGACCATTGCTCCGCAGCCGGATGTCCTTTCAAACCGATATTTCTTCTTAATCCTCAACTACTTACATACTAATAAGGCAAATAATGGTAAAATCTGAAAATTAGAATATTACTCTGATAGTTGATATATTCTTTGTCATATTAACCATTTGCTGTATGATTTATTTTCCAGATGCATCAATCGGAACTAACTGCTACGATATTAAAATGGATACAAAAAGTTGTAATTGGACAAATTATATTTGGACTTTAGCTACAAATTAAGGCGTATTAAAAATACGAATAAGGTTTATGATATTCAAACCGTGAGTGCGTTACGTGATAGACTCGTCAAAATATGGCAAGCGATTAAAGGTGGAGTAATATATATTTAACCTGCGTAAGTATGTTACATTAATTTTTAATGTATAAGTGGCACTGTCTACGTTCAAAAATAGTAAACAATTCTTTGAATAATGTACAGTATTGTGCGAATTAATATGAACGCAATGATTATTTTGGATTGTTGTACGTGGTCTCGTTTGAAATGTGTCGTTACGTCAAATGCAATTTATGTTGAAGATAGTATTGATGTTGTTCAATATCCATTTTCTATAAAAAGTATTATTAGAAGATATATTCTATTATTATCAGTACTTCAGTTTCTCCGTTCAGTTAATTTTAAATATAAAATCAGAATATTTTAAATATAAATATCACTTCGGGAAACTAAGATAAGATTAATAGCTCGTAAAACAGATAGAGGACTAGAAGAATTAGTTTTGTTGTAATGAGATTTGTATCTTTTAGGATAAAAATTACAATTAATATTCGTAAGGACAAATGTCAGTAAAAATTCAACTGACGCTCAACAAAGAATTGGCATATTTCTTATTACACAGACATTATAAAGAAATAGCGTAAAATATATAATATTAAATGGAATGTTGTATTTTAATTTAAAGCTGATTATATGAACAGTAACATATTTTTATAATATGGTAATGTGTTTTCACCTTCGTTCACATAATAGTGTATGGGTAACCGGGGAGAGGGGGATTGATACAACAAGTAATTTTTTATTTTCACAATTTTTATTCCAATTAATTATTCGACCTAAAATATGTTAAAATGTATATTTTGAACTCTCCTCAGTGCGTATTGTAAATGAAAATGTGAAAAGATACAAACAAAATAAGTTAAAGAATTTTTATTGGGTGAATTCAAAATGTATCAACTTACTGTGGAATAAGTACTAACCAAAATTAGTACATTTATACAACTCAAGAAATGTCAATACCGTTGCTTAGCGTAATCACCCTACTATATTATATGTATTTTAATATCGTGGTTTGAATGGCGCGCGTAAAATGGTGGAAAACAGAGATACACGCATTCTAATTATGCCATCTACGCGTAATATTTTTAATTACTATTACACCTATTGCGTCTTTTGTTTCTTTTCCGTTTTCCTTCTTCCCTCTGGCGACCACGCTCTCTAGTACTGACGATATAAAGCGAAGCACTCTCATGCTAGAAGTTAAAATATATATTTGTATTTTCCAAGTAATATTTGTTTATCTCAACAATTATCCAAACTGCTATAAAGAACTCTAACAAATACTTCACAAGATACTTGATGTTTTATGTCAGAAATATACTGTATTACAGTAAGTATTCCAACCTTCTACCATTGCACTCTAAACAGTTTCTAATACGCCTTTTTGCGAAAATATTAAATACTTTAGTGATAACAGACAACTAATCATTTGATATTAAAATATTCATAAAAAGTTTATATAGTTGTCTTCGTCAAATTTAAGCTTTAACTTAAAGCGTTACCTATGTTATAGGTATAATAAAATATAAATAATGGTGTCATATAAATGTATATGATATAATACATTTTTATGTTTAAACCGTATCAAATTTTATGAGCTTAAAAATTGGTCATTACTTCTCCACTCTATGATTATTAGTTTTATATTAAATGCATTATTAATAAGGAATTCACATCAGTTTGATTTGAATTGCCAACTTTAAACCGATGTTAACTTCACACTGTATTATTTTATGATGCCTTTATATTATTGCCGAACGTAATGAGGCTCCTGAAATGACTTGATTCGTATTTGATCGTTCGTTTATTTGTTTGTCTGTAGCACGCTATAGGTTGTAATTTTGAGAGTAGACTCGTAAAACACCATTTTGCTGTACAGATTTTGAGTGACAATCTGACGACACTGTCATTATCTACGTCGATTGTCGTTGAATCAATAAAGAATTGTATTTTGGTACCGTTTCCGATAATTATTGACACATTGAATCAATTGAAATCACGTTAAAAAGTCTATGAATCATCGTTGACGACAATACTTCGTCGTCATTGACGTCAGTCGTCGTCAAATCAACAATAATCGTGTTTAGTATCGTTTTTGATAGTTTCACATATGTTTAATCGTTTGAAATGATTTAAAAATCTGTATATCTCATTCTTATTCTACCTATATGTTTACAGTAGGCACTCTACATTTTAAATGCACATACGAAGTCGCGTGAGGTACCTAGTCTGTAGATCCACTAGTTAGCAACTAGTCTATTATATTGTTACTAAACAATCAAAATGACTGGTTTCAGTTTTCATATTTTATATTACAACATTTTTTTACGTGCACGTGTCGAAATGTCTGTCATATTTTGTTAAGATGAAGTATGGTTATGTATTTTTGTTGATATTTCAATATTTGCTTATTTATTTTCAATTTAAAAGTAAGTGCGCGTTTACATCGGAAGTTCTACTGTTAAATCATGTCAATCTTTAAATATTTTAATATTATTTAATGCAATCCACCTAGTAGCGAAAATACTAAATGAATATGAATGATTAGTTCATTAATCACTTAATCCAACTCAAATGTAGATAGATGCTATTCAAACGTGCAAACGTTCCACTCAAGACATAAAGAACTAGCATGTTCCAGGTTATATCAGCAACTCGTAGAAACCGTACGTTGAACGAGTTCAAAGTAGTTTCAAGAGGAAAGAATTCGCAGGATGAACCCTTTGACCGGGAGATAAAATTCTTCAAAGTCGAGTCATGTTAATCGTTCCGGTGGACCATCAAACGACCGTTCATCCGTGTCCAAGCAAATTCCTAGAGCGGTCAAAAACCCAAAAATCTGGCAGAAGCGTTTCGGTGACGCCCGAAGGAGAACACTTCCAACGAGTAAACCGTTCTTAATAAGCAGCCATGAGCTATCACGAAAACAGTCGAAAAGTCGTCCGCGGGCGAAGACCTTCGAATCTTTTCCTGCACTTCTTCCTCGTGCATGAGTCGCGACGTTTGGTCCCCCTCGAATGGCGCTTCTTCAAACGGTTCGTCTACACGCTCCGGGCTGAATTTTATGCGGAAAAAAAGAGAAGAAATATCGACGATGCTCTTAGACTGCGGAGAAATGGTCGGATCGCAAAATGTCGTTGCACCGAACTGAGACGGCGATTAATTGATGGTGCTGTGCACACCGGAGGATAAGCCGACGTAACAACTTAATGGCGTTGCCCCGCAGCCTAACATTTCAAGAAGCGTGCCCGCGGATTGGCTTTGATCTTAACCCACTGTTTTGACGAGACCGAAGTATCTAAAGGATTGAAGAAGATGGTAAAAAATGGCCAAAATTGGTTAGCACCTAAGTTATTGATAATGTATTATTTTATGAACTCTAAGGAATTGTTAAAACACTATTATACGCAGCAAGTGATGGAAAAATTACAAGACGAGTTAAGTGCATCTTGCGCAAAGTGAAGTTTCGGGATTTGGTAATTTTAAATGATTATAACTTTAACGCAATTGTCTAATCAAATCCTTGAAAAATTTTGAAACTATCAAAAATAATGTTTTTGTAATATGTTGCAAACAATTGGATGAAAGGGTAATATCTAGACCTCTAATAGTGTTCATTGTAGGAAATAGTTAATCACTGTATTTATATTCTACACCAAAAGAAACTGCAAAAATTAGTAATTAGCAATTATAGAAAGCAACAAAGTGGAACAAAACATAACTATGAATATTTGATATACTAATATTAAATAATCTGAATAAGCTTCTAATATATTCTTAGGCGCATGATTTTGAAAAAGTTTTTCTTCCAAATTGGATGTTTCAGAAATGGTGGTATAACCGGAAAATGGATGAATCTACATGAAAAAATTATTAAAAATTATGGAATAAAATATTTTTGTATGTAACTTACACATGCTTACAAATACTAAAGTATTTGTAAAATAGTTTGTTCACAATCTAGGAAATAATAAAATCAATAAGCTGTTTCTTTATTCTACAGTAAATAAGTATTACTATATCAACATATATAATTATTAATATCGCTAAAATAATTTTACTACTTATACATGTTCTTATCATCGACTAATCTACATCAATAATGTTAGAAAAATGACTGATCAACTTCAGTAGTATTAATGACTAGATTTATTTGTTGAATAACATTCATTAATTCTCAAATTAATTAGAAGTTGTTAAATTTATCATTTTATAAGTCGCGAAAAAATTTTTTTTACAAATACTTCGAAACTGTTCAAACTCAGTTGTTTTAAAAAAGTAAGTAACATATGAACAAATTTCATTGTATATTTTTGTCTTATTTTTTCATGTAGATTCACCCTTTTTCTGTTATACCACCATTTCGGAAACACTCTGTATAAGTGACCGAAAGTCGTAGTTTCCGACACAACGTCACATTGTCATATTATCATATGCAATTATATTAGCAAGATAAAACTCATTTGTTTCAGAAAAGTGTGATAGTTAGTTACAAAATTCGTAATTAGAAACATATCTTCTGTTGATTGGAGATTATCAATATGATATTTTATAATGAAATTTTAAAAAGTTTTAATAATCCACTTTACAACAAATTGGGTTATTGAAGACAATATTATTAATATGTGGTATTTTTAAGTTATTCTGTTTTATGTATCTGTTGCGAAAAATAAAAATAGATATCTGATATTAATGATGGCTTATTATAAAATATATTACAAAATATTACAAAGATGCAATGAAGTTTTACATGGTTAGTTTTGTTTAAAAACACATTTAATGGACAAGTTTAGTCAATTGTTAAGGCTGACCAGGTACGTAATTTTACAAGGTGAATTTTGCAGTGTTACCTGGAATTGATTACTGGTGAAGGTAATATACCAAAACACTCGTTTACCTTCAATACCCTGGTGAGTAGTAGATATTCCAAAGGTCTCTATTCATTGTAAGTCTACAAAATAGTCAATATCTTTATTGAATCACAAAATACCAAAACAGCGCCATACTATTTGCAGATCTACTAAATATTGCAAAATGCTATTACCGCGTACTGCAAGGATAGTAACAGTCATTTTGAAGTACAGACTTGTGTAAAATAACATTTTTTATCTTAAAGCTCTTATAGTATACAACATTTTTATTTCCATATTAGAAGTACTTGGTATAATAAGATGTAACGTATTTAAAATCTTATTAATAATTTGGAAATTTCAATTCAATCAATTTATAACGATTTCAAAGTTAATAAACATCTATTTCAATAGTTAAAAATGCAAAAATTTACGCGAATGTATACAAGGAAAGATAATATTAAATCATCATTATCATCATTATCATCATATAGGATATTTTAAACGTAAATACTTCTTTTGATATTGTACAACAAAGAATTACAAAAATCTGTCCATATTTCCACAGTTTACGATATATTAATAGCACTTGTTACAAACTGGGAGCCTGATCAAATGGCGGAATAATAGTAACACTCAGAAATGTGATCTTGCTTAATCGGTTGAAATGACGTAACAGTACAACTGCAATAGTAGTACAACAGTAAATTATAATCTCGTGTCACGGAGAAGGAAGTAAGAACTGATTCGTATTATCAGTTCGTCCGCATCTAAGGACAGGGTGTCGCAGTGGTGTCGACGGTATTACAGTAGGAAATAATTCACTTGCACTTTCTATTCTTCCTCCGACTAATATTTCACGTTTACAACACTTTTGAAATTGAAATTAGTCCCGTTATAATCAATCGATCAATCTGAGATGCCACTGCGTGCTGAACAGTTGTGTAATTACCAGATGCTCCAGCAACTCGGGTTACTTGCAACTGTTCGGTGTG
The DNA here is from genome assembly GCA_036983795.1 of Megachile lagopoda. Lineage (NCBI taxonomy): Eukaryota > Metazoa > Arthropoda > Insecta > Hymenoptera > Megachilidae > Megachile > Megachile lagopoda. The sequence continues at coordinate 21,355,775 of CM072800.1, forward strand.
AGCTCGTATACAAGCTTGGGCTTTGACGGGCCACTGGTATCGTAATATCGATCAATTAAATTGTAACTTGATACAACTAAACTTTAATCAGTTTACGCTACTGTGCATGCGTGAAATGAGAGGGTATTAATTGTGTTACGATGACGCTCCAACAACGAAAGTAATTTAAAAATTTGTAAAATAATTGTCACAGTGGTCGAACGATTATGGAAACAACTAAAATAACTGCAATTCTTTTTATAAACAATGTATACGTATAACTACGTATCTTTATCAAAAAGAGTAGAATTTCTACTTTCGGATAAAATAATATAAACCTATATTTGTAAAAGAAGATGTTTTAAATTAACTAATATTTAAAAACGTAAAATAGTTGAGTAATTAAACAATATTCTTCGCTTGTTCAAATCATTAATCGTTACTGACCCAAATATTAAATATGTATTAATTTGTTTTCGTCATTTAATAAAAAAAGAAGACAGTAATGTTTTGAGGAATGAAAATCTTTTCTTTATAGTAATTTCATGAAACTTTTCACTGGCAACTTGTAAGTTTATAAGTGTATGTTTTAGAGGCCTTTACTGCTACATAAATGTCTTGTGTGCAATCGTTTTCCTTTTTTTTTTCTTCAGCAATTTGAAGAATTTATCCGACTTTATAGTACAAGAAAAGTGATTAAAACTATATTATAAAATTTTAGATTATGATGGTATTATGATGAGTTTCGGAATGAGCAAAAGCACATTTTTGTATAGTTGTTATTAACATAAATGTATAGAATGTAAAATATACTTACTTTAATACAATATGGAAGATCTAATATGGAACATCTAATTTTAAAAGCTCGTCAAAATGGAAACATCCGGTCTTTTCAACGAAAGTGACATTGAAACATAACAAAATTAATAGACATTCGTGTTTTAATGGTTAACTATGTACCTTAACGATGTTCTTGTCGGTACAATTGCCCATCATTACAAGTTTTATGTGTGCTGCAGCCCGCCATTTCTTTCTCTTCAATTTTAAGTTGTTTAGCCATTTTATTATGTTTCCTACCTGTTTCAAGACGCGTTTCTCTTTTGTCCGAGATTTTATTTTGTTTTTACGCTATTTACAAAAGCTGTATTTTGTAATCAATTTTCAATGTAGCTCAGATAAAAAAATTTTGGTAAATCACTTTTGATTATTTTTTTCGGCGTTACGACAAAATACCGTTTTTTTTTTAAACAACAAAAGCTCGTTGTCCACGCGGTGAATATTTCCAGATTCTAACAAATATTTAAATATTTATTGTAATTTTAAAAAGTTATTCTGTTTTGAAGTATTCATATATGATCTTCGTTATACGTTTCTTTACGCATATTATTATTAAGTCTTCTTGACTTTTGAGACTTATTTTTTACTTATTCCTTGCTTTTTTAGTTACCTCCTTGTTATATAAAAGAAGGTACAATATCTGGCATCATCATCTGAAATTTCATTGCTTGTAACTTTCTTATAATATTATCAAAAATTAATTTGTTTATTTCAAAATTTCTTCTCTCAGCTCAATGAAAGACATTAAATAGTGTGAAAATAAAGACAAAGAATGTAATCACACATTGGAAAAATATTATTACATTTATGGTGTTCTTTTTACACTTACGTATTTATTTATTTGTATTTCCAACTCCATGTTTAACTGCGGATATCAAAAACCTCAGCAAACATTTAGAAATTGATTATAACATTTTTTAAGTGAAACTTCTATGGGCACGATTCGACGCGAAAGTGTTACGCCAGTCGGTAACCGTTAGATCCAAGTGTCACGAAAAATACAAGCAATTAATCAAATTTCTAAATTACCAAATCTATAAATTCTCAAATTTCTAAAGTTCCAAATCTGCCAAGTCTCCGAAATCCCCAAAACATTAAATTTGTTAATCTTCCAAGCTTTTCAAATTCGTAAATTTCCAATTTTGTAAAAGCTTAAATTTTCAAATTTCCAAATTGTCATGATTTTAATTTCTCAAGTTATAGATTTACAAAACCCCTAATTTTCACATTTCTAAATCTCTAAATTCCTCAGTTTGCAACTCTTTGAATCTGCAAATTCCGAAATTCCGAAATTTTGTAATCTCCAAATTTCCGAAGTCCTAAATTCTAATTTTCACGATTTATAAAATCAAAATTTCTTCAGTTTGTAAATCTCCAAATTCACAAATACTTCAATTTTCAAATCCCCAAATTCACGAATTCCTTAATTTCTACATCTTCAAATCCACAAATTTTGCAATTTCCAAATTAAAAAATTCCTCATTAAACGATTAACTATTTTAACTGTAACAGTTAATCATTGCTGTAATAAATATTGTTAACATATTATTGTAAAAGGAACCAACAATACATAATTCTAGAGTAGCAAAAAGATCGTGACGATTACATCACGGACCAGATAATGATCGTGACACAGGGATCAAGCCGCGTCTTGTGAGATTTGAGATCAACATAACGTGTAACAAGGTTCAAGGGAAGGACGAGGAAAGATAGTGGAAGTTGAGTTAATTGCTACTTCTAGTTCTCCATCCTGAGATCGATGCTAGTTAACCCCCTACTACCAGCGCACACGGCTTTCTTCGTTTGATCTCAAGCATTCTCTCTTTTCCGCGCTACGATGAAGAAGATTATCCTTAAGCATTCACACGACCTTCATTGTGCGTACTTGCGCGTACCTTAAGTGTGCAGAATCGCGACAGGTCTATTGCTCGTGAGGAAGGTCAGTGGCCGTTTCAGAGATTTCACTCTGGATGGCCCTTGTTTGCCATGCATGTATCTTGGTTGACAATTAACTTCGTGCTTTGTTTGCTTTACCAACATTTTTTACACAGTTATTCCAATTTAGAGAATTTCTCGGGTCAATGGAACTTCTTTTAACACTAAGCGTACTGTGGGATTATTAAGGTGATGGTAGTAAAGGAACTCGCTTCCTTTACTCGCTTCGATTAAAATTAAGTTTGTTAATGTATTTTAAGTTTCAAATTAACTATACACTTATGATGCAAACGACCGAACTACGAACGACAAAAAAGTAACATAACCTCCTTTTCCACAATTGACCTTCTTTATCAGCTCTTGTCACGCGGGAAACTATAATAAATGTCGGGTTAGAGCATACGAACCAAATTCGAAAAAAACATATTCTGAGCAAAGTTATATGTGATATTTGTATTCTTCATGTCAGTACAATTAAGATTATACGTAGTATGTATCAAAAGCTCTGGGTTATTAATAATAAAGTTTAGCTAAAATGCGTGTAGTCTTACGCAGAAATTATTATTTATAATCTTAATTACTTTTATTAATTAGTATTTATATTTGGCATGTGCACGGTTAAACGTAGTAATCAAAACTATACTTGTGGATGTAGAATTATTATGTATGATTATCCTATAATGTCTTCAACTTCTTGAAACAAGATATGACAGTGAAGTAAATATTCTAACGTTCAAGCGAGTCTCAGTAATTAACTTCACTTTAAAGTTAATTCAAGTCTCAGTAATTAACGTAACTTTAAAGTTTAAACTATTCAAAATATATTAGCTTTACATAGATATAAATATAAGTTTCTATAATTCAATATTTATATCATGCGAAAATATTATAGTACAGTACTCGAAAATTCAACGTTTTTAATATCGTCTCAAAAAAACAAGTAAACGAAAGAGTATTTTTGTTAAAGTTATAATTACCTAATTTCATATAATTTTTTAGATAATAGAGCTGTTTTAAATTTATTAAACAATCTTATTTATCTTATTAATTAATCTTATTTCTTATTAATCTTCTTTAAATACTGAAATTAAGTATTGAGTTTTTTCACTAGTACCTGATAACATAACACTGACTAGAATTAATGAATTTATTACATTGCATATTTATTTATTGAATATGAATATTTATTTATTTGCATATTTATTGCATTGAAATAAGTATGTATTGTTTTCTATAGATTTGTGTTAATAATAACTATACAAAAATATAATTCTGCTCATTCTTAAAATTGTCATAATGTCAACCTAACCTAAAATTTTATAATAAACTTTTAATAATACTTTTTATATTATAAAGCCATATAAGTTCTTCGGAACACTGAAAAAAGAAGAAAAGAGATAAATTACGAAAGGATGTTTGTGCAGCAACAAAAGCCTTTAAAATAGGTACTTCGGTATAAGTTGCAAATGAAAAATTTCATTCGTTAAAATTAATTCAACAGAAGAAAACTCATTGTAATTGATTAAATTAATTTGTTCTAAAGTATCCTTATTCTACAAAATATTATAGTCCTGATTTTTTTTTTATTAAATATCGAAGATAATGAAATTAATACATATTTAATATTTGGAACAGTAATAATTAATGATTAAGACATACCATGACTATTGTTAAATTACTGGGTCATATGAACATTTCTATATGTTGATTAATTTCCAACGTTCTCTTTCGCGAATGTAGATTCTTATTATTTTATCTGAAAAGTAGAAATTATAGCTCTTCATATAAACGTATTTATTCGTATAAAATAAATTGCGTTTAGCTAAACTGTTTTGTTTATTATTGATCATATGGACGTTTACCTTAAATAAATCAACAGAAAAACATAAAATAAAATACATATGAATTCTTTATCTTGAAAAAAAACATTACGAATTTCGAAAAAGTTTTTTAACAAATATTGTAATGTAAAATAAGAAATTTTTTATCCATTTTTATTGGTTTTGTGGTTTTACTGTTAAGGTAATTTTTATGCAACGACGCTAGTGAAATAGGAATTTATAAATAGACGACAAACGTAAAAATGATATGTTGTTATGTAAATTATTGTAGTAATTTGTAAATTAAAGATGCAGATTACTGCTGCTACCTGTAATTACACTGATCTTGAAATATGTTATCAAGGACAATATTCTGAATAATATTTTTTTATATATGTACATAATAGGCAGTTCTCCTCTACTTTTAGAAATATTTGCAGGAATATTTTTACCGTGGCAATTATTTACAAAAAAGCACAGTTAAGTAATTCCGACAACCTTGAATTATATTGTCAAGTTCAACGTGCTGAGTAATGTTGATTACACACAAGATGAGTTTCGTAACATGATGATATTAAATAACTCGTAAATCATTTACTGTACAAAAATTTCGAAACAAAAGCTACATGATTTCTAAGGACACAAACAGCGCAACAATCGTTTTATCTTAATTTGTACTTTCATCGAGATATGAAGATTGCCTTCAGATTTTTCTTTATTTTTTTGACGAAGCATGAAATTTTGCGTATAAAAGTAGACGAGATATGACTTAAAATAGTTATGGAGATATTATCAAATTAATAATCTTATATCAAAAAATCGATTCAGTGAACATCACTCGAACGTAGCTTTATTTATGGCAGTAGGTCATGCTTCTAACAGTTTGTTAGATTTTAGATACTATCCACATGAAATATCTCAGTATCCGATTGTCAGCTTAGTTTCCGATGCAGAACATCAATACAAATGATATTGTAAGAGATACCGTGTGTTACTTTTATTGTCGTTCAATCATTTCTGAAAACAGTGGGAGAGCAAAAGTATTATACGCAATTGAACATTCTGTTTTAAATGAATCGTTGTACTGTATTTTCTAAAAACCCGGTAAAACGTTAGAAGAACATGGTTCCTTTAATGTGCAAATCTGTAAATGTTGTAAAATTGAGTACGAAAAGCACTCCACTTTTATTTTAACATCTGTTGCCCGAAATCCATATATCAGTACTCGTTAAATCCACGTAATGTGGACTTCAGCCAAAATTGTATTCTTCGAACAATTTTATCTACATTCTACATCAGCTGACAATAAACAAATTTGTGTAGTGTGATCAAAAGGAGAAGTTGTCCACAAAGAATCTGAAATTTTATCTCAAAAAGTCTGGAAAAGATTAAATTATCTCTTAAAACTGTATTTATAAAAACTTCGTTTTAGTGCATCATTTCTTTTAACTCTTTTTTACATAATCAGATAGTATTCAATAAATATCAATGAAATGCTATGATTCTGAGTGTCGGAATCCATTAGGAGTCTCAGAGTCTGATTCTCCAATCGTTATTCAGGAACATAATTTATTTAAATACAGAGAAATACGAGTAACATTGCTTAGAATAAACATTCAATCGTACTAAGAATGCTTCATAAAGTAATTCATATTTGTATATGATTTTGAAGATCGACAAAATGGAATTTGGTAAAAGCAAATACAATCGTGTAGAAAAGTGGACGGTGTTGAGGATAATCGACACTAATATAAACAAGAATCGTGAAGAATCTATTCCACTACCACTATACTACTTTATAAAGGATAATATTGGTAGCAATATTCATCAATATTAAGAAAGAGTTCGTAGGCAAATATCATTTACTCTAAACTTGAGTTAGATTGCGACCAACGATTAAAATTTAATTAAATGCAATTTAATAAATATTTGCTAGAGATGGTACACAGAAAATGGAATTATACTGGCATCCTGCAAAAAACTGTATAAGAGGAAGAGAATGTTTTCACCACAACAAATTTGTACTTCGACTGTACGAATATTTATGACAATTTTGTCGTTCAAATAGTATTGACCTGGTATCATATTGAATGAACGCGATTCGAGCACATATCTTTTACTAAATAATAAAGTTTATTTAGTTACCACATTAAAGTATTCTATATATTACTCCAATACTATCAAATTTTAACAATATATGTATAATTTTTGAACCAATGAAGTCTGACATTCAAAATCATATTTCGTCTACATTTATTCAATATTATCAAAATATAAGAAGTTAAGGAAAATATGGTGCCTCAAGACAATTTTCAGCTCTATATTTAACGATATGAAGAAACATAAATTCAATATTAATTTGTATATTATCACGATTAGTGTAGAGTCAATTTCCCTTTATTTTCAAACACGTATGGTAATAGTGTTGGTACACTATTAATTAGTCTATTTGATGTTTCATTTGTATTATCTGCTCAAGCAAATTATTCTGTTTCTCAGTTCATTGGTATTTTGTATTTTAGCCATTTTTCTGTTATAAACCTTATTGTCAGAAATACCCAAGTGATTTAAATTACGAGTTAACATTGGTCAAAGTAATTTAAGACCAAAAAGACAGATCACTTTTTTTGTGGAAGAAGCTGTGTGAATTGGTGCGCTATCCTACTGAAAAATAATCTTATCGTCTTCTGTCGATGTCATAAAGAACAACAAATGTTTGCATAACATTTTTGATACATTTACATTCATTCCTTCGTTTATGAATGCTAATTCACACTTGCAATTCTATTTTAATGTAATCCAAATCATGATTAATCTTAATGACCAATTTTAATGTGACAAAATTTTTCTTTGCGTGAATCATGGTAATAATAATTTAATCCATCTAGCCCATCCATATTAAATTCTTTTTGTCGCCAAAAGTAACACACTTCCTATCTAAAAATTTGTTCTGTAAATTTCAGTGTAGCATCGATATGATCTTTCTGTAATACCAATTTTTGTAAACATTGGCAATTAACAAAGGCTGTAATTCAAGGCTGAACTTAACAAAGGCCATTTTCTAAAAAGGTTAGGAACACATTTTAAGTTATATTAATTCACAATTTTTAATGCAGGTATACCACTTTTGATATTGCTCTTAAAACTGCATGTTTTACAGCGGATGAAAATCGTGCGTGTCTTCTTGATCCCTTCTTTTTAACACAATTTCGAATACCGAGTTTAAACAATTTTTTTATAATACTTCAACAAGTATTCAGTTTACTTCCTATTTCATAATGAATTTTTCCACAACTTCTTAAATTAGTTGTTCTCTGTGATTTAAGATCACTCAAGCACGGTTCACGCGGCAGGGTGATAAGAAAGTAAAATTTTACAAATCTTGAAAAAATTACTTTTCAACATCTATAGAAACTCTACGATAATTACTATATTAATGCACAGCCTCTTAAGTTCTGTTTTATAGCATTAGGCGAATAATCCGTATTATTGAATGAAGACCATCTGAATATAAAAGTTTTTGCTATATAATTATAAACATATCCAAACATGATCAATGACACGGAAATTTGGAAAGCAAAAATCAAAAAATATGTTTGAGTCTATAAATATCCACATTACCGTAAGTAATCATTTATAACGTAGAAAATATTTTCACAAATTCTTTATCGACGAAATTAACTCTCGTGGGCTGCACAAAAGCAGTAGGTTGCCATAGCTTGCCTGTTCAGTTATATATTGTTTTCAGGTAGATCAGAATCGTGAATCTCTTGTTATAAGTGATTAAGCAATCGGTTCATGATTAAAAGAAAACCATAAGGAACTATAGGTTCAATCCTCCGATAATGAACATTCTCCGTCTTCCGGCCGTCTCCTCTCCTTTATCCGAGTCTCTTCTCTGATTCTTGAGTTGACTTATTCCCGCTCATTGTCGCCATTCCAAGCCGCTCGTCCCGAGGGGAAGAGAGATCGAGAATGCGGCAAGCAACGTACGAAGCTGAAGAAGAACGCTTTTGCAGGAGAGCGGGTTCGACCTAGGAATTTATCACCGCTACCGACAGCCATTAATATGGCATTGTACGCCCGCGGACACCGGCAGTGGCTCGTCCATCTTTTCGTGACGCCTTAACGACTGACCTCTGCAACGAAGGACAGCTCCTCAAGGTACACGCAAGTGTCACCATTTTGCGATCCAGATCCACCATCAAATCATCGTTACGTGATTAAAGTAAACGTCCCAGTGGTCGAATGATTAAGAAAACAGTTAAGATAATTTTATTTTCTTTCATATTTAAACAACGTAAAATTATAAATACGTTTATTTGAAAGTGTAAAATTTCTACTTTCAAGTGAAATAATAAGAATCTGCATTTGTGAAAGAACAAGTTTACCTTACTGTATATGTAAGGTTATCCATAACCTTGCACATGTTGAGTATAAAGAATAATTCATAAAATTATAAATAATAATATTCGTAATAAGAGGATTATGAATAATAATGTCAGAGTAGAACACCTCGTAAGTTGACTATACTTTATTGTTAACATTGCAGAGCTTTTGGTACGTACTATATGTCATTTTAATCGTACTGACATGTTGAATACAAATACCATATCCGATTTTGGCGAAAATTCGTTTTTCTCGAATTGAATTCCCACGTGTTAAACTGACAGTTATCATGGTTTTCCGCGTGAAAAAAGGTACATTCAATGTTGTACATTTTTTATAGAAACAGTTGCACAGTCTTGAACCAAGTACCATTTGTTATGGCAATTTCGAGCTGTTGTCCTTTCGTTTTACAACGGAAAGTTCCAAATCCGTAACGATTTATGTATAGTGTCATTTCTGTCCGATGCTTTGCGCAGTATTTACTTCTTAGAAGAAGCTCTTGGACCAACGTACATCATCTTCGCCATCTAGTATTTCAAACATTTATCGTCGACGGTTCCACTTGAGCATGTTTAAATTTGTATGAAGTTATGCACAAGAATATGTTCACAATATATCTACATATTGTACATTAATAAAAATATATTGCTATTATACACACTAATAAAATACCCAGAATAATAAGACTAAGTTAAAAAGGATATAGGAATATATGTATATACAGAAAATGCAGAAAAAGGTCTTATAAGCAGGAGGATCACTGATTTCTTCGCTTTGAATATTCATACAGGAATGAGTTTTTTGTTTATAGAATAACATCGTGCTCGCTAAACCCTCCTTTACTGCATATAAATATGAAATAAAAGTTGATTTGATTAGAATTACGTACCTGGTCGCCATAAAGCAACGCGTGCTAATAAGTAGCTACGGACGGATTATCAACATTTCCATGAACATTTAATTCCTTTAGGATAATTTCAGCAACTGCTCATCAGATTACGAAAGAGATTTCTTCAAGAAAGCTTAAAAATAAAAACTAAGTGTAAAATAACTATAGGTGGCTGTAAAACGTAAACTGCATATGTTAATAGGTACATATTTGCACAGAGAACCATCATCACTATCAAGGTATTTAAAATAAACCAACATTCATTTATCAAATCATTTATCTACATTCATAACATTCTACGATTATTCAATGTATATGAGCTGTTGATATACACTTTCTCTACATCAGATTAGGTTAGAACTAAATTAGAGTTAAAGTAGCGTACAGAATGTTTAAAACGTAAATGACATCAAAGATCGTCACAATGTTATAAAACAAAATTGTGTTTTGTAAAAGTAATGAATTTTGTCATAAATAGAAGTATTTAACATAATTGTACCAGCATAGAGATATTCAATTTAAAAATGAAAATTGTATGAAACTATTTTATGCACAACTGCTAGTTCCAGAAATTGTTCTGTATACTTTCATCTATATTTACGTAAAATTTGATTGTGTCTGATCCAGAAACTTGATACTGTCTCCAGTTATAGGAAATTTAATCTTGTTAATTAATGCACATATTGAACTTGATCCCATCTCAACGTCTCTATGAAACTTAATCCTGCTTCTACTTATGGAAAATTTAATCTTAATTTTATGAATCTATAAATGATAAGGACTTTGTGATTCTATAGATTTTGTTATAAACACCGTGCAACGTTTTGAAATTTCTAAAAACTATAATTTGTCGAATGATTTCATTTAATTTTGCATAGTTAGTCTTTTCAAGGTGTCAGAATGATTTCTGTATGGAAACAATCTTGTTCAATTTAAGCACACATTACAATTAGATATTCAAAGTGAAATCAATAGCAGAGTTTAAATTAATAGACTCCGGCGAATGTTGGACAACTTTAAAAAGTTCTAATGTAGTTGAATCATTCGACAATAATTACAATGTGACTAGTAGAAATTTAATTAACTGTTTGTAATAAATAACGCTGCTTTTTTTATTACTGAAGAGAAAGAAGATGAATATCGGCTCTTTATCCGTGGATAGTAGAGGATTGCAGAAATTTTTCTTCTTTCAACTCCTTCTATGCTTTCTCACTAGCTATTATGACTATTAATGATTCCTTGCCACGTACTTATTTCTTCACAATTTCGCTTTAGAGATTTTTCTCTGTATGTTATTGGAGAAACTGAGGTATTGCTAAATAAAAACGTTGTGTGATTGAAGTGTTAATAATAGCAAGCATTATGTTATATAATATGTGTGGTATATTTCACTAAATATGGATGAATACTATTATTTTTATCTAATTATAATTAAATAATGAATAGCACTCACATCTATGATAATTTGTTTCACAAAAATATACAAATTAAACCTACAGAAAGTACTTTCGATTGATATACACAATATTTCTGCATAAATGCTTGTAAATGTTTAAATTTGAGACTTTTTAATTTCAGAGTTTGAAAAGTTGAAAAATATTGAATTTCGAAACTGCAAAATTTGCAGACTTTTCATTTCTGAACTACAAAATTTGAAAGTTAATAAATTTGGAATATTTAGAATTTTTAATATTGGAAAACTAAATTTGAACGTTTAAATATTTAACAGTTTGTAAATTTCAGTATTTCTCAGTTTGGAAGTTTTTTTTCGGTTTTTGATTTTTCACAACTACAATTTGCGATCAAAAAATCTGAAAAAATTCTATAATATGCGCTATGTGAACCTCAATGTTTTAGAATTTTTTCAGAATTTTTGTACGAAATTAAATAGGCAAAATAGGCAAAAACCGGAATTTCGTTTTTTCCCTTTTACTACCCCCACGGATGAGATAGGGGGTTGAAACTTAGTGTGAGATGTTTTTTTTAGATATGCTATCGACTGACGTATTGAGTTTTTCATTTGACAAGGGCACATTTGACTACCTTATTCGGGTAGACCCTTCGGAAGTTTGATAGATTGGAATTGAAAAATTTGAAAATTTGAATTTTTAATGGACTAAAATTTACAAATTTGAAAATTTTTGAATTTAGAAAATTGTAAATGTAAAAGTTTATGAATCTAAAAAGATGAAAATTTCAAATTAAAGAATACATAAGTTTAAAAATTTGAATTATAACATTCGGTTAAAGAAAATTTGCATCTTATCACTATGTTAGAGTGAGTTGTGCGTTTAATAAAATTTCAATGCTTACATAAAAATATAAAAATTTTAGGCATAAATATATTACAATTTTATAAAATTATTACTTTTACAATATTATGTATTACATACCTAAATTTCAAATTAGATTTTAAGCTATCTAAGTCATAAATTCAAATTCTTTCTTTTATGATTGTATGATTTAAAGCTACTATTAATTGAAATTGAAAATCTATTATAATTAAATTCATGTTTTTCATCTTTCAGAAACGAAATAGAAAGCAGAAAAATATAACGTATTTCAATTGTTAAAATAACAATTAATAGACTATTATAGCGACTGCGCTACATTTACTATATCATGGTTAAGCCATAATTCCTAACCGTTTCAATAATCTAACAAAATTGCGTTTCTGTTACAGTAGACACATACTCAAACGATACATATGACAATTTTGTTTTGTGCCTTATAATACGGTAAGTAACAAAAATAGTCTTATGTTTGTTTAAAAAGAAACAATATTTGTATAACAAACTGAATTTAACTTTAACGGCATGGTTTCACATTCGAATTAACGAACTGAACAGTGACACGTAACGTTAGCGACTCAAAACAAAAGATGGATTATATTTAAGTAACAGGGAATCGCTACTTCTTTTAATTTTAACTTTATATTGGAAAATAGTAAAATCAATAGCAGAATTTAACTTTAATCTAAATAGAAAAACTGAAATTAAAACAAAGTTTAAACTATTGTTGAAAAACTGATGCTTTATCTTGTAACCATCGAAGATATTCGAAACAATATTGACGACTGCTTAAAACACAACGAACCTATCGAACAGTCCAGAATTTCGGAATCATAAACAGATTAGATGATAAATTACTTGAATGACCATTTTCAATACATTTTATTTAAATAATGAGCACACAAGGTAGGAAGCAACAAACGGGTCACCGAACTATAATACCCAGTACAGTTCTCTTTGCGGTACCAATCGGTAGCACTGCTTGATTACTTAGCTGCAGTGAAGATTCTTTTAGCGGTAACGCAGGGGAAACCTCTCGGTCCGTTGATCCGTACGCTGTCGAACGATCATTAATCATACCACGAGCGGTGACTGTGACGTACCGATGTTTTCACCTTGGCAATGATCCAGGAAACGATGAGATCCAAACGAGGGAATCCGCGTGGCTCGATCCAAAGACGTTTCTATTCAGAGTGCCGCACGTGGTTCCGTGGTATATTGCAGGCAATCCACGGGATGAGTTCATAAGTTAAGCATTTCCGCATATATCTTGACGCGCGCGTGCAACCATAATCGTACATGGTGGTCTCATTGAAATGCACTTTGGTAAAACGCATGTTTAGGGGATGATGCTCAGATGACTTTGACCCTGACGTATGTTATCACGGAAACTCGTTTGAATAACCCTGCAGACGATTTTAAACGTTGTTCTTTTTTTTAACTCTTTGCACTCGATTTATTTTCAAAGTTGTTGGGTGTCAACTTGTATTGGTTATAAGCGATTATATTTCAAGCTACGTGTTTATACGCCAACGGTCGATCCTAAGCCGGTTAAAAATGCGTGTTTTTGCGTATGGTGTATTCATTTCAGTTTGTATTCAGGGAATCTAGTCTCCGTTTTCGTTTCTTATGTTCGTTCATATGTACTAGTTCGCGATAACTTGAATAAATACTGTTACGACAAATTGTGTTAAAATTCTCAAAATATTCATTTCTTTAATTGTTAAACCTTCACAAATGCGTACCTCGTCGCACGTAGGGTGGACAGTTACACTCCACAAATTAGTATTGTCACCTCCAGTGTGACATACGAGTGCAAAGGGTTAAAGTTGATAAGATGAATGTCTTAATGCTGAAACAAGTCCCAGTGATTAACAATTGAGAGGGAATTTTGTTAATCTATGCCTAATTTGAACGTTAAAATAATCAAAATGAAATAGAAAAAGTATGAACTTCCCATAGATATAATTGTAAATTTCTGTAACTCAATATTTACATGGGGAAAAAATATTATTCTACAATAATTTAAGATTCAATGCTTCTAAGTTTGTTTCATAATGTTGTTTTAATTATCTTAACTGCTTCATAAATCGTTTGACTACTGAGACATTTATCTTACGCATTAAAAATACATAGATCACGAATAGAATCCATTTTCAGTGAACTTGATTTGTATCATAACTGTTTGATTACTAATAATTAAAAAATTTGTATTAACCTCCTTTTACTAAAAAGACATACTAAGATGTAGCATATGAAATGGCCGATTTTGAGACATTAGTTTGGTGCAATTTGTTAATATAAAAGTACAAAACCGTAATTATGATATATCAATCTGCAGCTTAAATTTGACTGAAAATGATTTCATAATATTTTCTTAAACGTCTTCGTATAAAATGGCTGTCAGAATCATGTGAACGATTATTCTGTATAATGCACAGTAAGATGGTTATTTAACGATTTATAATTTTATATTAAGAGCATTAACGAAAGGTTTATATGATTATTTGATGTCTTGTCATCAAATTCTATCAAATTTCAGAGGTTCCAAAGTCGATCATTGTTTGCTACAACTGACAACCAGCCATTTTGTCTTCGAAATATTAATAAAACATGTATCCATTCATTTTCTTTGAACTTTATCTTGCAAAATAATATAATATGTGTTATTTTATAATGGTATTTTTTATATCATCCAATTGTGACAAAATTTCGATGTTTCAAAATCATTCATTAATATTCTGCGACCTAATACACGATAAAATGGATTTTTAACAACCAGCCAGTTTTTGTGAAAAATATAAATGAACAAATTCCGCTGACATTCTCGTTAAATATATTTTCATTTCTGCTTCAAATTGATATAACATATGTACTATTTTTAGGTACTACACTTTAGGTGCTACTTTTAGCCATAAATTTGTGTTAGGCTCTATGCTTTGGAATCGATTATTGTATTTGACAATTAGCCATTTTATATGCATTAAGAATATTAAGAAAGAATTTATGTTATCTTATTTACTATGTTTTAACCCCTTGGCTTATAACATCGAGTCAAACTCGTGACGCATATTACAGTTCAAATGTGACAAACACAAATCGTATTTACACAAGGATTCAATTTTGAATTCAATGCCGTTCACAATTTGTGCAACCAAACGTTACTAAATTCAAAATATACTTAACATTTCAACTTTTATTTATTTATCTTAACATTGCAGTGATAATTAGTTAGCTATGGTTGACGTAACTGCCGAAAAAATGATATGTTGAGGGGTTAAGCTTTAAACTAATATGCCGAAAGTGCTATTGTGCGATACTCTTATATCCTCAAATCTGACGTTTTATTTTCGAAATCTAATAATCTAACTTAACGAAATTTCATCTATAAAAATAGATCATCTTCATCTTTAAAATAGATCAAACTATCATATCTTCAATTTAATTAAAAAATGAATTAGGTCAGGTTAGGTAAAGCTGTATTATTTTGTCGGGAAGGAGCACAGAAGAACAAAGATCTTCTCTCTACCCACGCATTGAAGTTAACGACGATAATTCATGCTTCCTTTAAATAATAACTTCTCTGTATCCTTTGGATCATTTAAATACTGAATAAATTCTCGTTTCGAATACTCACAACCCACTCTTTATGCAAATTTTTGTCTGTTAATAACGTTTTAATAAAATACGAGCGGCAACTATAATTTCTTAAAGAAAACTTAGGGGAATGATCTTCATAAACTGTCTGAAGGTTAAGAAGCATCATCCATGAAGTGTTAATTATACCTACATCCTTAGACTGAATTAATTTTAATCTTGGTAAAAAATAGATTTTGTAGATGATTTCAATCTTCCTCACACATCTCGTTTTCTGCTTTGGAACATAAGGCGAATGTCCGAAGTTTAACTCATATGGAGGATACAACGGTAAGATGGCGGATGTTATTTCCTATTTCTGTTACTAATGCATGCCGCTTTTTAATTGTTACACCATTTATGTACATCGATCGATATTACAGTTCAATATGGTAAAGTAAACATCAACTAAAACAGTAGAAAGTTAAAACAGAATCAAGATTTCTTAAGTGTAGCTTGCACTTTCACGTCAAATATTAATCCATAGAAATTTCAACAAAGATAGATATTACATGAGAAATAAATTATAGCGATTATAAGAGGATAGAAATGAGTGTCGAATGGCGATTTATAATGATTTTGACATTTAATTATTATTTTAGAATTATTTATTTACAATATTCCGCTAAGATAAAATAGCAAAGACGGGATAATTAACTTGTCATCTGTTCAAGTTAATGTGTTTGCTTTGCAATTAACGCATTTCAAAGTCACTGAAGTTATTACAATGCAGCAAAGTTATACTGACATACCAAACAAACGAGTTTGCTCGAGAGATATTTTAATTAATATACAGATCATGCTTGAGAGGACTGATTGCAGAAACCATGTTGCAAAAAATGGTAGAATGAATCAGCACTCGAGAAGCGGGATTATTGAAATGTCAAGACTTATTCCAATACATTTATCATTTTATCGAATGATCAGATGAGACGGCAGAAACCCATAAATTAATCTTGCATTTTATACTAAAGAGAACTATAAAATTACTTTTCTCGTTTGGTACAACATATAAGATTATTAAAGTAAACGTTACTGCTTTTATGCAAGATTACATAAGTTAAAAATAAGTAGTAAATTAAATATCTATGTATAATTATGATAGGGAATCCATCTTACACCATGTTCTCCTGTGTGTATTCATACTTCAGAGAAGTTATAATAGATAGAACATTTTAAAAGCATGCAACTTTATTGATTAATACAGTGACACGTATTAATATTCGGACAAAATAATATTCTATCAATTACTACTCTGTATATTTGAACATAATTCAATTAATATACTGTTTTGTTTTTTGTTATTATAAGACATGTATTTTCCTTAACAATATTGCAAATTTTATTTATTTAATCTACTTAGTCATATAACAAATAATATATTAGGAAGTGTATTATTTTTACGTTACAAAAATACTCAAACATTTAATTTTGTACAGTAGTTTTACATAAACAATACGTGTTTATAACATGAAAATTTTTAAATATCAACATTTTATCAGGTAAGGTAAGTGCACCAGTAGTTGACACTGTACCAGTACTTGACACTTTTTCAAAAAAAGTAAATAAATAAGGAAACCACAAGTTGGAATACATCAAACCTTATTAATCTGTATACTGTCGCACTTCAGCTGCTTAATTGCGAACTACTGCGCATATCCGCCATTCAAAAGTGTCATATAAATCGATTAATCAAACTTGCGCACGGCTCTTACGATTTTTCAGTGTTTTCTTATATAAATCGCTAAGGTTTGGTTAAAATGTAAGTATTGCAAGTTTGTATTATTTAATCATTGTGAATAAAAAAGACATTCGTTTATGTTGTTTGAAACTCAAAATGAGGTTTATTTATTAAAATTGGCAACAAACAATGCTAAATTGTTTAAATTCACTCTGTGTCAACTATTGAAACTTGTAATCGTCTATTATTCAGTAGTTTACATGGGGTGTCAACTATTAAATTACTACGTGTCAATCACTGACTTTGTTCCTCTGTCATTTTTGAGATGTCTTCTACGAAGGATAAGTTCATAAATTATACAGAAGTGATTATATTTTTGTATTTTCCTACAAAAAAAGAGTTGTTCCCTGGAGTTATAATTGCTGTGTCTGAAACGACTGCAACCATTTCAGCAATGGCAAAGTGTGGTAGACTGTGAAAGTGGCCAGAAAGAATGGATAAGCTAGATTTTGAATAGGAAACAGTGCTGTTTCGTATCAACGAACCCATTAAAATGAGTAGAACCAGAAATGTGTATTCAGTTACCAAACTAAGTTAGATTTTTTGTAAAAGTAACTTCTAATTATTGAATACTTTTTTGTAAACTTACTCAAGAATAATATTTTTTAAACGTTCAATAAAATTCTGTATTCATACATTATCATGACTAGTTCATTAATTGGATTTTCTCCTTATGTCAACTACTGACACAAAAGGATGTCAACTACTAAATTCTTTGTTTTCGCTTGATGTCAATTATTGAATCAAATTTTATGTTTAGAAAAAAAAAGAAAAAAAATTTACAACCGCCATCAGGAATTAACACTTGTTGTAATATAATAGAAGAATAGTTTGTGCAGCGACTGCTAATCATAAATTTTCCATAAACTGAACTTAGTTTGAGCTATGTGAACAAATAGACAAAAAATTCCTTAAAGTGTTAACTACTGGTACCTTTACCTTAGCCGTCTTATTTAATTACATGTCGTAATCGACTGTTAGCGATATTTTTTGTAAATAATTTTGCACAATATATGTACTTCCATTACTTTAATAATTTTTGTTTTAATTATACCTTTGACATAATTGGAATTATTATCATTGTACCTTGCCGTCTAAATAAGCACATAAGTTTTCAATTGAGTTTAAATCCAGAACTATCATTTTTTTGATAAAATTTAAATGTGTTTTCAATGTTACTTGCAGTTTTCTAGTTTTTGTTTTAAAATATCTAAATACCTACTTTATCCAGAATTTCATTTATAAAAACCAACTCCTAACTTCTTTTGACCAAATACACTCCCAACCCATAATACTCCCACATCTGTGTTTCATTATGCCTATGGAATGCTATAGTGTTTAAATGTTAATAAAAGTCACTGTACATTCGTTATATTGTTGCAAGTCTATTGGAAATTTTCAAAAATGTGCCAGCAGTTATTCAGCTTACATATGGTTAGCGCAGTAAAAAATTATTTAATTTAAAACATGTTTTATACAACTAGCTAATGATACTTTTATTAATTAATGAAAATAAATTATTGCAGCACAGAAACATCGACCATTAAAAACTTAAGAATTTCAGCTAATAAAAACAACGAATAATTAATTGCATTATTCGTAATTTAATATAGGTTTTACTAAAAGACCAGCTCAAATATCTCATGAAATATAAATAATGCAAAAAAGTGTTTTAAATAATGATTGTACGATATTGACAGACAGATATTATATTCTTGTCTTAACATTGCGATGATTTTGAAAACTTCTATAGATGTTTAAATTTTCAAATAGATTATTCTAAATAGATATTTCTTTTCAAAATTTGAAATATTTCACGATTTGCTCATTTTTTCATGAAAATACTTAATAATACTTTTTAAGTCTTCTTCAAATAAAATGTTCCAAGAAATTGATTTGTGTAAAATGTAATATGCAGTTTTGCTGAAAAGAAAGAAATGCGAATAATAAAAATGACGGTACAATATTGCAACCAAGAAACTGAATTATTCAAATGTAAAATATTATTTCTTTCGTATAAGAAATAAAAATGTACTTATCATTGTTTAAGGTGCAAAGATTGGATACTTTCGTGTATATATTCTTCTTCTACCGTGCTTATTTATATCTTTCGTATTGTTATTAAAATACCTGCTCATGATACTCATAAGTATTTATGAACTGAATACCGTGCTTTTGATTTTATAATTCGCGGATACTTTATGGTTAACACATTTGCTGATGAAAATGGTTATAAAAGATTGTTGATGCGTGTCGAAGAAACACCGTATACATATTTAGCCATACTTAGGTAAGGAGTTTCTCCGTTAAACTCACATGAAGCAATAAACCAAGGATAACGCAAGATTTATCGAGACATCTCGCAACTAGAACCAGCAAATTTGTAATTGTCGGATTTTGCGGAGGCCTCACCCTTGCTTTACGGAATAGGTCAAGCAAGTACTATTTCTTATTTGTCTACCGTGAAAATGGCCCTGTAAAACTACGTACACATTTTTAAACTAGAAAATATATCAAAATTTTTGTTCATACAAAAAATTTTCTATTACGTGATCTTCCTATCTTTTTTTATTTTTATTTTATTTTCTGATATTTTCAAAGTGTAACTTCAGGCCGATAAAAATATAAAAAGTTTATAATATTTCTTATTCAACGCGTCTTTTCTTTTAAAATATATATTACAGTCGAATGTATCGTGGAAAAATACCGTGTTTGAAAGAGGGATTTTGAGATTTTTTAATTTTTGAACTTTGAAACTTTGCATTTCTAGAATTTTCAAACTTCAAAACTTTAAAATATTAAAATTTTTGAATATTGAAGCTTTGGGATTTTAGGATTTTAAAAAGTTTAGGACTTTAAAACTTTAAAATTTGTTAACTTCAGAACTTGAAATTTTGACACTTCGAGAAGTAGAAACTTTGGAATTTCTTACCTTCAAAACTTTAAAATACAATGCATTACTAGTAAATAGAACTGTAAAAATTATCATAATGTTAATCGTAATATTATAATGAAATGGATATTAAATGAATCCAATCTTAACTATAATATTAAAAATATGAAACAAACAAACCAATGCCTTCTACTTTTATTAAATATACCTTATATGACATTTTTCCTCACACCGTACATGTTGCGTACATTGTTTACTTCCGAATACATTAAACTAATTTTTTTCCATCATTAGAACTATAATATAGTCAACTCAGAATAGAAAATATATAATTTTTGAAAATATAATATTAATAACGAACATGTGTCCCATATGAAATAGGTTTCATATTACATCCATACAAATAAAAGAAATATTCTTGCAAACATTGATTGAAATAAATATTCTGCTCCACACTGTGTTAAATAAAGTAAAAAATAAAAGTTGATTGATAATTATTGTGTGACACGAAATGAGACCATAGTTTCAGTATATACCATAATATGCTGGCCATAATATTTTGATCAATTTTTAAAAATAAGCAGACATTTATTGTACGTTTTTATGTAAATACTATTTAAACAATTGTACGTTAATTTGTAATTCTTTAAATGACTAACTTATGAAGTGTCACATGTGCCAAGTGTAAGGAGTTACGCTTACTTATTTAGAAAATTTTGTCATCTTCTAGACAACATCCAACTAAAATTGTATATCCCATTTTGGGAATTGGTGGTTAATTGTTTGAAAGATATTAATAATTAAAGGTTATTATTATTTAAATTCTGAAATACAACACACTAACACACATAAACCATTAGTTCTGCGTTTAAACGCTTGTCTGAAGATGAAAATGTCAACGGTACAATTACCAATTACCTCTTTCTTTCATTTAAATATTCAATTATATCAAATATCAGTATTAGAGTTGGAAAAAATTATGCTGTAACTGTTGTTATTGTTAGTACTCCTTCAGTCCCAAGATAATAATAGTAATTGATGAATTTAATTTGTTCCATAGTAATGGTACCAAAAGAAAATAAACATGGAATGCAATATTTATTATCAAAACGCTACATTAAATTAAACAATAAATTCAAAATATTACTTCTAATTATTATTTTGAGTGTTCAGATAGTTTTTAAATTTTTCCAAAGGGAATCCCTTGGCTACGAATCATTTATATGCGCGATTTTAAAATTATTACAGCATATCTCTCTTTTTTTCACCTTATTTTTATAATGGGTTGATATACAACTGAACTAGAACAACTGATTTCGATCAGCGATTCGTAATAATTAGGTTAATCTAAAAATTGAAAGATGTGTCAAAACAAATGACAAATGTCATGGAATATTGATCTTGTTTGAAGACTTCGCAATTTTGCGCTAAAACATAACTTACAGCTGTATTCGCTAATAATTTCTATTTAAATATTTACTTGCAACTATTATTATGGGACAGGGGGAATAATTTATTAATTACGTTACATTTATTATAATGTTCAAATCATCTTTATTATTCATCATGTACATTAATATCGCACATTTCATAATTATGTACACGTGATTTACACATTCCGTTTATAACTTTTAACAATTCTTAAGAACTTCGAATTCAATTATATCTAACCATATTATTGTACATAATGTAATGTTCTATCTTCAATAGAAGATGCATTTTTTCATCTTTCTGTACCCTTTTCAATTTTTCACAACTATAGTTTGCAATTACAAAATCTGGATAAATCATGTAATATACACTACCGAATCTTTAGTGTTTCAGAATTTTTTCAGAATTTTTGAATCTCATTAAATTGTAAGAATGGAGCAAAAACACTCAAATTTCGGCTTTTCCCTTTACTACCCCCTATCGAGGTAAGATGTTACACTTGGCGTGAGATGTATTTTTTCTCAGATATGTTATCAAATGACATTTTAATGCATGCTTCATTTGACTCAAGGGCACATTTGAGTATCTTATCCCTTTGAAGGTATCCGAGTTTGTCGGAAAGCCGGGATTCCACAAAAGAACGGTTTCGCGTGATTAAATATTCCCGCGCGTAACACGGAAGTCCCAAAGTAACCGTGGTTGCTTTAACAACTCATTTTATAGGGGAGAGAACACCTTCGTGTTGTAAAATTCTACCTCTGGTTCGTTCTCCTTCCACCGGCTCTCGAATCGACAATACGAACGGCAAACGGAATAACATTTTTGAATTGGCTCGTTATCGAAACCGTGAATTACGATTGTTCGATCTCTCTCGCACCTCTGAAGCTCATTAACATTTTTGGCTCGGGGCCTCCATAAATAATGCCGCCGGTTCACAGAGGGCCGCACACGAATTAAAGATCTTTTAGTTACCCCATATACCTGGACCCGTGTAATTGGTACATACGATTCAAAATCGATCTGTTCTTTTATATTCAAATATCTGGCGAATGTTAAATAATCTTCCGTGTACGTACATGACTGCTATCACAGAATACTTTTAAAGAGGACGCAGTTTTTGCCGTTCGATCGTTAAATTAATTTTAATTTTGTATCAGCATGTGACCAAACAAGTATACATACAATTATTAAATGAAGTTGAATTATAGAAATTGAGAATTCTTAATGGTTTAGTAAAACTCGCATAATATTATTGAATTACCATGTTATGACTTTTGCTTTATTTAAAGTGGGGTATATTAAGTCGATACAAATGTAATTACGATTTTTATGTATTGATACGATATTTATTATCGGAATGCATTTACACGACAAATAGGTAACACGTAATTAATTTATGTACTATATTATACTGCATAAATATTGTATAGTGTAATAATTTCATGGTAGAAAACATTACTTTCATTGTTAAGAAGTAAATGTAGAACAAAATTTGAAATGAAACGAAACGTATACAGGTAAATAAAGTAGAACCATATGTACAAAACTTGGTTTCTGCACATAAACAAATACAAATATCTCATTCAATTAAATCATTTCAGACTTTTATTTGCTCTTTCTTAATTATCTTCATGAAATTTCATTTTATGATTTAATAAAGGTATATGTATTGATAATATATAATTATACATATTGATAAATTTGAAAACTTATTTACAGTGGGGAACTCCATTTTTCATCTTTCTATTGTGTTCAGTTTGGAAAATCAAATTTTTTACTAAAATTATTTAGTTTAAAATGTTTAACGTTTTCCTAATCCATATTTAATTGTTTGTTTAAAAAATCGCATTTTCACTTTTATTTAAAAGTGTAAATACCAAGTCATATCTCCAATCAAATAATTTCAATAAAAACAGAAATAAAGAAGATTTTCAATATGTTAATAATTATACAGTATTCATCCATTTATGTAGTTTTAATAAAACATAAAATTGCACTTGATTTTTGTACCGATGAAAATGTACTTTGCAAAAGGAAATTGTGTAAAAATGTCGTGCTATTATTGACAAAAGAGTATAAAAGTTCCAAGTTCTCAAATTTAAAAATCTCAAATCCCCTTTTATCAAATTCCTGACACACCAAATTCCTAATTTATCAAATTTCTATATTTCCATACATCTCAATTTCCAAAAAATCGAATTATCAAATTCTACAATTTTCAAATACCAAAATTTCTTAATCTTTTAATCCCAAAATACCTAAGTCCCCGATTTAAAAATTCTCAAATTCTTAAGTACTGAAATTTCCTTATCTCCTCAACCTTCAAATTCCCAAATTCACATGTGCAACTCTCACGCACAACACTTTTTTGAAAAACACGTTATTTCTCAGACAGTCCTCAATTAACAATGATTTATATTTACCGCAATGAATTTCGGTAATATCCGATAATAAGAGAAGAATGAATAAAATACGATTCAAATAGTCGATAATTATTAATATATTGCGGATGTTTAGGCATTTATGACATAAAGTCTTCACTTGTTCCACTAAAACATGGATCTCTATTCATAGAAATATTTTCAACACAAAATTTCCAAAACTAAAACTGACACACTACATATCTACATATACATAATAACGTCTATACACGTAATATTGTTAATGGTACTATACGCATCTCTTTTAAGTTTAACACGAAAGCTATCAAACCGGTTAAATAACCGTTCTATAACTTTTATAGAAATAAAGAGTTACAGATATAAAAAGTTAATGTATATTAATTTATATTTTAAGTTTGTTTATTTTTTAATTTAATTTTTAATTTTAAATCAAATGTGCATTATACGCTGGTAGGTTTAGTGTTAAACAACAATCTTACCTTTATGAAAACGATGTAATATAAATCAGTCTATATATCTTTCTTCTTTAAATCATTTTTCAGATGAAAAACTCTAGTGTACTTGGCACTGTTTAATAATATACCTGAAATATGACCTTCAAGGATTTCAATGTGTTTGTTAAAGAAAAAGTATTGACATATGATGCGAATATATGTATGTTTACTAAGAAAAGCCACATAACTTTTTAGCCAACCAAATATATTTCATAAGATCCCTGAACGTATACATTACATGATATGACAACAATGTGTTGGCGTATGCAGCAACAGGGTGAACCGGTACCGGAAGGATGTTGCATAAACGGAAGTGCGTGTGCGACTCTTTGTTTCTTTAGTTTCTATTGAGGGATGCACCTGACTACGACTTTCGAACACAAAAGTATCGCTGGAAGTAGAGTGAATGGCTAAAGGATATAATAAATTATTGAGTTTGAAAGATCCGGACTTGCGTCATACTGTGTCCTAACCGCGGATAAGAGTCGTAAGAACAAATTTTACCGTAACCAGAGAAGAAAAACAAAAGTATACAGCTGTATCATGATTTCTTTATTTTCTCCAAATAATTCAGGGAAATCGAGACAAAGTGAAATATTTTCAACTAAGTATTATTAGTGAGTTTATGTAGCCGCTATTTTAACAAGTATTTAGGAAAATGAAGCCGTTGTCACTTCCAAAATTGTTTATTGATAAATCAAATTATGTACTCACAAGGGACATTACCCAATCCACACACGCCGAATTTTATGCGCTTTGAATATGATATAGAACTCAAAAAAATATTTGACACGTATTTTTTTCATCAGCAATCGTCCATGCTGAAGGGGCGAAAATAGCCCCCAAAGTTGAGGTTGCAAAACATATTTTGTTGAATATCTTAGGAGCTATAGGCGTAGGCAAAAAATTCAAAATGGGATTTATGTGTTTTTGGACGGTAAATTTTTCTATGTAGTTATCTTTTTGATATATTTGTTTAAAAAATATATTGAAAAATAATATATTTTTGTCACTTTTTTTTTGGCAAAATGTTGAGCTATTTTTATACAAATTGGTACAAATAAACTATACATATTGAGAAAGAATACGGATAAATTGGAATTTTTATGTTCACCGTTATAGTAGATGTTATTACGTTGCAAATTGCACTCACATCTCGCCTCCGCTGGTCCTTTATGGCAATGTCTGCGTTCTATTTTGATATAAATTTGTGTAATATTATTCAATTAATTTACAACATGCTTTGTTAATCGTTTCATAATGGAAAACGACATAGCAAATAAAAGTACCAGCAATTCCCATCGTAAAAGAGTGTGGAATGCTAGTGGTTCATTGAAATAGTAGTTATTATTCCTTCAAAATTGTTCCACGTTCAGAAAAGTATGGTAGCCCTGAGAAGAGAACGAGCAAGTGAATTGTTATTTTTTGCATGAACTATAAAAACACTACTATGTGACTACGTCTTATATGGAAAGATATTGAATTAGAAGCGAATATATCAAGAAAAAATCCTATTTTCCTATAATATAGGCAACAAAGAAAATTTTTGCCTTTACTCTATGATTGGAAGCTTTACGATAATATGATCTTGTCAGCTGTAATTGCAAATGACTGCCTGTTTGGTGTTAAATAAATGTTTCTATGTTTTCAATGTTTGCAAGAATACACCTCTATAGACTTCTTATAAACTTTATTAAAGCTGCAAAAATTTTAAAAATATATACGTAACACCTGCATTAGTTACAATAACATACATAAAATTTACTAAAGCATTATATAATTGATAATACAAATTTTTTATTTATTCTGATAAAAACTAAAATGTACCGAGGAACTATTAATTAATTGTACTAGAAAATGTTCTGTTTCGAAATTGATTTCAATTGCTACAGTGTAACCTAAGAATTAAGAAGCTTCTTAATTTCTCAATGAATACAATTTCTTTCTCATTTTTCATGAATAAATATTAATATTAAACCTATTTTCATTTATCATTAACAATTACATATTAAAAATATTTGAATAGCCAGTGAATATCATTTTACATCCACATATTCAACATGTCGAATGTGTCGGTACAATCTTCTGAATAAATACTTTTACCTACGTAACTTTGTAATTCTTCAAAACTAATTGTTATAAGACATTTTGAAAGGACTTTGTATATCATCCTTGTACAAGTCTATCATTTAACCGCAGAATCTCACAAAATTCAACACAAAACGGGCAGTTTCTCCAGGCAAGATTTGTACCTCCTCCCCGCGTCGATTACAGTGATCGTGAATCGACCGAGCGTCGATTAACCAATCAAAGAAATCACATCCCATACCTCTATGGTCCATCAATATTCCTGTGATGCAATTGCATAATTGTCGAACCCCCGCGTAAGTGGCAAGCGTGCATGTCACGAATCACGCGAGCCGACCATGTTATGAAGGCACGAGAATTGTAACAGACCCTGATATGCGTATAATGGCTTGTCCCCCTGCACTTTCTCTCCTTCCTTCCTTCCATCCGCTTTTTCGTATACCAACATCACGGTTCGTGTGTCTTGAGCGAGAATGAACAAGTAAAGAACCAGCAAGTGAAAAAAGGACACGAGCGTCTTCAAGGGACATACGATTGCTTCCGCAAAAATCGAGGATCCCCGATTGTGTACCGACATCGGGATTTGTTGTCTTCCGTATGACGGGTCCGGTCTGTCACAGCACTCGTATTCAAACTATAGGGTACCATGCATACAGAAGCAATCTAAAGAAAGACCGTGATTACACACTGCATCCTGACCGTCAGAGAAGATTTTTCGTGGAAGTTAGGTAAACGGAAGCGAAACTTCGATTGATCACCGTTTAGAGAAAAAAAGGAGAAATTGATATCGAACACTGTTTCGTGGGAAAACGGTGAAGGATATTGTGAATACAGATGAAGAATGAAAACAAATTTAAGGTATATCAAAGTCCACAGGATGTATAGAATCCTGTGTGTTGCCTGAGGAATGTCAATACTATTCGTCGCTTCTTTACAAATTTCGTAGAAATGATTAGAACGTGACTTAATTCAATATGAGTAAAGTTGATACTTAGTGTCCATTAGTCGGTGATCACGTAGGAATTGTAGTATTTTAGGGATTTAATGATTTAGATTTGGTAATACGAGCATTTGATAATTTAAGGATTAGGTCCATTAGGAATGTAGTAATTTGGTTTTGGGCATTGAAAATTTGGAATTTCGGGAATACGTAATTTGGAAATTATAATTCGAGAAATTGGAAATTTGGAAATATATAAATATATAAATTTATAATTTATATTTATAAATTTAAAAAATTAAAAATTTTTTTAAAATTAAAGAAAGTTCTCCTATTATCAAATACTGAAGGTTTTAATAAATGAACAAGAAAAAATAACGTTTCAACTTTCTTATTTTACATTGAATAAAAGTTAACATTATTAGAATCTAAAATAGAAAACTAAATTAAGCAACAATATTATGATATTTTATGATATGATGTTTTAAAAGAATGAAAAGTGGCATCAATTAAAGGATACCGAAAAAAATATTGACTTAACTTTGAATAGCTTCATTATAATTTAAAATATTATTATTTTAATACAATACAGTTCATTACACTGCAGTATAATAACATTTACAATAATAACAATATCATGGCTCATCTTGTACATCTTGAACATTAAATCCAATCTTCGCTGCTTTCCAAACAAACTGTTCTAGTTTACTTGTTTTAGTTTTAATGGTTTTACTATTCTTAACTCTTAATTCTAACTTTTGAATCTATGAATTCGGCAAGATTCAAAATCATTATGTATCATCTATATTTATTGAATATTATCAGATTCTGCAAAAAATGTTAAAAAAATAGCACCCCAAGATGTAGTTTAATCAATTCTGACTAGTATATGTATAATAAAAAGATATTAACGACATGTTTCAAACTCATTAAAATCTAAGGTGACTCCTTTATTTTGCATAATTACCAAGTAACGTTACGGCTATTAGTGAAGGTCCTCAAACATAGCAATATAAATTATAATTAAGTATGCAAGATATGCCGCGCAATTGGGACGAGTTATATCTGGAATGTGATAAGAGATATAAAAGCTAGTCTGGAAAAGATTAGATGATATGATATATCTCATTTTCTATTTTATTTTCTTCATGGATGCACCGATGTATCCAAAAAAGTATAAATGTACTTTTTTTTTAACCGGAATTATATGTTTTTTCTGAATCGTATTGATTCCTCAGAATATTTTGCATGACAGAATATTAAGGAAAAATGTTTCTTAACAAAAAACAATATTTCTTTAATAAGTCGTGTACTTACGTAATAAAACACGTTTAAACGTTCTACCTCCATATACCAAGCACTCTATCAGTATTTCTTTATGTCTTTCATAACGAAATAATATATGGTCATTATTTATATTTTAACAATATATTTTAATTCTTTGTTTTTTGACTTTCACAAAATCAAATAAATACGAATGCACTTTATCTTTGAAGTAACTCCGTAAAAAAAGTCAAATGAGTTGTGAAGGAACATGTATGGTGACCATGGTGCTGAACTACATGTATCAAATTAACATTAGAATAACTTCGTCGTTGAAACATTTTGTCTAAAAAGACATTGTACCTTGATTCTCTCTTACGTAGAATGATTCATGAAATTGATATAAGTAAGAAAAAATATGAAATTGACATCATAAACAATACAATGTTCGATCACGTGATATCGTGTGTTTAATATTTTACTACCGCTTGACACATATAGTTAATAAAAAATTTCAATTTAGTGTTCTATACTAATAACTTATATGTATAAAAATTCTATAGAATAATTTTTGACTTTTCAATTATTTTTCCTTGGATTTACTTATATGTTCAAATAAAAAATTGCGTCGATCATCAAGTTGCATAGCGGATGTGTTAACTGTTAAAGTATAAAAAACAATTCTTAACCGCTTCACAAAGTTGCTTTACCTGAAGAATACTTTGGACAGCGATAGTTGGAATAATAATCATTGCAATTAGAAACTTTTGTAATGTACATTGATGAGGCTATAGGAAAATTAATATTTAGTATTTTTCAGATACTTATATTGAGTACTATCCATTCCTTCAATTCTGATACTTTCACAATGGTTTCTTCGTGAAGACTGACTACAGAACTCTCCGCGCAAACCGTCGATGTCGCTCTCCAAGCAGACGATGTCATTAAATATTCCGTTTGAAGCGCGAAATAATTATGTAATAGATATAATTACAAAAATTGATTCACCGAATTGTTGAATCCGACTGTTGCGAAGGGTGAAAAGTTATAGCTAATTTGTTAAAGTGATAGATTTAATTTCACAAATTAAGTTTCTGGAGATTTTGTCATTTTTGCATATGAAATCAAAGGGAAAAGTAAAAATCCAATATTCTCTTTCAAGCGACAATGTAACAAAATGATTGACTAAAAAGTGAAAGCTAATTGCGATATCCTGAAAAAAATAATAAATAATAAATACTGTGTATAGCTTTAGATGGAAATAAATTATGGTTATGTATGCAACTTGCTAAAAGAAAGTATAAACACACCATTTTTTGAGAAAAACAAAACATTTTGGTAATATAATTAAAGGAAAGTTAGTAAATGATAAAGGTAACACAAAAATAAATGAATTGCAAGAATTGCATCATACAGAAGTAATTTGAGCATCGCGAATATATTCTATTTATACATACATCTTAAATATATAATATTTTAGCAATATTATCAATATTATTTATATTATCGAAAGCAGTACGGCTTCTGCAATGATGCACTTTTTGTAATTGGGTATTTTTTTCAACAGAAGACTTTCATGTATTACAGTAATATTGTAGTAAAGTTGAACAATTTCTAAAAACCCATTTCGTGTTTCAAAAGAAAATATTATTTGAATATAAGGATAAACCTTGAAAAACTAAATAACTTAAAGAAGAAGTTATTATAGAATTTCTCTTAAAAATGTACATATTTATGTGTTGTTTACAGTTCCAAATTGTAAATGAACTTTTTCTTCAATGCAATATCTTAATTTCTAAAATCTCACCTTAATTTTAACCTCCCTTTCCCATCCCATCGTCTTTTAAAAGGTGTCTAGATTGCATCGACAGAGAAAGGAGTTAGAAGTGGTGGATGAATTAAAAACGTTAAGATTGAAAGAGGAAGTCATAATCGAATTTTCAGTCAGAATATACAAAGTCCTTCGTAGATCACGCGAGATCCTGTTCCGGGACACGATCGGGAAGTTGATCCGACGCATCTGGCACGCCACCACATCCTGCAGAAATATACGAGTCATCGCGTGGCCTACAATCAAAATGAATGAAGACACTGTTGTGGGAGATCAAAGGAAAGGGGAGTATCTATTTTGATGAAGATGTTCCACGCGAAACTATAAGAAGTCGATCAGTAGGTCTGGTCGTTCGTGACCGTAGTAGGTGTTCGCAACATCAAAGGATACTGTTTCCCAGGCTTCAAAGATTTAGCATTGTCTAACGGGGCGTCTCAAGCGGTTTTCTAAACTGCCTTAAAAACCCGTGTAATGTGGCCAGCTGAACCACCCACGTGGAAAGTGGATGTCGAACCATCCAATAAAAGCGCGATCCAAGGTGAAAGAAAGTTTTCCGTTTTCACGCGATTCCGCCTCCATGACCTACATATAATAGATCTATGGTGATGCATTCTACTCCCTTCGACAGGGAACGATCGTTCCTTTGCTGTCCCGTTTTAATCCTTTATGTGAAGCTGTTCTCACGATGAATATACAGACTACTCCATTCCAATATTAGAGAACGCGTAGGTTTTCTTATGACTTTTCATATTTTCAAAGCAGAACTTCGATGAATTAGAACTTGCGACGAAAATTGTGTTAGGTGAGTTCTCCTAACACCGGGCAGTACCTGATACCGGATATTAGCTATATCTTTCACATTTGAGATGCTATTAACCCATTTTTTCGAGTACTTCCTAAAGGAAATAGAATAAACGACTAAACTTCGTTTTGGGACATCATACCTTTTTTACATAATCAGATATTATGCAAATTACTTTAATCTGTTATTTCACCCCGTGTTATAGGAATGTGACAATTGCATTTCGCTGACACGGTATGGATTTGTATAATTTATTATTGCTAATGCATATAAGAATTACGTAGTTGAGACTTTAATAATTTATATATTTTTATACATATCGTAAAAGCTGAAGACGTAGGACCACTATATGTGCAAGAAAATATTATTCAGAATTCTTACCTTAACAAAATATTTCAAGGTTATCGAAATAGAAGGTATCTCTCTTATTCTAATTTATTCTAAAATATTTTTGAACAAATTTGCTGTTTTTCGAATTCAGACGAAATGTGTCCAATCGCGGAATTGTACATATTTCGATCTGATGTGTTGCAATTTGTATTATTGTCTACCATTTTGCTTTCAGTGATTGGAATTAAGAGTTAAGAATAGTAAGAGCATTAAAACTAAGCGGGGTGAACCAGAATAATTTGTTTAGACAGTGAAGACTGTATTCAATGTTCATGATACCAAAAGAGGGCAAACGAGTTTTGTTGTCGATAATGGAGCTGTTCCAAGTTATGTCAATAATGTTTGCTGTGTTCTGTAATCGATGCCATTTTCGGTTTTTTCAACAACATAGACCAAAGTTTCATGTAAGATTAACATGATGATATTATTGTTTCAATTAGTCCTTTATTTTAAATTCTAATAATGTTAGCTTATATTTAATATAAAATAAAAAAGTTAAAACGTCATTTTTTTCTTACTTACCTGAGATAACTTTAATAATAAATTTATGAATTCATGAATTTTCAATTTTCCAGTTTCTCAAATTACAATTTCTAAATTCCCAATATTCCAAATTACTAAATTTCAAATTTCAAATTTCCAGAAATGTTAATTACTAAATTCCTAAATTACGTAATTCTCAAATTACTAAATGCTTAAAATATCAAGTGTCCAATTTATTAGACGATTCACTTACATTGAATCATCAAATGAATGATAATAATATACACACAATAAATATTTTAAAAAATGAACAAATGTACAATCATCGATGAAGTGCTTCGCCAAATTGAAACAAGCGTACACGGACAAGCTAAACTATCTTTCTTTTGTAACTTATACCCGCTCAACGGGGTGCGTTCTTGTGGGAAATACGGGCAAAATCTACGTCGACCACCCATCGTGACCGTGGCGGCAAGGAAAATTAAGTCACAATACACCTATGAGATGTGAAAATTTTGAAATAATGGCTAAGCCAGAACATTGGACTAATTCTTTGAAACCGGCAGGTATCGAAGTACGGTCGCGAAGAAATTCTTTTCATTAAAGGAATTTTTCTACCCCCTCAATTTTGACCCGTGCTTTGCTTTCAAAATTTCTATCCCGCACGTGCGTAATATATGTGTCCCATTCGTGCTATGTATGTTATATCTGTTTTGTTGGTATCAAATTGATCAGTTGGAAAACAGTACATGTTTAAAATTAAAATAAAAGTTTGTGAAACAATAACATTTACTATTTCTTATATCCCAAAATACGTACGTTTCTGATAAAAATTCTGTTCGAAGTGAACAATGACTGTATGTACGTATACGATTTAAGGAACAGTCGTTATTTTTATACAATTTATTGTTCTACTACTTTAATATTCTACTGTTCTATGATTTTAGCATCGTACTATTTTTTTAATCACTGTTTCTCTACGTTCGTGTTTCATTATTTCACTACTTCACTACCTCATTACTTCGTTACTTCACTATTTTATTATTTCGCTATTTCACTATTTCACTCTTTCAGTCGTCCGCTCTTCTACTATACCACTATTTTACTTCATTAGACTTATTTTTTCCGTTATTATCACTATCATGTACATAAAACGGCAAAGATATATCTTATAATATTATGTGATTTTAGCAAAGAACATATCCCCGACATCAAACGCATCCCACATCACATCCAATCATGTTCCATATTACTTGCACATGTATTTCGACAGGAAACTAATAATAATTATTTTAAAAAGAAAATAAATTTAATGGTTAATTACTTATGGACACCCAAAAACCAATTTACCTTAAGGGGGCAATACCTTTAGATAGATGAAAATATACTGATATTTGTGAATTTTTTTGTATAGGATATCTTTGTCTTGTATTTTCGAAATTTCAGGTATAATTTATTATAATTATTGCCTATTACAACATATTTTCTTTTTTTAAAAATATTTAAAAATGGCGAAATTATGATAGTCTTTCCTGGAAGTGTTTCGGCGCGTCTCGTGAAACGGCGTGACTTCTAGCTTTAGTTACATTGGTCTGAAACAAGTTTGCAAACGATGTGTCGATTATTAACATTCACAGTTAGTAGATGAACCTAAGAAATGTGAAAAATATGGAAAATTGAAAAGATGGCGCGCTTTTAAAGAAAAACTTTAAATTTTACTGAAAATTTTCGCAATATTTTGCAATAAAAAAGGACTTTAATGTTAAATTTATTTCGTACATTTAGTTTCATATGTTAGATGGTATTGTCATGGATATGTGCAAAAAATTTGAGCGCGATTGATAAACTAGTCTTTGAGTTATCAGTCACGCCAATTTTAAAAATGTAATTTTGAGAAAATGCGTTTAAAGTTTCGATAAGTAAAACCTGAATAATTTCAATGATTTACCAACTAATCTGCGATTCCAGCGCCATATAATAATCCTTCGGCTTACTCGTAAAGTTGATATTTCTCCATAAGCTCATTCTCCGTAAAAATACAAAATTTCAAACACAGCAATGGCATGATAATAACAAATCTGCTATATAGCCCTCCGCGCCGAGCGCGTGAATATCTGCGGCGCGATACCAGACATGAATCACGATAATCGGCCATAACATCAAAAGGGCTCCGTATTACGCTTTAAAATTTTGAGACTATATTTTTGAGATGTTGCACTAACACTTTATAGAAAAAAAAAATTTTGCAATTTTTTAAGATTCTAAAGGTATTGCCCCCCTTAAAGCTTCGCTAAAAAATTGAACTATTTAACTTGTTTCTTAGAAATATTTCAAACACTATAAAACACATTGCTTCACATTCAACGTTACACTTTTGACTGAAGCTCCAATGTTAATATGATCGGCCTTTGTGTATAACGAGATATGTCACATGGTGATTGATAAATTTTGTTATTTATTTATTGGAATATAACGATCTTCCATATTAGATGCTGTTGCATATTAAGTGCAGTTACCTTACACAAAAGGTTACCTTATATAAAGCGGGTTCAACCCAGTAGCATAACATTTAAATCGTAAAGTAATTTCTTTAGAAGCAAGATTGTTATGTGGAAGATGAAGTAAAATATGTCTCGGCAGTCAACGTGTTAAAGTCAGCTCTTCAACAGAGGTGACTGCCCGTAACGTGATTGCCACCGCGGGCGCCGTTAATGCTCAACGACTCATCGACGAGTACACATTGATCGGCTATAAGGAAACGACAACCACGAGAACTTTTAATTTATAACTTATTAAAATTTTCTCTCGTTGTTTCCCCGCTTCCTCGACCAACTCGCTAACTACCCTGTCGTACGCTTACACAGCCTTCTTGTCCTTGATCTTCGTAACGTGATTTATGAAGACCCATTGACAACGACACAAGGTACTCACACGCATATCCGGCGAGGGATCTGTCAATAAAACTCGCAACGGTATTTCTCCCTCGAACACTCTGTTACTCCCAAGTATCGCCTAATCTCAATGAGATAAGGTAAATGACCTAGTGATCAAACGAATCCCAATAATTAGTGATTGAGAAAGAATTTTGTTAATAGTAACATTTCTGCTTATTTTGAACGTTTGATCTGATCAAAATGTAATGCCAAAATGTATTAGCTTTACACAGACATAATTATAAGTTTCTATAACTCAATACTTATATCGTGCAAAAATATTATTGTACAATACTCCAAGATTCAATTTTGTTAAACATGTTTCATAATCATTCAAGCAAGCAAGGAAATATTTGTGTTAAAGTTGTAATTAATTAATGTTTTATAATTTTTTAGGTAGAAATATTGTTTTAGATTTAGAAATAATAGAGAATTCAAATTGATCTTACTTCCTATTAGTTTTGTTTAAATATTTAATGTAAATATGTGTTTTCCACTAGTACGTGATAAAATGACACTGACCAATCATTAAGTGCTATCATGATTGCACGTTAATTGAATTATTAAACGAATCAGGCTTAGTAAAGTTATTACATTGTTAACATTTATTGTATTAAAGTAAGTATGTTTTGTATTCTATACATTTATGTTAATAATAACTGTACAAAAATATTATTTCGTTTATTTTTAAACTCGTCAAAGTATCAACATAACCTAAAATTTTATAATAAACTTTTAATCATTTTTTTACACTATAAAATAACACTAATTATTTAGAATGCCGAAAAAGAAGAAAAAAAGAGATTGTATACAAAAAGATGTTTGTGTAACAGTAGAAGCCTTCATAAGATGGCAGTGGAAAGTTTCACACGCCGAAGTTAATTCAGAAGAAAAGAATTCATTATAATTGATTAAATTAATTTATCATAAATAAACTACTTTCATTCCAGAAAATATTATTTCTTTTTATTAAATAATGAAAATAATTAAATTAATACAGAAATAATGTTTAGATAGTAATAATTAATGACTATGACATGCCAGGAATATTGTTTAATTACTGGGTCATATGAACATTTTCAGCCTTGAATTTCTTTACAACTTTTTCCCTTACAAATTTTTATTACTTTATCTAAAAATACAAATATTAATTTTTCGGGTAAATTGCAATTATCTTAACTGTTTCCTTAATCATTTGGCTATTGATAAATTTATCTTAATAATGCAATTCCTTAAACATTTCGTTTTTGTATTGGTAAAAATATTCGGAAATATGTGCTTGTAGCTTTTATATTGCTTGGACACTTTAAAATCTTGTTCTTTATGCTGACAAACGGTTGGCTTTTTATAATATTTCTTACTATCATAGAGGGTACAACCCACTTTTTAGTATTTTCAAACTTCTAAATTTGAAAATAACGAATACTGAAATTTCTAATTCTTTAATATCCAAATTTCTGAATTTCTAATCTGCAAATTTTTAAATTCTTAAATGATCAAACTCTCAAATTCTTAAATTCGCAATTTTCCAAATTCCTATATCCCCAAAATTCAACAATACAAATTATCGAGAATGACTTCTAAATTTCTAAATCTCTAATTTTCCAAATTCTCAAGTTACTTAATTTCCAACTATCCCTATGTTCTAAATTTAAAAAAATTCCTAAATTGCTTTCCGGTTTGTATCAAAGTATACATAAAGTAATGTTCGACTTTGTTAGCTACGCGCAATAAAATGTTACTGCTTTATTAATGAAATATGGAAAAGTTATGTTGACATTTCTTATAGACATAAAAACATAATATTATTCTTGAGCTTGCTCAAGCCATCATTGTCTGTGGAAATATTCTCGTTATGGTAGCACTTCTGAAATATTGCTTGGGCACCATGACGTTTTGTTCTTTAGGCTGACAAACGAGCCTGGTTAAAATTTTATTACATTTCATATTATTTTAAATGGTACAACTCGCTTATTAATATTTAATGCGACGAATCCATACACCAGATTCTCGATAAATCTAAAAGTCGGATTATCGACAAGTTACATACCAGAAATAAAGAAGGAAAGAGTATTTATTGCTACTAGTCCAGTACTTTCGGCAGATATATCCTTACATGCGTTGAAAAGAAAATTGAATTCTTTCTCTTGAAATGTATAAATCTCAATTAGCTGACACTGACTCCTAATGTTTAATTAAAAAAAGGTAGAATAAGTACCGTATTGCTTATTCATAACGATAAATATATTAACCGGATGCTCCATAAAAAAATACGAAACAAATTTTTTTATCAAATAAGCACCATTGTAATGTATATACATACATTGTAATAAATTATAGTGTACTATAATAAATAATAAATTATAGTGTATATGCTTTTTAACACATTGTTTCATAAATTGTTTTCAACTCAGTTTACTCACTGACATTACTGTGAAATTTAAAGCGATGAATGTTTTTGGATTTTACATATATAAAATTCTCTTTTCTTTCGTCAGTTAGATTCTACTTAAACTTTTACATCATTGTAAGGATTCTTTCAAAATCAAAGGAATTTTAATGTAGTAAAATACAATTGTAGAATGTATTGAAATAATGAAATAATATGCAGTAGAACTTCTGTATCTACAGAATTAATATCGGCGGCTTCATTTATGCACAGTTGACAATATTTTTTGAAAACATTGAAAATAACATTTGTAAACATTAAAAGATAATTGATCAATACACACCATTATTGTAGTCGGTAAAGATCCTCTTGTATCATTACCTACTGATTAAATTTTCGATTTTACGAAAACTTTTAAATCTGAATATAGTATAAATGAAAATAATTTGAAAGTTGAGGAGATGTCATTAATTAATAGATTAAATAATAAAAGGCTACGATGCGATCCTAGCGGTACTCTTCGTACCGTTTTCTATCTAAACTTTCTGTTGTCTCTCAATTAACATTTAAATAATAAATGACAAGTATAAAAGATAATGGTACAAAAGATGGATTGAATTGTCGCTGGAAAGTAATTTTTATTTCTCACACGGAATATCCATAACATCGGGAAGCGAACTTCCGCTTCGATTTCATAACAACCGGACGATTTCACTTCGATTTCCTCCGGTATCTTTTCGTGTCTGATTCGCGCACCGTCACGAAGTGAGATTGACTGAGATGTTTCGTGATTAGGATGACTCGTTCGAAAGCTTTTAAGCGTCTCGTTTTGCACATCTCTTCTACCTAGTTTTTTCCATCGAAATGAAAGGGCCACGATGTCATTCGGTAGCTACGCAATATTCTGCTGCTGGCAAATATATCGTTCACAGTTGTCCACAATTCGACACGTCCAACTTCCTATTCCCACCGATTCGAAAAAATGAAATGCCTTCCAGAACAAAATTAATGTGATTCTACCGTATTCATTCGAATAAGCTACCGTGCATTGTGCTTTTCCTGAAATCGTTCCTAGCTGGACCACCTAGGATTGAATGGAAAAGGTCGTTTTTCAAGGGACGAGAATAGAAACGGAAACGAAGATATCATTTGAAAATTGGTAATAATTAGGCCGCGTATAATGCATCACAAAACGGTCACGAACTTTATGATTTCTTCTGTTACGAAGAATCTGTAGTTTTGAAATTATACCTGGTTTTTGTAAAGCTCTCAATTCAACGAAATTATGTATACAACTGCGAAGATTAATAAAATGACGTGAGGTCAACAAATTTGATTAATACATTGGACAGTAAAAAATTATAGATTGATTAATACTGACATTAATTAACTTCTTAACGGTTGTACCTGTGGCAGATATGCACTTAGAAACATCCAATTTGTGGAAGTCCATGACAGCAAATTAATGTTTGGCCATTTATATTTTATCTATTGATGCTATGATATCTTACATGAATCCATATACATACATCGTCTTTACGTATACAAGTAATATACCTGCACACATTGTCAAGGGTCAAAAATTAATTATTCGCAATGATCTCCTCATGTATCAGTTCTACAATAAAAGTAGTTGATATAAAATTTATAGCGTAGAAAGTTTTCTACGAAAAAGATTTTATAAGTGATTTTATGAGAATAACCGTATCTACAAAAAGTTTCACACATGACCTGAAGTAGAAAAAGTATTTTACTTATTACAAACACGTATAGCCCTCGATCGTTACTAAGATGTATTTTACTGTAGTTATTTAAGGAAATATAGTTCATTTTAATTTGTGTTTTTTCATAATAAATATTGTAACTAGTTTAGATTTTAAATCAGTCGGAATTTTAGTTTATTTTTGATTAAACAATTCGAAAATTGAACCTACACATTTTGTTAGCCTAAGATCATGTACATTTTTTATTTTAATTCTACTACACACTGTACATATTTTTTAAAGTAATGATTTCATGAATATAATGTATGAATTTATTTATACTTCAATTTATTTGACATCGGATGTATAATGTGCCGATATGTTACTTCTAAAAATGCTTTGAGAATGGCCTAAACTCAGAGTCGGAAATGTGAAGTAAATAACAATTAAATGTCTTATATGAAAGACATATATTTTATATTTTAGCATCCATTTTTACATTTTGCTACTTAGTTTCTTTTTTTATCGGGAATTTTAATATTCGCAATTTTTTAAATTTGTAATTTAATTTATTTTTGTAGCGAATGTTCATAAAGTTTGTAATTCAATTTATTTTTATACGTTTGAAATTAAACATTCATACGATCACGTATTATTATATCACAAGGCCCATACAGAACTTTTTAAACTCATCTACTCTTACGATTGTAATTCTCACTTATATCCAATAAACTGTTTCATATATATATATTTTTAATAAATTAGTGAAAACACTAATCTTAGGTGAATTCATTTACAACAACAGATATTTTACGTGAAAAGATATTGACTTTGAAACACACGTGATGATCACATTGCACTGCGCGATCGTCTCGCGTGCATATTTACTGATGATATATAACTCTTTGAAGATTTAGCGAGATTAAAATACTCTTTCGAGCAAAAGAAATTGCATCAAAATCTGATCACCCGTTGAAGAGATACGAAGCCACAGATACATAGACATAAAAAGATACTGCGTCGAACATGAAACACCTCTCCCTTTAGTGCCGGGAATTAAAAATCACAAAAAAACTGAAGATAAAAATGGACGAAACCAAGACCGGATTGAGATGTGTGCTTCCTTCGTTCCGAACGTCTAATTATAGAGCGATCAGTTCGATCGAGAAGGTGATCGAGTGAAAGCAATCTCATAAAGGCTTAATGCTTAATGATTGACAAATAACAATTAGGCACCTGCTATGTGGATCATCCTTCAGCTTTTTTGCTACCGTTTCCTCGATACATTCTCAATGAAACACACGTCGATTCAATCAGCTCCTCCTACACTTCTTCTTTCTTTCACCTCATACTTTCATCCGAGAGATTCACTTTTGTTCCCACATAACTTTCCCCCGTGTATCCTTTTTTTTACTACCGATCATCACGGTGATAGTATCGTTACAATTTCTACACCTCATAAAAGGACGAGAGGAAACGGGTTCGATACGACACACGAGACCTTTTTATTCGATAGAGATCAGAAGACCGGAAGTGTTTTTAAAAAGGATTGTATTATAAAAGAAATATATTGAAACAACATACAGCGTTGCTAAAAAAATATTTATATTGATGTCCGGTATATATTGGGTGATTCTGTAAACCTGGACAGAAAAAAACTGATAGAGGAAGACGTCATATGATGTAATGTTTTCGCTTTATATGACTTTATTTTTTATAGCATGTATGGATGCACCGACAAGTATAATTGCACTTTATTTCTTAATGCAATGCAATTTTCTTGTTAAATTAATCGATCCCTATTATCTTGTGTATAAAAATACTAACCAAAGTCAATAACGAAATATTTGATATTTTATGTGAGGAACGTACTTTATTACAATAAGTGTTCGAATTACCATTGCATTTTAAACACTTTTTTATGCTTCTTTTTTACATATTTCATTATATGCTTTAGCTAATTTGCATCAATTGAATATCAATTCGCACAATTCATTTTGATACAGTCCTTCAATTATTATCAACCGATACAAAAGGATGTGAATTTACTTTATATTTTAGATAACCTCAAAAGAAGAAGTTCAATGGATTCAAATTCGGTGAATGAGATAATCAAGGCGTGGCGCTATGAGTGCCAAATCATTTTCCTTGGTAAATATTATGCAAATATCTTGTAGTAATTCCAGCGTTATGAACTGCTTATCTATTATCTTGCTGATAATATTTTAATTTTAATCTTTGCCGCAACGGAGCATCATCGGGAAGACTAGCAAAGCGTTAAAAATATATGGATCGATGATGCATGCATCAACAATGCCATACCAAACTTTAACACGAAATCAAACTTGACTGTTTGTATCTTTTTTAAATAAGAATTTTCCAGAAATCAAATGTGTTCATTATGCCGATTGCACATCCCATTATTCGTAAAAGTATATTCATCTGTCCATAAAATCATTTCCACAAAATTTTCGTTATCTACAAATAGTTGTATCATACACTATTTACGGTTGTTGCGTAGCCAAAAGTAGTAGAAATACATTTTCTTTGTATCATTTTGAATAAATGTTTAATTTTATATATAATTAAATCTTGAGAAACATTAATCTTAAAAAAATTTGTTATATTAAAAAGATGAAAAGCTTGTTAAAAGTTACAAAATTTGTAACTGTCTTGGCCCATATATGATAACAAACTGAAATCAACTTAAAATATTAAAGCGTTCTTTTACATAGGTGTATTAACTGTTCGTGAGGTGTATTTTAGCCTTTATCAGAAAAGAAAACAATTAAAAATTTCATAGAATGCTTTAGTGAAGCTTTATTATAATAAGTGTAATAAAATTCTATATAATGCTTTAGTAAAATAATTTTATGTAAAGCATGATGTAGTAACTGCATACACATCTTCAAAATCGCTGGAGCTTTTATAAAATCTACAATTACCTTCGTAAAAGTCAGCAAAAATATTTATTTGCAAGTACGACAAATATATGGACGCGGATTTAGTACCAAATCGGCAACCATTTTCAATTACAGCTGACTGAATATTATTAGTACAAGACTACCAATCATACAGTGTTCGGCCAAATAACACGTAAAAACAAACACCACGTAATTTCTTATGAAAAAATAAAACAAAGAATATGCAATATTATTTTTTAATTTGCGCCGTAGTTTTTAAGAAAATAAATTTCGAAAATTTACTGCATTCCTGTAATGTTACGGCCATGTTATCTTCTACCGAGCTACGTGAACGAGTATTGTATTTGTAAACAATTTATACTCCATGTACAAATTTATTGTAATAATAACTTATCATAATTTTTCGCTTAACATACAATTTAATTCCACATAAGATAACAAACCTAATATCTGTATATTTTGCAGTTGAACACATGTGCAAATAATACTTATTATCGCATTTAATATTCACTTTATCCGTAAACAAATTGTTTTATTCTCTTATTGTAATATTCGATATAATGTATTCATATATTTTTCTTTTCGTAAACTTGTAGTATTTTTATGAAAAGAAGTTGTTTTTTTAAACTCTGCAATTTGTGTACTAATTTTGCTTCATTTAATAAGAAACCTCAACTTTTCCTTAAAAGAATATTATTAATGATATATAGTATTTTGATATAATTAATAATACAATGTTCTATTTCTCTAAATATATATTGTTTCCTTAAATGCAAAATTAAAATTGAAATTCGTTCTATTTTATTATTTACACGTTGATGTATTGATACAGCGGAATACCAGAACGTTCCAAAAATTGACCACCTGCGCTGTAAACACCATTCATTGTTAGTTGAATAAAAATAATAAAATTAATTCAATAACTTCGTCGTGGCTATTATTTTATATTATAAATATTTATTTTTTACCTTTTCCATCTTCTTTTAATGATAATATTCATTTCATGTATAAAATCTGTATTATAATAGTAAAAATTATTCGTTCAATAATGGAATATTCTAACTTAATTTTATTTACTTATTTTCATAAAAAAAAATATGTCAAAATTAATAGGAAAAGAGAAAAAATTGGAAAGAAACTTAATTAAAAAACCTGAAGGAAAGAAATATAAAAATCTATGATAGAAACCAAAAACTTAGTGATTAAGTAATCTATTGAAGAAAAGT
The DNA here is from genome assembly GCA_036983795.1 of Megachile lagopoda. Lineage (NCBI taxonomy): Eukaryota > Metazoa > Arthropoda > Insecta > Hymenoptera > Megachilidae > Megachile > Megachile lagopoda. The sequence goes on from CM072800.1 coordinate 21,399,484, forward strand.
ACTAATAAAATCGAATTGCCGAACTTTTGTTAATAAGTAACATTTAATATTTGATATTAACATGTATTTAATATTTCACCATAAGTTTCTAAAGTATTCCATATTTTATACATAATTATTATTCGAAGTAATTAAAGTATTTAATACAAGTTTACGACTCTAGTTTAATTTAGCTTTTCAAGTACTATATTTTATAATTTACTTTTTCGCAAAAAGTAATGAAATATTACATTTTATCACATTTCTATGTACTGAGACGGCGAAATCAGGACGCTGGGGTACGCTGATTAAGCTGTCCAAGTATTAAATTCTTGTAAAGACTACCAAATTTAAATGGTTTACAATACTATTAAATCCAATAACTGTTTCATGAAGTTCTTAATCATAAAATAAACTCTATTTATCACATAATAGCAGAATTGTTTAATATAATTTAATTCATATAGTTGAACAATTTTCTAATGTTCCTTTCGTACCTTAAATGTTTAATCATTGAGTCTTTTACCACACACGTGTTCTAAAACAAGTGATTTTTGGGTTTACTATATGGTCATTATATCCATCCACTTGACACGAAATTAAAATTGCAATTAAAATTGCTTACAACGGAACGAGGACAGAAGTGCTCAAACTAAATCCCTCGGTGGCAGGAGAACGAATAGCATAAAAATAATGAACAGAAGGGCCGCCACGTCGGTGCCTCGAGTTGTATAAAAATGACTGCGAGATATACGACGCCGTTACCAGGATTGGAGCTAATTACCACCCAGAAGCGACGTCCATATCTCCGGTAATAGTGAATCAGCGTTAGCTGACCTCCTATTGGCGACCATAGAATCCGACCTCGGCGTCGACCTCGTCGATTTATTTGCTCGTAACGAGGTAAAAAGACCTGGAGGATAAAGGGAAGCAAATCGTAAGGGAAACTTTTACAATGCACCGAGGTAATATTCATCGCCGTTCATATATCTTTCATCATCTTTGGTGTCATCTTCGTGTTCGTCTTCGTCGGTCGGTGTCGTCGTCGATGGTAATCATGCCTCCTGTTTTCATCGTTACCGTCGGTGTTTGTTACGTGCGTCGCTACCGTATGAAACAGAATGAGGAAAAGAGCAATTTTGCACCCTGTGAATTAGCCTTCCTATTTGTCAAGCATCGGCACGCCGATTTTTCTGATTCGAATAAGTACCCATCTCGTATTAAAGTAACTGTATTGAAATATTAACGAGGGGAATATTGATTCGCGTCTAGTAATCCCGATATTAAATGAGGTGTTTCGTACGTATCACATTGGAGACGATGTTTTATTCGACGAGTTAACGGTATAGTGATGAGATATGGAAAAATTTTAATGACAGATGCTAAATAAGCATAGGTAAATGACGTGAGGTCGATGAACTATGTGTGTTATTAAATTAGCAGTTTCGTATTCATCGATTTAGAATAACGTAGACTGAAGTTGAACTTTCTCTTGAAGTACCATTTTTTTTAACTGCTTTGCTTAATTTCATCAATCATTAAAATATAATAATTCTGAATGTCGAAATCCATTGGTTTAAAAGTTACATGTTGTTAAAGTTTGGTGGTTTTGGAGTTAAGGTAACCTGTATCGGTTACTTTAATATGGTAACTGGATGAATGTTATTAGAGTGGGCCCTCGACTTTCGCACACAATTGGTTCCTGAAAGCGTGTGCGAATGTTAAATGTTCGAAAGTAGAGGGATGTAAAAAATATGCACTAAAAACGGTGTTTTAAAGTATTTATTTATTTATTTATTTAGCTTTCGGGTGGTTTCTTTATTTTGTCAAGAGTTAGTTGAGTACCTTCTTTTTTTTCTTTTCGTGATAAAGATTTCTATAACACGCAGTTTCTTTTTGTATTGTCCTACGTACTTGAGATGTACGTTCTCCATTGGGATCGCATTCTTAGTAAAAGATTTGAGAGGGGGCATCCAATTACAATGTAGCCTGCTCGACTCACGATGTCCGCTCAGAGGGAACATTCTACCGCAAAGGTTTACAAAGTTGAATTTTTTTAAATGTACGAAATAGCAAATTGTGCAAAAGTAGAACGTGTGAAAGTCGATGGCTGCCTGTATTTAGTAAAACACATATCGTGCGCATCCATTAAACATGCCATTGAGTCAATATTATTTTTGGCAATGAAATTCTTATCGCGTAATTCATTATCGCGAAAACGCACTTTTGCAGGACGTCAGTATGACTCCATTTTCTGAGTATACGTACCGTCACTAGATAACATTAATGAAATTTCATTTAGTTAAAGTTTTATTGAAATTTTGCTGCAATCTCACTTAAATTCAAAGTAAATTGTAATTGCTTGCAAACTTTTACTGTGATTAACATTCTTATGTATACAGTCCTGTGTAACGTTGAGAGCAATCCATGTGAATTTCACTGTCAATGTGTTCCTTTATAAGTGGTATATAGTTATAACTGGTATTTCTTTATAATTTGGAGTATAGCGAAGAACTTACGATTCTAAATTACAATCAATCGGCAGTCGCTTGTGTCAGAGTCGATTATCTCCAACATACAATGACTGTCCATTTTTCAGTCACAATTATATTTTCTTTTACTAAATTTCGCATCCATCGATTCTTAAAATCATGTAAAAATATGAATTAATTTGAAAAACATTCTCAGTACGATTGAATAGTTAGCAGAACCAACATTACTCTTAAGTTTCTATACTTAAATAAATTATGTACTTATATAACAATTGAAGAACCAGGCTCTGAGACTCCTAACAGATTTCAACACTCAAAATTGTTGTATGCCGCCTATCTCTATCGAATACTACTTGATTATGCGAAAAAGGTTAAAAAATATGATGTCCCAAAACAAGGTTTATCCTAGATTTATTTTTGTAGTTGAATTTTGCAACTGTACAGAAACAAACCACGGGTGACCAACTGAGCAACTTATTTTGAAAGGGGGCAAGTCCATTTTGATTATCACGAGATATTTAAGGGTTTGCATTTCAATAAATTTAAAAATATTTGTAAACGCTAAATGACAAAATTGTTGTATTTTGTGGTGTTAGAAAGGTTTTATTATGTCCAAATGGACTGCTTCATTTTCAAAATTGATGAATTATGTAATCGTAAATTAAGCGGATAATATATCAGTTGTTCCGTTATTCTTTTGCTTAATTCCTTTGAGTGATTTTGGTCCGAATTATCTTCATATTCAAATCCTGACTCGAAGATTCTTCTTTTATTACCAGTTCTCATCGGTCTTATTCCTATGAACATAATACAAATAATAAAATTCTTATTTTATTTGTATTTTTATTTACTTATTATCTGCCAGCTTCACTTCTAGATGCATCACAGTTACAATTTTCGTCAAAATCATTTTGACCCGTATTTTATTTAATAAAGTGAACTACAATTCGTAATTAATTTTTAAAATAATAATAAAATTGATAAGGAGTTTTATGCACCGATACTAAAACAACGACCGTGTCGCCCTTGTTTAGTATTTAGTAGAAACTAAACTAGAGCATATTTGCAAGCTGATAATAAATGTCAGTAATGATACCTAGACAGACCTACAGCACATCCTCACTCATATTGAGGTTACCTATACCACCAATATTATACAATTTATAGTTCTTCACAGTACTGTCACTATTACTAAAATGTACCGGGGCTAAATTTTACCATAATATATTTGGCTAGAAATAATTTCAACCTAAGGTGGACTTGCACAACTTTCAAAATAAACATCTTTCCAATACGGTTAATCACCTAAATTTCCATCGCCCAAATATAGGATAGTGTGAACTATTTTTATTGCTTACAGGTAAAAATATCATATTAAGTTTCACCTATTGTTACCATTATCTTCATTTTTATCTAAAATGGACTTGCTCTATTTTCAAAATAAACGATTCACTCGACAAGGAAACGACTAGACGTTGATATTCTTCTTCCGGTATTCACTTTTTCTAATAGGTTATTATTAGACAACTTATTTAAAATCCACATTTTAGCCAATTTTGAAAAAGGAAACCTTCAATAACTTCGGTTGCAGTAAATGAATTATATTGAAAATAATATTCGTATCGCAACGTGGCAAATCGAAAAACGTTCTACTTTTGTAAATTGATGGTACAGTATATAAATCTTTGGTCGCAAATAATTTTTCACCAATTTTCTTTTATTGGTTCTTGTGTAGGAAATGGTGAAAAAAATGGTACACATTAGTGTATTTGAAATTTCTCGGGTCCTAATTTGCATTGTCTCGTTCATTGTTTAAAAAAATATATGTATACAAACATCATTTCACAACTCCAGTTCATGTGGAATATGTACGGTGCTTCTAAATCGAAATCAGTATCGGTAATAAATACAGTGGATTCCGGTTAATTGTAACACCAGTTAAACAGGACAACCGGTTATTTAGGATAAATACTGAAAAACAGGAACAAAAATTATTGTTTCTAATTCGTTTATATGAAATATATCGCCGTTTTATTGAGACAGTTTATATTGGTACATTTTATAGATTGCAAATGCAGTGAAGCTTGTTATGAAGTTCTAAAAATGATTGAAAGTACAAATAAGATTCAAACGTAGAAAAAACAGTGTAAATGAGTGAATGAAAAAAAAACTTCAAAAGTTCAAAATCATATTAAAATGCGATCAGTTAGACTCAACTTACATGTGGTTTTTAATGTTTGGCTTTATTTTTTACTTTATTCAGTGTTGAAGCCCATTTATTATTATTAACTCTTGCCTGTCTAAAAATTCCGACCAACTGAAAAAGCCTAATGGCACGTCAGTAAAATGTGAATTATCAGAAGGCAAGACGAAATCATTTTACGACACATACCGCTGCCCCGCGTCCGACCGTACACCCTCATTTAAACCAAAAATCTGTCGGCTATTGAAAACCTATGTACAACCGTTCGGTCCCAATTGCACACCAAATGTACCACGTTTACATATATTTTTAGTCACCCAAAATCGTAGGTATGTACGTAACGTCTTGAAAAATTCCAAAGACAAACCAGAAAATCATCCCTCCTTCGAACATAGTTGATGTCGAGTGCAACCTTCACTTTCGTCGTCAGGACCAATCAGCGTTACCCAAAATTTCCTCCCACTACATTGAATTCATCGGACTATCGCCCCTCTTTTTTCGCATAAGTTTTCTTCTTAGACAACTCTACAAATTCTTACCAGAGTAAATCAAACCATCAATCAGAAAATTTGTCACCGAAATATTGTAACGAATAAATATATTTTTTTTTTGGCTGAGAAGTAACTTCTAACTTAATTTCTCATCAGACCGCCGTTAAACTAAACGCCGGGATATAACATTCAGATTTTATGTGTCAATATATGCTTTACTGCGATAGCTGATTAATTAGGACAAATTAGTCTGGTCTGAATGTGTCCAAATTAATCGAAATCAACTGCACTTATTGACAAGTACGTGCGAATATAATATAGCTATCGATAAATAACACAGTTCATATGTTGACCGACCGTATCCTGTTGCTTTAAATCAATTATTTTCTGATAATGTATTGTGCACTACATATTTTAGTTAAAACATTTTGTTATTTAAACAAGTTGATTGCTCTCTGTCAATTAATTTTAACATTAGCCCTTTGCACTCTCTAATTTCTTTTACGTATCAACAAAGTAGATCAAGAAAGGGGTTCTTAACCCCTTAACCTACAATTTTCCAGGCAGTTCCGTCATGCATTGCTAGCTAATTATTGCTGTAACGTTAAGACAACTAAAGAAAGTTAAAATGTTAAACATATTTTGGTTTCAGCGGTACTGGATTGTACAGATTATAATTAGAATTGAACCCAAGATTCAATTGCAGTGAAAACACGAGTATGATTTATCACATTCCAAGTGTAGTGTGCGTCACGAGTGTGACACGTTATTGTAGAGCAGGGGGTTAATAAAATGTATTGCAGCAGTGCGGAGTATGTGACAAATACATTTTTCATTTATTATAAGTAGTAACTACATGAAAATATATATATTGGACCAAACTATTTATTTGAGTTATTTATAAGATCCAAGAGAAATGTGATGTCAAGCCACACTCGGCTTAGGAGTGCAAAGAGCTAATAGTGTGAAGCAGTAATGGTTAGAAACCTCGGTAAGAAACTTCTTAGTTTCATTCGAAAACCTCTGAAAATATCTTCAAGCACTTAATTCAAAAGTTGTAACTGCAATTCGAAATGACAACGGACTGTTTTATTCTACAATATCACGTACAAGATGTTTCAGTTTATTCGGTATAACTTTTATAGTACATTCTATAAATAAAAATAAGAAAAAATGTGTATATGAACATAGGCTCTTAAATGCATTGTGAAAAGTGCATAAAAATAATATAAAAGTCGAGAATTATTCGTATGTAGTACTGGCGGAGCAAATCGTCCAATATCGTTTCGTTTATTACTCATATCATAATCTTTCAATGAAACAGTCAAGAGCCCATCTTTATATAACACTTTTTATCGTTTTTATTCATAGAATATGCTGACAAAGTTTTACGTACAAAACTGTACTTACGTACTTTTGTTATAATTTTTTAGAAAAAGGTTTAAAAACATATGTTAATTTAACATCCTTTTCTCATTTTTTCGTATGGAATATGTTAGTAAAATTTAGTGGTAAAAACTGTGTCACTCTGTACATACTGCACAGCAATGGAGGAAAACATTGTATCCGAAAACTGAGGCAACGAACCTGTCCAAAGTAAACTTTTGTTTGTGAAAACCAATATACATACTATACACACAAAAGGTACAAGTTAATAAAAACGCACCTACTAAAAGATATAGTAATACAACGTGCACGTATTTAACCATTTGGCTGCGAAAGGCATATGCATGTACGTGCCTTAATTTTTCTTACTATAGCACCCTTACTGTTTTACTAAACTGATCTACATACAGTTTATCGTTTCGTGTAATCTGGCAACTGCAAATACTGAATGTCAGAAAGTGTTTCAATATTTTATAATAGCAAACATTTCAGTATACATGTATTGATGGTACCGTGAGAAGTAGGCCGCAGGCAAAGGGTTAACCGCAAAATTAGTACAATGTAATAGTCTGTAATTTATAATATTAACCGGATGTCTGTCAAACACAATCAATTGATCTCTGTAACCGGATACAAGTAATTGAAAAGTATCAAAACCAAAACATTGTTTATTCTGCCACCTTTACATATTACCACAAAGTGGCTTAATAGCCTTGTAAATATGATTGATATAGTTAATATCCAATACTAGGTGTTGTCTGTTATTAGGGAAACTATTATAAGTTAAGAGTAAGTTTCTCAAAACGTCGAAATCCCTCGAAGTACAAGAAAGTTTCAAGTTTCGAGAATTCGATGCTTTGTATTTATTTCGTGATTCGAAACTCTCGAAATCCAGATAATGGATTGTATATCTCGAATATTCGGTATGTGATGCTTTGCGAATGCTTGTTTAGTTTTCATTTTTGAAGGTATAAGCAGAATGACATTCAATCGTAATCGCATAACTACAGGGCGAATGAATATGATGTACGTAATCTTGAAAAATTTTGTTTACGTCGGTTCATAAAATAAGTTATTACTCTTTGTGACGGGAATTATGAGAAATAAATAAAAAAAAGAAACTAAACATTGAGTACTGCTCACCGATATTAATATATGGTGTAAATTCTACTTTTATTTAACTAGTTTAGTTAATTTACGTAAGTACTCAAATATGTATCGCAGTTTAAAAATAGTACACAAGGTTTAAATAAGCGTGGTACATTTTTAGTTAGGTGGCAGAGACTAACTTCCTTCAATATTAAAGGTGAACATTCATCACATCGATCTTTCTTGGACGGGTCTTTGATTATAAACTGCAAGCTATGGTTTTCTGGAATGATAGTCGTCGTTGTGGCTAAAGCTATTGTTTCAAGTTTCAGGTGTTTCCAAATTTTTTAATGTTTTGTTTCGAAAATTTAAAAATTCGGTTGGTATTCATCTCTAGTTATATTTTTTATCATTCTAACAATAAATACATTATAGCGATAATAATGGAGAAAATTGAGTCCTATAGATATAGATGTGAACAATGTACATACTCAACATGCAGAAGTCGAAGAAAAATAATACCATATAAAATAAACTTAAAACAGTAAAAAACTTTTGTTTATTTATATTTTTTAATTAAATAAGTGTTTTTCTACCATAATTTTAAGACATACAAGTTTTGATTATTAAAGATGCGAGTATCCATTAATTTCTTCATGTTTTAACATTAAACTCGTTTAAAAGAGAACATGTTTCGTCTTTCGGCAGCTTTGAAAATCAAATGTTCCATAATAGTAGCGCAACTTAAAAAATATAAACTTTAGAGGAGCTACATTAAAAAATATACATCTTTCAAAATATTAAATACAAGCCTTATTAATTATTACAATTATTAACTAATATTTTTACTTTATTATTACTTTATTTTAAATATACGATACTACATGATAAAAATATACATATAGATAAGGTAGTCTTATCTGCGGAAAGGTTTGCAGAAAAAGGAATCGATTTCAAAGTTTGCACAATCAATACCAAACGACAATACATCTATTTATCAAAATTTAATTTACAGTTCATTAAAATTATTCAAATTAATAAATAATAATTATTTGTAATGAAAAACTTATTTTTATTTATTTTTATTACCTCCCACTTGGAAAATCGCATTTTTTATTAAAATTATTTGGTTTTAATTACGGTTTAATACTTATATCTTTTAATTACAGAACCAGAAAATTGTTAGAATTTTTGTTCTTATTATTATTTTATTCTTCTTCACATTTACGAAAATACACTTGCAACGCAAAGAAAGGTGATTTATTTTAAAACAAAATCACTTTTTTACAATTGGACCAAACAATTTGAACTTTTTGTCACACTAAGAGAATTAATTCATTAATTGACACCTGTTAGTGATTTTGAGCAATCACAGTCCGTCGGAATCGGTAAGAAAGCAACGCAAGTCGATTTTAAGACATTTTTATTTGAGCCTATAATGAAAGGTTAAATATTAGTACGTTCCGTAGATATAATCAACAAAGATATATCAACATAGATATAATCAAAAGTCGCAATTTTTAAAATATTGGATTGGGGAATAAGTTCGTAGCGTTTTTATATTTTCCTTTGTTTTACAACGATTTTTTTGCTGTTTGACAAAGTGTATAATATTCATTCGATAGAACTCTTTCTACTCTACAAAACTGTGCTAATCGTTTTTTTGAGTAATTTAATTTTTTATTACTTTTGAGGCTTGAAATGGAATATCCAGGAGGTAAAAAGCAACATTTTCGACACCTAAGTAATAAGTAAGTAATAAAAAATTAAATTACTCAAAAAAACGATTAGTACAGTTTTGTTGAGTAGAAAGAGCTCTATCGAATGAATATTATACACTTTGACAAATAGCAAAAAAATCGTTGTAAAACAAGGAAAATATAAAAACGCTACGAACTTATTCCCCAACCTAATAGTTGCAAAATTATTGCATAACTTTAAAATGATTAAATTGAAAGGTCTTTACAAATTAAATTGCGCTGGAAACATGTAATTGAGATTGAAGGTTATATTGAAGGTCATGACACGTAAACGCATAAACGATTCATAGACAGTAATGAACAATTTTCCGGATGCGTACATGAACTTGCGGGATCTAAATTTAAAGGAGTTAATATCACTTTCCGAAATACCGTGTATGGAAGAAGATTATTACGTTATCCATAATTTACTGCTTGTGATTATTAAGAAGCAACCTTTGATCATTAATGATTTAATTATAACTGGATCAAAATAATAAAATTGGGAAGAGAATTATGAATAGCAATATATAAATATAAAAAAAATATTCTATCAAAAAATAATATTACATAATTCATAACTTAACACCAGTAGTTATTGAATAATAAGCAATTAATAGGAAACCTTTGATCCTTAATGATTCATCAGAATTTCTTTAAACTTTATACTAATATCTCATGATCATAATCAAACTTTCTAAACACACCTTTGTTCAACGATTCCACAAACTTCCACCTGTCATCGGTCTCTGTTATCTCCTATTTTATGAAGCTGATCAGTTTCACGTCTAACAGGTTTACAACAAAGTCTAACATCAATGACTCGGACGTTACAAAGCACATTGCTTGTACTAAAACGAAAAATCTTCGGAGAATACTGTATGCAACCCGATCAACTGTAAAATCTTCACCGCCATAACAGGTTTAATGACAAAAATAACATGCGCACTGTTCGATGATCGACAGACAACCGTTAGCTGAAAAACGTCACAATCAGAAATCCTTCATCATCAGAACGAGTGAGTCCAACATACCTAATGTACATAATTCTATGAAAGTTGCACTTTGTCTCTAGCCACGTTTAAGCTAAATTGTTGAGGTTGTACGATGCAATCTGCCAGGAGAAAAGCCGACGAAACGGCAGAGAGATCAGTGAGAATCATCGGGAAACAAGACCTCGACCAATTACCGCAAGTAACTATCATATCAACACTAAGGATCTTCGTCTCGTACGAAGTGTAAGATAACGAAAAGTATCTTTTGATCCCATATACCGGGTGCTACATCAAATCGTTCACACTTAAATTTGCCGCTACTTCTAATCAACACGGCAAAATACTTCTTTCTGTGACCTAATACATGATTTTCTTTATTTTTATGTAAACTACAGACTAGAAAAATTGAAAGATGCAAATATAAACGCCTCAATTGTGCATAATGGGTCTTTACGATATCTTTTGCACTGATTTATCACAAAAATGGAGATTTAAGATGGTTTCCAGAATTTGATAATTTCGGATTTTTTCTTACAAAGGTGAAACAAAAAAATTTGGATAGATAAGTTTAAGGAAAATACTTAAATTGATCCACCAATCTCTACAGCTAAAAGAGGATATTCCACAAAAACATTTGAAATAATTCGGAATACACTTCTAGAAACCATGGACAATATCTTAACAATATACGATTAATTAATTATCTTAAATATAAATTATTATTTAATTAATTATTAAAATTAATAGCTCTTTTTTTTAATTCTCTTTTAATAATCTAAATTTGAAGGAAATTTTTACGCCATCTTGTCGCGGGCAACCTTTAATTTTCCAAGACAAGTTACAAATATTTATGTCAATAAAATTTATTTTGATTTTATTAATAATTACAATACGAAAGACGTTATGGATCACCCTGTATGTATACGTATATATAACACATTACGACGTGTGGATACACCAGTGATTCTGCGATATATGTTAGCAGATAGGATCTTTAACTGTTTCGGTATCACCAGTATACGGGGTGAACCTTTTATAGAGATGATCAATGTAATTATCTTAAAAACATGAAAATCTCAATTGCATAGTTCTTATTACATCTTTAGAAAGAAGAGATAAAAGTTGGTTTCAAATATACGCTCAAATCATATAAAATTCAGTACCTGTATAAAATAAATCATGTAATAGTCATAATTAATTATTCAGAGCTTTCATCACTCATATATTAAATTTATGTATACAATGATGAAAGATTCTATTATAACAGTTAAGTGAAACAAAAACATTTAAATATGAGATAAGAAACAAAACATCAAAAACATTCAATCAAATTACTTGAATTAATTAAATTAATTTAATAGTAATTAAGTTAATTACTATTAAGTTAAAAGACAGAAACAGAAAGAAAACTCTTTTAATAGAGGAGAAGATATAAAAATACAAATATAAAAATAATTATACTAAACTATGAAATTTGTAGACGAATAAATGATATTTAAAGTCAAACCTTTTTATTATGAAAAACAAGTGTACGGTATTATGTGACAGTTTCGAACATTTCTTGAAACATGGAACATAGATAACTTTTAAGAGAAATACAATTTTACTTGATATCTAAATAAATATTAATTAAACTTTATGCAGTCTTCAACTTATTCAGGAAGATTTTATAAAGGACCCTGCACTAAATGTATAGAAAAATAGCTTGCGGTCAAAATGTCTGACTGTCAGATATTTTGTAGTTATGATCTCTTGATAAAAAAGAAGTAATTGATAAAAATTGAAAAAATCGACAATATTTGCTTCACCATTTGGAAGTTGATATTTTTATATGCGTTTAAATGCGAAAATTGGCGAATTTTATGAAATCTCTGAATTTTCTAATTTGCCAATTTGAAAATTTGATATTTCTGAATTTTCAGCTATCCAAATCTGTAAGTTTAAGAATTTCGTATTTCTATATTTCTCCAAATAACCAAATTATCAAATTTTCAAATTTAAATATTTTACAATTAAAAATTTCTCAATACTCGCATTTATAAATTAGGAACTTTAAAGTTTCTAAATTTCCAGCCATCGCAATGTGTACATCTATAACTTCAAAAATGTAATATTTCTGTGTCTCTATATTTTCATGTCTCCTGATTTGAAAATTTCATATTTGTATTTCACAAATTTGAAAATTTGAACAGTTGAAAATTTTTAAATTTCAAAGTTTCGAATTTCCAAATTTGAGAATTTAACATTTCTGTAAATATTGTAAACATAAAAATCCGACATTTCTGAATTTCTAAGTTTGAAGTGGATTTCCGTGGATTTCCAACACTCATGATTACACGCATCATGTGCACCACTACTCTCCTTCGGCGGACTCCCGATTTGCCATAACAATATTACCGATATATCGTCAAATACTATTAAAATATTCCACTGACAATTAACAGTAACACATCTAGTGTCACCTTCGCAATACAGTTGTTTACCAAAGCAAAATTCCACGATTTTTTCCCTAATAACCAAATTTCTGGAAAAATTTCTTGAAAATTACCGTCGCGTGCTTAAGATAAAACAAGCACGGCTATTCAAACGGTATTCCTTCACGAGCCTCTTGTTTAATAGCACAATTAATCAACGCTGTCATCTGAAACGGTCGGTCGAAATCTTTCGCAGCAAGTACAAACGGTGGTCTGCGTATGAATCCTGCGATTTAAAATGAATTTATAGATAGGTATAACAAGCGTGTATATACGACTCGTGTTTATAGCCGTAGCAGATTTACTACGAGTTTTCTTTTCAAACTTTTCTGAGCTTTCATTGGACAGAACGGTTCGTGAAACCGATTGCTTTTCAGAATATTTGTCGTTGACCAGTTTCTAACCGAACGACGATATAAAAGATATTCTGTCACGTGAAAAAATTGCATATACCTATATTATCTAACAATCTAATGACAGATTTTAAAATATATAAAGTCTGTGATTTGATGAAAAATTCCAAAACAGCATTTATGGCATAAAACTTAAAATTCAATCAAAGTAACTACATAAACCTACGGAGCATAATTATAATGCACTTACAATTTCCAATAATTCTGATGTTTTAGGTAATAATTTCTAAGCCTGTAGTCAAGTTTTAGTTTTAGTTTTTGTAGTTAAGGTGTCAAACGACAATTTTCAAATTTTATCTTCAAATTATTCTCAAAGTTGAATTTCTCTACCAAGAAATGTCAGAAAACACCTTTCAAATTTTAACTTAAAATTATTCTCTAAGTTAAATCATTTCTCCACAATTAATTTTTTAACTTTTCATACAATAGTTGTTAAATTAATTCAGCGATATCATTATCTTCCAGCTCATCCTAGATCTAAAAATGTACACATGGTATACTTATTTCTACCATGAGGTGTCTTTTGACACCTTAAGGATTTCATGACAGTGCCTAATTTTCAACCATTTTACATTAAATATCAACACCACTTTGCACCATCATATCAATTATAATCAGATTAGAGAATCCCGATTTCAGTTGTAACAGAAAATACAGGAGTTACCATATAACTTTGATGTTCTTTCCCGCCTTGTTGCATTATTATGTTGATGTTTCCGCTGAATCTCGCTTTTTTGTACAAAAATGATAATAAATTATTGCCGGAGTTATTTCCGAAAATATTGATAATAAATTATGTAAGGATTTCAGTGTATTCCATATTGTCCTCATTAAAAAAATAATAAACTAATCGAAGCTTGACACTGCAACAAAATGAAATAATAATAATAACAATACAATTATTTTCATTTCAAATAAATAATTTTAAATAATTATTTTATTCATTTTTCAAATAAAGATAGGGAGATAATAGAGATAATAATAGAGCACAGCAGAAAAATCAGGTTTTCCTTAAAAGTAATTATTATTTATTAATTTGCGCAATTTTAATAAGTTGTAAATTTTATTAAATAAACATATAGGGTACCTGTATATAATTTAAAACACTTGATTTCAAAGGCTTTCTAAAAAGAAACATGCTTTTCTTTCATTGAAGTAAACGTTAAACAAGTTACCTACGCAAGGATTCAAATATCTTCAAATTATGGCGAAAATGTAAGAAAAAGAACAACAACGGTGAGTTGATGTAATACTGACATGCAATGCACAGAAAGTTTGTTAATAAAACTAAAAATTTATTTTAGTACATAAGAAACGTCTTATACTTTTTTTAAATTTATCGTATATAAACCTTACTTATAATAACAAAAATATAATTTATAATATTGTACCATATTAACAACAATATTTACCTAGTATGTTTCATATTACGCGCACTCAGTATGTATTGTATTACGTATACATCCTAAGAAGAAAATTAATTTAATAACAAATTACTTTTAAACACCCAAAAACAAATACATTTAATGGTAAACTACGAAAGATACATTTACTGAAAATAACTGTTTGACTTGCTTTTTAAAAACTTCTAATCGCTTGCGTAAAAAAAATGTGTCGATTGAGTTGTAAATTGGCAATTATTACTTTACAATACTTTTATCGTCTAATCAATAAAAATCGGTGACAATATACAATCTTCATTTAGGTCTTTGTTTTCTATAATTAACAACTGAAAAATATTCTTGTATACTTATCAAATCTTAAGCTTCAAATTGATATGCGGTACTATTTTTTACGATACTTTTAACTGAATCGATATGATCCATAAAACAACAATAGTACATATTTTATTCTCACTATTATTTACTACAGCTGCCAAGCAGTGTCCATGTATTAAAACTATCGTTGAAATGTTTACGTAGATATTTTCATTAAATCTTGAAATTCAAACTGATATGTCATAATTACTATTTTGATATGTCAGAATTTACTATTCTTTATGTCATTAAATCATATCACTTTCTATATTTTGAAATTTGCTACTCGACTCAAAATATCCTATTAAAAAACACAAAAACCTTGTCGGATTTTCTCTGTCGATTTCTTAACGAATAAAAGAAAAATGCCTTGAACATTTATCAAAGCTATAAATTATCGGTTAAGACACGAGTTAAAAAATACGTGGAATTAAATTCGTAAGGAACGAAAGGATATTAAAATATGAATTTATGACGTCAACGCATAAAAGCTTTCAATTATGTGAAAGTACTTCGCTCCGCATTAATATGGATGTAATATTTTATACGGCTATAATTACTCGTAACTGTCTGAGGGGATATTCCCCTAGACGCACAAACGAAGTGAGTAATCAAAAAAAGCACGGCTAAAGCGTTTGTATCACGATAATATCGCTAATAACGTTGTTCCGTGTTTACAGTTACGGGAATCAATGATGGAAATATAAAAGACGACAGTTGCCTGCAACGTGGTGGCTGTTAAAAATTATACTAATTGCAAAATTAAGTATGACGTTAAATTAGCTCCATAATCAAATTTAATCGTAAATTAATAGTTTTTGAGTCAATTATGATGTGATGACTAATCATCAACGTTTATCATATGCTTGTTTAATACGCTTTGATAATTGCGAATAATTGAAGAGGAAACAGATAAATGTAGACAATAAAAATAACCAAGAGTTCAGTTCATAAAAAATGTAGAGCAAAATTGCTTAGTATAAGGAGATTTTTCAAGTAATTCATAAATGTAGTCTGTATAAAAGAATATTTCGAAATTTTGCACTTGAAGAATATGTTCTTGAACAGATATACATACGTAATGCGCATATGCTGCATACATATACATTGTACTTTACACAGGAAAACATTTTTTTATTTTTTTTCGATGAAGACTTTAACTTGAGTAATAAACTCTTAAATACGTTATAAATGTCAAAAAGAAACACGCATATGAGTTAATAAATTAAAAATGACATAATATTGTCTTAAAGTTATGAAAATAATTGATTAATCATTACGGTAATAGTATTGATAATCGTCATAGTAATATACACTAATATCGAAGAAACATCAATTGCAATGAACTAAATTGTATATTTTATATAAAAGTTAATTATAGCTATGCTTAATTCGCATATTTTATATAGTGGACGAAAAGCTGCTGTTTGGCATTTAAATGTTAATTTAAAAGTATTATGCACGTACAAAGGTATGATCTTGAAGTGCCACATATTAAAAAAATTTCAGAATTGATATTCGAAATATAAACTCCATATATGGTAATATAATATTAGATTGAAAACAATCTCAAAAATATCCATAATAATTCAATACAAACTGTACAACAAGCTGTAAACATACTTTGAGTCGCTAATACCTACGAGCGGTTGATGCGACTATAAATAAATAAATGAAAAAAAAATTAATATTTATATACCAAATGCCTCGCTATCTAATGACACTTTATCATCAGCTATATTATTAGACTAAACCTATGTAACTGATAGATGACGCAAGAATTAATCCAATTTTATAAAAAGTGAACGGTTTCATTATTTTATAAATTTAAGACAGTATATAGTTTTACGTTATTAACTTGTACGCGAATTTCCTTTTGGCATTTATAACACTATGTGAGTAGTAGACATGTTAACATTTTACTATTCTTATAAATATTAATTATTTCGTTACATCTTCCTGTAGAATATACGAAATTTATTTATTATGAAAAACTGAAATGGACCTCGAAAGATAATCAAAAAGTTGCTGTAAATAAAACGTATTTAATTTTATCAAATATACAAATTACTTCACACATGTAATGAAATGTTAATAAATATATTGAAATTTAATATTCCTGTCCTACAAAACTAACTAATCGATGTTAAATTTTGTGCCATAAATTCTACGTTATAAGTTTATAATAGGATAAAATTGCATAACATAACTCTCGAACAATAACACTTTCGTTAAAAATTCGGTAAGCCTTCTTAAAATAAGATATATGCAACCTATTAGAAAGTATAACAAAGGTGATTTTGTTCCTTCGCAATAGAACAAAAACAAAATTTATACAAATTCGCAGGTACAAAAAATGAATTCTTAATGTGAGAACCAGTTTGTCTGAAACTTATTTTTTATATTTTTTTATAAATTGAACATATGAGATCTACTTTTTCATCATGGTAGCATGCGTGCGCCCATCGAGAACACTTTAAACGTTTCACCGTTAAGTGATAAAATTAAGTTAACCGTTAAGTATATAAAATGTTATCGGTGAGTTCACGAAGGCCACGACACTAAAGAAATAAATTTTATGTATTCAATTTGAAAAAAAATATGGAAAAGATAAGTTTCAGGATTAACTGTTTGTTCACCAAAACATGTGTTAAAACGGCAATTTCAAGGGAAATATTTGGAAGCAATAACATTGTAAGTATTAAATAGCTTTAAGGTTAAATCTCCGTTATTTACAAGTAGTAAGTCTTAAACCCCGTTGCATAGTAGTATCTATGTCTTAAACTCTATTATATTAAAAACGATTATACACTATTATGATATAATATTATTGAGATATTTGTAACTTAACCGCACCACTTTAGAAACTTTTCGCAACGTATGTTATAAACATGTGATTGTTCAAGATTGATTTCAAAGTTGATGTGAGGATGTAACATACATGGTTAGTTACGAAATGAAACAGCACCCCTACCACTTTCAAAATCTCTGTAACGGATCTAAGCTGGACTTTCGTATTACGACAGATCTTTATAGTAAACAGCTTTAGTCTATTTATAAAAAACATTTGATTGCATTTGATATTTCAACTGTCCTAATATGAAGTCATAATAAAAAAATGTATATAGCTAACATAGAAAAATGATTTTTTTCCTCGTTGAAATCACTGTGCGTCGCGAGAGTCACTAGATGATCGTTACTCGATGTGGCTGCTGCCTTCGGGTATCCTGGCGAACGGCCAGGCCCAAAGAGAAGACAGAAGAAAGAAGAGACGAAGAAGAGGTGGTAGCCCCTTCGCTCGGTTTTTCAAGCTAACAGGGAGGGCAAGAGAATCTGATTGCGCGGGATTCCCGCTTTGAAGTGGCACCGCCGATGTTCTCGACCATCTCGACTCGTTACCACTACGGAATCGGCACTCTTTCCGCGATATCCTTTCTTCGGATTCGTTCACCAGGTCAACTGGCGACTCTATTCAATTACATGTTAATTTCTCTATTTAACCTTATGCCATACTCGTGCCATACTCGAAAACTCACTTATCAAAAAACATCAAAACCTCACCATTGGGTTTAATACAAGGTGAAATATTTCTTTTTTAATTTATAGGGTAAATGGCGTAATGCGTGAACGAACCCCGATATTTAACAGCTGAGTGTAAATTTTGTTGATAATAATATTTCTGCTTATTTTTTACGTTTTAACTAATTAAGCACAGTGTACTAGCTTTACATAGCTTTAGTTTCCATACGTGAAAATAATATTGTACAATAATATCCAAGGTTCAATTTCTTTTTAACAAGTTTCATAAGGGTTTAAGCAAGTAAGAATGTACTTCTGTTAAAGTTGCAATTAATTAATATTGATGTAATTGATTAATAGTTTAAGTAGGAAAGATGTTTTAGATTTATTAAATAGTAAAGAATATAAATTAATCTTATTTCTTATTAATTTTATTTGAATATTCGAATTGACTTTAATGACTTACACCATCAGCGATATCGCGTTAGACCAATTTATTGAACGAATCAGTCTTAATGAATTTATTATATTGTTAATGTTTATTGTGTTAAAGTATATTTTGTATTTCATACATTTACTAATAATAATAGTTAATGATAGCTATACAAAAATGTAATTCTGATTACTCTTAAACCTGCCATAATATCAACATAACCTAAAATTTTGTAATACAAATTTTAAAAATTAAACAAATGCGCATATGACTGTTTCCACCTTCGGTTACACAGATCTTAGATTATGTTACCAAAGGCAATATTCCAAGTAATTTTTTGTATGTATATGTATAACCAGCACACAGTAGAACAAAAAAGTTGCGGACGGACAAATCAATTATAACCTGTACTTTTAATCTGACTTGAACAGATTTGAAGAAAATTTTGATTCAAAATTTTGAAGAGATTTGTAAAACAAAATTTTTTTTAAATGTATTCAAATTGTTTATATTTCCCGACGAAGCTTAAAAATTCTTTACGTTCACTTTTTACAAACATCAGTTTTTTAAAGACTTTGGATTTATTCAGAATGGTTTCTTATTAACGTAAGAACTATCTACAAAAATATTTCCACTAATATGAAATAAATAAAAACAATTATTTTTAATATTAAAAGGAAGTTAATGAATAAAGTGTCATCTTTCGGAATGTACAGTATTTAAATTCTTTGAATCCATCTATTTGACATAAAATATAAGGGAAACAAACGTTTGATCACAATTCGTTAGAAACGAATTGTTTAGAACATTGTAATAAACACAAGTGTACAGTTTCTTGTTTTTTAAAGAATAAGCACAATTTATTTACAAAATCAACTAAAAGTGCTTTACTTAGCATTTTTCTATGAATTTTTAGTTATATTAGAATAATTTCTTTATGGGTAGACGCAATATTTTAGAAAAATCAATTAAAAATATCTAGTCAATAAACCTTTTTGTAGTAAGGTTTTAATAACGAACAATAACTGTTAATTGTTTAAATGCCAAATACAGACAAATGCACACTTTAGTTATTTTTCAATGCATAGATTTAATTTTTGTGTAAAATAAGCTGAAAACATTTACCAATGACATTTTATAATAAGACTTTACAGACAGGCAATAATCGTTAACTGCTTAAGCAATTGTTTATACAAATACATTTTATGGTCATTTTTTGTTTATGAGATTTACTGTTTTCATCAGAATTATCTATGAAATAAATTGGTACCTATTTACTGCAAAACAATGAAACTGTGCATTTGTTTATAAAAATCATTTAAACAATTAACAATTGACGGTTAACAGAGCATTATTATACATAACAATTGGCAACACATTTATTAATTAATTTAAAATAAGTGTTGTATCTCTTTATTTAAGAATAATTGCACTTTATTGAATATAAAGCATATCAATAAAGTTATATGATATTTACCAAAATTATGATGGCATTGTAACATTAATATACTGATAGCATTATACTGAAAGCATATAGGGGGAACATTGAAGAAGGCAATTGAAAACATATTTATAGTTCATTTTGCATAGAACATAGAGTCTGTTAATTGAAGGATATACAAACTGCACATTTGTTTGTAAAAAATTGTTTAAATAACCGTCAATTTACACATATAATTAATTAAACGCAATTAAACGTTAATTTTTCTTATATTTATACCGAAGGTACAGATTTAGAGGGTTTAAATTTTGCAAATTTCGGAAAAATGAGTTTTGTTTCATTGATTTCTGAAAATCTTTAAAAAAATATCATTTATGAAAAGATAAGGACGATTTGTTTAATTTATCATATATAAAATGTAGATTAAACATTGACTTATCTAGAAGTACATTTCTTCAAAAGTTTTACTTTTTTTTAAGAAGTTTTATCCTACGCTTTTGTTGGCTTATTTCAAACTAATACATTAACACTTGATGCAAAAATTAATTATGTTGAGAAACACTGAGTATTTATTTCAAATAGAGTAATAGTAGAAACAATAGATATTCTGTATATCGAATGCCAGATTTTTCTACGAGCGTTTTGCGTGTCTTTCGTATAGTAACAATCTTCCTTCGAAATCAATTTCTTAATAATAAAATTTCTTCAAAAATGAAATCAAAGTTTCATTTACTTATAACCCATTTCAAATACTTTTCAACTTGCTTTTGTACAAGTATTAATACAAGTATTACGTACAAGTGTAAACACGCTGCATTGTATTATACATATGTACATGTATGTATATACATAAAATTGATCAAAGATCAGAATTAAAAATTTTTTATTTGTCATCGCCACAAGAAAGACCAAATTAATTTCAAAAGAGTAAAATTTCCTCCTCTGCATAAAAAAGTTAGGTCAATTACATCTGACGAATATAAGGACATGGTGGATTTATTACCACACTATACCACCACGCATAAATTAAAATACTAACTTCTAAATAGAATTCAAAACATAAAATATAAAACAATATAAATTATTAACAAAAATTGTACTAGAATTTTTAATGAAAAGAAGTTAAATTTTTCATCTTATAATTTTTACCGCAATTTGAGAAAGGAACTATTTTTTATTTTGTACTTTTATCTTTTGTCGAAAATTTAGAGGAAATACAAATATTTGTTTAAAAAATTAAAAAAAAAACACTAAAGGAAAATAAGAAAAACAAACAGTTATTTTATTAACAGGATTATGTGTCAACGCAGCATAATTTCGTACCTTCTTAGTAATAAATAAAATGTAACTTATTTCATGGAAAAAGTTTTTGAAATTGATGGTTTCGGAACTATCTACTTTTCTGTTAACTTTTCTAACTCCTGTTGAAGATATTCTACTTCATGTTTCATATAAAAGTAGGTTAACAGTTTCGCAGAATTTCTACTTTATGATGATCCGCCTGACATGTTATAGCATAACATTAAACATTAGCAATATACTCCTTATTAATTAGGTAGAACTATGTCAAGTTCCTCTGTACACCGTACCAATGTACACGAAGAGAAAATTGGAAAGTAATGATCGTAAAATGCTGTGGAAGAAAACACAAAATGGTTTTCTTATCTGACTTCATTTTACGAGTATTACAACTATAATACACTCTCGATATATCGCCCTTTTATTCAAATCCTTGAAGGTGATGATTGAGAAACTAGCCGTTATCATGTTAATTAATATCAGTCCAGCTAAGCAAAAATATACAACCCCGTTAAATAAACATCTGCTGTATTTTCATTTTTTAACGAAATTGCATACTTTATTCTACATAACTTCATTTTTCAAAACAGTTTGCGTAAATAAATATTAAGCACAATGTCAGAAAAATCGATAATTTATCAAATATTTCAAATTTTGTTATGAAATGCCTTATTTTTTTATTGGCAACATATTATGAACTATTAATTCCATTTCATGTTACACCATAGTTATTTATTTACGAAAAACACTCCCAAAAATCAATTAATATGAAAGAAAATATGCAATTCTATTTCAGCAACTGAAGGTGACCTTCGCATCCATATAAAAAGCAAAATAAATATGAATAGTTTGCAATACTATATGTCTGTCTGGAAACCATGCAACTTAGATTGGAAATATTTTTTCGTACAACAATTTATTAGATATTTTAAATTATCAGATTACAAAACGTAATCCTATGTATTGTATGACAATGTTCTTGCAACACTGTTTACGAAAAAGACATTTATACATGTCACTAAGTTGGCCGCAAACTGTGTTACTTTCATGAAACATAAAACAGACAATTTAACTGAAATTGAAATTAAATTATACTTGCAATATCTTCATATGATATATTACTGAATAAAAACTCTAATAAAAGTAGATATTGTATGAAAAGTAAATTCTGGCGTTCGGGTTGTGTCCCAACTACAAAGACTTTAAACTAGTTTGCACAATCACATATTAATTAAAAAGTACTGCTGCAAGATCATATTCTACAAGTCAATATCCGTTACTAACAATTCCTTTTTTTAAATAATAGAAATTAATTATTCATGAAGCGTGTAAAAAAAATAATAACGGACGGTTTTTTGCATGTTACGGAGCCCTCTCAATTGTTGCAGATGTGTCTCGATGCCCTCAATTTCACCTTTTATGAAATATAACGATTTTATTCTAAATACTACTGTTTTGTGATAAATAATTTAATAGAAATAAAACGAATTACTATTTGAGCAATAACACAATCTCGATATTACAAAATTTACGTAAAAATAAAAAAGACTTATAAGTGCTATATTTATTTTCTTACTATATTACACCATTTCACTGTAATTAATTTATACTTAACAATTGAGTGAGCATTTCTTAAAATTTTAAATATGGTTTGGGTATGAAATTTATGCAATATCATCGGAAACGTAAGCACATTCTTTAATAATTATTTACGAAAATTTATCTAATTAAAATTAATGTTTTTTATTTTGTGTCTTATTAATGGATAATTACATTTTATTTAAACACTTTTATTTACAGTTACTTATATATGTATTTTATATCGATAACTTTAATAGAAAGACTCTGTAAGTGAAACAGGCTTCGTAACTGATACATCGGCCTTATAAAAGTGCAAAATGGAATATCTCATAGCAATTTAATATGATATTGATATTGAATTGTTGTTTTTATATACCTTTTATAAAATCTACAATAAGATATTATTATTAAGATAAATTGGTCATCTTTTCAATATAATCCATTTACATCATAATTAATATATTTCGTAATACCAGAATTATATACATATATGTAGTAAATAATTTTTAATTATCTTTATTATAAGATGAGAAATAAGTTTATTTTTTTTTAGTAACGCCTTGTTTTAGTAACAAGACGTTATTACCGAAGCAAGTTTGTTACCTTAATTTAACAAATACAATTTTTATATCTTTAGTATTTACAACACTACATCTAGTTACACTATTTATAATTTTGTTATTAGAAACTTTTCCTATACTTCTACTTCTATAAGTTTGTGAATATTATTACATCAACCATATATTCTTTTTGTGCTTTCGACCATCTTAAACCCGTTTCTATAATTACTTCTGAGTGTATAGAAGTATAAGTCAAATTATTAATAGACGAACTTGGTGTCTCTTCTTCTTTTACATCATTTCAATTTTCATTAGACCTGTTTCATTCGTTTACTTATTTCACAATTTGATTCGCTTATGCCATTTACTTTATCGCTATTTATTCATTCAATTATAATATTTTCTTGAGAAAACATTAAATATAATTATATATTTCTCTGCCTTCCATATCATTAAACAACGTTGGTCTGATAATCAGACATTTCGTTAATCGAAATTCCAATAATCAAATTTTATGTTAATCAACATTCTGATGATCATTCATTCCGTTAATCGAGATTTTGATAATCAAGGTTTTTTACAATATTCAAATAATTGGAAGAAAGTTATAGAAAAATATTACTCCATTATACCAATAAGATAACATAGCAAAGACCTTGATATTTAACATTTGATAATTATTGACTTTCAATAGCATTAAGAACAAAAGTTCATGTTCATTGAAGCAGTTAATGCGTTAATAAAAAGAAGTCCGTAAAAAATTCTGCTTCGAATTCCCTTACTCATTTTCAATTTTCTCCATAAAATCCCCGTGACAGAACGTCCGTTAGATCACCGAACAAAAAAAAATTGAGCAATTTAAACAATAAAGCGAATTCACTTCAGATAATAACTCGTTATTATACCGTGTGTCCGATCAGGACCCTGTCTAAGGGGACTTCCAATGTTTTTAAAAGATCGCACAAAATCGACGGCCAACAATATAGGAACGGACCAAGTTACGGTACAAAGAACCCAAATCTTAATTACTCAACGGACAGCCACTTTTCAATTTCTCACCTTGCCAGGGGCCATGGCAAAAACTCAGTGGCTATGTGTACCTTGGAATATGGCGTGATGCCAAGCTGACACGGTTTATAACTCGTGCTTCTTGTGTTCACTTCGATGAAACATAATAGAGATATTCAACTTATTACATTGATCTAGAGTCTCTATATTTTGTTTTCTTTTTTTTGTATTTGAACTACTAAATAGCTAATATGTGCTGTTAAGTTTTAAGAGAAAAAGAAAACTGCATTTAAATTTACTAAATTATTATTATAATAATTTAATATAGTATTAAATTTACTTTAACTGTATGTAAATTTTTGTTCTTCACGTTTTTTCTTGTACCATAAATGTAAATAATTTATGAAGTATACAAAGTTTGTGTTTGATGTTCAACAAATGAAACTACCAGTCGCAACTGGTTTTCCAAGATTCTTTTACCGTTGCAGACAGTGCCTCTGGATTAAGAATTGCAACAATATTGATAAATTATTGAATAGCTTTACACAACGCTTCAACCATAAATTATACACCGCTGGTCAAACAAGTTCACTTCAGTTTTACCTATCGTACTGTTATGGATAACATTAGTGCTTTTACCATTTGCAGTATTATGTAAGAATACAAGAAAAGCATGAAAGGAAGATTTTACTATCTTTATGTAAACAGTAATTCATTGCTCTTTTTATGGAAAATGTATTTTGTGAGTTGCACAAAATAAGTTCGCTTGTAATTGAAGATTTACTAATCACAACTCACGTCGCTTTTTATAATCAATTTCACTAATCATCGATAAATTAACTTGAAGATATAAGTTTTAATATTCTTAATATGGTATTGAAAATATTTATCAATTTGACTATTATGAAGACATTTCATAATTTTTTTGAAGATAAGGATGAAAATATAATTATAAAATTCCTTGATATTTTTTACTATACTGTCTTGCAATTAGGGGAATCCACGATATACTAAAAGCTCCTTCCAATATTACATTATCTAGGTAAAAATTACATATCGAGAAAATATAAAGTCAATGTGAATTATCAATTTTCTAGATCATCTACGATGAAATGAAATGCAATTTGAATGAATTAAATGCTTTTAATTTTCGAAGAGAGAACAATATTTTCTGACGCATTACTTTTGTAGTTGGGAAATTTGTGTTAATATTAAAATTAATAAAATATTGATTTTGTAAAATAAAAATTAATCAATAAATATTAGCCTCACTACTTAATATTAGTTGTATTAAATTGATGTTTTATTATTGTTGCTAAACAATATTAGGATTGATGAAATTACTAGGGTAATGTCGTGTAAGATCTGTTTGTACGTGAAACGACTCGGTCTCATGTATTACAAATATATTTCAATTTCTTACTAGCCCTGGTGGCATTCTGAAAGATATTGAGAAGATACATTATTCTATTTTATTTACCTGTTTCCAACTAATTAAAAATTATCATTCGTATTATAAAAATTGAATATCTTTGAAATTTTTACTGCTTAAATTTTAATGTACTGATATTTTATCAAAAAGTAATGACATTTTTTATGTAATAATATTTTTATGTAAAAAATTACATTTTTCGTGTAATAATGTTATTTTCGCGCTGTTATTAAAAAACCAAGTTAACTCTCGAAATAGATGATTCAGTTTTTTAAAGTTAGCTGAATATATAATTATGCATAATAACTAACCTTTTTATTTAATCGTATCAAATGAATATAAATGACAAAATAATAAATGTAAAAAATTATATACATTTGGAGTTTTTGGGTACCGTCAAGGCAGCTCAAAGTAGTCGAATGGGTATGAATGCTGCAGCTAAAAACATTAACACTCAGATTCCTATTTTAAGTAAACAAATAAAGAATGGTAACTTATCTGAAATTATAGGAAAAGACCCGTGTTCAGTGTTGAGTATAAAAATTTATGAAAAACTTAAAACTCACATCAAGCAGTTATAAAAATAAGATTTTGCGCCAATATGTAAATATGTTCAATGACATTCAATTCACCTCAAAGTTTGAGTATAACCATTACCTAATATGAATGATTTTTAATCTATTTTTAATCTATTTTTTTATAATACAATAGAATTTTTTATTATACTATATTTGTTATTATAAAATATATTTTTAAAATGCCGTCAAAACTTGAGTGTTCAAAAATCCAAAGATGAATATTTTTTTTAACATTTTAAGAAATACATTTTTTACCTGAGCTATAACTGCTTGAATTGTAAGACATTTAAGATGGCTGTATGTATAGATTGCAGTTTATTTTCTTTATGAAACGTATGATTACTTTTGTGTTTTCCTATTTTTAATACCATATTTCGATTAATATCATATGAATGTTTCATAATTAACATCGTCAATAATGTTAGTAACAACTGACATTGATTAAATATAACTAGAACAAACTTTTACCGTCGATATTCGTTGAATTTTCTACATGTGCACTAAATTGTCATGTTTATAACACTATGTCTAAACACGTGTTTCCTAACCAGAATATTAAATTTCATAAATAAGTAATTATATACAATATATTCCTGTTAAGTAAACGTATTTATGAAAATCTTGTTACTGGTTAATACAATACACATATAAATAAAATTTTTTATTTATATCAACATGTTTTGGGGCTAAAGACATTAATTATTAATTTTAAGTATGTAGTAAGAAATAAAGTTCTGTATAAAAAAATCTACCGTTCGAAGTCAACTGTATGATACTATGGTAATATAAGATACATTTTTAAATACGAAATTAAAAAATTCGGAAAAGTAATGTATACATAAGTTATAGAAAATTGTGGCTCTTTTAATATTAACGAAATTTCAATAGGATATATCATTTCTAAAAAATTCTTTAATAACTCCAAGAATATTGAAGATTTTAAGAACATTTTCAACATGGTTGAAACTTTCTGTTTTAAGTATATTAAAATTATTTTTATATACAAAATATTAATTATTAATTATTGGCTGAGGTAAATGTCCCAAAGGTCAAACGATTAAAGAAGCAGTTAAAATAATTGTAATTTCTATTATATTTATAGAATGTAAAATTAGAAGAAAATACATTTATCCAACGCATACAGTATCTATTTTCACATAAAATAATAGGAATCTATAACTGTGAAGGAAAAAGTTTATAAATTAATTGAAATCTGAAAATGTTCATATGACCTAATAATTAAACTGTATTCCCGACGTATTCTAGTCATTAGTTATTAATGTCCCAAACATCCAACATATATTCATTTAATTAGTTTTATCGTTCAATAAAAAAATTAAAGATGATAATATTTTGTGGAATGAAAGTATTTTATTTATAATAAATTCGTTTAATTAATTACAATGGGCTTTTTCTTCTCAATTAATTTCGACACATGAAACTTTTTACTAGTAACTTGTAAAGGAATGTACGTTTTATAGCCTTACTGCTGCACAAACATCTTTTTGTGCGTAATCTTTATCCTTCTTTCTTACTTCAGCGTTCTGAACAATTTATGTAACTTTATAATACCAGAAAAATGATTAAAAGTGTATTATAAAATTTTAAGTTATTTCGATAATATGACGGCTTTAAGAATAAGCAGTATTATATTTTTATACAGTTATTATTAAAATAAGTACACAGAATACGAAACATATTTATTTTAATTCATTAAATATTAACAATGTACATTCACCAAGCTAATTCGTTTATTAATTTGGTCTTAACTCTAATCATGTCTGTGCTGATAGCGTTTAATGAGTGATTTATAATACTTGTGAAAAAACACAATACTTAGTTTTAATATTTGAACAAAATTAATAAGAAATAAAATTAATTTAAATTCTTTATTATTTAAAAATTCAATATAACTTTACTTTTTAAAAAAATTATATAATTTTAATTAATTTTTACTTTAACTTTTAACTTCCTCGCTTGCTTGAGTGATTATGAAACAAGTTTAATCTCAGAATATAATATAACTTCTACAATAATATTTTGGTATTATATGTATTAAATATAGAAATTTATAATTACATCTATGTAATGCTAGTACATTTTGTTATTACATGTTGATTAAACGATCAAAGTAAGCAGAAATGTTATTACTAATAAAACTCTGAATTAATTAATTATCGGAATTCGTTTGAGCACTAGGACACCTATCTTCTTGTTATTTAATTTTCCCATTTAAGCTGAGTTAGAATGCTCTTTCTTCCCTCATATGGGCAAAAGCTACTTTTCTTTTTCTAAAGGGGACAGATCCAGTGTTCCTGTAGCTAGATCCATATCATTACACTATAAATGCATAAACATCAAACCAGTCAAATTATCCGTTTAAAAGCTTTTGTTTGAAATTACACTATTTGTCAAGACCCATTTCTTAAAATTTATATTCATTTTCATCAAGATGTAGAATTAATGTGTATATTAATCCATGTTTCATCGTATATTTATTTAATTTTTTACATTCATTTTTAATTTTAAATTAAACCTGTATTGTATATCGATCCGTTTAACGTTAAGGTAGTTCGTGAATTATGGGCCATCCTGTACTAATCGAGTTTAATTCCTTAAATGTAACACACTTGTAATGGCAGCGGGTTACACGGATAATCGAAAGGTGTATAAGTGTACACCATCGTATCATGGAATCCGCGAGTGGCGCTGACTGGCCACAGCAAGAAGATAATGCGCCCTCCGAACATTTCGGATTCCAGCCGCACCAAAGAATAAGATTCTCTTTGCAACTCCCTTATCCCTTCCTTTCTTTCTTCTCTATCACACGTGCTCCTTTCTCTTCTCGTCGTTCTGTCTGTTGTGTTTCTCCGGGTTCCTTGACTTGTTGGATAATTATGTTCCCGGGCCCTTATTCCTCGACTTCGAACCTCTCCATAAACGTATCGAACTCTTCTCCCGATTCAGGTCTCGATTCCTCTTCCTCTTTTGATTCTCGTCTACTCCCTCGTCATCAGTTTTCAGCCCTCTTTTCTCTTCTTCTCATCTCCCCTCTTCCCACGTAAATCTCAACCCTTTTTCACTTCTTCACCTTGATCTTTCTGTCTCGAATGACTTCTTCGTCTTACCCACGGACTCGATCTCTCTCGTTCTTCACTGTCTCACGCCTCCTCCGTTTTGCTTCCTCTTGTTTTTTCGTCGGCCACTGCGTGTCGTTGTCGCTCATCCGTGGACGTGACACTTCGTCTTCCGTCCGATTCCGGAGCCACAGTCACGAGACTGACCCACGATCGACGATCCCCCGATACGGATGGTCTTTTTTTTTGTCATCAATTTTCACAAACGGGACACTTTGAGCAGGAGACCGTTTTTGGTCGCCTCGGTGAAAATGGAGGCAAAGGAGAAATAGACAAACTGCGAAGTCCAATACGTGGGTACCATTGAGCAAGTGGATTAAAAACTCTTTCTATTAAAAATCTTTTCAGAAGCTATTCGGTTATCAACGTTAACTACAATATAATACTGAGCACAACAGGCTTCCCTAAGAATGAAGGCGATATAGAGAAAGAACAGCGTATCATTGTCCTTAACCCCGTGACTTATAACATCGAGTTAGAGTCGTGACACACGTTACTGTTCAAATGTGACAAATCCAAATCATATTTGCATAAAGAATCAGTTTTGAGTTCGATATCAATTGTAATTTGTGTAATTGGGGATCTGAAATATACCTAATTTCAATGTTCTTTATTTATCTTAACTCTGTGGTAATAATTAGGTAGCTGTAGCTCACGTTGCCGAGAAACTTGTAGCATAAGAAGTTAATATGCAAGAATAACCGTTTCGATGTTTATATTGGATATACCCATCATGTGAAAATGATGATCTTTTGTTTAATAACAAGTATACTCATCATGAGAAGGGGATGATCTTTTGTTTAATGACGAGTATACTCATCATGAGAAGGGGATGATCTTTTGTTTAATGACGAGTATACTTGTGATAAAGAAAAAAATTCGCAATTGCTATTTAAAGTAAAATAAGAAGCATATTTTAATACATTTTAGAATAATATGGAATTAAACATTAGTAAATAAAACGCAATAAGTTAATCTACAAATAGAATAATATTATTTGTATAATATTATAATACTATTTTTATAATATTGTTTATCCTAGTTCTAAGGAATATTGTGCTCTTCAATAATAAACATATTAAATTTTTAATTTTTCTTTTCCAAGTGTTTGATTATTTTATATGAATTTGTATTGTATAAAATCAAACCGAATTGGACTCCAATTGTACTCCAATGAAAAGTGGAGTAAATACTTTGATCTAGTGACAGAAACGTATTATGTAACTTCCATGTTCGGTTCTGTATGACTAGATTTACAATAATTACCTACTAGTTTCAATTTTATATTTAAATTAACATTTATGAGTATCCGCAATATGAAAGAAAACTATTACTTATTCATTCCTTACGTTATACGCAATTTTTAAACGTTAAATGAGCAAATTGTCGAAAAGCTATCTCTTCATCACACCTCCTTCATATTTCTGCAATATTCCGTTTCTTTGTATGCTATTTATGCATATAAATAGTGTTGTTTAATATGATAAACAGAAGACAATTCAATTGAAATCACAGTTTGACACACATACATAATTTATAGATAAAAATTTTACATAATAGATTAGTAAATAAAAGTTCAGATATATGTAAGTTTTGCAAGGACAATTGATTTTGACATTTATACAAGGGCAGTAAGAATATCACATAGCTGTTTAAAAAAAATTTTATGTCTCAGTTTTATTTTGATAGACATGTATTATGTCCAGTTGTCACCTTATTATATGTATAGTGACTCATTTGTTCTATAAATACCGGGAAATGGAAACTGATTGAGTCTATTCTAAATTTGTTAACAATAAGAGTATACTGTTACCTAATAACAAACAATCTCATAATTCTTCTCTAGGTCATCAGTACGAAATGAATTCTAATTAGAAATTCTCCCATATTTTTTTGTAGTTCAAACTTGTCTTCCTAAAAGATAAATAGTTTTATTAGTTTTCGTCTATTTCTTGCAAATAAATCACACCTCGAAAGCTATAATAGAATTGAAATGACTACTAATTCATTTTTTGTAAATAAAACAAACTTTTTACGAATTTATAAAACAAAATTGGAGATAAGTTTAAAAAATTAATGATGGTATTACCTAAAATTGCACGGACTTTTTCTGTCACCAAATAATTTTACGTTGTCATAAAATTACGTTCTGAAATCACACACGTGAGTTTAATCGTAAAATAACAAAATCGTTTCCATAATTTAGCGGTCTAAATGTCTTAAATGCTTGAAATAAATCCTGCATTATCGAAAATCCTCAAGTATCGAAAGATTTGCTCATTTACATGCTAAGATTGCATACATTAAATACATCAAATCATCTTACCACAGTATGTAAACCACTTTATCCTGTAATAGAATCAGATGATTTATTTACTCACAGATTAGTTTTTAATTTTGAACCAGAAATCACAGTAAAATTATTTTCCCTTGTGAACATATGTTTATTTCTAAAATATGTGTTACAAAATTATTCAGCTAATAATTTATAGTGTTTATACTATTTAGCTAATAATTTGCACTGTTCTTTGATTTTTTCAAAAGTTATGACATACGATACAGACGTACCTCATTATGGGATGTGAGTTTTATGCTCTACAGGGTGTCTCACGGAATTCTTATTCATAATCACGTCAGCTACCCCCCATTTCAAGGACCTACACTAGTTGTGAGACACCCTGTATATTATATTATGGACTTATAATCAGTGCGGACAATTTCAAACTTACAATTTGACACAGAATAAATGCTATTTTGTAGTATTTTTATGTCATCAAATTATATTAGATTTTTCATGTTCAGAAATCTGATAATTTGCATAATACAACAATATCATGAATTGTGCCTACAATACTTAACACTGTATATTATGCATAATAATATTAAATAATACTATAGCATTTTGTATTAATAACTGTTAAATATATGGAAGATGTTAAATCTAATTTTATATCGGATGCGAAGATAACACACTTCCAAAAATAAGAAATACATAAAGAGAAATTTACAGTCTCCTTATCAAAGTTCTGCATAACTTGTCTTATTGACATTAAATTTCCAAGTTTATAAATTGATCGATTTAACTTTTATCAGTACAATAATAATTTTAATTTAAATAACAAATGTATATTTTTTAAATATTAAAATGACTCCTACATCTTCTAAAGGACAACAAATTCAACATTAAATGTACGACTAATTTGGTAGATGTATCAGGCATCATGAACTACTACTACGTAAAAATGACTAAAGGAATTTAAAATGTCATGTTTGCATTGCATTAGGCGATCCTTAACTGTGCAAATTACAGTTAGATTTAAATTGAACACTCAACTGTACTGAAAGTGCAAAAAGGATTTACCATATTTGAACTACGAGTATGTTACGAGTGAGTAGCTCGTCATTATAGTGCAAGAGGTTAATAATTCTTAATATAAATTCACATTTCTTATTTTTTTCAGTAAGTTTTGAACGTACACTATTCTTCGCTTGTGATATGAATATTTCGTAGTGTAATCTCCTTCATCTAAATGGCAGAGAAAATAAATTGTACACTTGTATTTATTTTGAAATTATCATTAGATATATTTAAAACAGAAATAAAATCAACGACTGACATGTCTCGACGTGTTTCAACCGACTATCAATTCTTTGATTACTGCGTAATCATTCGGTGTTCAATAATTGCCGATTTTTTATGCAGGGCCAATTCACTCTTACAATTCTCTTCCGCCAATTCACTCTCCTACAGTAGTAATAGATGAATACATACAAGAATGAATGTACACAGTGATTATGTTGTTAGTTCGCTTTGCCATTTAACAACAGACCAAAATCATACCACAAAGCAACGAAATCGCGTGAAGATCAACTCGTTAAAATGTCGAAAATTCGAAGCTGCCAAGTTGCCATAGAATTTTGATCTTAATTACATTGCCGCGGGAAAACGGTCGTCGTTAAACAACAATTCCCGATTCCGTAATGGTGAAACGACTCGCAGTAAACGTCCTGTTTCGAAATCGGCTCCTAAGAATTCTGCCAGTGCAAAGACGGTGCACAGATTTCCAGGTCTTCCAACACGAACGAGAGAGAAGCCGAGGGGGCAATTACATCGGAGAACAATTACAGGTTGGCACGTCCTCCCGGTGCCATCGCGGCTTTTTCTATCCTCGAGATTCCAAGTTGAAGAACGTCCAGGAACGTTTTCGAGAGATACGAGGGGGTGGGTCGAAGACATTTTTATTACGGTTCAACATTTCAGCCCGTAACGATATAACGAGCAAAAGCCAAAAGATTATATTTACTATCAGGACATTTTTTTTATAGTAATCAAAACAAAGGTCATCAACTTAAAAATCATTTATTTAGTAATTATTATAATAAGAATAAAATAACTAAAAAAATATATATAATAAAATATAAAAACTGTTTTCAATAATCTATGCTACTCCTTTACGATTAATCGACCACAAGCAATTGGGTTTTCACCAAATAGATCAATGGATTTGTAGCAAATAAATTCTAACAATGATTGCTTTCAATTATTCAACTATCGAATATTTTTTATTCTCATTATAAATTGAGTTCGTTAGTATTCGCTGTCATTCTATAGTTTGTATATGGTTATATTTAAAATGTGTATTTGCACTGCAATGAGTAGGAGCATTATTCTTTTAAAATATGAGTGATATTTTATCACTTCTTTTAAATACACAGGTAAATATGATTATAAAATTTCTTGACGTTTTTTATTGTTCCTTATAATTGAGAATTTCTCAAATACATTGAAAGTTCCTCATTTCATTACATTATCGAAGTCAAAAGAAGTATAATCGCTATTTGAATTAACAGTTTTCTAAATCATTTGTAATAGAAATATATTCAGTATAAGTAGCTCAAATGATATTAATTCTTATTGTCACTACGTTTAAACAGAAAAAAGTCTTCCTCTACATAATTGTGTGTCAAACAATAAAATATGGAGAAATTTCAAATATATGTTTACAAGTACTTAAAAACATAAGGAAATTTTATAATCATTTTTATTTTCTTTATTTTTCACCCACATTTCAACTGGATAATACTATTCATCGTAGTGCAAGCACATAACTTAAAGATCACAATATTCAGATTTTTAAATGACCAACATGTTCTCTAAATATAAAAATGGTTGAAAATGAATAAAGAGTGCTAGCAAACTGTATTTATGAAGAAAATAAAAAATGTTCGACAGTCCAATAATAAAAGAAGAACTTTCTATAGGAAGAAACTGAAAAATTTAATTGAAAACCTGAAAAGAGAATAAGATCTTAAATTTTCGAATTAATTAATTATAATGGAACAGTAACTGATTATTAAATACAATTTTTATTTTAATTAATAATTAAATAAAATATTATTTTTATAAGTGAAGTTTTGTCCAATCCATAAATAAAATTTTCAATAAAAAGAGCTATTGGTATTGGTCTTTTAGCATTCTTATTTTATACTACAAAGTCAAAAGGTAATAGTATTATGCGTTACAGTAGACTAGCTAAAACTGTAATGAGCTTATAATGTTAACCACCAGTGTATTAGTCAGCCGAACAAGTATTTATTTGCCTAAAATATTTAGAAAATTATAGATTAATAAAAGAAAACCCTACATAATATTCGAATGAAGGGTATAAAAATAAAATTCAAAATATGATGAGACTAAACATTAAATGACTCATAAATTATTCATTATAAACAAATTTGTCACTTTCAGATTTTTAAATGGAATACTTAATGTTTTTTCTTAGATTTTGACAAAGTATAAAATTTTACACAAAAACGGATTAAAAAGATGTGGTCTAAAATTAATAGTTGCTGAGATATTTTAGAATTAATAACCTTCTATTAGAAAATAAATTCAGTCAATGCGGCTGTAATGCAATTTAATTTATAACGTGATATATTTCTGAAAATAGTTTTTATTAAATTTTAAACATTGTCAATACGAGATATTTTCATATCTGATTGTCAGCTCGATTCCAGAAACTCAGCAATGTAAAAGTGCCATCGTAGAATTTAATGCGCGAAATACTGTGTGCTAACTTTTATTGCTATGTTCGACAACAGTGAAAAATACGATATGATAATCGCTTATGATGCGTGTAATGAAAATGCGGTAAGTGCTAAAATATCACATGGAACTGAACATCATGGTCGAACAGCAAAATTACATTTCATTTTTTTAAAACTTAGATGAATACTAAGAACATTAGTACCGTAGACATTAGTGGAGCAAAATACGAAAACCTAAATGTAGTGAAACTATGCAAAACAAGGGATACTCCACTTTTATTTTAGCATTTACTATCCGTAATCCATATATCAATACTGGAAAAGTCGCACGCAGTCATAAATCAGAGTAGCGTCGTGCACAACCTTTAACTTCAAAAATTTCATTAGAGTTACCTCTCGTCACATCAAGAATACGGGACTTAGAAGAACGTGTACAATGTTCTGAACAGTTGCTGTACCAGATGAAAATACAAGTAGTACATTTGTATAAACCATTCTGTGAACTGACAAAGCAATATTTACAAATAACGAAGGGGTAAGTTTAACAAATATGCGCTACTAAGCAGCAGAGAATCTGCGGTGGTTTTGTGTGGTGCGACATAATTGATTACCAGATCATTGGGTCGTATTTCACTAATGGGTCATTAACAAGTCAAACATATTGCACTTTCTGCCCGAAGTATTAGAGGATATACCGTCTCTAATACGTTTAAGAATGTGGTATTAACATAACGGCTACCCTGCACATAATATCCGACAAGCACGACAGGTATTAAACAGAATGTTTTCCAATTGCTGGATTGAACGTGGTAGTAGCATTACCTGGCCATCTCATTCGCCAGATTCAGCGACGCTGGATTATTTCTTTCGGGGATACTAAAAAAACAAGATTTATCGCGATTCATCGATGATAGTCGAACAAATACCAGCACGAATTATTCGGGCATGCGCCACAGTAACTACAAATGTACCTGAAAGGGTTCATCTTTTACTCATAATCGGATTAGAGAAATGTATTGGTAGAAATGGACAACAATTAAAGCACCCCTCGAATTAAAATTTATTTTGATAATGTCATATTAATTTTACATACTATCTCTCATGATACTTTTTAATGCAAAATTTCATACTATATTCAAATGCAAATAATAACATTAGGCATTCCATTTAAGAAACTGGAAGTGTTCATATCTTGATAAAAAACAGGATAGTAATAAAGGAATACTACCGTGTGTGCTATGAATGCAAGACTCACCTTGTACGATAGTTAATTCTACGACCATCATATTGCATTAGTTTCGATTTAACTTGGCAATGAATGATTTAATACTAGGTTTATGAAATACATAAAAATGACACATCTTAGATTTCTTATTTTAAACTACTGAAATTATTAATCTGCTTTGGTCGAAATTTATGTTCACTTTTGTCAAAATAAAGAATAATTGTATAATTTATGTTTCTCTCACATACACATTGTTGAATTTTATTTCTAACTTAAAGATAACCGCTTGTTGAACATCCATAAACCTGGTGTTAAGTGAAAAGTGTAAAAGTTTCTTAGTAACAAAGGTCATTTTAATGTCCCCTAAGAAAAGATTAAAATCGGGAAAGATTGTTTTTCTTATGAACCCATAAATAACGCTACAAATTATACATAAACATGTATTGGATAGGTAAGATTATGCGGACATTCACATGCTAGTTCCTCGATATTGATGATTTATCGATTTATCGTATATGTCCACGTGAATCGAGCGATAGAATTAGGGGTTAAGTTAAGCTAGGTCGCGGCTCAGGGTCAAGAGGTTACATGTCCGGGCGACGTGCCGCGATGATTGGCGGAATGTGCCGTTTTACGAGGCTTCGAGGACGCGTACCTACGAGGAGACGAAAAAAGCAGAAAACGACGAACGCCAAGACGAGAAAGAGTGTAGGCAGAGAAGAACAAGGTGAAGAGAGAAGAGGAAAGCGGAGAAAAGACGATACTGGAAGCGCGCGCCGTTGCAGTTATAATTTGATGCAACGCGGCTATAAAAGAGATTACGCGAATAGATGGCTATAATTTTCGTGGAAAATAGCGAAGAACCCTTTTACCACTCTTCAAGATGACACGTCGCGTCGATGACCTTCTCCCTTTACTTCCTCGCTCCTTGCTTCGTTAACATCAAATTCCAGTACGTATCCTTTACTGCTACCACTTCTTTTTCTGCCAGGTTCCACCATATCAAATTACCAACTCCGACACGTACAACGTCTGACACAATTTGGTAACATGAACGTTCTCAGAATAATTTTTTTGTCATATTAATTTAAGACATAAACTTTGGCCAAAATTTTACGTAATTGTCCTTATCACGAATTAGCCGTCAAAATCATCTCATGTTGCTCATCGATCATTGCTCATTGATCATCTCTTACAATGCGCAGTAAAATAGTTATCTAACGATTAACAATTATATATTAACACTAGGTTTACGGACGTTGATGGTCATTTATATTTAAATTTGAACTGAAAGTAGAAAAACAAATAAATTGAGGATGATATGTGAACTGCCTAAGACATTGATTCTTTAGCTTGACGAAAGTTGACGTACATTTTTACAAAAATTTCTTAATAAGTTTTGTCATTTAAATTAAAAGACGTATGACCCGTCATTTTGACGGGTTCCGTAAATCTAGTGTTAAGGACATTAACGAAAATTTTGTATAGACATTTTGAACGAATGTCTAGCATTAAATTAATGTAATACAAGTGCTATTTTGCCATAGTTTGATGTCATCAAATTGTGTTAGATTTTAGAGGTTTCGAAATTGATCATTATTTGCTATAAGTACCAACCAACCGTTTTGTCTTCGAAATATCAATAAAACGTTTATGCAGTCATTTTCTTCGAACTTTAACTTTCAAATTAATATAACATATGTGTTATTTTATGAGACTTTTATGACGTCAAATCCTGTCAGACTTTCAATGCTTCAAAATCGTCAATTTAAGTTGTAACCTAATGCACAGTAAACGGGTTTTTTTAACAATTAGCCAGTGTTTGTGGAGCATATAAATGAACCGATTACGTTATCATATTCATTAAATTTATTTTCATTTCTGCTTTAAAGTGATATAACATAAGTGCCATTTTTAGGTACTTTTATGGCATCAGTTTGTATCAGACTTTTTGCCTCACTAACACTAAATTCAGCGATATATAATTCACACAATCTAAAATCGTAAATACAGTAGGAATATAAATAAACAAACGATGAGACATAAATTAATGTAAACATTAATTCTTTATCTAGATAAAAATTGTTTCAGATTTTAAGAAAAACAATTTAACAAAGTTCGTAACCAAAAATAAAGAATTTGTAAACCCGTCATTTTAACTGATGTGGTAGTTTTGATGTTAACATTTTCATCAAATGACTGCAGTAAAATCGAATAATGACCAATTTCGAAGCACTTAAAGTCTGAAATGATTCGATAACAGGAGAGTACAGTGGAACTTCAATTATTGCACGAAAAGTACCTATTTTAACCGAATAACGTGCATACCTTAGATTTCAGATGCATTCCACGCAATGTTTACGTCCTGATACGTAAATACGCGTAGTAGTTACTATGCGAACTGCGGGCTCATTATGATTGCAAAGGTCCGAAGAGAAAAATTTATATATGTAATTATTGTTTTACTAAGTTAATTAAGACAAATTAAGACAATGTAGTTATTTCTATGGTTTATGAATACAATTTTTTTATTCGCGAATCCCCACATTACGAAATTTCCTAATTCTACAATTTTCACGTCTCTAAATACCAAAATAAAAATTTGCAAATTTCCATAATTTCCAAATCTCTAAATCCCAAAATTCTTAAAATTTTCAAATTTTTAAATACCTAAATTTCCAAAATACCGAAATCTTCAAATTCCCAAATTTTCAAATCCGACAATTTCCAAGTTCCCATATCTTATAATCTCCAAATTCTTTAATCTTGTAGTTCTTCACTTTGCAAATTTCTAAATTATCAAATTCTCCAATTTCCAAATTGGCAAGTCTTGAATTTTTAAAAGTTCAGATTTAAAAATCTCCAAATCTTCCAATTTCTGAATTCTCCACATTCTTAGGTTCCCAAATTTCCAACTTTTCCTGCTTCCAAATTTCTAAATTTCAAAGTTTTCAAATTACCGCCTTAACAAATGATATTAGATAGCTCTTTTGATCACATATAATCCTGGATGCAATTTACTTTTTTTTTAATAAAAGAATTTATGACTATTTTTGTACCTTACCTGAAAATTACAATTTCATATGTATTTACTTTTGCAATCATATTTTTTTATTTTGGATGTAATTTATAATATACTGAATTTTTTTTTAAATATGCCATCACTCAACTTATTCTATTCTTACTCTCGACTGTATATAGAAATATAATATAAGCAGACAGCAGGTAGTATGTAGTTATAGGGTGTATTTTCATAGTAACTGGTTCGAAATACGCAGAAAAATGACTATGACGTAGAGGCAAACGAATTTTGGTGAGATCGATCAGTTCGAAGAACACATGTGCCATGTAGTAATGATCATTACCGTGTAATGACCGGACGAATCGATTGGCTTCGATCAGTCCTGAAACCCAATGGTTCTCAACTTTGTTGTTACGGACCTTACTAGGCGTCTACAGCCTTTTAGCATGCTGCAGTAGACTATCTTCCTGCATGGAGCTATAGCAACGAACAATCTTTGCAAATAGTAATATAATAATTGAGACTAAAAGATATTTCCTTCGATATTGCAATAATCACGAATCTGCAAAAATTTATGTAAAAATGTAACAAGACTTTACTGTACTTTTAATATAACAGAAACGTGCTTTCATGAAATAATGTGCAATTTTTGTGAATATACTCAATTATTTGAGACGCCTACAATAGACTATATAAGAAATAATTTCGTTGACGTTTTTAGCTAGATATAACGGTACTTTCTCACTAAAAATATATGTACATAATGTCGCCGAGAATGTATACAGGATGTTCGCGGTGGTATGGATAAGTATTTTTCTAGTATAGAATAAAAATTTCAAAAAATTGAAAGAGAAAGACGTTCTACTATATACCTATAACAACACGATGACCTATTTCAATTTTTTATATTTACATTATTTTTTGAGATATGAAGGTAATTTTCAATTTTTTAAATGAAATGCTACATATTTTTTACATCTTGACATTAAAGTGTATCAAGACGAATTCATTCTTGTGCATGGTTATAGCCTTCAAAGTTATGCGAAATAGATCGCACATTCTGTAATATTGTATTGCATGTTACCAGTATCAATTGATGAGACTACATATCACAATTTACAACTATTTGAAACGAAATTAAAAAGAAATTTTTCAGTAAAATTTATAACAAATGTTTGAAATCATTGCTACCACATTGCTTGACTATTTTCATATTGAAACTTTATATGGTAACAAATGTTTACAATTTTTAAATAACGAATTTGAAGCTTATTGGGAATCGGTATTACAGTCTCTCACACAAGGCACTGTAGGAAGTAACGTAATAGTATTTGCTTAAATATCAACTAAAATAATAAATTTTAATATAGCAATTACTATTTTAAACAATTTTTTAACAAATTCACACATAATACATAGAGAACTAATATTCTAATTCTTTCATTTTTATAATATTATTCATCCTATGTCAAAATACAGAATATTCTGAAATAATCAACTCCGCTATTTTCTGAAATTACAATCTGCTAACGATCGTATAATGTTAACATACACACACATGCACACATCTACTATTAAACATTCATACTTCACACGCTCATACTTCTCACATCCTTCAATACATGTTACCAACATAGGGTGGTTTCCCCTTATAACTGCAGACTGGTAGTGCAGACTGGTGCAAGTGCTTTAAGCAGTACATGCGTTAATAAATGAATTGGAACATGTGGACCTATAAAAGTGAACATATACCTATAAAAGAACATGTGGACCTCTCTATTTATTACTCATGGATCTTCTGTTATTAGGTCATACTAAAGATATTGTTTACACTGCTCCGTTAAGAAACTTAAATCAGTTACAAACTAAACTAAAAGAAATAGATGCATCCAGTGCAATATTAACACAAATCAAGAATGTAATCAATATAGCTCAGAAATGTATTCTTGCTAATGGAAGTCACACTGAAGGCAATACATACATTTATTAATTTATAGTGACAACAGACTAATAAAAACAATATTACGAAATGTTTAATTTGTTTCTTTCATTTCTGTCGTTGCATGATCTTGAAAATCATATTGCATATGAATGAATTTGTCTTGACACACGCTTTCATATGACATTGAAAAATATATAGCATTCTATTTAAAAATCCGAGAGTCACCTTCATTCCTCGAAAAACAATTATACATTAAATTTACAGTGGAGGACAAAAGTATTCGTACATACACTTGAAATATAGAAATAAAAGCAACAATATTTTCCGTATTATTAAGTATATTTAATCATATATAGCTGTATATTATAAATAATACTTACAGCAACAAATGACCCAAAACTGAAGGCAATAACATCATGTAGTAACTTGAAATGACTTGAAATTCACGAGACCGTAAGAAATCGCCGGAACAAAAGTATTCGTACATTATAATTTATGTTGATAAATACAACAGTTGCGATGGCACCAGGACATTCTGATCAATGTAACCATTACATTAGAAGATGTTATGTTACTTTAGTCAGTAGTAATCGTGGCGAGTACACTTTAACACCAATATTTGCAATATGGAGAGAAAACGCAATGAAACAACATTAGAAGAAAGACAAATTGTTATACGGTTACATGAAGAAGGTAAATCATATATAAATATAT
Source organism: Megachile lagopoda (assembly GCA_036983795.1). Taxonomy (NCBI): domain Eukaryota; kingdom Metazoa; phylum Arthropoda; class Insecta; order Hymenoptera; family Megachilidae; genus Megachile; species Megachile lagopoda. The sequence goes on from CM072800.1 coordinate 21,442,441, forward strand.
CAGAAATACTAAAAAGAAGTCGATCGACAGTACAAAGTATTATAAACAAGTATAAAAAGGAAGGAATATTGCGGAATAAAAAAGAACCGGTAGACCCCGAAAATTAACTACGAGAGAAGAGCGTAAAATCCTCCGAATTATTAAAGCAGATTCCAGTGGATCTGAAATTGCATCACACCTTAAAGAAGGAAGTTCACCCGAAAACGAAGAGCACTGCATCGGGCCGGATATAACAGTAGAGTTGCGAGGAAGAAACCACTCATAAGCAAAGTACACAAAAAAAGAGATTAGAATTTGCAGAACAATATATAAATGCTAGTGTTCCGTCGCTAACTCCGACCTTTACCGCGACGAAAGAATTTATTACAGGGTTTGAGTGGTTCGACGCGTAGACCACCGTCATTACCTATATACCTCGAAATACGGGTCACCGAGGACCCCTTTTGTCTAGTAAGTCCCGTTCGGACCGGTCCCAACGTCACCGTGAACTTGCCATAAATCGGCTAACGACGATACATTATTTTTCTCGCTCTTTCAAAAACAAGGATAAATTTTTCTTGACCATCACCCAATGCGAGGGTGTTCAGGCGAATTTTTATACATCGAAGAGACAGTCAGTCGTTGAATCTTGTGCGGGTCGGATCGAGAGTACAAACTTCGTGTATCGCGAAATAACATACAAACTCCATGCATTATGGAGCTACGTAAAATAACCAGTGCAGGGTGGATTCCAAATACAATCATAACACTATTCGAGCGGGACCCTGCACTCCTCGAATAGGCCAGTGTAGGGTGGTAAAGATCACAACACATTATCCGAGTGGGACCCTACACTCCTCGGATAAGCCAATGTAGGGTGGTAAAGAACGCAAAACATCATTCGAGTGGGACCCTACACTCCTCGAATAAATCATCGTCGACAATCCTACGCAATGTAGATTGTAACACAAACGCATCAGCATTTGAGTGAGACCTTGTGCTCCTCAAATCAACAATCAACCATACTCAATCACATGAACACATTTTCACTGTCTAATCACGACATATCCATATCTAAAAAGGGTTTTTTATGCCGCAAGGCTTTTTCCCTTAAATCATATTACTCGAGCCAATAAATTATTATTGATTTTTCAGGCTCAAATTTGTCTAATTAATTTTTTATTAACCTTCCTCCTCATCCATCTTTTAACATTATTTTGAAACACGAAATTTCTCCATGTTGGAAAGATTTCGACGAAACAGCTAGCGACGACTTCTAGAAAAACGTAGTATTTTCCGACGAGTTAAAATTTGTCAAATGTATGTCAAAAGTATGACGGGAAGCTAATACTGAATTGGATTTCAAAAATATGCAACCGACGACTGAACACGGAGGTGGAAGGGTGATGGTGTGGGGATGTATTGCTGCTTCCGGAGTTGGCAATTTAATAATAATAGATTAAATAATGGATAAACATTTATATTTAAATATTTTTAATGAAAATTTACAAAACAGTGCTGATAAATTAGGCATTGGGAAAACATTTTATTTTCAGCAGGACTGTGATCTGAAACATACAGCCTACATAGTGCGTCAGTGGTTGTTATACAATACTCCCCATAGTTTAGAAATTCCTCCACGATCGCCTTAAATCTTATTGAACATGTATGGGCGAAACTAGAAAAAAAATGTGCGAAAACATGATGTAACGTGGAAAGAACACTTGAAAGAAATATTAAAAAGAGAATGATGTAATATAGAACCTGACTTCGTTAAAAGTTTGGTGTTGTCAATGCCCGATAGATTACGTGAAGGGATTCGCCGGATGGGTTATCATACAAAATATTAGTTCATTAAAATTCCTGCTAAAATAATTGTAGCAATAATTAAGTGTACGAATACTTTTGTCCCGGCGATTTCTTACGGTCTCGTGAATTTCAAGTCATTTCAAGTTACTACATGATGTTATTGCCTTTGGTTTTCGGTCATTTGTTGCTGTAAGTGTAATGTTTAATATACAGCTATATATGATTAAATATACTTAATAATATAGAAAATTTTGATCTTCTTATTTCTGTATTTCAAGTGTGAATACTTTTGTCCTCCACTGTATAGATCATCGTGTTACTAATAGAATGTAGTACAATCATTTTATCTTCCATGTTTTTTTAATTTTTTGTACAAGAAAAGCATGGGTCCATATTACGACGAATACCCTGTATAGAGTACCCATTTATATGTAGGTCACAAGTATGGAATATCCATTTTATTTTCGGACCTACAGCTTTTAAAACAGTTATGTGTGAATAAAAAAATTAGTTGTGAAATTTCATGTGAAAATATAACAATAAGATCGCAATTCCTTTAATTTAATTATAATCATGTACGTTTGTAAAGTGTACTCTCTAGACCTGCGCAATCATAACGGATTCATAATTGAAATAACAGGCATTGGTGGACCTTCTTTCGAAAATTTTCAAGTAAAATAATTGTGCATGTTGTATCGTTTAATTCTTGTTGATGTCGGCATACTTTCTTCAGAATAATTTGTAATTAATCAAGTGTCCCATACCAAGTGACCATTCAAGGTCGATTTGGTAACAACATGGGACACTTGATTAATTACAAGGTCCAGCACTTCCTAAACTTTTTTCATTCATGATTCCTTTTTATCATCGAGATATGTGATCCCAGATTTAAATATAAAAGAAACATGTAAAAATAAATATTTTTCCACAAGAAACTTATTTCTTAGGTAAACACATGAAAAGATGTAGTTTTCAGATTTGTTTTAAGTATACGAGAATTAATAAAAGAAAGTCACATTTTACTGAGATAGCGTATTTCTTTAAATTCATATATCTGACTTAAATTTTCGCAACCTCGACATTTCGCTTTACGACCCCATTTGGGGTCGGAACCCATAGTTTAAGAAACGCTGTCGTAGTCAATGTACCCAGTGACGGCACCAAGTTATTTTGCGTCTTAAGCAAAATTACGTAATTAGTCCGCCTTCTCATTTACAAATTAGCCATGTTTTTACATTGAAGTGGTGAAAAAGAAAAATGTAATAATTTAAATCGTAGTATTTATAACTAATTGCACATACTATCAGTTATATCAAAGTTGGCAAGAGGAGCAATACACTGTTGTCGAAGACTGTTTCCGGATAGTGGAAGGAACCCTACTATATATTATAATTTATTCGTTATATTAAAGAAAATATTAATAATATTATATTTGCGATACCAATCAATAAAGACAGCTAATCACAAAAATACAATATGCTTGAAGCAAATTTTAATATTCTCAGAAGATGATTGTAAAATAACTTATCGCTTCTGTTGCTTTGAAAATCAGAAATTTTGCCAAAGTAAATTTCATTTTCAAAATTACAGGCAGTAGTTCTTCCTTGTGGTCGGAGTGATAAACTGCATCCTGAGGAGATCGGAGGTTAATTCAATAAAACAGCAACAATGGCGGACTACTGCTATGCATGAGCAAAATAATCATACGTATGGAAAATATCGGTATTCAGAATCGATAAAGCAAATTTTCTTCGAATTTGACATTTATGAATTTTTTAATTTAGGAATTTGAAAATTTTGAAACTCGAGAGAGATAAAAATTTTGAAACTTGAAAATTTGTGGGTGTAAAGATTTCATAATTTAGGGATTTTGGCACTGAAAAGTTTGAGAAGTTGGAGATATGAGGATTTGTAGATTTAGAAATTTGAAAAATTAGGAATTTGGGAATTTTTAATCAAATTTTAGGAAATGTGAAAATGCGAAAATCATGGTATGTGAAATTTAGAAATTTGAAAATTTAGGATTTTGTTGAAAAGTTTTAGAATTTTCCTAAATTTCTAAAACCCTAAATTACTTAGTTTTCAATTTTCCAAACGCTCAGATTTTCCACATTTACAAATAAAAAATTGTAAACTTTTCAAATTGTCAAGTTTTGAGTTTCCGAAAGTAAAAATTTCCAATTTCTAAATCTCCAAATTTTTTAATCTTCCATTTTCCAAGTTTAGAAATTCCATAATTTTTAAATCATCGAGATTCACAATATCGACATTTCCGTGTTTACAATACTTCAGAACTTTAAAACCCAAAAAGTTCCAATTTTCTACTCCCAAATTTTCAAATTTCTGAATTTCCAAATTCTCTAACTTCAAATACATAAATTATTAAGTTTTCAATTTTTTTGATTTTTAAATATCTGATGCATCAAATTTTATAATTTTCAAATTTCTATATTTTCAAATCACCAAATCCCTAAATCCTCAAATTATCGAAAGCCCTATTCCTTAAATGTATAACATTTTAAACTTGAAAGTTTACGAATAAAATATCAACAAGTTTTAGAAACACTTTGCTTAACCATTTCCCCTAGGAATGGTTATAGTTTTTATCTCTGTAAATGAAGTTATAATAAATATAATTATCAACTTTGCTGGAATACAATGTTATTACTTGGTAAATATATGTGCATAATGAAATGACAGAATAAAAACAATTAAGTATAATAGAACAAACGTATCAAATTCACATGATTATGAAGACTGATTTCACATGCAATTTTTTCGTATCGCGGTCCAATACAACTGAAACCGTGGAAATGGGAGTTCTACCTTATACACATGTATACTCTATTGTATATTCAAATGAGCATTTATTTGAAACTTCGGATCATTAATAAAAAGTAACGAAATCCTATTTATTGTTATAAAATTAAACGAATTACAAAGATATCTAATTAGCATTAAGGTAAAATAAGTACTCAATTTACTTACTTTGAAAAATATATAATGCAAAGGTAGCGATATAATAATAATGCTTTATTTACAATATCATATTACTTCAAAAATTATAGTTCCTCTGTCTCATAATAATAGTAGCAATTGATGAATTTAATTTGCTTCACAATAATAGTAACAAAAGAAAATAAATACAGACCGCAACATTTATTATAAAAAACTAGATTAAATTAAACAGTAATGAGATTAAATTAAAAAAAAAGAATAAGTTAAATTAAACAGTACCAGGAGTAGTATTTTTAATATTGTTAATATTATTGCTAATTTTTACTTTGATTTTTCAGACAGTTTCCGAATTTTTCAATAATTTCGTTATTGCATTTTAAACTTGTACGTAGGATCCCTTGGATGCGAATCTTTTGTTTCCCTCTATGCGTGAGCTTACAATTACTGGATACTCCCTTTTTTCAAATAAACGAGCCAACTCTCTTTTTTTCATTGATATTCAACTGAAATAATTGATTTCGATCAGCGAATGAAATTAGAAAAGTAGTTTTATTTCGAAATAATTACGTTAATCTAAAAATTGAAAGATATATCAAAACAAATGTCAGATGTCATGGAACATTGATTTTGATTGAAGGCTTCGCCATTTTGTGCTAAAACATAACTTACAGCTGTATTCGCCAATAATTCCTGTTTAAATATTCATTTGCTATTATTATTATGGGACAGAGAGAGTACTATTTATGTTTTTAATTGGGATTTATATAATTGACATATCTACACTATTCCATGCTTACTTTATGATGTTTTTAAGTTCCAAAGCTATAATATACCGCTTTATATTCGCGTACATCTTACGAGCCAGAATTCTCTAGAGGTTTCCAATGGAGTTTAGGTTAAGAAATTGGGCAGCGCACTGCATTAACAGGATATTCTAGTTTGGAACCATTCTCTTGTGAACCTTGAACTGTGGACAACTGCGTTATCTTGTTAAAAAATCAGAATTTAATTATTTCATGTTTGAAATTAAAGCTTCTTCTAATATTTCTTCGGCATTAATTTTCTTTGATATTCTTCATATTTTTGTCCTTCCCCTATAGCTAAGTGCGATTAACGTAATTCTGTGCTAACAATAAGTAATGTTTCTCTAGCTAAGTGAAGCATTTTCACCGTTAAAATTTCAAATCTTAATTGCATCTTGATTTTTCGTCAAATTATGTCAATAGAACTTAATACCTCCCTAGACTAACTTCTTTATCGTCTGGGAAAATTAACTGTACCTATTCTTCTTTCCAAGTCGTATGACTTTTTGTGAATAAACGTCTTTCTTCTTTATGGTAAATCTGATTGTATTTGACCTGCTATTATACTTTTGTTTATTACAGTTCGGCGAATTAAGGATGTATCTTTTCCGCCAATTTCTTATTTTTGCTGTTGGAATGATTCTTTTCGTGTAAATCACCTAATCGAATAATCTTAATCACGTGATGTAATATTTATATTTTCAGAGTAGTTTCTCAGTTTCCTGTAAGTTTATAAACAGTTACTTCGATATTTTTTCCTTTATTTAATAATTTCCCTTTTGGCATATTTGAAATAAACTAAATTAACTTAAAAATATTCTCCATTACACAAAAATGAAATCAATATATTTTTATATTCCACCCAGTATTTACGCAATTGTATATGAGAAAGGAAAGGGCTGGAATTATGGGAATTTCGTTTGAATTTGTAATACGATATCAAATATTGCAATAATAATGGAAATAAAGCACAACATTCACAAATAGTAATAAAATAATACAAGTTTAATTGAAATAGTAATTTAATATTTTATTATCTCAATCGATAATAAATAATAGGTCGAACTTCGTTTTGGGACATCATTTTTCTTAACCTTCTTTGCATAATCAGATCGTATTTAATGATATAGACGAAATACTACGGTTTTAAGTGTTAAAAAGTGAAATTGAGGGCATCAGATATATCTGCAACAATTGAAAGGGCTCCTTAATACTCATAATAACACCTTCTTTTATTTCATTACATATGAAGAATTAATTTCTTTTACTTAAAAATTTCTTTATAAAAAGGAATTGTTAATAGCGGATACTGACTTCAACAATATGATCATGTAGCAATACTTTTTAATTAATATGTGATTGTGCAAACAGGCTTAAAGCCTTTGTAATTGAGACACATCTTGAACGCTAAAATTTTTCTTCTCATATAATATCTATCTTTATTAGAAATTCTATTCAGTGATATATGATGTGAAAATATTACAAGTATAATTTATTCTCAATTTGAGTTAAATTGCGGTCAAATTTACTTAGAAGACTGGATGAGAGAGGAAGAGGATATTTTCACAACAATGAATTTGCACTTCGACTTTGAAAATATTTATGACGACAATTTTATCGCAGAAATAATATTTATTTAATGGTATTTTCAATGGATGCGACTCGAGTGTAATATGTGTTTTATTAAATAATAAAATTCACTAGTTACCACATTAAAGTATTCTGTAGAGTACAGTCAAATTACCATACTTTAACAACATATAGATTTTAAACCAATGGATTCCGACATTCAAACTCATATTTAGACTGTACTTATTTAATACCAGCGGATTATGCAAAAAAATGGTGGCACAAAACGAAATTTCAGTTAATATCAATTTTATATATACTGAGCATTATCGATAGATATACAGCGATGATATAACACTAGAAATCGAAATATATTCAAAAAAAAAGTAGAGAATAACATTTGCCATTTTATCAAGTCTATCATTTTATTCCTGCCTATCTTCTGTTTTATGAAAACGTCACAATTTATAGCCAACTTAGTGATATATAAATGTCATTTTCGTGAACAATACTACAGAAACATAGTCATACAATATATAAAGTATATTTTGTACATAGAATATATTATAAAGTATACTATAGAGTATATTTTGTAACATGACAATTTAAAATAACAGATACATTATTGTGTGAAGCAATATTTCAAACAAAAGATGCATGATTTCCAAACAGGCATATAGTATTGCAAACTATTCGTATTTATTTTTTTATATGGATATGAAGTTCACCTTCAGTATTTTTTAATTAGAATTGCATATTTTGTTTTACATTAATTGATTTTTGAGAGTGTTGTCTGTAAATAAATAAGTACAGTGTGAAATAAGAAGAAATTAATAGTTCGTAATATATGGTAAGTTAAGAAATATATTTCATACAATTTGAAATTTCTTACAAATTATCGATTGTTCTAACGCTGTGTCTAATATTCATTTTGAAAGTGTTTCAAGTGTCAATCTTTGCAAACTGCACTTATTATAGAATAATAGCACTTATTTTTTCAACGATACTGCATATTTTTGTTTTCATAAAGCAATATTAATTAACATGTTGTCGTCTACCTTTCAGTTATCACCATCACACGATTATTGATGAATTGATCATTCATTTGATCAAGAAGACAATTTTAAAAAAAAGATTATGTAAAAAGGGTCAAATAAATGGTGTCGTAAGTTTAACCAATTAAAAACTCAATTGGTAATAATAAGGAAGAATGCAATTTATAGCGGAGTTATGAAAATTTCCGTGAATGTAGCGATTCTTCAGCACCGTAAGCGAATCAGGTTGAAAAGCACTGACAACGACGACCATGCAACCGGTACGTGTAAAGTTCACACCTTAGCAAAGAGCTATGGTGTGTTCGCCCTACCGCGCAACACCGCTCGTTAAACGAATTAAGTAGTTACGCTTTGTTTAATCGGGGCCACGGAGGCCTGAATTAAGTTGTTATTGCGAATTAGCTGATTATACGAAGCGCCACGAGGTGTCGAGTTGATTTGTTGTTGCGAAATATGGCATGAGGTTTGTTTATGCTCGCCACGCCCTACACCCCTTGCCGACCTTTCAGCTCGTTTACGGCTGACCTTAAATGAGCTACGCAGACCTCTCGATCCATGGATCCATCTCGCGGTTCTTTCTTTGCTCTGCTTCCCTCACGATCCTCGATCCACCCCTTTCACTCACGCTCCTAACGAGGGAATGGATAATGATTGTCTATAATGCTTTGATAACACTCCACGTGTACGATATATTACTAATGGTAGGAGACGCTCGGTTAACCCTGCTATACCTTTTTCGGCTGAAACATGATACATTTTTACAGGGGGGTTAAACTAATATTGACTGTAGTGCACGATGCACTTTTTTCTTAAAAAGTAGTACAAGTTGCTGAATAACAGGTTGGTTCCTTTTTTAATTTTGTACAAGTAACCCGAGGAGATGATTGAAGGAAAAGGTGGCAAGAATAATTGATGAATTATTGGACGAAATACTTGAGTAACTGAGATCGTGTGAATATTACAAGAATTATATGCTTTATTTATTTAATGGGTCATGCTGTTTGAATTATGACAATGATAATAATAGAAAGACAAATTTATGTACGAGGACTAATTTTTAGTCACACGATGATATGCAATTTCCGCTTATAATTGAATAGAAGCAATTTTATAGGTATACATAGTTACGTTTATTTTTATTGACGTATATTAAAATTTACATTTGATTGTTATTGGACTTCAAACGTAAGTTTTCTTATATACCTTATGTTTAACATTTAGAAATTTTTGAAATTATAAATTTTCAAATTTTCATGTTCCAAATTTCTAAACTTCTATATTTTAAATGGCCGAAGTATACACATTCACAAATTTTTAAGTCCGCACTTAACAAATTATTAATTTACCAATTTTCTCAATTTTTCCAATTTTTAAATTTCTAGATTTTTAGATTATTAGATTTTTAGATTTTTAGATTTTTAGATTTTTAGATTTTTAGATTTTTAGATTTGTAAATTTTCAAGTCCCTAAATTTCAAATTTCAGAACTATTAAATCTCCATATTTCTAAATTGCCAAATTCCCAATATTTTAAATGTGAATTTAAAATCTTGTTAGATTTTCAATACCTTAATACTTGCATACACATTACACATTTATGCTCACGAGCTCTATGCCGGACACGTAATCTGGCCATCACCAATATAGAATTACAAAAAAAAATTAATCTTAAAATTACAAAGCGCAAGATTACAATTACATGTGATTGGATCAGAATTTAGATAAGTGGATTTATAACAAGCTGGTTTCGATAAAAGCGTTTGTATAACGGGTTTGTTGGAACATTAAAGTTGATTATATTCAAGATTACTGGGCGGTCTATGAAGCTATTAATGACTTCACCAAAGAAACCTTGATCGTTAATTTCCCTTCATACGAGCGAAGGTATTCAATACAAAATAATGGCTTAAATGACGGCAGAACCGGAAAATTGTTTAACGTATTTTCTATTACAAACTTTTAACGATAAAACTATCTGCGTGCAGCTAGCCAACTCAATAATTGATATTTAGTACAAATATTTTTATATGTTTGTAAAAAATAATTATTTCTAAACAATTACCACTTTATCAATTCTATAATATCATTTATCTTTATCAATCATCATTTATCTTTATTTCTTATTATACCGTGTTGCAAATATGGAACAAAAAATAATGTGATTAAAAATCCTTATTTCTATCAAACATATATAAATTGCAAATATCATGATTGATTTCATGATTCATGAAGTATTAAAAATATATTTTTGTAGTTACAGTTAGTTAAACGTTCGCATAGTATGACAGATTTGCAATATTATATAGTTTTTCTCGAAATAAGTTTTTAAAGTAGAAAATCTTTATTTATTGTTATTTGTAATTCAAAATGGTACTTTTAGTTCAAATTGGAAAAATGATATAACAAATAGTTAATAAAGTGTACAGTTCACTTATATTTGATAAAAAACAAGAATTTCATAACCTATGATTTCCACGCAGCACATTTACAACGAAATTTAACAAAGTGTAATTCAAAGTTGTAAAATAGTGATTATATAGTGAAATGACTAAACTATATTTCAAAATATATCGTCAGAGATCGAAAATGTTAAATGAAAACAGTGAACTGCACTTGGTGCGATTTAGGAAACCAGTATGCATTTAGTAATTTTCCACCATATTAATGTTAATATATTATATTATATTTCTTTGTTTCAATTTTTATCTTATTTTCCTTCTATTTATTTTTCTTGAAAAGAACATGAACAAATTTTGTGAAAAAATGCTATACTGCGTTACCATTTAAATATTTGAAGAACAAAACCTTTGCGTTCAGGCTCCTCCTTGGAGAATAACGGCCCTGATACATTGTTGTTCTCTACAACGCTCTGTAAAAGATCTGAACGAAATATACACAACCTTGTAAAGGGCCAGGTTTACGTATCTTTAAAGCGTTCCTCCTCTCTTCTTACGAGAGTTCACCAGGTGAAATATGGCTGTTTGAACCCGGACATGTTTCCTGTAACTTTTACAAACACCAATTCCGGCTCGCAACATTCCAAACTACGTTTGAAACCACACTACACGATAAGAACGCTTTTCTCAGAAAGGAAAAGGATTTACTGTTACTCTATGTACGGCATTGTATCGGGTAATCAGTCGTGTTATTCTCTGCTTGTGGGACTAATTTTTAATAATCCTGTTCGATGCTGTAAACTATGAAAGCATCGCAGAAATCACGAGTCATTGCGAGAAATGCTAATAAATTCGAATAAATCATTACACGATGACGTTTCATGAAACGTTCGTACTAGCTACATGTTACAGCAAACGAAATTTAAGCGCGAGTAGTCTAATATAAATGATGAATATCTGAGAGAACCGATAAAAGGAACATAGCGATCACTTAACGATAATTATAGTGAAAGTAAAATAGGAAATTAAATATTTACTGCAAACCATCGTACACACACTTAAAATATTGAATTATTATGTGAATAATAGAATTAACGTGTAAATAATTATCATAAATAATTTTAAAGAATACATGAAAATAATCTCACAGAGAAAAAGTATTTTAGGCAATACTTGAAAGGAACTCAATTTCCTGACAATCTTCATCGTACATCCGCTCAATGAGCAATAAGTACAGACTAGGCTATTCGATCGTATAGATCATACTTCGAGCAAGGAGGTGGAGCAAATAATACGTATGTGGCCGTGAAAGCATTGTTCTGATGACTTATGGTAGGCAACTACACATCGAGAAACTTTACAACAATATACACGCTTACATGGGTCACATAAAATGTTATACCACCTGACTAAAACATCTCGAATATCAAGTATTGGCAAAAGTTTGTGTGAAATAATATTACAAGGTTTAATCTTAAAACATAATTTTGGTTATCAAAGTATCTACTGAGCTTTATATTCTTTTGAACATCCAATGATAATAAAGTTATTAAGATTGCAAGGATTTATTTGCAAACGCATTTTTAAAAAAAATGGTAACTGCGCATTTGTTTTTACACAAATCAACTCTTAAGATCGTTGTGAGTGAAAAACGTTTGAGTACAATATCAAAAAATGAACAATTTGTGAAATATTCTGAATTTATGTTCAAAATATATCACTCCTTAAGTTAAAATATCTCACGAACTTCTTTTTAGGTATAATATCTTAATCTTGTTTATACAAAATGACGAGATAATTGGATACGTCTAAAGAACAGAATGATTTTCATATAAATTCTAAAATGGTGCACCTGTGAAACGCACATGTTTTATTGAACTTGTAAAAAATATGATTGAAAGTGTAAAACCACCTTATCTATATCCTCTAACATATTTTTATAACTTAACAAGAAAAAAGAAGATATAGCTTGTTATGGTTGCATGAATTAACCGGTTCATTTGGGAAGGTGCTGTGTCTAGGAACACTCGTAATATTGTTAAACATTAAAATTAATTTTAAAGAATCATAACACTATTTATGTAACAGTGTCTCTTCTTAAGATTATATACGTTTAATTTTTCAAACAATCTTTGAGAGCCACTTTCAGCTCATTTTTTTTGTATTTAAAAGAGATCTTTGTCCATAATTATACTGTACACAGGAACAGGACTTATGTGGATAGAAAGTGATATTCATTGATTATCAAAGTATTTGAATATGTAATTATTATTAATAAATAACAAATACAATATTACCATATTACAGTATTATTACTAATAAATAACAAATACAGTATTATATTATTACACTATTGTTACTAATAAATATTAAATACAGTATCATTAATTAGCTATCAGCATTACTTTGTAATATACAAAAATTAATAAACAATTAAAGTGATTCAATTAAAACAATTAAAGGTTGTATTGGAGAGATTAAAAAACTGTTGATAAATTAAAAAACTATTCCTGCAGTAAATATAACATTTTCTTTTATTACTTATATTATAATTTATTGCTTATATTTTGTTGCTTTTAATTTATGTAGTATGGCTTATATTATATTCTTTATAATTTGCTGTTTATATTTTATTGCTTTTATTATATATATTTTGATATACATATGTATAATAAAGTACTTTGACATATTTATCCCTAGATACAACAGTCTTTCCCACAAATTGAAATACTATGCAAACTTCACCGATTATTTTACAATAGCTATGTACAGGGACAGTATTCATTTTGAATTTATCTTTAGCAAAAAGATTGCATAAAGCTTTTATAATATCCTAATTATTGTTGATAAAAAGAAAGAAGTATGAGAAAAAAATATGATTTCTTCAACAGTTATTGTTTCATATTCCGTTACACGTATTTCACATCGCAGAAAATGACATGTACAGCAAACTAAATTGTTCTTGGCAGAAACGGTGACTATAGTGCGTAACTGTTAGTATGATGAACTTATTATCATGAATGCACAATAAACCACTTTTAAAATGGAGAAATAATTCTACTGCAAGGTTTGATACAGCAAGCGTTGAAGTTGCAAGAATTCATAGTATGAAATTGTGATTATCGTGGAACGTTTCAATGATTATGGAAATTATCGTGTCAAACCGTATTTGTGTTGTTTGAAAGACTCATAACTGAAAATGAAGAAAAATGTTCATCAACTGCAACTTTAATAAAAGAATCAAGTCTTGGCATTTTCAATCTAGTAAAATTATATTATACGCGATGACAAAAATAAAGAAATTGAACGAATAGAAAGTAGTAATTTAAATTACTTACAATACTACTGCTGTAAATATAAAATCTTAAATGACATTAACAACTTCTACCACATATTTTCCTTAGTGATTCAGCACAAAAAACGAACAAATTTCAAATCTCCGTTCTAATCGAACGACATGAACGTTTACGCAAACTTCAATCAGTCCTCGTCCGGTAAATGGTGTTCGATTATGTGAAAAGGGTACCTATCTTTGGCACTTTGAAAAAAAGAACGCTGCTTACAAATTTATTCAAATAAAATTGCTCCATGAATTCATTTAATTAATTTTTCTATATTAAAAAGCGATTATAGTAATTCAATGACAAGCATTTATGTTTCGAAATAATGGGCATACAATGAATATTTAAAAGTGATAATTAAATAAGAAAATACCAACCGTAAAATATACCTCCCTACGAGTAACGTTTGATAAACAAAATTATTTTAGTAAATTGAAGGAGTTTCCAAGCAAAGAAAATTGAGGAAGATTGCTTAAATATAACGTTAAACACTGAAATTCTTTGGACTTTCGCATATTGATGAATTTGAAATTTAGAAATTTAGCACGTTGGAAATATTTCTTTTAGAATTTTTAATATTAGAAATTCATCACATTTAGAATTAACGTTATTGCAAATTTTCAAACTGAGAATTGATTGAGTATGCATCAAATCTAAGCACTAATAGACATCATTCGCAACTCTATTGTTATATAAAGTTTAAAGTTGTAAATTAAAGTTAATACCCACTGCTATTATTTTTAAATAGCAATAAATAAGACAGTAAATACCATTTTTATCCTGTTGCTTCAAATTAATTTTTTCTATTAACGTGTCGTTTACTATTTTAATGGACACCTACTATTATTTAAACTAATGATCTGTTTTCGTTAATTAATTTTGGCATTAACAACCTAAATTATTTAATTTAAAGTTGATGTATCCGTCTTTTATAATGATGGTGGATTATTTTTAGTTTCATTCAGGAACCTCTTAACACATCCTAAGAAAATAGGTTGCATGGTGATAAAATAGGGAAAGGTGGGAAAATGTGATTTTACCGTGAATATTCCTACAAAATTATGAATGTACTCTTCATTTATATCAAAATGTGGATTTTACAAAATGAATTTTCAAACTTACCTTCTATTATTTACTATCTTCAATTCATATGCACTATTATGCATACGGTATAATTTTGCGTACATCATGGTTAAACTTTTTCGAAAATTATGCTATTATACTTATATGTATACATCTAAAATATTATCTCATGCGCTTGAAATACAATATTAACACATCAACAACGCAAAATAATTGATTATAAACAAGAAACAGTTATATTGTTACTTGACTTTTAGTTGAAAGTGGATTATTGAATATAAAATTTTACTGTATTTTATTATGGCTAAAAGATTTAAAAAAAACAAGTTAAGTATTTACATTTAACAATAACAATTCAGCAACGATTTAGCAATAACGATTCTTGCTTATTTATGAATGCATAATTCCCTCACATTCCTCTATTCACAGAGAACATAGAATACGCGTGTCTCGTCGTTGATTTTTATCGTGATAAACCACCAAATAAAATGCAATGAAACGGGACCAATTATCCGCGTGTGTATAGCGAATGACCAGAAAAACTACCGTGACGATGGCCTTCTACACACGAAACAGAAAACCGCACCCCAAAGCGCGTGACTAGAGCTCAAAATAAATGAAAAAACTAAATAAAATCGAACCGAGACGACGATGATGATGAAGACTGGCGACCGACGCAGAAAATGAACCACGAACGAAGGAACCTTACGCCTCACCCCTTCTTTTAAATCGTGTGCAATCACCTTTTGGGGTGTCGAGAGTGGCCAGCTCCTATATTATTATCTTCTAATGCCAGCAGCATTGTACCAGCGGGAGACAGTGGTGAGAATGAAAGGAGACTTGTCTGTGAAAAAAACGGGAAGAAAAAACGTGGCGACGAGACGGTAGAGAAAAATGAAAACCCTCACCGATCATCCCCGACTACCGACATCCTTTTCAGCGATACAACTTTCTTCTTTTCTATTCACTGATTCAGTCTATCCACCTTAAGTACCTTAAGGTGTATCTGCACCGGTGTTAACAAACAGTTTGCGATTCTTTATAAAAATCGTAGTGTTTCTAAATTGTTCATATTTTCTAGTTTACAGTTTCTGATTTGTTTATGGTATTTAACATGACTCCATTAAATCTTCTCCGAACGATTTTCAAGTTATCTTTTGCTTTACAGGAGGCTCTCGTTATATTACCATAGACAGAGACGATTACATTAGGTTTATTATAGGCGGAGTGTTTAGGAAATGATCGTGCAGTTTGAAAATTATAATCATTTCAATTTACTATATTTTGATTGCATGTGAAAAGAAGATTACACTAAGCCCGAAAAAGGTTTACACGTGTGAAATGTATTTTGGTTTCTGTATCACGAAATTATATTTTTGTGTAATGAATTATTGCAATCAATTATTAAATTCGATATAGATCAAATGATTATTATGTAATTTTGATAAAAAATAGTATTTTAACGAACAGCGAGAAATAATTAAAATCTGAAAGTTACTCAGGAAAATGGCCTTGACAACATACAATCTCGAAATCAAAGTCATTGAAAGTAGATCCCATACACATTATTTTGACCGACATTAAGAACAGAAACGTACATTAACACCTTCTTGAATTTATACCCATCTTATGTAAAATCGTAGTTGATTGTTATATCACTGGAAAATATAAAAAATAATTACAACTAAAATCAATTATATTGGAAGTTTACAATGAAAAATATTTACAAATTTTCCAATTACTACATACATTCTGATAAAGTTATATCTCATGTTTAATATTTTTATCGCCTAATAACATAAAAAGTAATTTTAATTAAAATCAATCAAGATTGAAATTTATTCAGCAGATATGTTTGATATTGACATCTCAACATTTTCAAAGTCCTGCACGTTTATAGACAATGTTAGTATAAGTATCATACAATTTTTCGTTTTTGCAATTTTTGGTCCTTCAAAGTGAAGATTAATGCGATTTTCTTACTTTCCTATAGCACGGTTTTTAATATTGTTATTAATATGGATAATTATAGTATCTTGCAAATAGACGTCACAGTCGTTGAATCATCGATTTTAATAAAACTGCTTCTAATGAATCTTAAACAAAAGTAAGATGTCATATTGGTCAATACTCATTATTTAAAAAGATATTTAATATTTAATTTTCGAATTCAAAAAAGGTTAAATTACTAAACGATATCACAGCAGCTGTTGTAGCGAAGATGGTAGAGTAGTAAATTTTTTAAATACTCTATCACGAGTTCAAATTCTCAACATAATCAATCATTTCTTTGTATGTACATACACTTTTCTTTGTTTTTAAACATATTTTTATAAATCTTTATGTTTTTTTGCAATATTATTCTTTATTGTTAATTTAAAACAAATTTTTATTTTTTTTATTTTTTAAGATCTTATTTATTAATTTTTCGTATCTTATATTTTTTTAAATTATCGCCAATACAGTGCTTTTTCCTATGCAATAATAATTTAAAAAAAATAAACGTGAAAAAAAGATTAGATTATATTTTACTAGCAGCACGATGACCAATATCAATTTATTATACTCACACAATCTTTTGAAAAATAAAGGTGGTCTCCAGTTTTTTAAATAGAATGCTATATATTTTCCAAAGTCATATGAAAGCGTGTGTCAAAACGAATTCATTCGTGTGCTCGATTATGATCTTCAAAGCAATGCAAGGTCGGAAATGAAAAAAATAAATTAAACATTCCGTAATGCTGTATTTAATAACACTACTTCTACAACGATTTTGTGTATACCTATTTCGACCGATAGGTGTCGTGTGATACTTTTTCGTTTGAATGCAAATAATTGCCAAAACTGTTGGGATTTCAAATTATCAGTTAAATGTAGATAATTTGAGGAATATATTTATTGATACATTGATGTGCTTTTATTAGAGATCATTTATTCAGGTTGTAAATTCTAGCTTACTTCGTCAATCTACAGATAATAAATATAGCGTTATAGTTACAACTGAAATCGAGATTTTCTAATCTGATTATAATTGATACGATGCTGCAAAATGGTGTTGATATTTATATGTAAAATGGTTTAAAATTAGGTACCGTCATAAAATCCTTAAGGTGTCAAAAGAGAGCTCATGGTAGAAATAAGTATATCATATAAAAATTTAGATCTAGGATGAGCTAGAAGAAAATGATATCTACTGAATAGACGATTACAAGTTTCAATAGTTGACACGGCGTGAATTTAAACAATTTAGCATTGTTTGTTGCCAATTTTAATAAATAAACCTCTTTTTGAGTTTCAAACAACATAAACGAATGTCTTTTTTATTCACAATGATTAAATAATACAAACTTGCAATACTTACATTTTAACCAAACCTTAGCGATTTATATAAGAAAACACTGAAAAATCGTAAGAGCCGTGCGCAAGTTTGATTAATCGATTTATATGACACTTTTGAATGGCGGATATGCGCAGTAGTTCGCAATTAAGCAGCTGAAGTGAGACAGTATACAGATTAATAAGGTTTGATGTATTCCAACTTGTGGTTTCCTTATTTATTTACTTTTTTTGAAAAAGTGTCAAGTACTGGTACAGTGTCAACTACTGGTGCTCTTACCTTAATATGTTGTAAATAATTTCACGCTAAACATTTGTTGTAAATTATATTAAAAAATTTGTGTTACTTTCTTGTTATATAATTGTAAATTGTGTTATGTAGTCTCATCAATTTGTAGTGGCAAGATACAATACAATATAACAAAATGTTCGATGTATTTCTTTCATTCCTGTCCTTGCATGACATTAAAGATCATAAT
Organism: Megachile lagopoda; assembly: GCA_036983795.1. Lineage (NCBI taxonomy): Eukaryota > Metazoa > Arthropoda > Insecta > Hymenoptera > Megachilidae > Megachile > Megachile lagopoda. The sequence goes on from CM072800.1 coordinate 21,461,248, forward strand.
CGTACACATGAATGAATTCGTCTTGACTGACGGTTTCGCGTGGCATTGAAAAATGTGCAGCATTCCATTTATAGAACTGAAGGTCTCCTTCATTTCTCGAAAAGTAATGTGGATATAAAAAGTTTGATATACATTATCATATTTCTAGTAAAATATAATATACAACTTTGCCTTATTGCATTTTTTAGTCCTTACTGTTTACAAGAAAGACAGAGTATTACATATTGCAAAAATAATATCACGTCAGATTTACTATTGTAGTAAGTTAAAAAAATAAAAAATACGAAAAAATGAATGAAAACATTCGGAATATTATTACAAAATGAAAGAACATACATATAAATGTATTCATAAAACGCAAATAAAAAAAAAACTACGTATAAGGAAACAAATCAAGATTTATTGATCATAAGGAGATTGCTCATAAAATAATTTAAATATCTACCGCTCTGTCACAGCCAATTAAGTAATTTAATATTTCTGGTAATCAAAGAATTAGATATTAAATATCTCCCCAAATAATGAGAATTGACAAAAACAGAAAAATATGAATTACGTTACTTTTTCTTTAGATCCTTCAAAGGAAGCTTTATCACAATCAGTAAACCAACGACTGCAGTACCTCCATGCTAATAAATAATTAACAAAATCTATCAATGACGACGTATTTCCTTTATAAACAAAAGACAATTATATTAACATTTATTTTGCCAAGATTGTGAAATAATATGTTCCATGTTAAGCGCAATTATTATGTTAAAAACTACAGTAGATGTGAAGAAGGTATTAAGTTAGAATGAAAACATAATAAATTGTTATACCGTATAGAAGTGTGCAATTAAATTTTCGAAAACTTATTGTATAAATTAAAATCTTTTTCCCCCGCCGTTGTTTTTAAGAATTTCAAAGTTATCAAAGCAAAATATGTACAAAATTTCATGCACTTACTAATCATAATCTGTCGATTTTATTAATTTTGTGAACTTTAGATAAACACTATTTGGCTGAATGTGAAGAACAGAATTTCTTCTAACGTTTCTCTCCATTTCTTGTCAGGTTCTTACATGACCAAGAATATAAGCCGTGTTGACATTTAGGATGAACGGTAAGACACGACACGACAAGAAGGAAATATAGCAATCGAAAGATCGCATAAATCATTTTCCCCGTACCAGTCGCAAAACGAGAAACTTTCTTCGCAATATACCGCATAATTTCCTTCTAACAGTCAGGTATCCTGACTGTTTTGTGGAACGATACGACGACGGACATTGCGTACGAATAATACCACGACGTACTAACGAGTTCGTAATAGCAAAAAGTGACTTTGTCGAATAAAAAATATCCCGATAGATGAGAAGATGAATGCGAATTTATTTGTCCGCTACTAGCAAATAATAACTACGGTAATAGAAATAACAACAATACTGATTACCGTTCTTATTACACGAATACATCTTTGTTACATATAAGTGTAATAATGTAACCATACTAATTACCTTCCATATTGGTATAGGACAATTTGCACCAGCTAATAAGCGTATTGTGCCGCTGTTTTCTATACGAGTACGAGCAATCAAAGTGAAATTAAAGCGATGACCGTATATACGTATGTAGACACCTCTCTTCACACTGTCTTTTGAATTAAGATTGATGCTTCGCTATTGAACATTCCGAGACACTTAAATTTAATTGAAATTGAATTACTCGAGACTGGGAACTCTCATTCTCAGGGTCAATCGTGTTGCTGTAAAGCAGTGATTTGTAATCTTTTCTGCAGGCACGGAACGCTTTTGATTACGATACAAATCTGCGAAACATTAAAATCACTAATTAGAATCAGAATATTTCCAGATTCATTGGTAAATATAGAAAAAATACTGTTTTCAAATTTGAGATTTGAAAAGTTTATAATTTTGAAATTTCTTAACGTTGAGACTACGGAGTTATTAAAAAAATCGTTCACACCAATGTTCCCCATAAATTTTCTACGCGATTAACGTCAGCGGAACGTGCAGACCAATTTAATAATGGAATATTATTTTTGGTAAATCATCTTAATGTATATGCAGATTTATGAACCGTTGCATTATCCTGTATGAAAATTAAATTTTCGATGTGGTGCTATGTTCACCAGGCATAACTGTTGTCCACTTTGTGAGAAATAAATGTTGTAGAGCTTTTTCCAAAAAACAGAAGGACGACCAAATCGTAACTGAAGTTGCATTGCGAAAAATATTTCAGATCTTTCCGTAGGTATATCGTGCCAAAACTGTCTGACCCATCTAGATTGAATTTTTTCTCGTCGCTAAATATAACCTTCAAAAAACAAATTGTAACTGCAGAACATTCATTTCTTGTAAAATGTATATTTTTAATAATATTTTTCCAATCTCTACTGACATTTGCTAGTTAAAGCTTAGTTATAGAACTTTACGTTTATCTCGAGGAAATACTTCTGCAGAGCGACATAAAGGCTTCTTTTCACCAGGATTATGCCTTTTACTAACGTAATTGATAATAACATTATTTAAACGACCTATTTGTATCGCAATATAATCGTAATCTGTGCCCTCAATGTGAAAAGCATCAATTATAACTTTCTCGCTCTCTGAAAGTTCTCTTCCACGAGGCATTTCACTTCCTAACCTTTACAAACACACCTTGCGAATGTAAATTGAAGCAAATAAAGGTAAAATGATGAAATTGTTTACTTGTGAAGCTCGATTAATACTAATATAAAAAGGGTATATGTATAAGATTAATATACATATTTATAAAACGCCTCAAAAACAAGTTTTATGAAACTCAGCTTACATTTATGTTAATACATCACTTTTATTTTACACAATTTATTTTCTACGCATTACGAATTAGCATTTAAGGAATACTAACCATAACCTCCTACCAAAGCTTAGATCATTGAAAATATGAGGCCATATGATATAAATCCATATATCCATATGGATTGCATAAATGTAGTAATCCTAATATATATATATATATGTATATATAATAGTATTTTCAAATTCCTAGTGAAAAACTGTAAAAAAATCAAAATGCATATAGAAGATATGCTCCCATTACATCGATTCTGTACTAACAAGGGACATCACCCAATTGAAACTCAAACCATAGTAATATATTTTCCATGAGAGAAATTAAAAATTCCAATTTATCCGTATTTTTTCTTTCGACCCATAGTTTACGTATGTGAAATTTGATCAAAATAGTTCAACGTTTTATTAAAAGATTTGCAAAATAATGTGAATTTTTAACATATTTTTTAAACAAATAAATTTTTCAAAAATCCACTTACGCCATATTATTGGCCTTCTAAAACAAAAAAATTCGCATTTCGAATTTTTTGTCTAGGCCTAATAGTTCCCGAGATATTTGCAAAAATAGCTTTTTCAACCCCAACTTTAAGGGCTATTTTCACCACTTCAAAGTAGATATTCGCCGATAAAAAAAATAAGTGTAAAATATTTTTCCTAGTTCTATAACATATAAAAATTTCATTAAAATCGGCGTGTATCAATTGGGTGATGTCCCTTGTAAGCATGCGAACTAGCACTTACAATTACAGTCTTGAAGGTCAATTTTCAAAATGGTACCTCAATTTTACTTTAAAATCATCGTATCACATTTTTCTCGTCATTATCTTCATTTTTAGAATTGCAATAATGTTATGCATCTGACAAATAATTATCGCTGTAAATTTGTCTCGCCGGTTAAAAATAAACTTAATTTTTTGGTATTATTTTATTGTAATTCTACGATTCACGTTAAACTTGCAAAACAACACTCTATCACACGTACGTAGAAATTTAACAAAAAAATCACAATTATTGTATATAAAATCATGGAAATTTTAACGACTTTTAAATTAATGTTTTTTAATAGTAAGCACTTTCATGCATCTTATACTATTATTGAATATACCTGAATCAATATAAAAATATTAAAAACGCCCATCAACGAACAAAGATATGCTAACATTAAAATCCCGCTTTTTAAACCCGATTTTCTCAAAAAAGAAGTACCAAACGAAAAAATTGATCGTTTCACATGGATTCAGTCTGTATTCGGTTGTACCACAAGTTGCATGGCACCCGATATACTTTTGCAATAAATTTATACATGTATACAGCTGAAGTATGCAAAATTCAAGTAGTCAGTGACGAATACGTATACGTATAGCAGGTTTAGTATGCAAAGCTTGATGACGTTCATGCAATTAACAGTATGCGTGCATTGTGCACATATGTACATTCGCCATGAGAACGTAGAATGCATATATTCATCGTACAGGGACCAGAGTGCGTTGAAAGGGTGGTAGAATCCGCAAAGAACGGAAGACAGGAGAAGCATCGAAGCCCGACAAAACGAAATGTTTCGTCGTGGAAGAAGAAGCCGGCGGATATAATGGATATCTTTATTATCGAAGGGAGAGGCAAAGCCGATGGGAGTCGGGTAAAGTCGTCGTAGTATCGCAACAGCCCAACCCAACGACGACGACAACGACGCGACACGACGCGACGCGACGTTCCGCTCGACCAGGCTAACAGAACTTCGGTCCAATTGGTCTACCCTTCCCCCTTCCCCGGCATAAATATTGATGAAAACGATACATTTATACGCGAACGACAAGTCCGTCCGCGGATAAAAAGTCAAGAGATTTATCGGGATGCGGCCTCGCGACGACAGCCATTTCTGCGCCGATCATACATCAAGCAGAGCCTTCAGGCCAATTCTGAACGAGCCTGATGCTCATACGATTCCTGTTTCCAGAGCGATCCACCTTCGATTCGTTAAAAAGTGTTGTTTCGGCTAGATTTTTTTTTCTTCGTTCGGCCATTTGCATCATTTTGTTAGAACAGAAAATGGATCTGTATTGCAGAAATTTGTTTTTCAATCCCCATCTTACAGAGATCGCGGTCCTAAAAATTCCTTACTCAGTCACGGTGTTCTGAGAGAGACAGTAACTTAAAACCTGTACTGCTTTACTATCGTGTAATATTTATTTACAGTTACAAAAACGTATATGGTCTTATCTTTGACAGTTTCATTTGCAATTCTTACTACTTATTTCTTTAATAGAAATTTTACTGTTATATAAAAATGTAAATACGTTTATTTTGATAGTGGTAACTGATCTTGGAAATGAAAAACTTAAGCAGTGATATTATCAGACAAATCTTTTCGGTAGACTTAATAAGTGGATTAATGTCTGTGACAGAAATCGATGACAAATTTGATGGAAGCAAAATAATTAAACTTCTTTAACAATAACGTATGCAAAAGTCAACTTAAAAAAAATACATATACCATAAAATTCTTACATAAATTAACGAAATCACTCATTGCGATAATTTTACTTAAATGCTCTAAAATTTAACGGTAATTTAAAAATGTCAATATTAGTAAATCAAAGAAGAATTCAAATTGTCACAAAGATTAGCTTAGTTACAATATCCGCTGATAATTTTGCTTTAATTAAATTAATTTGTTCTTTTTGTTGCTTGCTGACGTCGTTTTATTTTGTTTTTTAATTTGTGTTCTATTATTTTATACAAGTCTTGTACACTTAAACACCTTTTTAGCTTTCATATAATTACTCACATATCTGTTTTATTTTTTTCTGCTGACAACTTTAATCTTTTTTGTCTTTTTCTTACTTCTTTTTTTTATAATTTTATAGTTTCAATCTTTTTATTTTCTTCTATATTTTATAGCCTTTTAACAGTTTTACATTATTATCCATGACAATTAAATATAATAAACCTATTTAAAAAAAAAAATTTTTAATATTTCTGTATAATAATTTTATTAATGATTATTATAAGATATATTGTCAGTCAATATAATTACTGTCCATAAATAGTTGTAACATATATTATGGCCATCACATGACCAAAAGTGGAATAATTACATATCGACATACCATCTTTGGTTGGTGTCTCATTTAACCTCTTCGAAGACACTGACAAATATATGTACGTTTAATTTCTTTTTTAATTCAACAATTAATATAGATGTTGTTGTTACATTATTTCTGTTTCCGATAAAAAAAAATAATACCTGAAAAGATAAAATATATTTTAGATTATTGTTAAAATTCATATATAGCCTTCAAGCATTTTTTAACCCCTTGCACTATAACCTATTTGTCAGGTGCGTCAGTCAAAACTAACTAAACACAGCTACAATATTAAAACAGACAAAGAATGTTGAAATGTTATGACAACATGGTATTATGCAATCGTTGACTAAGCAAATTATAATTGGACTTGAATTCCAAATTGAAGCATATTCAAAATTCGAGTAAAATTGATCCCAACTGAAGGACCAGTGCGTCACGAGTCAGACTCGTCAAAATAGTGCAAGGGGTTAAATACGTTAAACAGTTATTTTCATACGAGTACTCTAAGCATTGTCTATAAAAGTATTATACAATTACATTGAACATATTTTCAACTAATCTTCAAGCTAGTAAATATAATACATGAAACTCTACCATCGCGTGAAGCAGCAAAACCTAAAGAAACACTAAAATTTTAAATAATATAAATAGTAACAAAAGCAAATTCTAAGATAAAGTACTTGGAATTCCCAGAAAGACAATAAATGTGTTAAGCAACCTATCTCTAATATTTATATGAAATGAAATATTTATGCATTCCGCAAATAACGATTTACTAATATGGATAACCAAGTTACACCTGCAATGATTTAATTAAGAAGATATCCGATTAAGATGGCAAAACAGTTACTAAAAGGAGATGAAATGAACTGTCGATTGTGTTTAGGAACACTTCTTTTACTTCACTTGCTAGCATGTTTTGTAGGCATCATTAGAACCGGTTCCCTTGAACGCGTGGCGTCGAATGAAACACGCCAGGAAATTATTTAAGACTTTGATCTTGCTAATTTAATAGCGAACTGTACCGCAAAAAGAATGTTTCGAAGGAACGGCACGGACATCAACCACTGCACGCGTTAAACTTGATTTACTCCTGTTAGATCAATGGTATCATACAGAAATAAAAACAACTAAAATTTATACAGGATGTATCCAAAATTATTTCCCACGATATACTAATGGATTTTTATTATTAAAAAAAAAATGGTCCACGCAAAAACATTAATATACTTAATCAATACTGTGTATTAACGTATCGAAAACCTTCAAAAATTTTGGTTAAAAAGAAAAATAAAAACAACTTGTATTTCTTACTTCACCTGCTTGTATTCTTAAAATACGTAAAAAGTAATCTAGTAACATACTTTTATATATTATTTTACCTATCTAACTGCGAAATCATTTTTCTTTTAATAATAGTTAACGATATATTTCAGAAATTGATCTTTGATACATAAATTGAAATACAAAAACAAGTACATAGTATTTAACGTTCATTTGTTTATTATTGCGAATTTTTATGGCTATTTCTATTAAACTTCAAACTTCGATTTAATGCAACATAAGTAATATATTTTTATATACGTCATCCGATCAGTCTCATTTGTAAAACAACAATATAATACAAAGTTTGCTTTGATTTTAATTTGTTATACCTCACACCCAACCATTTCATACTGGAAATCAATGATAAACAGTTTATATAATGATTTTCATGAAATCTTAAGTTTTAAATTCGTATAAAATTAGCGTTATTTTACAAAACTCTTATCATCAAATCACGTCAGTTTTGAAACAAATAATTTTGTATATCAATAAATCAATAAATATCGATATTATTTCTTTTTTAGGAAGAAACAACATTTCTAACCTTTTCCACCAGTTTTCTTATTGAAATTGATGTACGTATTGTAAATATAATATTTATTTCGCAGGATTTTATTAAAGAATAATAACGCTAATACGTTTAAAGAAGTTTCAAGCTACGATACGCCATCTCTCGCAAAGATAACATTGATGCCGATTACGATGCAACCGATCGCCTCACCGAGAATGTTTTCTTACAACAAGATCCCTGGACGGGCAGGGGCCCCCAGACCCCTTTATTGGATTTAGTCCCCTAATGATTTTGTCAAGCCGGGATGAAAAGAACCTGCCAACATTCCGTCGTGACTCGTTCTGCATTCGAATTTGGCGCTGTAGCCACGCTTGCCTAACCGTCAGGGAGCCCCTCGTAAATTATGTTTCACGGATCGTAACCCATCACCTAACACAATTATCCGCGAGAAACAACCGGCAGAGATGATCTTTTAACGTTATTCGATGTCGATCATCTATAAATTACCTGCTACGATTTATATTTCATCCTGTTACATCTTAAAAACATGCACGTTTAAACATTTTCTCATAAGTTCAACTTCTGCTTCCATTGTGCATTAAGTTTTTGTTAATTAAGATAACAAATATGTGTACATTTAAATTCCACAATTTCCAATATTTTTAAATTGTCAAATTCTTTATTTCTCAAATTTGATAATTTCAATATTTTCATGTTTTTAAATTTAGAAACATAGGAACTTAAAACCTTAGACGTATAAGAATTTAGCAATTATTAAATTTTCAAATTTGTTCATTTATAATACTATCATTGATGTACCTGAATACGTTTTGAAAGACGAGGTTCTGTGGGTAGGAGGCAATTCTGGCTGCATATTTGATACTTAGGTATTTTATTCTGATTCGTAATGGAAGTTCTGAAGCTTCGCTAAGGATGTCATTGATTGGGCTAGAATGGAAGGCGCCCACAGCTAATCTAAGAATTGTTATGTACATATTTTGAAATTTAGAAATAGAAATTTAAGAATTTAGGAATTTAGAATTTTGCAATTCAGAAGTGTCGGAATTTAGCAATTTAGCAATTTTCAAATTTTCAGATAACCAAATATTCAAATTTGCAAGTTTCTTAAGTTTACGAATTAACAAATTCACCGTCACGCTTTCAAATTTTTAAATTTCCACATCTAGAAATTAAAAAATGTTTAAATTTAGAAGAATCCAAAAATCTTTTAATTTCTAGATTTTTATATCTCCAAATTTTTAAATTTATAAGATTAGAAATTTACAACTAGTCAAAAACTTCGTACTTGTCAAAAGTAAACAACCTTATTGCAGTCTATTGCAATATAACGAGGGTCTCACACCCTTGTGGTCACAGTTACCGATCACTGTTCTAACCCTAACCGATATTTACAAATTCATGCAAATAAATCCACTAGAAACAAAGAAAATGGAAGTATACAGGTATCAAAGTAGCAAAGATTAATTGAGCATCAAGAAGCATGGATTTTCTTGCCATGATACACAAAACGTAGGTCCCCAATTATTTCCTTAAATGCCTCACAGTATTGAAACAAGTATTGGCTGTAGGTTATCTCGCTATTACGCGAAACTAATAAATCTTTCTCGCGGTAGATACATACATATCGTGTCTTTCTTACACAACCCCTCCTTCCATCGTTCCAGGAACGAGGCCTTCGATCATACACCATTAATTATCCACACAATGCATGAGGATTAGGTTTTTCTGAAGTTGGGACCGCCGAAAACGTAGGTACGTGCGCCTGGTGCATCTCTTCACATCAGCAGACGTCAACTCTAAATGGAAATGTCTTAATTACCAGAGCACGTAGTGGTTCAACAAACAAAAAACTTCGTCAACCGTTTCTGCATTGCCCCGCGACACAACGATACATTCACAACGATGTATAGTACAGATTCTCGTGCAAGGAGGAAACGCAATGGATTGCTCGAGTACAAATATTATACACTCCTTATTTACTAGTTAAAATTGTGACATCTATTAAGGACGTGAGACAGATCGTTGGGAATAACATAACGTCAAGGGTGAAATGAAAAATTCGTTTGTGACCGCTAGATTACATTTACGAAGTTAAAATGTATCCAAATAAAGTAAAGTGGCCTAAACATCATAACTATCGACTGAGAATACTTTTATCAACATTTTAATTAGGCTTGTGTAACAATAAGCCTCGCAAATCATACCTACGTATAATCTAATATTATATGAAATGAACAATTCAGCTTATTGTAATTAATTTTTACTTAATATTAGTGCATGTTACTGTGACATTTAAAATATCATTACCATAACAATTTATTAATTTATTATTTGGTAAGTTTAAGACGATGCGTATGTAATTTTTAATTTACTAACTTGTACACGAATTTCCTTTCGACATTTGTAATGCTATGTAAGTAATAGATATTTTAATAACATTTTTCTGTTCTTATATTATTATAAATATTAATTATCTCGTTATATTTTCCTTATAGCATATACGAATTTTATCTGTAACAAAAGACTGGAGAAGACCTAAAAAGATGGCCGAAAAGTTGCTACAAAGAAAGTGTACTTAATTTGATCAAATAAAGAGGTTAATTCATGCACATTAAATGATAGTAAGTAATTCAAAATTTAATATTCTTATCCTGAAAATTAACTAATCGATGTGAAATTTTATAATACATCATAAGTTGATGACACGATAAAGTCGCCTAACAAGGAACCCATTTCTTTGAAAAATCATAACTCTCCGTCAAAAACACTTCTGTTAAAATGTGCCTTTTTGCAACCTACTACTGTAAAATATAACAAAAAAGATTCTATCCCTTCATAATGACAAAAACGAAAATTATATGTACATATACATGCATGTATAGATGAAGAAGTTTACTTATTCCTGCAACTCATTTTTTCTATATTTTTTCACAAATTGAACATATGAGATTTATTTCTTCACCACTGCAGTTTGTGGACACATCGATAACACTTTAAATACTTCACCTTCGAATGTATAAAATTAACTTAATCATTAAGTATATAAAGTGTTATTGATACATCCACGAAAAAATAAATTTTAGGATCGACTGATTGTTCACCAAAACGCGTCTTATAGTAGCAATTTCAAGGGCTCACATATTTGGAAACAATAAAATTATAATTATGAAATAGCTTCAAGGATCTTGATTGTTTAATAATGTAAAAGGAATAAGTCGTTACATGCACTATACAGGGTGTCTCACAACTAGTGTAACTCCTGGAAAGGGGTTGTAGCTGATGTGAATAACTTTTTCCTTTGCAAAAATGAAATTTAAGGCTTCGTTTTTGAATTATTAACGGCAAACATTATTACGGACACGGAAATTATTAACAGTACCTATGAAAATTATTATACACTTAACATTGTTGAAGTATATATAATTTAACTTCAAAAACTTCGAAAACTTCAAAAACTTTCCACAATGTATTTTACAAATATATGGTTTCTCAAGACGTTTAATTGCTTTCAACGCCAATTTGCTAATAAAACACTCATACGCGGTTAATTACAAATTAACTAAAAGCTCCGTAAAAAAATAAACTAGGCATTCATGTCAGAAGAGTTCTCCAAATTAGGCGACTGTACCTTACATTTTTATCTAACTTGCTATTATGGATAATATTATTACTTTTTTCTTTTGCAATATCACGTAAGACTGCAAGACAAACAATACTTTACGAAGAAATTTCGTCATTTTTGTCCCACACAATGAATAATTTTCTTCCTATAAAAATTTGTAGGTTATACAAAAGTATAAGTTCACTTATAAAGATACCATTTATTTACTAACCAATGAAAACAAAAATTGTTTTTAATAACCAATAACTATTTCATTACGATTAATTAACTGAAAAATTTTTATTTTCATGCTCTTATTAAAGTGTTTAATTAAATTTATATCATTTTCTCCTAACGTTATGACAGTTTTTAATTCTGGAATAGTCGAATATTATTTGTTTTCTTTATAAATTGAGTTCACTAATATTTCTCATACATTTTCTATGAAACTTACATCGGGGATGTGTGTCGACCATTTTTAGATTTAAATATTGTTGTGTGCTTACATTGTAGTAAATAGGAGCGTTATACTGTTAAAATGTGAGCGATATTTTATAATTTCTTTGAAGATAAGGGACTACAAGCGATTATAAAATTCTTTGATGTTTTACATTATTCATCCTTGCAATTTGGAGTTCCCAAGATGCACTAAAAGCTCTCCACACCATTATTTGACCCAATATAACACGCTGAAAAAAATATAATCTCCATTTGAATTAACGATTTTCTGGCTAGATTATTTACGACAAAAAAGAATTCAATTTAGATACATAAGTCAAATGGTTTTAATTCTCATTTGTGCAAAATTCAAAAAGAAAAAAATGTCTGTTGATACAACATTTTTTTGGGGACAAATTGTTTTTGAGGATAAAGAAAATGGGAAGTAAATATTCAAAAAAGAAGTCAGTATGTATGATATTTATAACAAAAAATAATAATTGAACAAAATTACAATATATTTATACGTAAAAGTTAATAAAACTGTAAATTTCAACAGATGTAATAGTAATATAATTTAAAATAAAAATGGGTATTAAAATTCAAACTAATTTCGAGATAACAAAATACCCATAATATATATAACAAAGTATAATAATTGAAAGTGAGTGGAGTAAATAAAAAACTTGTTTTAATGTTATAAACAAATTAATGAACAAACATAATTTTCTCGGAATTCGCAATGGTTAGATTCATCAAATCTATAATTGTTATAAAATGAGAAATGAAAAATTAATATTTGATTACAATTAATAAATCATATACAAACTAGTAAGCTATACTAATGTATAGTTTAATTATTTTTCAATGCATAGACTCTATTTTTTATCCAGAATCAATTGATATTTGTTGGTAGTTGCTTTCTACAATAATGCTTACTTAATAGACAGTCGTCAATCGTCATAATATTTATAGACAAATACATAGTTTGATTGTTTTACAACGAATAAGCCTAATTTGTTTTACATTCCGTTGAAAACATTCAAACTAACTCCTGTTATCGACCATCTTTTCATTTCGAACAATTTCGATAGTTATACAATTAAAACTTCTTTGCCTTTCACAAAACAGTAAGCATCGATTGAAATAAATTACTTCTTTTATTATGTTTTATAGACATATTAAATGAAGTTACTTTGAGAACAAACCTTCTTAATTGTTAGGACGGAGTCTGGGCGATTCATTGATTAACGTAAAGAATCTTAATAACAATATTTATTACATTATTACGCTTCCGTAGAATATTTCAAATCTACGCGCTTAAAAAATGACTGCCTTGCGTATGCGCGTTACTTCGTTTTCAATATCTTCTTTTTTATAACTTTTTTTTCGTTTTTAGTGATTGGTCAATTCGTTTCGACATCTATACGATCTATGCGAAAAACATTAGCTGAAGTTCAAAACTAAAAGAAGGAACCAATGATTGTTTCTACTTTTTGCGCAAGTGCAGTAAGTGCAGTCAATGCGAACAAACCTAATGCCGACCGACGTGGGTAAACGAGCATCAAGCAGCTCGACGTGTAAATTAATATCGACGAAATCTAAGAAATTGGATTCATGGTTGCGAATTCAATCTGTCGATTATGCTGCGTTAACATGTGACATACAAGGAAAAGATAATGGCTGAAAGTCTGCGGTTTGCAGCAATAATGATTCTATTTTAAACACAGCATCAACTTTTTAAGATCAGCTGTCATAAGCAGACGATAGACAGGTGAAATTTATTTTCTGTTTGACATTTCGCCAGTTCAATTTTTTTAATAAATCGGTTTAATATTTTTTTAATAATTAGTACATGTTTATTAACTTTACAGAAATTACAATAATATAATTTCAATTACTATTTTTCAACTTTTCAAACTAGTATTTATATTTTTCTCTTTAATGCACTTATTCTTATACTTATTCTTTATAATTTCAGCATCTACTTACTTATCTTCGGATTGTAAGGTCATGGAATTGACTGAAACCAATGTACAAATAAGAGATTGTTCCATTAATTTACTCCCTGTATACATCAAACAAGAACATGACGAACATGAAACAGATTTCAATGATGCTGAAATAATTAGTGCAGCTCAAAATTTTTGTGCTATCGAAATCAAGGAAAGCAAAGAATGTACCACAATTAATAGCAGCAAAGAATCAGATGTAAACAACAAAGATTGTACACAACACACAAACAGTTTGAACAGTTTACATCCTACGTTAAATGATACTCATCAAAATGAAAATTGTAACATTAATGGCATTTTAAATGGATCAGTATACTTGCAAAATTTAGACTATGAAAATATAAATATAGAAATACAAAAGTCTGCGAATCAAATAGCTGAAGTTTTTATTGAACCAAATGAACAATTACAGACAACTAATTATAGTGTTTCAACAGTTACCATACCAAGTGAACTTCTAGGACTGAATCTTAACATAAAAAAAGAAAATGAAGTAGATCAAGAAACAGTTTATGCTACAGAATGGCTCTGCAGCGTGAATGCTGAAAATGATCTTCAGTTAAAGGTTTCTAAAAATATCAAAGAAAAAGTTGACGTTTCTAACAACATTAACGCTACAATAACACTGTTAACAAAACAGAAAGATCAAATACCAGAAAATAACAATAGCTTAGAAACCAAAGAAAGTAGACCTGAAAGATCTATAAAACAGATAAAGATAAGGTCAAATTCGTTAGAAGATTACAAAGAGAAACTAAGAAGAAAAGCAGAGTGCATGAGAGAAAAGAGAAAAAAATTATATGAACAAGAAAGTGAAGAACAACGTCAACAAAGACTAGCAAAGGAAGCAGCGAAAAGACGAGAAATGAGAATGTATTATGAAACTCCTGAACAAAGAAGAAAAAGACTAGACGTAGAAGCAGCGAGGAAAAGAGAATACAGAATGTATAATGAAACACCTGAAGACAGAAGAAAAAGATTAGATCGTGAAGCAGAAAGAAGAAGGATGAAAAGGCTTTCCTTATATGCTAACGAAACACCAGAACAAAGAAAAGATAGATTAAATAGGGAATCTGCGAAACGAAGAGAAGCTCGACATAATCAATATGCTAAAGAAACAGAAGAAGAAAGAAAAGAGAGATTAAAAAGAGATGCTTTGAGAGTTAGAGAAATGAGATTTACTAGATCTGCTATTGAAACAGAAGAGGAACGTAAACAAAGATTAGTAAAAGATGCTCTACGTAAGAGGGAGGTAAGAATGCATGGACGACATACAGTGAATAATAATTTCACTGAGCTTCAAACGGTTCGCAATTTTGAAGAATTAAACAATGTGCAGATAAAGGAGAATTCTGATAATCAATTTGGAGGTCATTATTTAAACAATTGGATGATGTGGTTTCAAAATTCATTAGCTCAACCAGTTCATGTTGGAGACCAAATCAAGTCTCAATTGGAAAGTAATGAATAAATAGTGTTACGTGAATTTTTAGCACTACACATGAAATGTTTTAATATACATGCATCAAACAAATTATACCTAAACTATGTATAATTTGTATGTACATGCTTTCTCACAAATTCGTGCTTAAATTCTTGAAAATATGTTTAATGGTTACTGCATTAACATCATACTATTTGCAATATACTGTTTGCAATAGTTTAGTGATTATTAGTAATAGTTCTTATATATTTAAGTTTAATTTTTAATATTTATAAATTTTGTAATTAAACATCTGTTATTTGGTATGTTTGTTAATATAAGATAAAGGTCAATGGTTAATATATATCTTTGAGATATTCAATATTATTAAACTTTTTATAATATCTTAGAAACACATTAAACTTTTACCATAATAAGAGATGTACAAATTATAATAAAATTATTATAATGTTATTTTATTATTTAATACGAATGGGGGAAAAGAGTTTGTTGAACTGTTAAGATTGTAAAGAATTAAAGTTGTACGTTTGTAACATAAAAGAAATATTCTTAACAGTGCCTTTTTGTTTACTATTTTGTAAAAGCAATTATAGTGTGATTCAGACAATTTCTACACATGTATATATTATTTAAAATGAATGAATGATTCCAGGGAAACCTTAATTTTCCATTGGAATGAATGTACATTGCAATGAAATCTTTTCTACAATTCCTTTGTATCAAATAAAACAAAGTATGTTATAATTCAACTTTCATTTCTTGAGTACCTTGCATATCATATGTCTCCTTGTACACTTATTCCAGTATAATACTATAACATGATACTTGACATAATTTTTATATAAGATAGAAATTAATTTTTGAGTAATGTTATAAAATTAACAATTTTTCACACAAACTTTAAATCCTTTAATAAGCATTTAAAAATGGAAGTATAACAATCATGATCCGTTTATTGTAATAATAGAATTATTTAATTATATAAAAATAGAAATAGTTATAATTTCAAAAGTGTTCCAATATTATGAAAGTGATATGCACTTGCGGACATTAAATAAATATAGTACTCTTCTGTTACATTACTATCGATGAAGCTATTAATAAACAATATTATACTTCAAATTGTTTCAAAAAACAATACTAATTAATTTTAGAAAGTTTTGAAAATATTAAGAAATAGAAAAGTGCAAAAGTTGTATTCGAAACTTAGTTCTTATCTCCTACCGTTAGATGGCTAAGCATTTGGCGATTCATAAAATACAACTTTTTCAAAGAGAAGGTATAACAAGAGGCAACACTCTGATAAAGAAAATAAGTTCAGAGATATGCCACTAGAGGTAGTACATCGTTGCGAAAAGTGCGGCCAAGTATACGAGAGAGACAGATAGTGTCGAAGTACATGCTATCCCACTCTGACACGCTCGTGATTGGTTGAAAGTAGATGCTCATTTCGTTTGAATAAAACTTTTCGTAAATACCTTGAAATAGTAATGCAAATAAATGATTTTTGTATTGTTAAGAACAAATAAGATTACAAAATGCCAAAAAAGTGTCGCATATCGAATTGTAAAGTGCAAAGTGACGATGAAAGAGGACGTAATCTAATTTTTTTATGTAAGAACTGAAATATTTTTCTATAACATAGTTGAATGGTTATGTTATCAACTAGAGTAATTATTTATTTTTTGCGATATGTATTAATTTAATTTTTAACAGAGCTCCTACCGATGAAAAATAAGAACAAAGTGGACTGAAGTATTATTGAAGCTGGGGGTTGAGTTGAAGAAGTACATATATATATGTACATTACACTTCAAAAGCAAGTGTTTTTACTATTCAGGATTATGCAAAGTGACTTAGCAAAGGATTTTACACAATAATCTTTCAAATTAAGATGATACTTGCAGGTATATTTAAAGTTATTACTAATCATCAGAAAACAATTTAATTATTTATATTAAGTTTGCAGACAATCAAATGAAGATGAACAATCAATAGCTATTTCAACAAATTTTTAGAAAAATCCTGCATTAAACCCCTCAGATAGAAAAAATAAATTTTGGATCATTGTACGACATTTGAAAACAATTCAATGGAAAATAATTATGAAAGGTGATTATAAATTTTTGTTTAAATATTAGTTCTAAAAATTAAGTATTGTGTGATTTCAAAAAAGCTACATTATATTGATCCATTTTGTATTTAAATATATTTTTTGTTTCTTATTTAAAATGAAATATACTTTACAACTTACACTTGTGAAGATGAATTGCTGGAAAATCACTTAGAGATTGAATGTAACCAATAACTGATAGTGTAAAGACAAGTAAGAGACATTCAAGAACAGAAATTTCTGCAACTCAATCAAATCAAAAAAGAATCCAATCGACATCTGAAAGTAAATCTAATCTTTTTACACTGACAATAGTATAACTCATATGATATTGATAGGTAAAATACTAAACTATATTTTGTATTCAATATTGTATTTTGTGTGGTTTATAATTAATGTCTATTTAATTCTTTTTTAACAGTATTAAGAAAACAAGAAAACTGTTATTATTCAAATAAGTACATGCTAAAGGAGATATTGAAAAAAGCTTTGTTAAAGTAACCAAACTTTGCAAATGAAAGTTTGACGTTGCAAACAATGTGTCAAGAATAATTTCCTCACAAAACATATGAGAGGAAAATACATAAATGACAAAATTTCGGAAGTGTTGACTGTAAGTAATAAAAGAGTAGCAAATATAATTTAATTTATCATATCAAATAAAAAATATGCTTAATGTACACGAAAAAAACACTTTTTTTAGGAATTTGCACTTATTATCAAATGTTATAGATAACAAGTGTGCATGAGCGCATATTTTTTAAGCGTTTAAAAATGAATCATGTATAATATAGACGAATGTATACTTTAATTTATTATAAAAGTTATATCAAGGATTTTAGTGGCTAATGTTATAAATCTTACAATCAATTTGAAGTCGTTTCGAATACGAATAAACTTTTTGTTTTATTATTTATATTCAAAGAAATCGTCCAATTTCAAAATATTGCAAAATTGTTATGTTTCTATTGCTTTTTTTTATTTTACATTACATGAGGCTATCAATTTTCTATGAATGATTTCTATACAGTACTGTAATATTGTTTACATATATGTGTATGAAACATAAACATATTTGACTCTAATAAAAAAAATATTTGTTCTCAATTTTTAAAATAGAAAAGTTATTCATTCTTTATGAATTCTTTATAATTTGTCACTTGATTTGCTATATGTATATCAAATAAAGTATGTAGACAAAGACATATTTTTATAATAAAATAAATGCATTTATTTACACACATACAACAGTGTAATTTATGTATTAATTGAAAATATGCTATTATCTCCTCTTTTATACATCCTATCAATGTAATGGATTTATTACAAAAAGTGTGTTATTCTGTATTACGATGTATGTGTTTATTTTGTTATCATTAAACATTTCCACATTACATTAACTTTTTAGATGTTAATTCATGTTCGATAGACTCCTTAACCGTTATTATATTTTAAACTTGACACGCATTATGGCGGAGCCAATGAGTGCGAGTATTCATCTGCAGCCAATTGCGAGTGTCCCAGAATGAGACAGCATATACTGGCACCATCCGTCTCTCTCGTACACTCGGCCACACATTTCGCAACGGCATGCTACCTCTAGCAGTATATGTTCGAAGACTAGTATTAACCGTGCTGAAGGTAAAATGGCAACAACGCAAGGGACCAGCTTCGATGTATTTAACCTAACCTACCTTATCAGTCTTTCGACTACCCTGTCTCCCTCTATCAGTCATTTTATTTCCCGCCTAGTTTTCAAATACATTAATGTAACGGACATTAATGTAACACTGAATGACATTCAGGAAGGATAAGTGCAACAATGCAGGTAAGTATTTATATTTATTGACTTTGCAGATGTTTAATTTTATATGTAACCCATTTATTTAGCCAAATTTTTTTAATACATTTCAATTCAGTATTATGTATTATATACAGATCTTCTGAAAATTTTGTTTTACATGTAGTGTATTTTTCCAAATTTCATATATTTATTAATTAATAATAATTACATTTCTATATTTTTATTTCACAAAGATGAAGAATTGAGAAGGGCTAAACTTTACTTTGGAGCACTACCATATTAGCTTTTACTCATACTCTGTTGGTCGGTTAGGTAGAGAATGCCATTAAAATAGTAAAACATATTTTTCTGATCACTAGTTGAGTTATAGGTAGAAGTCAATGTGACATTGCACACACATTAAATAAGTTAAAAATGTTCAACTGTATATACGCATAATTATTTAACTACTGGATTCCTAACATTAAAACTTGTATTTTTGTGTTCTAGGCATCAAAAATAATTAAATTACCAGAGTATTTTATATTCAACAGTGTATTAGAGAATGCTTTGTTGAGATATCCAAATCTTATGACAAATGCATTACCTTCCATTGTCCCTAATTCACAATTTTATCTTACAAAATATGTGCTACCTCAAAGAAAAGATCCTGCAGGACATCAAGAAAAAATAATTCAATAGCATGAAATTTTAGTTGAAAAATTTATTAGTTCAGATTTAATTAATGATTTTTAAAATTTAGTTGGAAATTATGAAGGAAAGATTGAAATTTCAAATTGTTGAAGTATTAAAATAATAAATTCAAAATGACAATGATAAATGACAATGACAATAATAAATGACAACATGAAATTACAAGTTTTTCAAAAAGGTAGAGAATTATTACATAGTAATAACTTCAAAATGTATTAACTGCATAATTCCCTTTCCTTAATTTTGTTC
The DNA here is from genome assembly GCA_036983795.1 of Megachile lagopoda. Taxonomy (NCBI): domain Eukaryota; kingdom Metazoa; phylum Arthropoda; class Insecta; order Hymenoptera; family Megachilidae; genus Megachile; species Megachile lagopoda. The sequence goes on from CM072800.1 coordinate 21,481,389, forward strand.
ATTTTAGGTTTCTATTTACTTGATTTTATCTTGCTTAACACTTGTTTTCTTTCGAAACCATTTGAAACATTTCAAATATATTTCAAAAACATTTCAAATATATTTGAAACATTTCACATCACAACACCAAACTACTTTGAGAGTCCATAGTTGTATACCACATTTATGAATATTGGTATACTTCTATATTACTTCTACTTACTATAGTTATAATATTTATGTATCGCGTCTATATTAGTAACCAATAGTGTATATTATTATAATTTTCTACTGAAGAAAACATAAATTATAATCCTGAGTAACAAGACTTCACTTTTGAACATAGGATTTCGATCCTCGTGTGAGCGGTGTTGCCATGTTGTTCAGCAGCGCTAATACTAGAGTTGGTTGTACTTGTGTAATTATTTTTGAATGTAAATTAACTTATTATTGCCACGATATTAATTATAATAAAATAATAAATTATTTTACTTATTATAACAATAAATTATCAGTTGGTGTATAATATTTTGCAGATTTAAGTAAAATACATTTATATTGTAATACTTCATATTTATTGTATGCATGAAGTAAATATTTACTATATATATGTGTGTGTACATTTTTTATTAGATGCTTTATCGAAAAACGTAAAAAAACTATTTGAAGATATTACATATAATGTGCATATATGGTATAATAAATGTTAGCTATCAATGGTAGTTACAGTTGGCTACAGTGTCAAGTAGGTGACAGCACGGTGACAGTACTTATAATAATCAATTTATTTTGTTCGTTGAAGGTAGCAAAGGTTTTTTCTGACAGATTTTAGAAATGAAATATATTGCTTAATTCATTTATATTAGTGTTTCTTAATTAATATATAAGATATAAGAAAATAATATGTGCAACATTTTAGTGTGCACCGACTTACTAAAGATATAAATAATATAATATTTGTTAATAATATAAACTAAAAAAGCCATACTTTAATCGTTTAAATCAAATTTTGGTTTGATATAAAAATTGTTTATTAGTTTCCGACTTATTAAAAATTCGACAAAATGATGGAAGATATGCAAGAAGAGGTTAGTATTCACTTTTTTCTGAATATGTTTTAAATACTATAACAGTTTATAGTTTACTATAACAGTTTAAACTTCACTTCTTTTTGGAAGAATAACATTTTACACGGTTCTTATATCAAATTTTTCACTCCTTTGAATGATATAAATCATTTTGTTCTTAATCAGGAATTCACTTTAATTATCTCTTTTAAATTTTTACAAGATTTGGTAAATTGATTGGTTACATTGTTATGAATCTACCTATGTATTGTTTTACAATTGGATGTTTTAATATTTAAGTTTTAATAGAATTTATTTTTCATACTACAAAATGTGCTTTGAACAAATGGATTGTGAAATAGTCGGGTAGGTACTAGAAGTTACAGCAATATTGTTTTTATATACAAGTTTAAATTTTTGATAATAAATTTTAATTTTGTTTCTTTTACAAATCACATAATCATGTCTATAAATTATACAGAATATTTTAGAATTGGTAGTAAAAAATGAAGTAGCATAATGTATAAGTCAAAAAAAGGTAAATTTGCCCTATATATATGTGTCGAAAATGTACCTACTCCAAACTATATCCTTCCAAAGTTTTATAAAAAAATGTTTCTTGAACATAAATTGTAGATATAATAAATTTTGAATATGTTAATAATTTTTTATCAAAAACATGAAAACAAACATTTTTTAACTTTAATTTTTTTCATATCATAAATTGTATTGGAGCTGATTAGCTTGACAATAAAGATACCATTATTCTATGCTAGAAGTCTTGCGCAAACTATGTAATTTGTATATTTATGAAACAGGTTGATTATTTCAAAAACCATTTATGCAGCAATAAAATTTAGACCAGTTCATATATATTTCATAAAGCAATTAAAGTTCAATGTAGAACTTAACTGTCAAAAGTCAGACAATACATTATTTATCTGTGGTTAAAAGTTTATATATATATCTCTAGTAGTTTCAAAGTTACAAGGTTCGTGTGCCATTTAATTTGAGCTTTTTTAAAGTTTGAACATTTGAATAATTTGGGATTTAAGCTATTCATTAATTTTATTCTTAAGAATAAATAATTGTTGTTAATTATTATTATTTATACAGTAAAATGCAAGGTAAAGAAGTTAAGTATTTATATAACTTTCTTGATATTTTATTGTTTTAGATTCAGTTTGTGGTGGATGATGTAAGTAGAATTATTAAAGAAGCGATTGAAATGAATATTGGTGGAAATGCCTACCAACATAACAAACTAAATCAGTGGGCATCGAATGTTGTTGAAGGATGTTTGGGTAAACTTACAAAACTTCAGAAACCATATAAATATATAGGTGAGTTTTACTACATTTAAGAAAATTAATTTTTTTACTGCGTGCCAGTAGCATAGAAAATTAAATTGCTTAATTTTATTTGAATTTTTATTTAATTTATGTATTTAAAATTCTTTTAGTTACCTGTACCATCATGCAGAAAAATGGAGCAGGATTGCATACAGCAAGCTCGTGTTTCTGGGATAACGCTACTGATGGAAGTTGTACAGTACGTTGGGAAAATAAAACAATGTATTGTATTGTTTCTGTATTTGGCCTGGCAATTTAATTGATATTAGTGTACTAACTGTTTCTAACAAACGTTAAAGAAAAATACTAAACTTCTGTTTAATACGTTGCATAAATTATAGCAAGTATGATATAGGAAAAATGGAATCTATTTTTCATAATAGCTTTTTCTTTTCAATAATCTTATGTATTTTTTATATTGCAAATACATAGTGCTTGAAATACTAATTATTGTATTCATTAATTGTAGTATTTATATAAGTTCATGAACTAAAGATTAATATTAAAATGATTTATTTTGTTGTATGTTTTATATAAATGATATTATTTATTATTTACACATATGTTTTACATGAAAATATTACTGCATTTTAATTATTACAGTACTTTGTAGTAGTTGATCATATATTCTACGTAACATAAAAATACAGTCATGTATTAACTGATATATATCAAATTGCAAAATATATGAATATTTTTTTGTAAATGAACATGAAATATGTGTATGCTTTTGATCTTTAGTATTGATTATTCCAACTAGAATTGGAACTTTATGTTTATGTATGAAGTTTAATAAATTATTAGCAATACTTCAAATAACGTAAACCATAATTATTATTCCGTAGTATTTTATAGTTCTGTCATCTTAACTAAGAAATCTTCGTCAACCGATAAATCTTCGTCTAATAAAATCATGTTTACGTTTAAACTGTCGCCAAATTCATCATCTATATATAAATCTTCAATAGTACTGTCAGGAACATCCTGTGAACATATTTTAACATACATTTCACAACAACAACAAAAAAAATGATTTTGTATTACATATAAATTTAACATATTTTCCAATGATATCAAAATTCGGTTTAAATATATGTATAGAGTTGCTTAATTTGAAAAGGGAAAAATCATGTTGGACTTAAATTTTTATACAAATATCATAATGTTGCAAACTGTACATAAATTAATGTCAATTTTAATGTATTTAAAATAATATGCGTACAATAATACGAAAATAATATAAATAAACTTAAATTTTAAGTTATGTAATGCTTAAGTAAATTATGTGAAATAATAAAAAAGCTAATTTGAAAAAACAACTGCCAGTACATACAATATACATATAAGTAACTTCACCATACAAGAGATAATTCTACATGAAAAGATAAGATAAAAATGTAGAATAAAATGTTTTTGAATATTATTTCATTTTTTTAGGTAATCAAAGATAGTATTTTGGTTACCAGTGCACTCGGTTGACTTCTGCCGACGGATATCTCTGTACATATGTATAAGATAATCCGTTCGTTCAATGAGATTTGGAAATTCGAAGTATTAGATATTGGAGAATTTGGAAGTGTAGAAGTTTGCAAACTTGATAATTTGAAACTTTGGATTTTTAATTTGGAACTTTGTGGAGTAAAGGACTTTTAAATTGTGGGATTTAAGAACAATTTGGAAAATTGATAATTTGTTCGCACTTTTTGCCATGTTCGAATCTGGTCAACCATTAATGCTCTCGCATCTAACTGCATCCATAGAAGTTTCTTTTCAAAAATTTTATTTTACATTCTCAACTTATCTATTGACTGTGTTATACCGGAACACCGTATACAATTACAGTCTATAAAGTACTTCATAGTTAATGTATTCAATGAAGTGCTTACCCCTCTGCGTATAGGTAATTTCCCTAAAGCCGAGTTATTCATTGATCTCAATTGACTCAACGCCGCTGGTAAAGAACGTCTCCTTGGTAAAGCATTTCGATGACACGACTTACAATTTTTGTTTTTTGGAGTATCATTTAAGAACATCAGATCAAAATTCTCCGTTGATTTCTTCTCGTTTTCTTTCATTTCTGTCTGAGCATCAACGTCACTTTTATCGATCGTGACTGCGGTTGATTGCACAGTCTCTAAGGAATTATCTTCTTCAACATTGGTTATTTGATCGTTCGAAGATTCTGTCGGTTTATTCGACTTTATATCATTGTACGAGCTATTAAACTCGCTTGACACTTCAGCAATTGATTCGCAGATGAAACTTCTATTGTACGATGCATCATAGGAATAACTTGGTTTTTCGCGACTAATAATATTGACGGTGATTTCGTTTTCAGACTTTTTTTTATCTGCGTTATTGTCTATGCTACTGCCGAAAATATTCTCATTTAAGAGAAATGATCCGTTGTTCGTCGTTGATCTTTCAATGATTTTAATTTCTTCGTTGTCATTGTTCGTATGTAAATCGTATAAGTCTTCAAAGATAGACTTGCATGTTTGGCCATTGTCCACTTCGACTTCAAACTCCTCATAGGATTTAAATGGAAGTGATGTACAAGAATCGTCGGTGTTCGGAGTAACAGGGCGTACAATTTTCGTGGCACGGTCCAACGCATCTTTCAAAACTTGCAATGATTCAGTCTGAGTATTCGAAAGTTCGGGTGAATCGCTCGCATTTCCAGAAATCTGCGTCAATTTTTCTTGGCTGTTTTCCGTTTCAGAGGCTAATCATTAGAGCAAAGATGAGAAAAAATTACAAATATTGAAGAAATATTATTCAATTATAATTTCTTTCTTATGAGATCAGCATAATAAAAGACAAATAAACGACTATTTGTAATGTATAAAACGCATGTATAGTCTAAAAGCTAAGATTTATATTTATTTTGATTCAAAGATGAAGAGATGTATTTTTTGTTGTTATGTTCTTTTAGCTTTACAAAGGTAAAATGCGGTACAAACAGTGAAAAAGATGGGGAATATACAATTCAGGTTAGGTTAAGTTAGGCCAGGTTAAGTTAAGGTTATAATTGATTCAGATTAAAATGAGAGTTGATTAAATAAGATGGATGAGGTCAGCTCTATTATACGCAGCGAATGTGACAAACAATTTACTAGTAATAGCTTCATCTTATTTTAAAATAAAAATACCGATATATGGATTTATCTATTACCTTCTAGCTGATTATTTACTACATAAGTATTGTCGCCCTGTGTTGAAAAAGTTGACTCGCTCGTTTTAGGTATGGTAAAAGTTTCGGTTGAAACTGTTTCGTTATTATCCGTATGTTGCGCAGGATATTGTGGCTGTGGAAAAAGGAAAATCATAGTTGCAGTTATTTGTTAATTTCTCTTCTTAAAATTCACTTGATGTATTTTTAAATCTACAATTATTATAGTAATTCTATAACAATTACTTACTGATTCATCAGAATATGTTTTCCGCATTTTGGACAAACAAATTAATTTTTCCTTTCTCCATAACGAAGTTTCGAAAAAGCTTTGAGGATCTGAATTTAATATTTTTGGTTGAATTATCGCATCCTTAATACTTTCAGGTGTGTGCATGTAAGGAGTCTATAAAAATTAGAAGGTAATAAAACATCGTTCATTTGAAGACGGGTTCGATAAAGTTCTTAAAGATACATTTGTAAGAAAAAAGCATACCTTTCGACATTGTTGCAAAGACGACTTCAGATAAGTAGAGTCGTATTGATTGGGAGACTTATTGTATTTTGGTTCAAAGCTAGTTTTATGACTGGCTGGCTTATGTGGTTCGTAAGATTTACTTTTTGTTTGATCGAGTAGTTTGTTTTTGTTATTTAGACCTAGCGTAACACGTATATAAACAAATTTTATTAAAGAATTACATAAATTAGTTCTTGTAGAATAGTTATTGAATAAAGTATAAACTGTACACATTCCTGCTTAAAAATTATAGGACACTTACGAAAATTTCATAAAGGTAAAGCTAAATTTCTAAATCATAAAGCTAAAATTTTTAAAATATTTAAATTTTATGCGTTTATTTATAAAAGAACTTAATATACGAGATTATGTTTATCTCGAAATTATTAAAATTTTGCTTTGAAAATTCTTTTAACGGTGCCTCTATATACGTTTCGTTATTTTTTGGTAGGAACGAATAACAAATTCGTTTATTTTCGCGACGTCTTTGTTCGAATAATCTTCTTATAATACTTCAATATTCTCTATTACTTCGGAGCTAAGTTGCATTGATCAGCCTATTTCTCCTGTTTATAAATATTTCTTTGTCACGACTTTTTCCGATGTATCTTCTCGGTGTTATATCCGTTACTAAGCAAAAGATGAGCACAAAAACAGGGTAGACAGTTATGTGGAAACAGTTCAGAAACGAGATGTTATTCAAGTAATGCAAGAAGGTTCGTATCTTTTTCCTCAGAAGACGAATATCTCTATACTATATAAATGATATATATCATTAAATAAGTGATTCGCCAAACCAAATGTGTATACTTCCATCAAAGAAGAAAAATTCAATTTATTAATATAAAACTTGACTTAGATAAATATAATTTATTAATTTAAGGATTAGTAGAGAATATTATAGGAAAAATACTTTAGTGTTTACTCAAATGCCGTAGAATATACATTTTAGGATCATCATAATCGACGAAGAATCTCTATATTAAACACATATCAAACTATCCTAGTCTACCATCACTGTTGTATGATTTTTTTGACATACTACAAGAAATTTGATCTGAATTTATCTCCTACAAATTGTATGAACATTTTTTGCTACGTAATGTCTCTAAATAAAATATTTTTATTGAAATTCTATTCGCAACAAATATGGTCAGGCTGTGTATACAGGAATAACTTTTATTCAAAGGACTAAAAAATAAATTCCAGTACGTACTCGTTTCCGCGGAGGTGTGCGACGAATCGCTGCCGTAGAAGAAATGTTCCCTCCTGTTCGCCAATACTTTCTTCAGCTGTTTCAAATTGGTTCTCGCGTCTTTGAAGGACTCGTCATCAGTGGAATCCAACAACGGTGACGAGTACACCGACGTGGTCCTGGATTCCACTGTTTCTTGTGGTCCTTTTACCCTCTTGTAAGTGCTGTTCCAAGGTTGAGAAGTCTCCTCTGAGTTAGCTTCATCGTTCGGACCGATATCCGAAGCTTCTAAGTTACAATTCGAATAGTTATGTTTCTTATAATTATTCTGCGTGCCACAAAGCATATTCATGTTTTTCTGCAGGTTTTCCTTAGCGGTGGGTTTAACGTCCTCGCCAAAAAAGTTTACTTGTTCGATGTGAGCCGTGGCTTTCACGTTTCCGTTTTGTTTCGACTTTTTTTGGTATAAATACTGTTTTGTTGGTGATTCTGGAATTTTCGCTGAAATACTCCTAGTTATTTTTGAACTCTTGTTTTTGGAGATCACGGAGGGAGATCTTGTCACTGGAAAAACGAAAGTCTTTCCAGTGTCGTTGTTGTTGTTTGCGTACTGGTCGATGTACACCGGTTCCTCGTCTTCGTACTGCATCTGGAGATATTAGAAATAGTGTAATAATTTCGGAGATGACCAATTTTTTGTAATCCTTTTGATACAAATTTCGACTGAAGAGCCAGCATTTAAAAGTTTTGGGATACTTAATTTCAGATAAAGCAGAAATTATAAAACCATTTAGAAATTCAACCTTTATCAAGTCAAAGTGATTGTATGTTAATTTAAAAATCAGTACCGCATCTATACTCTTGAAGGCCCCAGTTGTAACATCATTACGAAATCTCAAAGCAAATTCATTTTTGTCAACTGAATTCAAACACGTTTCTGTTCTTAAATTTATTAAATATAAAAGAAGACATCTGTATAATAACTCATTTAACGTATTAACAAAAAAGTATAAAAATAAGCCAGTTCAAATTTAAATTGTAAATAGTAATGTCTTTTCTTGTTTTGGTTTTAGCAAAGATATTTACTTTATGTATTATTAGTCGAATCTGTTACATTTTATTTAATTAATAACAATATTTCATTTATTTTACTTTGGTACAAGTTGTATTTTAAATAATTTTGTATTCATTCCAACATTGAAACAAGCGTATTTACACGAATTTATAATTGAAACATTTTGTTCCTTCTTTTTACACTTTTCTTCTTATTTATTATTACTAATTTTTATATTATAACTTTAAATATATAAAAATAAGTATTTTACTGTGTAACTTTAACTTGACTATACTTTTTTTTATTTAAAAAGAAGAGAAACGTTTTAAAATGTGGATACATATAAAGTGAGGCACCAGTTTAATATGCCTTAGAATAAATGCGGCCCTGATAGCATACTTAATTTCATATTAAGCCGAGAGAAATTATCAAATCGTTAAGAAGTTTAAATCTTATTAGGTCAAAGTAATGCTATTAAATGTTCGAATTCAGAACGAAAGTTGGATCCGATTTGATGATATAAAAATACTATAACAGATGCTACATCAGTTTAAAGTATAAAGTTTGCAGCACGTTACTCTAAGATCTTTTATTAATATTTTAATTATACTGTTCTGTTGTCAGACAACCGTTTGACTGCGAATTAATTTAATAGTGTTTTTGACAATTACTCAATTTGTGTTAAAAATTCAAACTATTATTGGAAGGTTCATCTAGTTATTTTTAACAAATCTAAAGCTTTAAATTCACGTAAGATAAATATCAATATATGCAGTTTTTATGCTATAAAATTGTGTCATATTTAATATTTGTCGAAACTAGTCATTGCCACATTTTTATAATGACAACAATAATTAATTTCATAATGTTTGTTATAATTTTATAATAATGGTTTTTCAGATCAGAAGCCAAAGCGAGTAACTTTTTGATTTTCTTTGCAACTTTAGTGTCAAAGTGACAACAAATAAAGCACCGAATGAAAAATAAAATAGGTAGTATTTTTGTTTAGTGGATTTGATCATTTTGATAATTAAACGGCTTATTATAAAATTTAACAGTTTTATATAAAAATATATGCAATAATGGTTTCAGTGAATGCATACTTTATAACAGTCTTTTCCAAGAACAAATAACACAAAAGTTATTGTTATTTTATAACTAATTGAAAATGTTAACAGTTTCATTTGATTTCTACAACAATGTGCTCTCTGATATACTGTAATCTTCAGTAGCGAAAGGGTAAAGCAGCAAACATGATGCGGTACAAAATCAAACTTAAGTTGCAGAATTATTTGCACAAATAAATTATTTATACAATGGAACGTCTTATTTGTATTAAAAAAGAAACAAACCTCTAATCTTTGAAGAAATCTACGCATTCTGTTCATGTCCAACGTTCTTTTATTCGCATCCAATTGTAGTCCAGCTTCCAGTAGGTTGTTCAGCAACGGTGGAAAATCGTATAAGTCCATAACTACACCACGTTTCCAATGTACATATTGTCTTTCCACGTCTGCTTTACTGTATCCGCTCCATGGTACACGCACTATTCATCGATTACAGCTTTTTATTACATGAAATTGCATATACATGTATGGTGCAAATGTTTTAAACCAATTCATTTCTTAGCTCCGATTAAATATCACAGGTACTAAATAAGTATGGTATCATACAATATAATTTCGTATATGTATAAACCGTTTATTTTGAAAGTGGCCAAAATTATTTTATTTCAAAATTGAGATATTTAAGATGTAGCGTTTTAATAAATTTAAAAATGTTGCTAACATGGTAGTTTAATGTTCTTATAATTCTAAGAGCGTATAATTTACCAACCCAATTGATATTATATCATAAACGTTCAAAAAATGTTTTTCATGACCATAAATGGTTTTAAGTCATTTTCAAAATTAATGAAGGACACTTTTAAAATTAATGAAATAATTTTTCAAATCCTTAAAAATGCATAATAATGGACAAATAAATTTCTCTTGAAATAAAAAGAAATATATACAAATCGTATTTGCACAAGTATTGAATTTTGATTTCCATATCAATATGGTTTGTAAAATTACTGCTAAATTTTCATTTATCTTATCATTGCAGTAATAATTAATTAGTTCTGACTGACGCAACTACCGAAAAAATCATACGTGGGGGTTAAAACAGTACATCTCAACTTAACAAAAATTTATTCAAAATTTAACAACACGACGACCTATATTAACTGTTTATTCACTTTTCGAGAAATAAAGGTGACTTTCAGTTTTTTAAACGAAATGCTATATATTCTTTAATGTTGTATGAGAGCATGTATCAATTATACTTTTATAATGCATAATTACATAACATGCATAATTGTAACTTTTAAGACCGTGCAAGTAGAAATGCAGATAATAGGTTGAACATTCTGTACTAGAAGTTTTCATTTTATCGCCGAAAAAAGTTAAAGAAGTTTATAATTTTTATAACTTTCGGTTTTATACGTCAACCATTTTCTTATAAAATGTTTATATCATCTTACTTCAAGATAATCACTTTTGAATGCATTAATATCTTTGAGTTCTTTTTTTAGGTAGATACAATCACGTCAGCTGAGGGAACGATTAAAAATGACATATTGTGGAAAAGTTACTATAACTTCAAGTAATAAAAAGTAATAAAATAGTAAAGAATTTCAAGCAATCAAAAATAATAAAGTAATAAAGAATTTTAAATAAAGTAACGAAGAATAATAAAAATAAAGAATTTCAAAAAGAAAATTGCCAAATTATATTTGAAAGTTTCAAAACTTTCAAGTAACAAAAATCCAACAATCGTTTAAAATCGACAGCTCTGAATAAGAATATATTGTTAAGTCGCTATCCAACCACCATTGAATAACCACCAACCGTACCTAACTTACCATAACGTCGAATTTATCTTAAAGATATAGAGGATGATTTGAACGTTGCATGACATAAGCAAAATGCTGTTAAACATTCTACTTGCTCGGCTTTCTTTGCCTCGCCCTAGGGTACCTCACATATTCCATATCAACATTTTACAACTTTCGAAGTTAAACATTTTATAATTCTTATATATTCAAATTATCAAATTCTTATATTTCCAACTTATCAAATTCCTGTATCTACAAATGATCAAATTTTTATATTTTCAAATGATCAAATTCTTACATTTTCAAACTATCGAATTTTTATATTTTTAAATTATCAAATTCTTATACATATCTCCAAATTACCAAATTATCAAATTTTGTAATTTTGTAATTTTCAAAACCATTGAATTATCAATTTGTCACATCTCCAAATCAACAAATTATGAAATTTTCAAATCACCATATTATCAAATTCTCAAATCATCAAATGACTAACTAAATTTCAAATTCTCAGAATTCCAAATTACGAATTTCAAACTTACAAATTCCGAAATTCCAAATTCAAAAATTTCACAAATCTCTGAATTCTTAATTCTCGTAAATTCTTAATTTACGATTAATTCGTAAATTTCTAAATTCCTGGATTTAAGAATGATCAAAATCAAGGGTTGCAGAAGATTTCTATGTCTGTAAAATCATCTATAAATCTTTAGCCCAAAACAAGCATTGAAGTTTAAAATAACGGTAATCGTAAATATCCTGACACTAGTCTCGTAATTACACAGGAAACGGAAATCGTCCACCCTCAATTATTTCTGAAAAACACTTTGCATGTTTACATAATCGATACAGTTGCGAAATTTTGCCCAACGCTCTGGATAAACATAAGCAGAGGAAATCAACGAGCCACTGCATCTATCGAAACTTCAGTGAACGCGATTCCGTTTCCTTATCGGTTCTGGAACCAGTTTCATTTTTTCATCGTGATCTCGACAGCGTTCCTGGTTTAAAAGTTAATCTCGTAATCGTTCAGGTTCATATGAAGAAATCTACAAGCTTTATCTCCAAAAATTCGAGATAAAAAATGATATTATCTACATTGAACCTCAATAAATTCGATTAATTTTATTTTTCTATGCATTAAACAGCAAAATCTAAATTTTAAAGATATACTAAAATCTTAAACCTTAAAATGAATCATTTTTACAGTTATTGTATCCTTCTGTTTTGAGAAATAGTAAAATATTATTGTAAAATGAAAAAGAACAATGTATATTAAATAGTATGTTCCGTTGGTCTAACACGTTACGAAATAATTATTGATTTTTGGAAATGATCGTCACTCGTTCGTTATTTTTTAGTATTATAACTTTAATGATCGCTCACACAACGTGTGTGTGACGATTGATAAACGTAAGTGGTTGCTTTAATAATTGAGCTCTTCATTGCACAAATCGATTAACTTCATAAACCAAAAAACGGAGGAAAGCGATGAAATAATGTGCATTGGTTTTTGAAATTCCTTTTATAATATAAATTCAAATTTTTGTAGAATGCATGAATACATATGTAGCTTTCATCTAAAAGATATTAAATTAGAAAAAAGAATAACCAAATATTTATCGTCAAAGATGTAAAAATAAATGTACTTTATTATTCAGTGGCCAAAAGAATATTTTAGTCGTTTAATGGTGTTAACCATTTATGTTTGGGAAAATTTGTGTAAATATAAAAAGTTATGATTATACCAGGTGCTTTTACGCTTAAATTTAAGATTTTTCAAAAAGTGGAGTTAATCGATTTGTGCAGTGACTGGCTCAATTATCACACAAAGAAAAATAGTAGATTTGTTGTACTAAATGTATCGTAATTGTTGTTTTCGTTCGTTTTATATGTATGTTTGCACACGTTGCATTATTTCGTGAATTTACATAAAGTTTTTTTAAATTAATTCTTTAAAAATATTGCCGGCCACTGACTACGTTTGACTGCGTAGGCGGCCATTAAAGTGTTAAAGTTAAATTAATATTCTTATCCTTCCATTTTCTTTTATTCTCTCTTTTGATTATATTTTCAAAATCCTATTTTCTCTCTTATTGAGACAACGTGCGTGTATGCTCATTTCCGTTCATAAAAATACGTTTGGACAAGACAAATAATCGAATAAGCTCAACAAAACATAACAATATAAAGTTACATTCAGTGTAAATACGGAATTAGTAAATAATCGTTTAATTTAATTTGCTGACCAGTCACGAGTTAACTTGTGTTTCCATATCTAAATGTTGCTGACCAGTCACGAGTTAATTCGTGTTTGCATTTGCACTAGCTATTTCGATTTTAAAAAATCAGTGTAATTTAGAATACTGCAAAAGCTCTCTTCTACGTGTTCAGTCGTGTGCCTTTTATTACAAAAAAATTACTTTTGATATTTGATCAACTATAACGGGTCGTGACGGTGAATCTTTTAATGAATTATACGCAGATGCTGTATCTGACTGCTTTACTGTTTATCGTACAAAAAAAAAATGTACAAAATTTGCTCTATCCATTACGTATAAATAAAGCATATTAAAGTTTATTTAGATTGTTTCACTTTCATATTCAATTACGAAATAATAGGCAGTGATACGAGGTTGCTTCTGCGTAAAGACACTGTATTAAGTTATTGGATATTAAGGAGGGCAATACCTTTAGAATCTTAAAAAATTGCAAAATTTTTTTTTTCTATAAGATGTTAATGCAACATCTCAAAAATATAGTCTCAAAATTTTAAAGCGTAATACGGAGCCCTTTTGATGTTATGGCCGATTATCGTGACTCATGTCTGGTATCGCGCCGCAAATATTCACGCGCTCGGTGCGGAGGGCTATGTAGTAGATTTGTTATTATCATGCCATTGCTGTGTTTGAAATTTTGTATTTTTACGGAGAATGAGCTTATGGAGATAAATTAACTTTACGAGTAAGCCGAAGGATTATTATATGGCGCAGGAATCGCAGATTAGTTGGTAAATCATGAAATTATTCAGGTTTTACTTATCGAAACTTTAAACGCATTTTTCTCAAAATTACATTTTTAAAATTGGCGTGACTGATAACTCAAAAACTAGTTTATCAATCGCGCTCAAATTTTTCGCACATATCCATGACAATACTATCTAACATATGAACCTAAATGTACGAAATAAATTTAACATTAAAGTCCTCTTTTATTGCAAAATATTGCGAAAATTTTCAGTAAAATTCAAAGTTTTTCTTTAAAAGCGCGCCATCTCTTCAATTTTCCATATTTTTCACATTTCTTAGGTTCATCTACTAACTGTGAATGTTAATAATCGAAACATCGTTTGCAAACTTGTTTTAGACCAATGTAACTAAAGCTAGAAGTCACGCCGTTTCACGAGACGCGCCGAAACACTTCCAGGAAAGACTATCATAATTCCGCCATTTTTAAATATTTTAAAAAAAAGAAAATATGTTGTAATAGGCAATAGTTATAATAAATTATACCTGAAATTTCGAAAATACAAGACAAAGATATCCTATACAAAAAAATTCACAAATATCAGCTTATTTTCATCTATCTAAAGGTATTGCCCCCCTTAAGTGGGCGATTTCGAACATGTAAAGCTTAACACGTTTTCATGACATAAAAGTGTTCTAAAATAATATTTACACTAGAGCATTTTGGAGTTTAACGTTTGCAACGACTTACTGCACTAATTTCTTATTAGTGATTATAATTCGAATCTTTTGGTTATTAGAGAACCATTTTTCTGTGTATCGCACAGCAATTGGTTATTTCGCATTAATCTGCAATGGCCAGTAATAATTTATTTATAGTATCAATAATTAATACACTCGTACCCTGTACTAATGCACTAATTGAGTTTAGAATAACTGACGTATGTCAGGATAAATGTAATACATACACTCAGATACAAATCAAGCTTTCTCTGGCTGAGGACGAGCGTAGAGGGAGTAACCCTTTTTGCTTCGGTTCTAGAAAATCAAATATGTGAATTTGTGTAATTTCAACTTTAATAATTTGTAAATATCTAAATTTTCGAATGTGTATGTTACCATGTTCCCAAATTTCCGAACTACCAATAAATAAAATAAATTTAAAACATTACAAATCAAGTTTATAATCTAAATTCCCACGTTCTTAAATTTATACATTTTTAAACTCAAAAATTTACAATATTTTAATTCATAAACTTTAAAATTTCAAATGTTCAAATTTCCAGATTTTTAAATTTTCATATCATTAAATTTTCGACTTTTTGAATTTCCAAATTCTTAAATTTATATATTATTAAAATTTCCCGAACTTCCAAATCTTCAAGTTGTCAAATTTTTATACTGCCAAATTTCCAAGTTTTTAGATTTCTTCTGTTCAATTTGTAAATTTCATAAGTACATTTATTAAATCTCCAAATTTCTACGTTCGTGAATTACCAAATTTAAAAATAATATTTTCTAGTTCCTAAATTTCGAAATTTTCAAATTTTCGACACCTTATTCCTAATTTTCTCATCAGTGGTTTATATCGACATCTGATATAAACAACACAGTAAGTAGTTTGTATTTACATAAAAGTTATAAAGTTATTAATATCAGGTGTCTGTCTGTGTAATTACAATATTTTCAGCAAGTATCAAATTGTTATAGAATAGAACTTATTTCATGATACTTTATTTCATCAAATCATGCCAATCTTTCGATTTTTCAAATTAATAATTTTATATGCAATGACTTAACCGTACAACGTAACAGTCTTCCCTTCAGGTATGTTTAGGTAAGTTTGTAAAAACTTTCTGTATAACAATTTTTCATATTGATACGTCATACAAAGATAGATAATATACTATATATAAATAAATAATATTTATAAGAATAATTTATTGACATTTTTATGATAATAGCAGGAGTCTCTAAAACAGAGGTTCTCAATGGGGTCAACATTGACCTTTGGGGTACTATGAAATTTTAAAGGGAATCAATGGTGATCAAGGAATTCATTGAAAATTAACAGCCGAATATATCGATTGCTCGGCATAATCAAGATCCCATTGATTATAAATAAAAATTAATTAATAAAATTAATAATTAATTGTTTATTGATATTAAACTACATATATCATAGTAAGGAAGAAATCATATAGAATAAATGTAAGAGAAAAAATACACTAAAATTATTTAATGTATTTTAAAAATATAATTTTTATGCAATAAATGCAATATACAGAGTAACACGCAGGAATAAAAAAACAAAACTAACAAAAAAATACGAAGAATGCAAAATTAATGAACCGCAGTAAAATTTTGTTCATATTCATAGTCTGATTGTTATTTTCATGTTATTTAAATTATTTATGTGCAATTATTTGTATTATGATTATATTGTATGCCATACATATATTATGGGGAAAAGTGTAAGAGGGTTGATGAAGTAAACCATTCTTTTAAAAGGGGTCGTTGAAGGAAACCATTCTTTTAAGAGGGGTCAATAAAGCTAACCATGGCTTTAAAAAAGGTCGATGCAAGGAAAGGATCGGGAATTGCTGTTCTAAAGGAATAAAATCATAATACGTTCGAAGGAACCTACCAGACCGTAACAAGGCTACTATACACTTGTTTCTTTGTATGTTTCCAGCTAAGTTTTAACACCTTCACAATTACATTTTACAGGGTTATATCTGAACATTTATTATTCTAATCCAAAATTTTCTGGAAATACGAAAAACACTTTACAAGGCTTTTGAAATCATATCTTAGTCAAAAGGTGAGGATTATGGATTTTGTAAATAAATTCGTCTTCTGATGCTCCGATTATTGTTTAAATACCTCATCTTTTCAGATTACAAGTATATTATAATATAGGTGTATGACATGAAATGAGGTAATAAATTTTATTGGGTCATTCCACGCCAAATCAGTCGTTTTTTGAAATCGCCACTATCGGCGATTTTGTTTTAATCGAAATATGTTATAATCCATGTGAAATTAGGGGGATTAAGGTCATTATTATGCCGGTTTCGAATTTGTTAAGAAATGACAGGTCTTTGAAATTTGCAATTTTCCCTCATTTTGACGAAGATAAGCTTATGAATTTTTATCTCAGTTTCTTAATCGACTTAGCTACATTTTTTTCGTTTTATTCGTGAAGAATTGAGCTATTATAATTGTTTTGACTTTGGCAATCAGTTTTGTAGTATCGAAAAATTAAACTAACCTTTCTTTACATT
Source organism: Megachile lagopoda (assembly GCA_036983795.1). NCBI lineage: Eukaryota > Metazoa > Arthropoda > Insecta > Hymenoptera > Megachilidae > Megachile > Megachile lagopoda. Next base: position 21,498,856 of record CM072800.1, read on the forward strand.
TTTTCCAATCAGAAGTGGGAATGATTTAAATTTTGAGAAAATATGGCCATATTCCTCGAAGCTCTCGCCTTTGACATGGGCCCTTCGGAAGGATGGAGAATCGAAAGTTAGGGTCACAATGAGCTGTAGTAGGACGCGGTCTAAGTACAGTCCCTGGCCATCGAATTAGGACCACAAACGTACATTTCACTTTTATGGCTATAACATTATGTCATATATGGAAAATTGTCTTAAGTCATGTAAAATTATTACTAAATACGTTGATAAGGATATATACATAGCAATTTGTTACTATCGTGATAATAAATTGTGTGGGTGATGAGCGATTAAGGACCGTGCAAGCTATGTACCTTAGGCTTACTCCAAAGACTAATTTACAACACTCCAAGCACCACATTATTTGAGTTGAAAATCGGAATTACAGATATTTGGGAAAATAATAAAGATATAAAGCATCTGATCAAGCAATGTATACGGAACATGCCGGAAAGGATACAAGCTATCATCAAAGCAAAGGGTGGAAATACAAGATATTAACATGTATTAATAATGTTATGTACAGTAGTAGTGTATTATGTCAGTAGCTAATAAATTATACATATAATTACAATTTGAACAGGCCTTTTAATTTTACGGAAAACGTGTAAAATGGTGAAAATTTATAGTGGTCCTAATTCGATGGCCAGGGACTGTAGTACTTCTGTTTCAAGAGGGCGAGTCGTGGGTTTCGTTATTACTATCGGTGTGTATACCAGTAGTCTCAAAGCAATACGAGAAGACCTCGTATACGATTAAGTGAGCCTGTTTATACCTTGAAAAGTATGTTAGTAATCCCTCTTGGCCAATGACACATTTTTTAATCATAACTTCATTTATAGATATTAGTTTCTACACTAATTGTGTATGTTCTACAAGAAAGGCGTTTCATACACATACAAAAGATTTCTTTTGGAAGTATAGTGGCAGGAAGGATATCGGACACTTGTTTGTTTTTGGTTGGTACCTTTTCAATTTATGAATATTTAAATATAGAAATATAGACATTTGTAAATTGGATGATTAGGATATTTGAAAATTAGAGAGTTTGGGGATTTGAGACCGTGGAAATTTGGGAATTTAATAATTAAAAAATTTGACAATTTGAGCGTGGACATTTATGGATTTGTGATTTTGTAAATATAGGAATTTGAAGAATTTAGAAGCACAGGGAATTCATAAATTTCAGAATTTGGCGACTTCATATAATGTAGAAATTTGAAGTTTTTAAAATTTGGAAATTTGAGAATTTGAAGACAGAAAAAATAAAAAATTTCAGAATTAGAAATTTGATAGATAATTTGATACTTTGCAAATTTAAAAGTTGAAAATTCAGGGATTTGAGAAAATTTGATTCTCTAAAGTGAAAGATAAGCAGTGACAGACTCCTCCCTCTACTCTGGTGCTTATCCAAAGCAATCCTACTTTGCATACGGGTATACACTAGTAAATATATACATATACTTGTTGAATGAAAAAATAACACTGATGTACTACAACATTTTCTTTCAAAATTCCGTATTATTAAACTACTTCTCATATAAGTAATCTGACATATTCTTTTAATTATAAACAAAGTTATGTCTGAAGAAATAAAATCCCTAAATGTTTCTTATTGCAAAAAACAAGGTAATTGAAAACTTACTTGTACACATTTCCCAGATCAACAGAGTTAGTCCATATACATCGCTCTCTTTTCGTGGCTCGTAACTATGAAAAAGTTCTGGTGCTTGCCAACGGAAAATTTCAGTTCTTAAACGTTCTTCGTATTCTCTGTCCTGTCTTGGCTGTGAGAAAAACAAAAAAATAATAAAAATAAAAATAAAATAAAGATAATAATGATATGAACTGGTGTTATGAGCGGGTGGAATTTATAATTGTCTTAAAATCTAGATAGAAAAAGATGTTTAGGGACAATATTATTTTTTTTAAATATAAACAACAGAAACAAATTGTTCCTTTACTCTATAACTGGTATCCTTGTGACCAGCTATAACTACAAATGTTGCTTATCTGATGTACATATAGTCGCATCTTTGTGATTTCAATGCTTTAGAGTTCATATTTTTGTTGACTTTTATAAAGAAAACTGTAAATTAAAACTACAGTGATTTCGAAATTATACATGTAATTATTACATCATTTTCAACTAAATTTTTAGTAAAATTAATTTAACAGAGCTTTATATAAAAAATTATGCACACATTTTTAGTTACTTTTCTTGACCAAGACTGAAATGAATCTAGGGACAATTAATGCAACTATCCTTTTTCAATAATGTTTTAATTTTCTCGATAAAAATAATTGCTTTTTAACTTTTTATTAACAATCGTATATTTTGAACTGATATTAGTAGCTAACCAGTAAATAATAATATTGTATTTGTTATTTGATAATGATAATGATAGATTTAAGTACTTTGATAAACAGTTAATACTGTTTAATATGATTATTATTTCTGAGTATAGCATAGTTACATATCAAGGAACATTTGTAAATATGTTCCTGCATCATTGAATATAATCCTCAAAAATTATTTGAAAATAAATTAAATAACTTAATACAATCTTAAAAGATAATACTGTAAACAATCATGCAATAATAAACTTAAAAAACTTTATAATATTTAAAAACTAACTTTAATTATAATTTTACGAAAATTAAGAAAATATCCCTAGATACATTCCCATATCCTAAGTACATAAGAAATAAGTATATCTAATTCGTTCGTATAAAAAAACATTAAATGCAATTACTATCTAATCAAATTAGATTAACAACAATCTGTGTCAGTTATTTCACATAAAAAAAAGAAAATTAAACAGTAAAATTTAAGACATTCCTTTTGGACCTCCTTCAGAGTTCCTAGGGATAAAATATTAAAATTATCATGACTATTTCACTTCCTGGTATATCGCAATGTTAATCGCCTCTGTGAAAGAAAAATCGTGAGAATTGGGCGTGAAAGCCTATTGAAAATCGTGTAAAGTTCACAGAAATTATTCTCGATCTTGCACGTAGACGTTAGATAAATTAATTCCCACCATTCTAATCCTTGTTGCTTTCTGTATTACCTCATAAAATTTATGATCACGATTTCTTCTTTGCTTTCATACGTGCTATTCGAAGCAATTAACGTCATACCGATCGGAATCCTGTTAATTGACTGATATCAGCGGTTAACTGAAAACCGCTAATTTAACTATCGAGATAAAATTTAAGTGTTGCACAATTAGGAGAACTTCCATAATATGAATTATTCCGTCTTGCTTGTAGGCAATATCACGTTATAAAATGATAGCGCATATCTACTTCGAGTGATAGGGAAAGTGCTTAAAACATCAGTTTTGATAAAAAAGGATGAATTAAAAGACAAAAAGAAAAAATTCATACTTGTGTTGTAACTTGTACTACATCAATAATTTGAGAATCTTAGCGAGTGATGGTTTTAATAAGTGATAAAACTTACAATAACTAGTTTTTAATTATTTTCGATCCCTATTTTATTTCAGAATTTTAACTCGAAAATTACAGACTCGAGTAAATAAATTTAAGTTGATTAGCAACAAGAATTTTAATTATAAAATTTATTTTAATCGGAAAATATGACACATTTAAATAAATAAAATTCCAGAGGACTATAGATAAAGGCTTTTGATATAACAAAATATTAATTTAGTGGCGATTAATTATTGTAACAAAATTAAATATTTCAATATTTAATACAGTTATGAAAAATCCTTTCAGTTAATCATTTTTTCAATATATCTAGTATACGATTTTTATATTTTACCGTATCTTGTTGAGCAATACTTCGTATACTTAACAAAAGTATTTATAATTTATAATGTAAAATGGTACTGAATAAAATAAATGACAAATTTATATAAAAATGAAAAATGAAAGTGAAATGATGAATTAGAAATGAAAAATGTGACATTCAAAGTGCTAATAAAAAATAACTGAACAAAATAACAATTTACATTCGTCCAGTGTTTTATTTATTTAGCTAATTCATTTTCCTAAATTACACATGAGACTCTGAACTGTATGGTGAAGTTTCATGCTTCAGCCGCTGAATGTAATTAAGAATGTCACGATACAGTGATTTCATTCAAAACTGGACATTTTTGTGAGAAACAACGTTCACAATTTCCTGCTGCGAAATACCGTTGGATGTAACAATGAAAAGACGGATATGACGTTACGTCTATTCAATTTTAACCATTTATGTATGTCACTCTTGAAATAATTAGAGAATCTTTTTTTAAGTTTTTAAAAATTATGAGAAATTTCACTAGTGGAGAATTTATCTGTTATTTTGGACAATGATGTAAATAAAAATTGGTCTTAAGATATTTATAGGATTACAAAACAATTTTTTGTTTACTCTATTAAAAACCGCAAATTCCATTTGCAGTATACTGAGAAATATTATGAAATGTAAATAGTCTCAAAATGATAATTATGCAAATTATATTATTAGGTCGACCAACAAATTTATTTGTTTCTTTCAGAATAAATTTAGTTAAAAATTTTAATATACGACATATTAATTTTCACATTTTTTTCTATTATTTTCTGTCATTTCTCATTAACTTTCATTATATCATTATGCGATAGACAGTTCTTAACAGCCTCTTTATGTTGTACAAAAACTACAATTATATCTACTTTATACATTTTTAGAAAAGAATATTTTTGTTTATTGTAAATTCATTAATTCAATATTCTATTTGTACAAATGTTTATAACAATGTAAATTCTAATTTATATGATTAAACGAATTTAAGTTACAACTGTATGACATATACAGATAATCAATATAATAATATGTATATATTTATTTAATACAATATGAAGTAACATTGAATCATAAAATCTGTTTTTTTTTTTAAATACTAAAAGTGACGATACAATACACTGTACACTGAGTTATCGGCACACCGTTTGTTGAACTTGTAGAACATTTTTACTTTTATGGTATTAACATAGAATATTACGAAAATGAGTTTTTTTATCTTTCATCTTTAATCTTTTATAATAGATGATAAATTTCGATAATTTCAACCTAACCAGATTTTTCCAATTGCAGTTATTTGAAATGTAGTGTACATAAAGTAATGGAGATTTAAGCGGCTTAAGAATTTATTTCTTATACAAAATTACTTAATTGTATAAATTTGATTTAGTTTAATCAGTCTTTTAATTTTGATTTTAAATATTTCTGTTCCCAATAAGCCCTTTTTAGAACTTTATAATTTTCCTTTAGAATACCAGAAATTCTTTACAACTAGCTTAGTTTTTACTTTCATGGAAGCAAAAAGTATATTTAAAACTGATTATCGAGGACACCATAATCAACGGAAAGTCCATACTTCGGATATATTACGTTTCATTTTGGAACATAAAAGTAAGTATTAAAATATATAAATTTATTATGTTCAAATCAAACTTCCAATGATGCATCGAAGCATTTGTAAACATTTTATTTTTGGACACTATATGAGTATGATTACATATCGATTAGATATTAATGTTTTTGTTAAAGTGAACGCCGTGCCAGCAATCGTGAGTTGTTAACAGGAAGTTTTGTTTAAAACAAATTGTCATTCATCAATGCGATTGCGTCACGCAAGCACGCTCATGTATTGAAAATAATTAAAATCCTGATATCAATTTGTAAAAAAATAATTTAATCCTGTTATTTTTCTTTTTCTCTTACACATTCATCTCCACCCCTCAATGATCATTTCTTTTAAATAGCAAAAAACAATACAAAGCAGTACACATGCTCTAAAATGAACTTGTATACAGACCAATACATAGAAGTGATGCATTATGGTTTTCAAAAAGGTAAGACAGTACAGTTTACCCTAGCATTGGCCTTGTTTATAAGATATCTCTATATATGTACATTCGTTAAAAAAAAAAAAAAAAAAAAAGAATATATATATTAAGATTTCAAGAAAATCTTATGAAAAGAAATTTGCATGTACGTGAAGATCATCAAAGTTGTCGGTTAAGGACATTTTCAATGTCTTCACTTTTTCTTCGCCATCGATCACGAAGAACTCCACTTCGTTTTATTGACAAATTATTAATGTTGGAGCCAATTAGCTGTGATTCAAGTAATCGTCATTTGAAACACATGGTAGGCATAAATCGACTGTTCGAGTTAAAACGCCATAAATATCGATAACTGAATTATTTGCTGCGTATAAATTAAAGAGGACCTTTGCATTCTGATTTTGGCAAAATTAAAACGTCAGCACCGATGTCTACTAAAAATCGTGTCCCATAAGTGCGGTCAACGACAAAAAGACGGCTTTTCTGATCAGTACCATTGCCAACCGTCTTTACTGATGATGGCCGATGGAGTTTTCCTCTTACTGCACATAACTGTAAGGCTGTTGACATTTCCTAGCTGAACTCCCGAATCTTTTATGGAAAAAGTACATTTGATGAAAATTCTGCTTAGTATTGTTATTCCCAAAATAACGTCTTCTAGAATTTGAACGATGACCGATTTTTTCAGAATGTTCTGTTTCTACCTCTATTACGATTAATATTTACAGCAAGAACTTTTAATTCTATCTTCTTTTGATAATGAATCTTTACTAAAAACAACGAAGGAGAAGAAACTGGATCAATTCTTGCAACAATACAGGAACGTGCCATTTCTGAAATGTTATTGGTCTATAGAGCTAATTTTGAAAGATCATTTGTTTCACTAATTGCCAGGATTGTTCGTACGATTGATGGCATTTGCTCCAGAAACTTCTTAGAACTGAATCATTACACTGATCTAATGAAAGATGTATCATTCTTTACAGAAAACCTGAAGGCTTTTCATCTTCTAATTCTCGTACATGAAGAAGTTTTCGAAGTCTTGATTCGTTAGTTTCAACGAAAACTCCTGTAATTCTGCTTTTATAAGTTCCGTATTTTCTGAAATCCGGAGGTGTTTCTAAGGTATCAGAAACGATTGGTAAAATAGATTGTTCCAGGTTCAAAATAACATATCTAAATTTCGATTCGTTGCTCATGATTCGAGCTACTAAAAAAGAGCCTCAACTTGCTTAAACCATAAAGCTGGATTCTCCTTCCAGAAAGGCAGCAGTTTTACAATACAAGCGGTTTCAACAGCAGCTTTCGGAAGAAACATGTTGGCGTTTTGCTGCGAATGAGTTCCTTGCTGAATTGGTTGATTTATTTGTGGATCTTCGTTATTCATTCGAGTCTACAACGTTCGGGTTCTGGCGTCTGGAATATTTCTTCGTTCGTTTTGTCTTCAATAATTATTGTTATCTCGCATATTTTTTAATTCATCACATCGGGGTTAGCAATTAATATGGATATTGTCTTTCCGTATTATAAATACATTAAACAATTAATTCGCAAAGATGATTATTATTATTAAATTGATTTTGAATATTTATTTCAATGCATGTGTTTGATTTAAGGTTTGAAAATAAAATGAATGAATGACTTTTTTATTTAACAAAATTGAAATGTTTAAATGACGACTGCTTGAATCGCGTCTAATTGGCTTCAAAAATAATCATTTGTCAATAACAATAAGTAGACTTCTTCATGACCGACGGTGAAGGAAAAGCGAAGGGGTTGAAAATAATCTCGAGCGACAACTTTGATGATCACTACATGTGAAGCGATAATAGCGTCACTTACTGTTAAAAACATTTTTTATACAAAGAAGCTTAATACATTGAATATTAAATACCACGTAATAAAAATCATTGTATATTAAAGTTGTTTAAAATATTCTACCAAATGAATTAAGATTTTCCTCATGACTTTGATGAACCCTTATGTATTCTTTTGCTCGACTATACACGTACGGTCTTCCAACGACCACAAGGGAAACAATCTTATCATAATTACATTTATATGTAATTGTATGCATTGTGCATTTATATGCACAAAATGATTTGTGAATATAAATTTCATTAATAATTTGTCTACCATGATATTCGTTTCTAGATAAATAAGCACATGATAGATAAGAAAAATATTAGGAAGATTGCTAAAGGATTACGACATTTTTTTTCTGGAACATTCTATACCTCCATAAAATGACGGTGCACCTTTTACAGTGCGTTGCATAAATATATTCACCCCTCATATTTTCGATGATCTGAGCTTTCAATACTAATTCGTAGTGTATACAAAATAAATTATGTAAAATAAAATTGACGTACTAATATAAATATTAAGCTGCATTCCATAAAACTTGATTTTTAGACGTTACTTAAATGTACTGATTTTGTAAATTCTTTTTATTTTTGTGTTCATTTATTTCATTTTACATTCGTAAGAATCGTTTGTAAAGGTTAGAAGGTGAAATGCCTCGTGAAAAAGAACTTTCATAAAGAGAAAAAGCCATGATTAATGCTTTTCGCATTGAAAGCAAAGGTTACAGTTACATCGCGAAACAAGTAGATTGTTCAAGAAGAATTATTGGCGATTATGTTAGTAAAAGACATAGTCATGGTGAGATGAAACATTCAAGTTGCTCTCCAAAAGTGTTTCTGCAAAATAAACGTAAAATTCTACTATCAGCTTTCAACTCAACAGTGTCACTGATTCAACAGCGAGATGATTGGAAATTAAATGTTGCAAAAAATACATTTCATCGAACCATTGTAACATCTCCATACATTATTAGAGCGAAAATGATATCGGCGTCGCAACGGAAAATGGAAGATAAATCAGTGAATTCATTCTCATTCGCTGAAGCAAACATGAGAACAGATTGGAAAAATGTTGATAAAAATACGTATATATTTTGTAAGAAATTAACGTTTTGTAGTTACAATTTGTATTTTGGAGGTTATATTTAATGATGAAAAAAAAAATACAATCTAGATGGGCCAAATAAAATACAATAAAACAGTTTTTCCTAAACGATTGATATATTTATGGAACACTTGAAAATTATCTCTTATACATACCTTTTATGAATATTTACGTTAACACGCAAATTTTTTTACATAATTTGTTTACACATTACGAATTAATATTTAAAAAATATTGGTCATAATTTTCAGTCGAAAACTCAGATTAATAAAAACAAAGGGTTGTAAGTTCTATATGAAGGCAATTTCGATCCGAAGGCCCACTATCTTCCAAAACATTTATAATTTAAGAGCGCTGAAACTATGATCGACTCGAACAGTTAACATTTTGTTAAAAGAAGAAGACCGCTGTCCTGTTTGAACGTGAATAAAAAATAGTTGTTTCTTAAAAGAGTTTTCCAATTTAATTTCAATAACAAAAAGTCATCCTTGTAGGATGTTGTATACTTATGCAACACACTGTAGATAGGGACAGACTAGAGTGAATCCGGCCGTCAGAAGACCAGCACGGATATGCGACCTTACTCAAACGGGTATACGCGGAATGCAACACTCTGTATTGTTAAAGTAATTAAACGAATCAAGTAGCAAAGTAAAATGCAATCAAAAAATGAAGATATATACTTACGCTATTGACGTGCATCGCTAATTCCCATCCACCGAGTTTGACGATACCATTAGAAGTCAAATAGACGCAATGCGAGTTGATGGCAGTATGCACGTACCCGCGCATGTGAGAATGTCTTAAAGCATCGGATAGTCTTCCTCCGCATCTCGCGATACCTTGTATAGATATTCGTTCACCCTGATCATGTAGATAATGATAAAGGGTACAATCAATGGATTCAAAAATTGACACTAAACCATGGTCGTCTGTGTAAGTACTGGCCATCAACAGCAGCACATTTGGATGACGTATTTCTCTAACAAATAAAAAATGAGACAAAATAAACAATAATATGAAAAATTATTTCAAAAATTAGGAAGAACTTAAATTTGTTCTTAACTTTCTTTGAATGGATGCACAGTTTTTATTCGATCAAGACAAGATTTAAAAGACATTAACTTATTAAGACTTATTAATAAAATGTTACTACAGGTAGGTTTAAAGACTAAATTATGGACATAATTTAACATGTATTTTGACGTGTAAATGATAATTTTAAGTATAACGAAGTATGACAATATTGTATACTATATATTGTAATTTTATTAATTACAAAGAGATATAAAACAAACTTAGCATACATATTAATGTATAAGATTGTTTTCATATCTTTTATCGTGAATAATACATACGTAATTCAGAAGAATAGAGAAATATACATTCTTTTAAATATGTATTATTCTTATAAAGAAATATACAATCTCATAAAAAAGTATTCTTTTACCGCAATTGCTAATTTCAATAATTTTATTTCAAGAGTGATACTTACGAAAGTACATCTAAATCTGCTTTCACAGCGTCTCTGCACTCTGGATGCGAATGCCTCTTCAGAGAAACTCTGGTATTTTGCCACTCGGCAAAAATTAGTTCCAGATATCGATCTTCTGTACCGGCTACCCATCCAATTTCGAAAATTTCTGACGGTGGTATGTGCGGCACACCCGGTATAAGAGATATCGGTTCATATAATTTACGTTCATTGTCATACTTATTGTTATTATTTTTGGCTAAAAGATCGGCTCTCCTTTTATCCGGGCTAGTCGGTACTTCCGTCTCCACGTCGTCAGAAAACCGCCTACGATCTATGAATGCTTGCAAAGCATTACGGTAAGATTCGCTAAAATCAAAGAAAACAGTATTCTAAATTATTATTTATGAAGACATTATTATAAGTTTAGTAATTCATAATTCAAACATAGCATTATTTTATCATGTAGATGGTATGGTGCTGTTAAAGTTAAAAATTTACAAGTAATTAAAGAATATAATACTGTGTTATATTTATTACTTTATTTTAACTAGTTGAATTATATTTAAAAATATGAGAATTATTGGATTTAATAGATCTAATCAGTTAAGGGATGAATATAGTAATATTATGTACAAAATATAAATTAAAAATATTATTGAATATCTGTAAATAGTGTAAAATATTATATGAATATTATAACTAAATAATACATTACTATTATAAAATATTTATAAAGGAAATAATTGCAAAAACCAGGTATTAAAATATTGCAAAATATATTATATATCTCAGATAATTATATAAATTACTGTATATATTTATGTACCATATTATGAATAATACAAAAAAACTGTTATAAGCATACTAAATATAATAGCACCATGTTTAAAATACATATTAGGAGTATAATTATTAAATACTAATAAAGTTTGTAATTTTATACATATAATTAATTATTCATTATCAGAAAATATAATATGTATCATATTAATGTTATATAATATTATAATTCCAAAACATCTATTGGAAAAATATCTTCTGGAAAAACCAGAAATAATAACAGTATAAATAATACTGAAAACTATTATAAATACATGTATTAAACATAACAGCACCATTTTTGAAATACAAATTAACATTATAATGGTATATTACATGTTCATAAAGTATGGAATTTATTTACTTATATAGTATGTTAATTGCATATGACAAGTTATGGCTGAAATATTTATTAAAAAATTACCTCTTAAATCAAAAGTAACAATACAATCAGTAATGTAAATTAATAGTATAATTGTTAAATATTAATTTTGTAAATATATCAAATACTAATAACATATTCATTATACATATTAATATTAGCCAATAAATTATTGTTATACGATATTTATACAAAACTGGCAACAAATAGATTTCCTTTTATCGAATAAAGATTATAATAAAATCTTCGGTAATTTTTTAACGATTTATAAATATTTAAAAATATTATTCAAAAAGCACTGTTTAATATTTGATAAAATAAATCCATTTGTCTTATATCGTATGCGGTCGATTTAGTAATCATTTACACATTTACGTCGAAAAATTATTTCCGCAGGATTTTTATCCTTTATGATTCACCTCACTGCTATTATTTATACTCACAGTTATTTCAATTTAAAGATTACTTGCAATGATAATCACTGTATATATTTTGCAGCACATAATATACAGAAATGCGCACATGACAGATGATAACTTGTACGTCGATCGTCTTTTTACAAAACGTTACGATAATGCGTCAAAAAAATGTGACCGATTTATTTTCACGATATAAATGCAATGCAGGAATCGAAAAACGACAGGGATCATGTTAGAAGCGAGAAAACATTATAACTACTTCAAGAATAAAGTATAACACGAACTGGTTCGGAAGAACCACCGTGGACGCTGTCAATTTGAATTATCCTTTTATAGCACACGCGACAAAATAGGTTAAGACGTTTATCGTTTCCACGGGTGAAAATATAACACTTACCTGACAGTTCGTCTGCGACTGTATCTCATTACACCTCGTTTTTTCACGATATCTGTCATTTTTTTAAATGAAATAAATGATCGACTTTTTGTTTTTGAAACACGATATTATTCTTATGACCTCTAACACCGTTGATACTGCGTATACTAGATCGAATAATCCATCGATATTAACAATATTAACCAAAATTCCCTATTGGCCATTGCCGAATTTCTGAAATCTAATTGGCGCGCGTAAATTTGAATTCAGCAGTTGAAAAAGAAAAGTTAATGCATTAAAAACAATTGTATTTATGTACATTTCACAAGATATTCGGTTAAATGTCAACCGAGTAACGTTATTCTATTCGAGTTCCGAAATTCTAACCAATGTACAAGTAAATTTCGCTGTAGTTCGATGTTCGCAGCATGTAAACGATTTCCCGCGGAAGGTGTGGTGATAATGATCGCTATTTTCTCGTGTTCAGTGAGGTTTAACATGATCACAATGAGCCGGAACCCGACCTAACATTGAACTTTCGAAGGAAAAAATACGAGTGCTACGTCACTTTGGATTCTATACACATGTACACCAGGTGGAGAGTATTTGCTCTATTAAATGCAGGATTTGTTTTACGTGTATGTATGTGCTTATATCGTTTTAAAATATGTAATGTAATTATTTATTATACTATCTACAAACGAATCATGTCAATTTGTAAAAACGTACGATGTAACCGAGTGAAGTTAGCGGCTACTATTTTCTTCTCATTGTTATAAAGTGTATGGGGTGTAATTGTTAAAACGCGATATTACAATATATGTTATTACATATAATGTATAATATGTCATATTATATTGTGATATATTATATTTTATATTAATATTTAATTTATAAATATCATATAAAAATATTTTCTAATTTCTTATGTTTATAAGGTATTTAATAAATTTCTTATATTATACAGGATGTCCCATTTGAAATGAGTCACATGATTATCTTCTAAACTATTTGTTATTTAAAAAAATGTTTCCACAAAAAGTTATTTGGTTTTAAAAGAGATATTTAATTATGGACAGAAATGTTGCTTAAGTGAATTATTGTGATTTCATAATAATTCTTGTTTCTCTATCGTAATATTTTTATCTGATAGATAGAATATATTATTATTTATTCACTAATTGTACGATTTCAGTACTCATTTCAATGGAATTTAATGTGAAAATTTTCTACGTAAATATGTGTGTTAAATATGTTTTAATAGACTTACTTATTTAAGCCACACTGCTTTTGTGCTGGATTCCACCCATTTCGATCTCTGTGTATGATATCTCTGTAAAGAAAGAAAAAGCAAACAAACATTACATGTGTAAATATTTACACGTAAAAGAATATATGAAATTTTAGTTTTATTTTGCGAATTTTATTAGGCATTTGAAAATTGCTTAAAATATTACATTTTATGAAACCGAATAAACTTAATATAAAATTAATTTGAACTAAATGTATGGATATATTGATGTATATCTCATTCCATAATGAAACTATTAATAGTGATATATAAACAAATATTTATTTTTAATATTAAATACAATATTTTTATAAAGTTGAATACACTCAAAATACACTTATTGTTAGAATACATGCGATATGTTAATACACATATCGATTTATACAAGTTGTATATAAAAATAAAGAATTATTTAAATTTACAAAACAAAATTTCTCTTTTTTTATCAATAACGTATGATTATTTTGATTATCCCAATTTATAAATTTAGGCATTCTTTATATTATACATACATATGATATACGTGCGAAGTTTTTACACTATTTACAATCACTATTTACAAATTAAAGTGGAGTAGTAATTTTTCCGATTAAAACTCGCTTTCAATGCATTCGTAATATTTCACGGGAAATTATATTGATTATTTTGCTTCGTCCCAGATAACATCATAGTTTTATTAAACTTAATCCACTTTTCCAATTCGTCCGTCGGTTGCAACGGTACGGGTAATAAAGTGTAAAGATATTTCGAAATATTAGTAAAGTCTCTAGAGAAAAAGGACGAGATGCATCAATTTCATTCGAGCGCAATCGAAATAACTAGGCAGGTCAGTAGAACAACTCAACCGGGAAAAAAAAGAATTATAGTACCGCGAAAAGTGAATAACCTGTAACGTTTGTTTCTCGTTCGCGAAATTCCACTTATACTTTCTCCGATTCCTTTTTCATGGATCGTAGAGTAACGACAAGATTATTTTTGTTCCTACTTAAACGATCCTTTGTTCTTTCTTTGTTTTCGAAAGAACAAGAAAGAATCAATCGATATTCACTTTATGTTAAAAATTGCATATTTTGCACTTCTTTTGAGAAGAGATTCACGATCAACAGATCGAGAAAATCAATTTCCCTTTTTTTTTATATAAATCTATAGTTTAGTAAAAACCTGATAAAATTGTCTAGAAAATGCTTATAAAATTATTTCATAGATTTATAATATTTAGTATATTTTTATTTTATATTTATTTCATAAATATATCTTTTGAAGTATTATTTACGAGTAGTTACGAAAACTTGCAAAATCGAGTCCAATTCTTGACATAAATACTGAGACAAAAATTCTATCTATTTATTGAAGTACTATTAAACAATATTTTATTTTAAACGATTGAATTTAAATCATGTGCAATGAAAATACAGCTATTAATTAAAAATGACGATATCGATCTTCTACGTCACTGTTTTTAGTTAAGTCTTCGAAGGTTAATTACATATTTCTTTTTTCGGAAATGAAATGATATTTTAGTTCCAGTAAATTTAAAACTAGCGCTTGTTTCATTAACCCCTTGCGTTATTAAATTCTGTTGAATTAAACATTTTGTGTATAAATATGTATTGTTGTATTGTATGTATTACATTTAATGCATTAAATTAAATGTACAGAAATAGATACACTCCTGATTGGTGAAATCAGGCGTAAACGGCAATTTCTTCAATTGAATTCAAACATTTGAACAGCGTTCGTTTAAGAAATCTTCACAATTAATTAAACTCTGCACAACGATTCAAACAGCGAGTGGGTGAAATTGATAGTAATGACGTTGAAATTTTCCGGTCCGCGAATGTTCTAGTAATTACCGCATTTTCTGTTCACACTAACCTCATGTTACGATTGCTTATAATAAACAACATAAACTACAGATCGCACGATACGCAAGCTGTTTATAATGGAAGTGGGCTAATTTGTTAAGAATATTGTATTTTTTATAATTCTTAAGTTTTTGCGTTTCATAATGCTAAAAAATATGTCGAATTAAATTTTCTTAAAAAATGAAGTTGTCTTATATTCACTATAAAGGTCATATTGATGATTATACTGCGGAAGAATATGTAGGGTAGATATAATATTTTTTGTTATTTTAATCATTTTCGTACCATTTACCGATATATAACTAAAGAAAAAATGTGGACATAAAAGTAAAAATGTGTACTGCAAAATGTAAAGAAAATTGAAATATCATAAGGTGGATAATTTATATTTTAATGGAAAATATAAATATTTGAAATAAAATTATACTATTACATAAAATTTTGCACTATTTGTGAGAATATCGTTTAGAGACAAATTGGAGCCATTCGTCAAACTAAAAAATACGAAAGGCCCTCAATATAAATTATTTTCAATTAATTACACATACTGATTACTAACAAACAATAGAAATTTATTATTATAAAGAAGGGTACTGAGTACCGGTATCCGTTTAACTTTTTTTCGTTACAATTTATTTTTTCTGCTTTTTAGATTGTTCTTCCTTTCTAATTTTATAGCTTTAGTTTATTCATTTTCTTTTATGTTTGTTTTCTTTCTTTATTTCTCTTTACTTCGACATGTTCCGGAACTGAATTACTTTCGCAGTATTATTTATCGACATTCCGTTATTCTCCATAATAATTAAATACGAAGAAATTTATTTTGTCGAGAAAAATGAAAGAATTTGCAAATTTTTAAATTTATCTTTGTGGTTTTATCTACACTTTGAAATTTAGTAATTTGAAATTTTAATAGCTTGAAAATTTGTAAAGTTGGAAATCTGGAAAATTGGAACTTCGGAAATTATAAATTGGAGATTTAGAAATATAGGAAGCTTGAACATTTGGAAATTTATGAATGCAAGAAAATTATAAATTTCAGAGTATTGAATATTCAAAATTTGGTATTTTCGAAATTTTCGAACTGGGGCTCTGATTTAACGATGTGGGTATGTGGGCTTTCATAATTTTGAGAATTGAGAAGTTTGGGAATTTAAAAATTTAGAAATATAGACGTTTCGATTTTGGAATTTGGAAATATAGAAATTTTAATTTTGGAATTTGTGAATTTCTGTATTTGGAGATGTGAAAATTTGAAAATTTACACTTATCATTGATAACATCGTATTAAAGAATTAATTTAATCAATTAAATTAGCGCAGTACACCTGGAATTGTCAATTAGAAATATAATTAAAAATATACTTTAATCAGTTTATAGTTAATTGAATCGATTAATTAGTTGGGTTGATCGTATAAATATTAATGAGCCGAAATTTAACAAAGTATTAATTAAGCGGTCAATAAGAGGCGTAGCAAGTATAGCAGCAATATTGAAAATTATAATTCCTTCTTGGTTTTATCGATAAACATGAGACGAAAGCTAATGAAGACTTTCCAATTTATACATGAAGGCTAGTCTCGCTGCTGGTGTGTACAAGGATTCGAGCTTGTTTGAAATTCACGTCGTAACGTAACGGTGAGCATCATTTGCAAAATAATCATGTTTATTCCTAGCTCAGTTAGATTAGGAACGTCTAGGATAAGAGAAGATACACGTAATGATAACGCAATGTTATAAGTAATCTGGAGATGCTGAACATATACATATAGAACTGCAGTACTCTTCCGTGATTTGTATCAGTCCGTATGTGGGCAGTTACACGATCATCGATGAATCTTTTTAGACCCAGGAACCAGTTTTCTTTCACTCACTGTATACGTTCCTGGTTATTATGTAAAAAATATACTACGAGAAATTATTCAGGTCGGTCATAATTTAATTTCGCGCATTTTAGGTGTTAAGGTCACCCAAAACCAAATATGATAAAATAAGGTATCCATCATTGTTTAATTTGAAAGTGGGGCAATTATTTGAAAAAAATAAAGATAGCGATAACAATAGACTAAACTTGATATGATATTTTTATCTGTAAACAATCTATAGTCAAAGTAATTAATTTTCTCTAATATTTGTGCAATGGAAGGTGATTTACGGTATTGGAAAGACGTTTATTTTGAAAGAGGTGTAAGTTCTCGTTAGGTTTAAATTCTTTTTAGCTGAAGACATTACGGTACAATTTAGCTCCGGTATTTGAGTAATACTGACAATACTGTGAAAAACTATAAATTGTATAATATCGGTGGTATATGGTATCATTGCTGATTTCTATTACCAGCTTGCAAGTTCTAGTTCAGCTTCTAATAAATACTCAACAAAGTCGACACGATTCTTGTTTTAATATCGGTACACAAAACCCCTTAACAATTTTACCGTTACTTGAAGATTAATTACGAATTTTTACTTATTTTATTAAAAAAAAATATAGCTTAGAATGATTTCAATGAAAATTATAACTATGATGCATATGAAAGTTGCTAGGCTTTAAATATCGGTAATATAATTTAATATGTTAAAGTATACAGAAGACGATGCAACAGTCTCAACGAAATCACGATTTGACTTGTGTAACTTGTAAGAAAATTACACCATAAATTAATAAATATATGTTTCAGTAAAGGCAAGCTTTTATGAGTAGTTAATTTTGATATCTGTATAAGTGCAGTGCAAATATTATTACAACATACTGGTTTCAAAAAAATTGAATGCCTTTTTTAATTATTTTGAAAGTTACATATGGCATCTTCTTTTAGTAGGGAAGCGATTTATTTTGTTTTGTTCACAAAAATCTTCCTATTATGATCTCTTATTTTTTTAAAGTTCGTCTACAGTGCTTTATTCCAAGGTTTGATAAAAGACTAGGTTTAAAAAAATTACACTGAAATTTGTATTATTATTAATACATTTTTTAACCCTTATCAATTTATCAGTTAATAAACAGTTGAAATTAACGAAAGATACAAATAGTACATTAGTTATTGTTGAATTTTTATTTTAATTCAATTAGCAAAACTCGACTTCTTAGTCGACAATCGAGTTCGTGCGTCGATCGATTACTTGCGAGATATCGCTCGATTTTGATCGGACCTTCGTATGCTGAAAAAAAATCAAAATACTTCTTCGTTCTTTGTTTTCCTGTTAATAATTTTTCACACGTAAAAAAATATATTGGGTTATTTAGAATTGTATTTTTATCAATGTTCATGAATTAAGTTTAATTCACAAATTTTGAAGACGTGCTTCCAAGTCCGCGTTTTAATAATAAATTCATTTAGTTTTTGAAGTTACTCTGTTTTTGTTTTATTTTAAATATTATAACCTCCTCATATTTCATCAGTTATTTTTGAAATTGTACAAAAAGTTTACGATAATACATTGATATTATCAATGAATTATATTTAGTCTAATATTACTATCATTAAGTGATTACAATCTTTATGAGTTTCTCCTATTCACAAATATAAGGACACAAAATTACAATTACTCATTAGATAATAACAATAACAATTATTAATTAGAAAAGATATATTCTTCTCTCTTTAAAATGATCTAGAAAGTATTTCTCCTTACAGAATACGTTACTTCGTTAAAGAAAACAAAGTTTGTTTAGATGCAACAGCTGTTAAGCAAGTTCTGTTATTTTTAGTAAATGATGAACGAGTTACCAAGGATATAATTATTCGAAGTCATCTCGTTAAATCGAAAGTGTAGGAAATTTATAGAAATCAATTTCTCCGAGAAATAATTGGTTGGTAGCCATACTACAGGTTTTGTTTATGTGATCTAGATTAGCGAAAACAAATAGAAAATATATAGATGTAAACTACGCATCCTATGGCCGCATTTCATATTTTTCGCACTAGAAAACTGGTCAACCAGTTTCATCAATTGCTGTGTGTACTTATTTACTATCAACGTTGAAGCAAGTATTGGTCGAGAAAAAATATTTCAATTTTCTTACAATTTTCAGGATATACCGATATCAGATACGCACATATCAAGTCGACGTGGCTAGCTTAGTTCCTATGTCCGCAATTTTATTTAATACAAATTGAGATTATGAAGTGTTTAAAAATTGAAATTTTATTATTGTTGTAATATAAACATCTTGATTTGATACTTCATTCGTAAATATAGTATATAACAATAATATTCTAAATGTGTCATTAATTTTGGTAAATTTTCGATTGAGTTTTACTTATTTACCAATATATAAAATAAACATGCAATATATATGTAGTATTGAGTATTTATATAATTTTCAAGCCGAAGTAATTGATTACATATAAAGAGAGACAGATGCAATCTTACACATAAAGAAAAAGAAAATGAGAAAAGCAAAATGGAGAGGAAGAATGTCGATTAGGTGACATTGCATGAAAAGGATCTACAAACTTTTATATATAGACATTTAAAAAACGAGTATTCTCATATTTAGAAGATTAAAAATGTTCAAATTCCTAAACTTCACAATTAAAAAATGTTCAAATTATCAAATTTGGAAATTTATGAAATTACAGATTTTCAAATATAGAAATTTGCAGAACTATAGATTCTCGAATTTTGAAAGTTAAAAAATGACAAATTCTCATACTTAAAAATTGACAAAATTACAAACGTTCAAGTTTGTAAAATTTCAAATGCTACATAGAACTCTCTCTATCTCTTTCTATACAGTATAATCAACTGTTGTAGTTTCACCTGTAGTAATATAATCAGAATCGTTTGTACTCGTAAGTGCCCGTTGAGTGTATTTGCATACGAATAAAATCTGAAATTTTTTACTTCAAACTGAACGTCATCAAAATGTAGTAAACTATATTACACTGTAATTAAGTGCTGACGTCTTTAATTGCTTTAATGATACATGTGTATGCAATTTGAAAATGTTAAGGTCAAATATGCTTTTCATCTACAAACAGATTTTATATACTTATTTATAAAAAGTTCGAATTACATTATTGAATGATGTGTAATGAATCATGTGTAAATCTATGAAATAAATTTGTATATTCGAAAAAATAAATTTGCTCTTTAATCATTAAGTTTAACAATGCTTTCCTGCGTCTAATAAATGTAAAATATATTTTTACAGTTATGAGAAGTAGAGTTCGTTTACCGAGCTTAAAGTGTAACAGATTAGAGGAACTTAACAGTATATTTCATGTTTTAAACGGGTACTATAAATGTCGTCCAAGCCTTCTCTTATACCAAGACGAAACGATTAACAGGGAAAGCATACACAGCACATTAGTATGCTTAATAAACCTTTATTGTGTGCTCGTGCAGTAAGAACTGGTCTGTTGCTATTTTCAGATCTGCATCGTCACAGTTTCATTAGCAGCAATTATGTAATGTAAAATACGATGATCCGCGATTTCAAAAAAATGTTATTATGCAAATACACTTGTGTACATGTATGAAAGCATCTTACTGTTTAATCTTTCCTATAGATACGACAGGTGAACATAATCGTTTGTATACGTACTGGTTTCGATCAAATAATACATAAGAGTGGATACTAAGTAATTCCTAATTGAAAAAATAAGAAAAAAATATAAATTAGATTTTGTAATTTGCAGTTTGATTTTCAGGAAAATTAAGTTTGAAAATTCACTATACTTTTTTGCTATTATGGCAATTTTATTTTCTGTTGAGCTATATTAACGCGTATTGTGCTCCACATTTCATAATGTAAGAAGTGTAAGGATGGCTTTTTGTTATTGTAATTAAATTAGAGAGCTGTTCTGAAAAATAATTATTTGTTATTCACGAACAATCATGACTGCGGTCTTCTTCTTTTAACAAAATACTAACTGTTAGAGCCAATCATAGTTTCAACGCTTTCAAATTATAAATGTTTTGAATTGCCTTCACACAGGTCTTCACACGACTTACAGAAGATTTTTAAATGATAATTATGATTATTGGACAGAACGTGGAAAGCCCAGTCTCCAAGGTCTACAGATCCTACTCGTGGACTTTAATTTATGGAAATACATTGAGTAAAAGTAGATAGTACCGATATCGAAAGTGAGGACCAATTATGCATTTAGGTACATGCTTCGGTAATTGGACGGGCATAGCTATATGTATATTCGACAACGGGGATAACAATTTTAGCAAATTTGCAGCTGAAAAAGTAAAATTCGTTCGATTGAAAATTTGTTTTGTGTTTTTCTTTCAAGATAATACCATTCGCGTGCTATTTTTCTAATACAATAGTTAGTTACACTATTTTCTAATACAATAGTTTACGTTAGTCGACAGAAAATAGCAGTGCCATAACAGCAAAGAACGTAGTAGATTATCCAATTCGATTTCCTCGAACGTAAGTAGAAAATCAACAAACTTTATTGCACATTTCATTCTTATTTTTCTATAAGGAATTACGTGGTGTTCTCTTTTACATAGTTATACTGCTTGTATAAGATGTATGCAGATAACCGTCTTGAAATGCGAAATGTAGAAATATAGAAATTTCAAATCAAATTTTCTACTTTTCAAATTTTTCAACTTCAAAGTTTAGAAAGTGGAAATTTAGAAACTTAGATATACAAAAATTAAGAAATTAAAATATACAAAATTTAGAAGTACAGCGATTTGGAGATTTAATTTTTGGATATAAAAGTTCCGAATTCAAAGTTTCAAATTAAGAAATTTATTACCAATCGGTACTAGTGAGTGCACTAATTTAAATATCTGCTGACGATATCATTAGCCATTTCAATTCATGTATCAAGCTCGTGAGAGCTGGAAATCGAAATTAATATCGATTATGATATCATGATACCAATAAATAAAACGGTATATTAACAATTTATAAATAAGAAAAAATATTGTCTTTTCAATTAAACAAAAATTCGTTGATTCATACAATTTTATATTATAAGAAATAAATGTTTGAGTCAAAATGTAATATGTTATACAACTAAATACAAAAGATATAATAATTTTCTCATTTTGTGACATAAATTAAAGGCTATATTAGAATTAAGCAACATTATACACTTTATAATTCGAGACAGAAATTCTAATTATGTTAATGCTTCTGCGAAAGCGAGTACATCAGATTGATCACCTGATTGATTTTTTAGTTATTTTTATTAACCGGAGGAACGACGCTTGATGTCGAAGGTTCATTCTGCGTTGTTATTCGATAGAAAAGATTATATTTCGAATTTTCGAAATATTTTCAATTGTAAAAATTTAACAGATAGCATTTAAAAATTTGTGCTTATAAATAATGCAAAAAACTAATTTCTGAAACCTAAATTATTAATTTAATTATGATCCCTGAATCTTTTGTTATACGATTTTTCAGTTTTGGAAAAATTACACTTGAACTTTCATTCCTGACAACAAAATAATAATATTAAACACATTTTAGCAGTTATTTGTAACTATATGTAGTTATATGTAACTATGAATGAGGAAAAATATTTGTCATCATTTACTTACGCTTAAGAAAATAGAATTTGATAATATATTACTTTCTGGCATCTTTGAAATTTTGTGCGATTCTTCATTTTATCAAGTCTATCAAGTTGCATGTGATTATCTGTGATAATCTACGTGTAAAATGAAACAGTTTAATATACAAGTATTAATCACCATCAAAATTTTCAATCATCCACAGCTGTTAAAATCAATATACTTGAAACGATGCATTTAATCCGAGGAATGTCAGTTGCACGGTACATTAATTTTACGTAATTTTGTAGCACAGTTATCTCAACTCCGTAATGTTAGATAAGCGAAAATATTTGTTGCGAAACCAGATCGAACCACCAAATGCAAGAACCGAGAAATGACCTATAGAAACGCACCGATACCACAAATTCTATTAAAGCGGCGATAACGTGGCTCGCGTACACAGTTGCATCGATGATAAAACTAACGATCATCGTTTTCATTGCGAACGTTCCCGGTGTTTTAGAGCAGGGGAACCCGGTCGCAGCGACGTCTACGATAAAGCATAATTCTCGTGTAGACAAGTTATGTTATAGGTGAAGGTTACCGTGTCAGCTGGCTGATAAACAGCACGCGGAAAAGTGTGCTAAAAATTTCTGCTTAAAATTACGTGTACATATCATTTTTAAATTTAAAAGTTCATATTATTATAAGGACATAATTGTCGACAATTAAGGATTAATATTTGAATTATTATGAAAGTGGTGTAAGTTCATTTAAAAAAAAAGTGAGATAGCACGTAATATGTACTTATTTAGTATAAACTTCTTATTTATAACTAGCTAATAAATATTGAGTTTAAAATTTGTCAATAAAAGAAACTGCGCAGCCATTGATTATAAAACAATGTAGACGAAATAATAAATTTATTTTACACGAAATGATACGAAAGGATTTCGTTTCAATAAAAAATCTACGGAATGCAATTCAAAACGAATAAGAAAAACCTAAACTCTTGGTTTTGCAAAAATGCACCATACACTATTTTATATAAAACATAGATGGAGGATGCAGAATTTAAGACGTTAGATTTATCACCTACATGTTAGAGAAGACTATCAAAATTTAAAAAAAATGTGCAGGCACTTTGTATAATGATGCCATATTTATTACACGCGAAAAATATAAGGATATGGAGCAATTATTACAGTACATACTTCTGAAGCATTATAAATATTTCAAAACACTGCCACATAAAGAGCGCAAATAAATAATAGCAATATTTTATGTTAAGTTTAACAATATATAAACATAATTAACGTTCAAAACAGAAAATACTCTCCTATTTTATTTCTTGTTATTATTTATAAACAAAACTGATTTAATATGAAATATATTTTAAGTGATATTTAATTTCTCATAATTGAAATTAAATGATTTTTACATTTAATTATGAAAGTGGTGTAAGTCCATTTATATTTTATTCACATTCGCCTAAAAGAAATTTATGTAATCAAAGTAGAAACATTGCCAGACTTGACATAATTAACCTATATTTTGTAATTGACTAATATGTTAACCTTAATTTTTTTCGAAACCAAAAAAAAGAACTTCGCCATTTTCAAAATAAACGGTCCATTTATTTCTTCATTTTATTACGTCCTTTTCTATGTCGGGTATTTTTATTATTTCTAGCAATAAGGTTTTGATCATGCGTAAGTTCTCTGAACTTCTAAAGGTTGATCATTCTCCGCATTTTTTTATAATTGGTTCTTCAAGGGAAATGTGTTTGAAAGTGGTAACTTATTATAGCTTCAGATTCTTACTAAATTTTTAAAAATTCCAAGAAAGAGTTTTTGTTAACTTAAAAAATTTACTTTGTTTTAAATGTTGGTTTGTTATTATAAATTGAGTAATATAGTCACAAGACTTTCGACAGCTATAATTAAGAATTACTGAAAATATTTTTGATTTTTTAAAATGTACTACACAAATATGATTTATTTACAATTATGAAAGTTATTGCAGGGTCTCGAAATAAAATAAACATATTTTTCTAACGAATGATACAATTATTATTATAGTTAATGTTTTATCATTCATTAATTACTTTATTATTACTTATACTTATTTCTTTAGTTAATTATAATTATTATAATCATATGTCAAGTACTTGTAAATAAAATGTTCTTGTATATTAACTATTAAAAATCGAAATAGCTTTGCTGTTGGGATTTCACAATTGCATTATATGTAGAAAATGAAAGGCTCCATTAACGAGATATGTAAAGAATTCCACTTAAGTCTCTGTTCATTTATTATAGCAACCGTTTCACATAATAGAAAAGAATTCATACTTTAAATAGAAGTTGATATTTATATTAACTGTTATTATTATGAAGAAAAAATTGTCGACAGTTAAGAGTTCTTATTCGTTTTTTCATTTCATTCTGTACTATTTCAACGATTTTGTCAATGTCTCATAATAATTAATTGTTTCTAGCAATAAATTTTTGAATATACGTAATAATATAAACACTGACAATGTAACAGGTTTTTATATGAAACCCACTACGATACAAGACATGTAAAAAACGCATGCTAATATTAAACTGGTTTCGTACGAAGGAAATACACAAAAGATAACCAAAATTTTCATTCATTATTTAGAGTGGTTCTGCCGTGACAAAAGTTAAAACATTTATTAATATGACCAGCGAAGTATTTTCAATAAAAAAATTGGTTGCACAGCACATAATTTTGAATATAATATTGATGCAAAATATGTAAAACGCATCAACAATATAATAAATATTTTTTGAAGAATGCACTTAGCCTTTTATAAGCCTTTATATCTGAAATTATCCAATAAATCATCTTCATTTCTTTCATGTAACTCTTATCACATTTTTCTATAATCCTTTAGTTTTTTTTTAAAGAAAATTTAAAATAACGTTATCATATTATAATTAAAAATGTACTTCCAGCAAACGTTTCTTTTATGGGTAATAAATTTTGGAAAATTTAGCATTTTCAACTTGTAAGGAAATAAACTACAATTTACACAGTATTTTTATTACATAACATTTTGTGATGTTTTGTGATAACGGAAGTTATTAGCAAATGAATAGCGGAAATTATTTGTTAATGAATCATGTGTTCCTATTTGCTTTTCCCCGGTCTTTTCGAAGCTTCCGGTAACGGGAGATCACGCGTGAAACGTTTGGGAATTGATTGTGAAATTATTGTGGCAAACTTTATTTAATACGAAGAGTTTCAGGTGTAAAGATTCTTCGTGAAAGTACATATTCATACGTTTAATTGATGGTATTCATCGTTCGACGAGACGATGAGAAATGTAGTCTAACAACAGCTGCTTCCATTATTACAATCGTATGCAAAACAAGCATTGATGAGTTTTTTCCCTTACTGTATACTTTCACCGTTTTAAGAAATGCTTTCTAAACCTTAATTTCTATACAGAATATTTATACGAAACGTTATATGGCTTTGTTAATTGTCTGTGTTCGTTACGATAATTTTCTCAGTATTTGGATTAATTTTCTGATCAAATCCTACACCCCGTATGATTTCATTAATATTCACTTGAACTACATTTTTGCGAAGTTATAAACTTCCGAGTTTTGAATTTCCGAGTTGCTGAAATATCTTTGTATGTTAAATAATTTTTGCAACGAAAAGTGAAAATTACATATCTTAATTAAATTACTTAATATTGATGTTTATTATAAAAAAATCAACGTTCTGTTTAGATCAAACTTAACCTTTTTACAATCATTATTTTTCATGCTATTGGATGCTGTGTTATATAAATGGCGAATACCGACAAAAACAATAAACTGGACTGTAGCAACTGGCAATATAAAAAGAGGTTGTTGCATGCAACATTTGAAAGTTTGCAAATTTAAACTTCGATCATCAGTATATCACAAAATTTAAAAGAATATAAATACATAAATTTGTAGAATATAAAATTGGTAAAATTCTGAATGCGTAAATTTGTAGATTTATAAATTAGCAAATTAATAAATTTGCAAATTTGTAAATTTATAAATTTGTAAATTAGAAAATTCGTAAATTTATAATAAATATTTTGTATATACCTCTAATTTTAAAAGTTTATGAATTGACAACTTAAAAAATTGTTAATTTTGTCCGAAACCAAGACATATCATACCGAAAGTGTAAAATGTCTATTGTTTTATCCGGATACTATCGAGTGACTCATTTAATAAAATTAATTGTCTAGTCGATTTCACTGATTCTGCATTACGTAAAAGTGGATCATTTGTTTCGAATGCAGGTTGAACAATTACAATAAGTATCACGCGTGCGATGCATTTAGCAACTGTAATTATCATATGCATTGTTGTAGTGCAATGAAAGAAATGCTTGTTCGTTTGTCACGAGTGCCATGAACAATGTGATGTCTCACTTTGTTGAACACCGTTTCCTGTTTATGGCATAATAATAGTGAGAGCCTTTGAGCTAAAAAAATATACCGTTGTACTTGAAATAATTATCCTTTGTTTTTCACGTTTTTTAACAAGCTCTTCAGCAAAAAAAAAAAACAGAAACCCGAACCATATGCTAACGTGTTAAATAGAATACTTTCTGGAAAGTATTGTCTATAAATTAAATTAGCAAATAAGTGTAGTAAGTAAAAAAAATAGGTAAATTATGATAATAAGAAACATATCTTAATTTACAGACTTAATTTTTTGCTAAAATGAAAACATATTACGTTAAATTAATTGTAATCTTGTTCTAAATTCGTGACACATCATAATTTTATAGCAAAATGTAGCTTTCAAAAAGTTTGTTTAATATTTTATTTGACCAAGTTCATATAAGTAGATTTGGTATGGTTTATATAAATTCTGTGAATTAAAGCATAGTATTTTTTCCCATTTGTATATAAGTGCTACTTACGGAAGATTAATGAAAAAAGAATTTAGGTAATTTAACATTCGGAAATTTGGGAAAAAGGATTTAAGGAATCCAAAAATCGAGAATTCGAGTATTTGGGAATTTATACCTTTGCACATTGGCAAATTTGACAATTTAGGTACTTTTAAAATTGGGAATTATTAATTCAATTTTTCAAATTATATGTTAATTCTGTTTACAATTTACTTACACGTTGTCTTGTATAGATTTCGCACATTCCACAGCGATTACCGAGATTACATTAATAATCACTTCGTGAAAAACGAGTAACAACAGTTCATCCATTCGATTAACTAAAATAAAAACATAAAATCAACAAAATTCGAATCGTTCTACGTATCAGAGGAATAATGATGAAACTGACGTACCATCATGTTATGAATTTGTTTTCATTTTGAAGGTTGACTTTGCGTTCTTATTTACTATCGTATAACGTATGTATGTATATTTGCCACTGGAAAACGGTTATTTCTCCGAAATCGGTTTTAATTAAAATCTTTCAAAGCAATCGTTAAAAATTGCATTTCCATTTCAATTTTGTTTCAAAAGCAGTAAACAAGTCGTATATTCCTAAAAATTGATTTTTATTACAGCTAAACTTTGATTACTTTTATACATATTCACATTTATTTCTTGCATTTGACATTAAAAATTTGATACAAAAACTATTTCATGTATAATTTTAAGTATATGTCTCGGATAAAAATAATCATTGTAATTTTTAAATTATTCAGAATATGTTCGAAAGTTTTGAGTAATAAAAAATAAAGTTTCA
The DNA here is from genome assembly GCA_036983795.1 of Megachile lagopoda. Classification (NCBI taxonomy): domain Eukaryota; kingdom Metazoa; phylum Arthropoda; class Insecta; order Hymenoptera; family Megachilidae; genus Megachile; species Megachile lagopoda. The sequence goes on from CM072800.1 coordinate 21,527,560, forward strand.
AGCTTTAGTAAGCAATTAAACCAGTTAATATCTACTTGTTCAATGAGAAAAATTAAATCTCTTCAGAATAAGTGTTTTCGCTGTTTTATGTTCAATTTTGAACCTGTACATTAAAATTATTCGAACTTACTTTTTCTATCTTTCATTTGGCATTCTAAAATAACCTTGCGTTTTTCTATCTTTAATTTATAAATAAAATTAAAATAAACGGAAAAATGAAATTATTAGTACAAATTAATAAAATAAATTTTATGTTTTAAAATGGCATCTCACATTAACGTACAACTAAATAAAAGTTTATATAAAAATAAACGTATGAGTTTAAAAAAACAAAAATCGCATTTTTATAACAGTTTAACAGATAAATTTATATGGATACGTGCGGATATCTGTAAATTAAAATTTTTATGTTGTACATTTCATGTTGTTTTAATTATTTTTCTTCTGGAGGAATAGCAAAATTATAATTTTTTATTTAACTTTGCAATTTAATTTTCATACAATTATTCTACTCAAATTTATTACTATATTATTACATTCCACATAATACTTATCTTCGTAATTTAATATATTTTATATAATTATATCATTCAAATTTGCAATTTTTTATTATAAATGTTGCTTTGTATTGTACTCAAAGTGTATTTTTAATTTTTCAATTGTGACAGCTGAATGAGTTGTAAATGATTGAAGACTGTATAAAAGGCTGTATTAATTAAAATCCACCCAATAAAAAAAAGACTTTCATACTTCGTTCATACAAAAGAAGTAGTAAACTGAGAATAAAATCGAATTTAAAATTAATTTCATAAAAACAGTAAACAAATTATTTATTAAAACAACAGCGTTACAATTTTCAACAAAACAATCGAACGATATAAAAACCTAAATATGTATGAAAAAAGTGCAAGAAATTTTAAGCATGTCTGTGGTCTAACAATACCTAATTATTGATACTACTATATTTTGGTAAAAGAAACATTTTGAACCATTTTTTATTTGAAACCTAAGCTTGCTACACCGTTATAGAGGTCATGGATGTATCGACTATAACGAGTGTTGACAGTAATTACGAAGATCTTTAAAACCAGTCTTTGTAAACACACGCACGTAATAGCAACTGGGACATTAGCAATCCGACAGTTGGAGTTTTATTAGTTTATTTTTGCCGGCAGTATTCCATTCTTCGTGTAAATAGCGTTTCATATGGCTGTACCGAATTTATTGGATTGTTACATATTTCTGAAATGGTAAATGTTTAAATACCGAAAATCTAAGACGATTTAATCACATAACAGCTTGACAAAATGGCACTTATTTCATATCAATTTGAAACTTAGTATTTGTCACAAATCACATACAACTATTTATTACCGTTTTGAATATAAAATGGCTTATTGCCAGTTGAAAGAATGACCGATTTTCAAATACCTAATATCTGACATAAAATTAGTACAAAATGACACTTATGGCATATCAATTCAACGCTTAACATTTGACAGAAACCACTGCATACATTCCGTATTAATGATTTAAATATAAACTATTATTGTTAGTAAACCAAACAATTACCGATTTTCACATCTAATATTTGATACAGTTTAATGACATGAAATTAGCTCAAAATGGCACTTATGAGACATCAATTCGAAGGTTAATATTTGACAAAAACGATTATACAAACTTTTTACCAATATTTTGAATATAAACTGACTAATTGTTAGTTGAAGTAAGCAATCGATTTTGAAACGTGTCTAATCTCATACAATTTCATGATACAACAGTGTTATGAATTAACAGTTATTCTACATAATTTGAAATTTAAATTTCATGAAAATGATTGTGTAAACTTCTCATTAATATTCATTAGCATGAATTATTTGTTTATTAGAGAATTATGTTACTCATAATGACATAATACTTTAATCAACTAATTTTTGTACTTCCATTTTTTGAAAATTTTAAGATCCAATCGATATAATATTTGTACTGGTTTATAATACTTTTATCTTATCAAATCATATTATATATCAATCGAAGATTTAAAGTAAATGTATGTAATAAAAACAATATAACATTATTTAAAAGAATTTCAGAAATATAATATTTTTTTACAAAATGTGAATTTAGATACTATGGATAAAATTTTAAAAAACAGGTATGAATTACTGAAAAATTAAAAGTGCAGCTTCCATTTTAAGAAATCAACTATTTAAACAGTAAAAATAGAATTGTACAAATATTCGAGAATTGCGGGGAAAAAATTTTGTTTATACAATTCAAAGAAGATAGAATTCTATAAATATTAAACAATTATGCTTATGAATCCATTTTACAAAAATGATTAAAAATGTTCCTACGATTATTTTGGAATTATGGAAAATTTTCGATTTCATCAACCAATGTTTGCCATAATATAAAAGATTTCTGATTTTGCATAATAATATTTTGTTCTTTTCACAATAATGAAGAATACACTGTTTAATCCACTTTTCATTCTGTTTAGTATTCGACTTAGGTTTATTCCACTTAGTATTCTAATTAATATTCAGCGCTTTAATATACTAACACCTCATGAAAGTCATATACAATGTGTTTGTACTAAGTGTCTCTAAAACCTTCGAAAAAAATCTTTGCTTTGATATTTCATATTGGTTGAAATTTTGTTGTTATAAACAAGTTTGTGAATGATAAACGTTTTCAGCGTTCACGTGCAGTAATTCCGCGTTGATTTTAATATACTTTCAGAAATCTTATCGTGTCACCAGTTTACCATACGATTACATTGCGAAAAATTCAACAACCAACCAGTACGATCGTTATCGCTTCCACAGTTTTCTTCCAAATCACAAAATGCTTGCTATACAAAAACTTGATTATAAAATCTTTAAGAAAATCAGTTCCCAACTTTCTATAGATTGAAACGATAATCGTATTTATAGTGTCATAGTAATAATTAGAAAATCAGTAGGAACATTAATTAAAAGACACCTATAAATTATAATAATAATTTCTTTAAAAATATAGTGATAATAATTATTATTAAATATTAGGTAATAATTATGAAACATTTTAAGATAAATTTAAAAATATCATTCATGAATAGTACTAATAATCATTTCATTAGCGTTATGTTCGTTGTTAGAAAATTCTTATTAAAGATAATTAAGAACCTCTTATAAATAGCATCAATAATTATTTTGATTTATACTCATAAGTATTGCACTAATAATTAGAAAGTTTTTAAGTACGGTAATTAAAAATGTTTGAATTGCAGCAATTAAAAATAGTGCATTCTAAATATTAATTAAAATTACATTTATAATATTAAATATATTAATATTACATACTTTATTTTAAATAAATATACATCCTATTAATATCCTATTATATTTTACTACATTTATTTTCTTTTATTAATGATATCAATAATTTCTATAAATTTAAATAAATCAATTTATTATTCATTACAAAAAGGCATTTAGGATGAATAACTAAAGTTACTGTAATGAACAATTAATACAGGAGGAATAATTAGTAATTAATAACTGAGAATAAAAACGTAATTTTTTTTAGAGTGGAATTGTTAAAGGTTGTATTTTTTACGAGTAAAAAATTATACTATTTAATTTATATTAGTATTTAGAAATTTTTTTCTGTAAGCTTATATTCTTTGTATATGTCGAACAAAATTGTATACTACCGTAAAATAAAATTTTAATAGTGTATATTTTAGGAGAAGTTATATATTATTATTACTATATCAATAATTTAATACTGCTATTATATTATATTATATTATAGTTAATTATTGTTACATTTAAAGAATACAAATTTTAATAAATTTTATAGTTATATTAAAAATCTTTGATAAATACAAAAATACAATAGTAACAATAATGAGACATAAAGTAACAATAATTTTCGGTGTAATACACGAGTATTGCAGACTTTATTGTTTTAGTCCTTAATTGTTTTGATAGACTTCAATGTTTAAGGTATGTAACATTATTAAAATGATTTAAACTATAAGAATTATATATATATCTGCGAACCACGATACAGATTAATAAGTATTGAATTGTATTTTAAACAAAAATTGTATACTTCAGCGTTAGTTAATTATTTAGATTTTCCTCAATCTTTGCGTTTATAATTATATATACGATTTTGTACGTGATTTTTCTGTTATGACAGCTTTTAATGTTTAATATATATAAGAATATTAAAATGATTTAAAATTATTAAGATTATATAAAAATTTGCGAATCATAATACTAATTAATAATTATTTAATAGTAAAATAACCAAGATATATATATTTCAACATTAATTAAAATTGTTTTCAATCTTTGCACACATAATTATACTCACATTTTGTGTTAACGCGATTTTTTGTTATGAAAACAAAACTGTTGAAATAATTACTTTTTTTCGCACGTATATTCTCCGAAGATATCGTTACACAGTTTTATACAAATAAATTAACGTTTAAATTATATTTAAAGTTACAAAGGAAAATTACGTGCACCATGTAACCTTTCGGTCATTACCGTTAAAAGGAAAAAAGATGTATATATAAAACAGTAAATTATTAAAAAAGTAAGGTCATACGTTGTGTATAAGGTTTGTCGTTAAACAGATCGCCGAAATTATTATTGTCAGCAAACAAACCGTTGTGTAAGACACAATTTCAATTTATGTTACATCTTTATCACGGTCATTCACGAAAAAATCTTATCGTTACGGTTCAAAATTTACCAACTGTCAAATTTCTTGTTGATACACCGTCTACGGCCTTCACTCCATAATATGCACACTGATATTTTTATAAAATTGTCTCAAGTTTTTGGTAGTTTCCTTACTATTTCACGCCAATTTTCTTATCTTTTCTATTTATTCTTGTTGAGTCACTCTTTCGATGCAACGGTGCGACAAAAAAATTATCAATGCTTTGCATGATATATGATAACACCTTTTATCAACACGTTTATTTTCGTTAGTTAGAACTTCGTTATTTTCGGAAAATTTTTTTTAGTTTCACATTTCATTTATTATTTAGAGCGATGGAAATTAAATCATCCATACAATAATTGAAATAATTATTATTATTAATTAATTAGTGGTGTTTAATGAAGTGTAATTATTGTATAATTAAATAGCGAAATTGTATAACTAACTTTAATCGTGAACATATTTAATTGTTATAATATGAACTATAATCATTTTTATTTTTTCAAATTAATTATTAGATATTTTAATAATATGATAGATAATATAAAAAGTTTTTCAGATCAATTCAAGAGTCTTAATTTGTCCCTTCAACCTGTTTTTCGCAACTTCCCAAACCAATGTCTGATTAATAGGGCTAAATAAGGAAGAAATTTAGCCCTATTAATTATTGAAACAGTTGATACATTAGAAAGAAATTACGGTATTTATTGTACAGTACATTTAGAACGAAAGAAAGTATTTTTAAACATCAATGGCGAAATTATGAGGAAGGCAATAGTATCCGTAATCGTTTGAGAGATACTCAAATGAGTAATTATACAGAAAATGAAATAAAAAATAAACTAGGGTTCCTTTAAAAGAAAGAACACGATGTTTCTTAACATATATATTAACATTTGCATTAAAGTAACTGGTTCATGAATTATAACACGTATTCATCGAGTGAAAAACAAGATTATATTTTTCAAATAATAATAGCATTATATTTTTCAAAAATGTTTATTGTTTTTTTAATACGTTGCAATTTTTTGATAAAATGTGAATCGAAGCTCCTTTTATTTACAGATTTTACAATGATGCTATTTAGCTATTTTTAATTGTATCACTATAACATCGTTTTGTAAAAAATGTAAAAAATGATATTTGTATAATAAAATTTATATCTGTTCTTTAACTTCGACCCCGTAATTTCTTATTTCTGTACCTAATAACTATAAAGTATATTTTTTATGACCTGTGGCCAATGTAAGAAAGGACAATGGTCGAAATTGCCCTATATTTCTCGACCAGTGAAAAGTTTTCACAGGACATGTTTCTACAAGTTTTATGAAAACATTAACGATGAATATCTATCATCAAGAGTTCAATATTTATTGTCAATACTATATAATTCGGCAATACTAAATAATAATATATGTATATTGATTGTGAATATGAAATTTTGTAGTTTGCGAATTTGAAAATTTGAGGATTTAGAAATTTGAAGATTGCGGAATTTGAGAATCTGAAAATTCGATGTTTTAGAAGTATAGAAAGATGGAGTACTTACGGAAATATGGTAATTTGACTAATTTATAGACTTAAAAATTGGGAAGTTTGACAAAGTAGGGAATTTGAAGATTAAAGAATAAGAAAGTTTCAGAATTCGACAGATTAGAGTATTTTAAGACTACAAAATTTTGAAATTTGAGAATTTGTCAAGTGGAGAATTAGTTTGATTAGAATTTGATAAATTTGGGTATTTGAAAATGAAGGAATTTGAAGATTTCAAAATACGAAAATTTGAAAATCATAATAACACAGAAGGGGTTGAAAAATAACACCGAAAACCGAAAAAGTAAATTATGGGAATTTAAAAATCTTAATAACATTGCAAGAACTAAGTAACATCGAAAGAGAAAGGAAATTGTGGAAATTTGGAAATCTTAAATACCATTAAAGGGGTTAAAAGACAACTCCAAAACGGAAGATTCTGAAAATATGGAAGTCTCAATAACGTCGAAGGAGAAAATTCTGGGAGCTTGTAAATGCGAATAACATTAGGGTGATTAAAGGAAACATCGAAAACCGAAAAAAAAAATCAAAGTACACTTACTTTCTGAGCCACTTGAACATTCCCATCATGCCCATCACGCACGTGGCGCATCGGCAGACCGCTCGCAGATAAGAGTCGCCGAGTTGACAGATGAACACCACGATGCCGACAAACACCGCGATCAGGAGTTTACTGCGCGACGACGCGTGCGGATCGAGCCGATCCGCTTCCTTTTCGCGACTGACGGCGACGACGGCCTGACGAACGCTTGTACCGCCACGACACTTCCTTCTGACACTTCTGACAACACGACTGACCGACCGTTTGCCGTTCGCTTCGAATTCTAACTGTGGAACGATCGCTGCCCGATCCCCACTACCGATATCCTGCTTGAATCTTCTGTATCCTTGCCAATTGTTCCTTTCGAGGGTAAATTAAGGCTATCATTACCGATTATACTTTAACCAGTTGCCTGCGGAATTTACTTTTAATCCTCTCCACTTGGAAGGTGGCTCACACTTACCATTCAAGATAACAGTTTGTAATAAATACTTTTCACTAAATTTATAACATTATACATGTAAACCGTTTATTTTGAAAGTGGGGCAAGTTCATTTTCTGTTACTGCGAGGTATGTGAAAGTTTGCGTTACAATACTTTAAAAAATCGGTAAACATTAATAGATACATTTTTCGGATTTTCTGGTGTCAGTTAATGTATGTTTATTATTCAGTATTGTTTAAAGCGTTGGCTAAAAAAAATTAGTTTTATTACACCCAAATAGACTTGCTCCACTTTAAAAATTAATGAATTATTGTAATTGTTAAACAACTTAGTATGTAGTTTTATATAAATATTAATTCATTTGATAAAAAGTAGAAGTAAAGCAAAGAAAACAGTCTATAAATATTACAGTAGAAAATATAACATAATAAAGAACAATTTATTTTTATTCAGAATTTCAATAAAAAACCCATTTTCGTTAGTAATTTTCAATACTTTATATGTATATTTTCAGTTTTATTTAGGGTTTAATATTTTAAAATATTAATGATAAACGGGAGGTATAAATGGTAATAAATCGATCATGTTCTTATATTTGCCTGATGTAGTTGATCTAGTTTCTTCATACAAAGAAGGCAATTTTATATTTCCCAAATTACTTGGTTCTCCTGGTGATAATAACTCGAGAATTTGAAATTCTGCACGTCGCTGCATCGAAAATTTTGTATGACATTTTATATGGTGCATAATAAAAATAATAGAATTCCTTGGAAATGAGAATTTTATTGGAATGGCGATATTACCCAGAAAAGTATTTTTATTTTTTTACTATTACCTACTAACTTCACTTTTAGATGCATCACAGTTATAATTTTCGCTGAAACCATTTTAACCTATATATTTTTTTAATAAAATAAACCGCAATTCATAATTAATTTTTAAATTACAGTAGAATTGTTCAAGGGTTTTGTGCACCGATACTAAAACAAGAACCGTGTCGACTTACTTTAATATTTATTAGGAACTGAACTAGACCTTACTTGTACACTGATAATAGAAATCAGTAACGATATCTAGCTGATCTACAGCACATCCTTCTATACTACCAATATTATACAATTTATTGTTTTTCACAGTATTGTTAGTGTTACTAAAAACAGGAGTTAAATTGTACCATAATAATTTCGCCTAAAAATAATTTCCACCTAAGATGAACTTGCACCACTTTCAAAATAAATGGCTCGTGTGTTGTATAAACATATGAAACAGACAATAGTAGCAATTAATAATAGAGAAATAATAACTTGAAAAGAATTCAGCAAGCTTTTCAACTAGAAAGTTTTAAAGTTGTTACCTGAAAGCAGTAAAAGTATCTTCGGTGCAAAGGGTTATTTCTTTCACTTCGGTCCATTTTTCTTCGAAACCACCGATACATACGGCGCGGTACTTGCATGTGTCTCGCTCATCTTTATATTGTAATATTGTGATATTTGCGATTGTAAAATATTAGAACACTTAACAATATTCAGTTGTTTGCACTTGCTACGTTATATGAAATGATTAATTCTATGTTAGATCAGTTAACACCCTGATTGTCACACTGAAGCAATTGTTAGAAATTTAGAGTTTGCGGACGGCGAGAGCGGTTCATGTGCGTTGTGTCAGGGTATTTTCCTGGTCACAAGGGAAAGTTTTATGAGGATAAGAAATACTTTATAGTCGTCAAGGGCCACGGTGACGTTGGTGTCCTCACGGCCAATGTTTTACCGAAGAGGCATTCTTGTGCTGACTGTGATCGTGGAAACACGTTCACAGAATAAACCAGACAGTTTGACTAGTTAAATCGTATTATTAATTTTAATAATATACCTTTTCGGGCCTTACCTGATTTTCCTACACAATTGAAAATTATATTAGGTAAAATTTTCATTTTTAACAAATCTTAGTAAATATTTTCACAATATCTTATTATATTTATTTTTCATAATTTCAAGCAGTCCATACGTATACTTTCAATTAGATAAGTGAACAAATTCTTAATAATATACATGTTAAATCTATATGGAAATTTAAGTGTCACTCATACATGGGTGACATGGCGTCAGTGTGTTAATAAAACAGTAAGTGTGTTAAGAAAAATTTACAACCGTATATGTACGTTTTTTTATATATAATGATAAACACATGAGGGCGAATATATACGCCTTTAGCAGTCACAGATTTCTCACGGAATGCGTGATCTAATTCCGCAATGATGACTATACACGTTGAACGCAGAGCAAATGCTCCTATTGTACAATGTACGAAAGATGGCAAACAAAATGAGAAACGATTAGGCTAAACTTCGTTTTGGGGCATTATTGTTTTTTAGATAATCAAATAGTATTCGATAAATATAGATGAAATATAACGATTGTCGGAATTTATTATGAGTCCCAGAGTCTGGTTCTCCAATTGTTCTTCAGGTACATAATTTATTTATATGTAAAAAACTACGAATACTGTTGGGTAGGATAAATATTCAGTCCTATTAACAATGTTTCACAAATCAAATCAGATTTTTATATGATTTTAAAGATCGACGAAGCGAAATTAAGTAAAAGGAAATACAAGAAATTACAATTAGAAAAGTAAACAATTGGGTGTTGGAGATGGTCAATACTAACACAAGTGACTGTCATATAACTGTAATCAAGAGTCATAAAATCTACGCTACCAATTATAAAGGAACACAAGTTACAACTATATACCATTTTATAAAGGAACACATCGGCCGTGAAATCGACAATTGTGAGGCGTTTATTATACTACCTGTTGTAAAGGAACACATTAATATCAGTAGTGAAATTCACGCGGACTGTTTCAAAAATTACAAAGGACTTAATGCGGAAGGTTACCTACGTAAGACTGTTAACCACAGTGAAGGTAGGCAGGTATAATTTACTTTGTATCTGAGTTGAATTACAATCAAACTTCGATAAAACTTTAATTAAGTGAAATTTAATAAATGTTATCCAGCGACGGTGTATATACTCAAAAAATGAAATCATACTGGCGTCCTGAGAAAGACTGAATGAGAGGTAGAGGATGTTTTCACGACAATTAATTTGCGTTTTAACCTTTCTAAAATTTATGGCAACAATTTTGTCGCCGAAATAATATTCACATAATAGCAATTTTAATGAACGCAATCACAGCACAATATGTACGTTACTAAATAATAAAATTCACTTAGTTACCACGCTAAAGTAAGCTGTACAGCACTCTAAAACTATTACAAAGCGTATAACTTTTAAGCCAATTGATTCCGATATTTAAAATTCAATAAACTATGGTTCAATAAACTAAGGTGAACTTTAATCAAGGATTACATTTTTATTCGATAAGAAGTTAACGTCTATCGCATCGAAATAAAGGTTTGAATCGATTTGTATACACGTTGAATGTAGTTAACTGGTTAATTCGATGCTTCATACAACACGCCAAATAATAAAACACAAGAATTATCTGCATATATCCCCTAGCACTACGATTTACTCGGTAGATACATCAGACATAACGAACTATTCACTGCTACAATGTTAAGGCGATTAAAAGAAGTTAAAACGTTGTGTCTATTTTGTATTTAGCGATCCTTAACTGTGCAAATTACAATTAGACTTAAATTGAACATTCAACTGTACTAAAAATATAAGAAGAATTTACTTCCATACTTGAACTGCGAGTGCGTCATGAATATAGCTCCTGATTATAGTGCAAGGGATTAAGAATTAATTCTGCTTTAGTTCAGCATTACGTTGCTTCCTTCACCGCATAAATTTGTGTAACTACATTTTTATTAAATTTCAATGAAATAGAAGTCATTTATATTTGAAGTACTGCTCTATTTGATAAAACAAAAAATGAAAGTTATTGTCGCGGATATTGATGAGTAGACAATCTCTCAAATGAACAATTTGAAATTTGTATACATATATCAAGTTAATTGTGTAATTTAACATTAAGAACTGAAATAAGAAAGGGAACTGTGTTTAGTGATTATACTATATCTCATTAAAATCTGTTTGTTAATTTTTTTACCGGTGATATTCTGAGTATAAATTCTAGTGATTCTCACGAAAAATTAATAAGCCCCGGCGATCTTTATTTATGTTGCTTTGGTCAAAAGAGGATAGTAGATATCTGTTTTTCAAAAATGTGCAAAATGCAGCTTTACTTCCCCAGGATTTTTAAGCCGAGATTCATGATTTCTTTTGCAAAATATTCTGTGTACAGTAATCTAGGTCAGTAAAGAGCCCGATTTTGCAATCTTACCCTTGAAGTTTCGCCAGAAAGAAATATGCAAGTTTTTATAGAAAACATTTTTTAACGTCCCACTTTTCCAAAAAAGTGCTCGTTATCAACCTAGATTATTATATTATATAAAGAATATTTTGCAAAGTAAATCATGACGAAATATTGTTTTTTGGCTTCAGGACTTTGGCAAAGCGAAATTACATTTTGTACATTTTTGGAAATCGAATATCTACTATGCTTGTCTCTCTTAACAATACACTTCAAGGTAAACAAGAATTGCCGGAACTTGTCAATTTTCTGTCAGAAGCCTCAAAAATCCCCAAAAATATTACTCGAAATATTCGGTCATCAGAGTACTCTTAAAGTTTAGACTCTAGAGTCTACAGGTTTATAACGTTGTATATTACTGCTTCAAATATGTAATACAGTTTGAACTTTTATGTAACACCTGAAATAAATTAGTAGTTTCACAAGTTTTTTGTTGCTCCAGAATGAAAGTAGCAAATGGTTACATTTAGATAAATTGCATACATCGTTATACTCAATTTCGCTATGATGTAGCAAACTTACATACAAGATCCACCGCAACGCGTAACTGATTTAATGACGGAACTTACATTTTATTACAAAAAATACTGAATAAGTTCTGTTTAACCTGTTAACTGTGGAATACATGCTTAAATATCCCTCACGGGATGTGTGAGTAAAATGAAGCAATGACGAGTGCACGCGTCAAACGTAGATTGTACATTTTTATTCGATATAAAACTAACAATTCGTTAATGTCAATCGCATCAAAATAGAACTTTGGATTGACATGTATACGTCGAATGCAGTTGATTGGTTAACAAATTTCGATTTTCGATAATTAATATAAATGTACCCAATTGCGATCACGTCCACATTTTTGACCCATTGATTATTTCTGTTTATTGAATATGCTAATTAAAATGATCTGTTGGATGAAATCTTAAAATATCTCATTTACAAATATTTTATTTACTACTTGAAAGAGTGTTCTGCTATTAAAGTGTTTGTTAATAAGTCTAATTACATATTTTTGAGATGAGTTACTAAATATTGTACATACGTATTTCTGAAATCATCAACTTCATCAAGAGATTGCATGAATTTGTGTTATCATTTGCTAAAATGTGCAAAAAATATTATGTAATATTATATAATGATATTTCATTATACTATATTATCAATAACGAATTGGACAAGTACCTAGCTTTAAAATACAATGTTTGTAAGATCAAAAGTTAGAACATGTCGAGTTATGATGTTTGATCTTCGATAGATCTAAATAATTTTAATTGTAGTAGAAATATAGTTTCTAGAAAAAAAAAGGTTAACTTTTTTTAAGCACATGATATCGATGGAAAAAAAATTATAGAGATTTCATTTTTGAGTAATTTTCTTCCCTCTTCTCAAAAATGGCTTGTAGTGTTTTATTTCATTTTATCAAGGTATCAGTTGTTCATCATACAAGATATTTTATATTTTTTATTCCTCTTTCTTAAGAAAAGTTCATTATAGCTCTTTTGTTTACTCAGATAAATCAAAGGTCTGATTATAAAACCAAATTTTGCTTTCATAAAATTTATGAATGAATTCGATTAAGAGAATAATATAAAAAAGAAGAATATTCTATATTCTTCGTAATCCGGATCGTATATAGTGGAGGAACGTGCATAAAGTTTATTATTCAATCACAGGAAGTTTCTCTTTTTATGACTATGATCATTTTTCCGTTTGATTCTTCAATTTAGAAGTCCGGGATTTATAAATTTTCTACTATTTCAATCACTTCTGCTTCTTTCGACCTCAAAGATATGTTATCGATACACCGAATTATTAATAACGTACCGATATTGTCAATAAGGATATCGGTGCTCACATTTTTATAGTAAATCAGAAGGCGAAAGTATTATTTCCTATTAAGAGTTACGATTGTCTAGTTAGAATGAATATTATTCTGAAAGATTGATTGTTTAAAGGGATGATTTGTTATAACTGGATTAATCCTACTCTGCACCAACCGAGTCTCAAGTCGATCATAAAAATTTGATGAATAAATCTTATACTCAGTTTCATTTTTTGTTTTATATTTTTGTACTTTTGGAGTTTTATACTAATTCCACTTAGCGTAATGACTGGGTGGTTAACCTCTCGCGAATGGCGTATACTGACAATGAGTGGAGATCAGTAATTGCAGATCGATGATTAACATTTGACAAATGAAACTTTCCGATATTCAATTTAATTTTATGTTTAATATTTTTATGCTTCTGAGATTTAATATCAATTTTTCGCTGTACTGTATGTTTATTTGTAGCGTAAGAGTTGCAAATATTATAACTACGAAGTATGCTGTACTCACATTCACGAGCACAGTAGGTTTCCCTAGGGATAATAATGATATAAGGGAATGTTATCCCACTGCTTGTTTTAATACGTTTACGATATGTTAACGATTAGAACTATAGACATTTGCTGAATACATAGAACAAATTTGCAAACTTCTAAATTGTTAAATTCACACACTCTTAAATTTATAAGTATTTAAAGTTGCAATTCAAATTTTCAGATTGTTAAATTTATACCATCTAAAATTGAGAAATATTCAAAGTTGAAAATTTTTAAACTCTAAAGTTGTTCAATTTTCACGTTCACAAATTTAATAATATTCAAAGTCGCAAATTTTTAAATTTATAAACCTTGAAGTTTTCAAATTTATAAGTTTACATATTTACGAGACTTAAAATTTTCAAATTTACAAAGCTTCACGTTTTTTAATTTAGAAACTTTTAAGTTCAACCATTTTCAAGATTTTAATTTTATAAACTCTTAGATTTATAGATCGTGAATGTTACAAAGTCACAAATTTTTTAATTTTAAATCTTTCAAACTATCAAGTTCACAAATTTCGAACTTTTGCGATTTTGCAAAACTTGAATTGTTTTTAACTAATTTGAAATTCATTATTTCAGTTTATAAAAGTTCAGAAACAACATAGTTTTTATGTATTAAAGTTATGTTATAATATTTATCTATTATCTGTTAAATCATTTTACTATAAAATAATAGTTATGTAGTATATCTTCAAAAGATTCTAGTTTTAAAGTTTACAAAGAAATAATTATGATTTCCTGCGTAGGAAAGTATTGATAACACTAGATTGATTGTCAATTCGTTGCGAACCGTAAAAAAAGAAATTAATTCCTTATCTTCATAAATTGTTAAAATAATAAATTTAGATTTCTGATGTTCTAAATTATCAAGGATTCTCGTGCCTGAATACTCGATGTTCATAATTTCGATAGAAAGAAGGAACGATGATGTTTGCAATGAGTGGACTGTATATTATTTATTGGACGCGTAAGTTATTAAGGGAGTGTCCCTTCTAACTACAAAAAAACTCTCTATCCGATTGTCGGAATACCACTTACAAT
Organism: Megachile lagopoda; assembly: GCA_036983795.1. Taxonomy (NCBI): domain Eukaryota; kingdom Metazoa; phylum Arthropoda; class Insecta; order Hymenoptera; family Megachilidae; genus Megachile; species Megachile lagopoda. The sequence goes on from CM072800.1 coordinate 21,542,587, forward strand.
AGCCTTTGTGGCTGCTAAAAATCTTCTCTTATGTATATACACGATGATTAAACAATATTTGGGAAAGTAACTTATTTTTGACGAAATATTTATTATACGATCTTTAGCTTTATTTGTTAAACGATATTATCACTATTGAAATTAATAATAAATTAAATCAACTCGATGTATCATAAAAACATATAAGTAATTCATACTGATAAGAAACTTACCTGTACAACTGTTTCAGATTCATCATTTTCATAATTTTCTTCTTCAATGATAAACTGTATTTCCAAATCCTCTTCCTTTACATAAATAACAATTTTTAAACTTCACTAATTCAATCGACACTTGTCTTATTACGAATTTTTAAATCACTTTTGTCTCAATTATTAATTGATCGTTATAATATTCACAATGCAAATTAAAAATATCTGTTGGGTTTTTTGTGTTTGTATCGTTTTAAGTACAGAGAATTTTGGCGTATTATTATTAAATATAATGCAGCATCGTGTCAAACTTGTCGACTTCTGAAACGAAATACACTGACAAATGCTGACGCAGCACAGCTTGAGATAGCTTGTAAGTTTGACAAGTTTTGAGTTTAGTAAACTTCAGTGCGTCCTCATTTATCAGTTGCCTTTGATTATAGTTTCCTACTAGATGTTTACGGTTTTTATTGTTCATTGGAATTTTCTGTATAGAATTGAGTTTCTCGATTCAAGCGCGCCATTCGAAACAAATATTCTGTGTAAATCCATAAGAATGTATGTATATTTAAGTTATTTAATATGTTAAATACCATGAGGATCAGTAGTCACAGCCAGTAACTCTTTTGGCGTTGAGACATTTTTAATATTTTTTAACTTTTAAAATGAAAAGTTTCGACATTGTCAATTTTAAAAATTTTCAGATTCAAACTTTCAAACTTAGAATTGTTCAATTATATATTTGAAAATATGAAACTTTCGAAGTTTTAAATCTGGAAATTTTCAAATGTTTTGGAAATAAGAAATATAACTAATTATAAACTTTAAAAATTTTAAACCGAAAAATTTAGGGATTTACAAATTTTCAAATTTCGAAAATTTTAAAGTCACAACTTCTTCACTTTCGAACTTGTCAATTTCACAGATTTTGAAAATAAGAAGTTCTAAAATTTCAAATTTAGAAACTTTCAGAATTACAAAATGTCAAATATCAAAATTTGTATAGTAGGGAGTTTTCAAATGTAGTAATTTGGAAACATTAAAAATTACAAATTTTTAGAAATAAATATGTATAAATTCAGAAACTTGTAAGCTTAAAATTTTTCGAAATCACATTTTTTGATTTTCTACGAAATAAAAATTGTACCTTCTTGTTTTTTGTTATATAAAATATTTCTCTTATAAAAGTATTATAGTACAGCAGCTAAAAAATGTAAAACAATTTGACACTTTTCAAAAATACAGTTTATATGTATCAATATTATATTGTATATTATAAAATGTAAACTATAAAAATAAATATTTTACAATTAAGCATTTTAAATGTAAAATCGTGATATTTTCTAAAATTTTTAATGGATTTATTAAAACATTGTCGTATTACTAATTTTTTTTTTTTTTTTATTATATTCATTTGATCATATGGAAAAAGTGTAACTTTTTACCTACATAATAAAACATTATATTTAATCTATTTTCATGAAAAATTGGAAATCAAAATTTCACTTACCCGTTTGTCTTTTTACTGTCTGTCTGTTTACTGTCACGGATAATGTTATAAATCTGCTATTATTATCATAATCAGTAGATTATAAAATATAAATTCCAGAATTATATTTTATAATTATATTATAATATGTAATATTATATAATTATATTATAAATTATATTATAATATATAATATTATATAATTATATTTTAAAAATAGTTGTTTATTAGAAATATAGTATATATGTATAAAAATGTAATGTTGTATTAAGCGTACCGTTTGTAATAAATATGAATTGTGTAAATATCATAATTGTTTATAATAAATTGTATTCAATAAGGACAATTCTTCATGTACTATTTAATGGTATTACCTAGTTATTGTTATGAAAAATGGTAAGCCCCAAAGTAATTATAACAAACGAGTACCGCTATAATATGTTAATATATATCTATTTACTAGATACATGTACATTTAATTTATATATAATTAATTAATATGTATAATTTTCTAAGAACTATTAAAAATTGTTATTAACAAACTTCAAATTTTTACAAAATAGAATTTGATAAAAAGGAATTTTCTTCACAATATATTCCAAGTAAATAATTTCTAAATTCTAGTGAAAATATGTGTTAAATAATAATACCCCTAAAAGTTACTTTAAGTAATTTTCATATAATCATACTAAGGTATGCATACTTGAAATTACTGTTGCAGAGACGTTTTAGCAATTAATCTGCCAAGCTTTCAACTGAGCCGACTAATCTCGTTTAGAAATTGCATTCCTAGACGATGCTCGTTATTGTGGAACTGGGAAGTTTTTGTGCTATCATTGTGCACGATAAAGTTCGTTTGATGTCAGCCGTAGGTACATGTAATAGCATCAATTCATGAGATCACCAGACGGTAATCAGTGTGATGAGTGATAACAAACAACAATTACTACGTGCAGTCTGGGGCAAAAAGATAAAACTAGGCCAATGGGGATAAATGTAGCAGAAATGAAATTTGTTTTATCATAAGAATTAATGTACAGTTTAATTAATCAACGAGTTATTCACAAAATGGGATTTTTAATCAAATTTTCAATTTTATAACTATAATTATGATCTAAAGGCATCTCCCAAATACAAGCTAACTCGTAGTGGAAAGTATGATTTATTAAATATATTGTAGAATTAAATCCAGTTGCTAACTGTTAGATTCATTTCTGCTACTCGTTTTAAATTTATATTTCTGATAGTTTAGATTATCAAACGTAGATTATCAATATTACTCCATTTACATAAACAAAATATTATAAATTTTTTAAGTGAGAAATTTACATACTTCAAGGGTTTCATTTAGAAATTAAAAAATTGTCAAAAACATTAATTCTCTAATTTAAGAACTTAGGAATTTCGAAATTCGCAAATCTACAAATTATAAATTTAGGAACTTCCAAATTCGCAAACTTTCAAGTTTTTAGATTGTTAATTCCAAGAATTTACAAAATTTAAAGTTTCTAAAAGTTACAAGTTTGAAGTAACGAATTGGCAAATTCTAAAATTCAAAAATATTTAAGTTTTTCAAACCTGATCATCCTTCCATAATCAAGCATCGTAAATCAATACAAACCACTAGAAATCATCATTATTACAATTGCAAACATGATTATTTAGATACATAAGCTGTGAATTACGTTTACTATCGACATTATTTACATTGAATTACTGAGCGTAAGAGAAGTTCGATATAATATTAATTTAAGGAGAAAATTATCAATATCAAGAATCTGTATAAAACAAATTTCATATGCAGATTTCTTATTGTCAATGGGTTGTGAAGAAATTTAAAAATAAATATGTATATAAAAAACAGTCATGGTCTTGAAAGTTAAAAAAAAAATAACTTTGAAAAAGAAAACATTTCTTACAATATCTTTTCGTACTATTAATTAACATTTTGTGTCATTAAAGTAGGAAGAGGCATTTGCATGAATTTATTTAAACTTGGTTTAATCTATATATTTTATATGTATACACTTCTTTGATTAGAAATTATGAAACATGGTTGGGGTTTAAAAATGATAAATCAGTAAAGTTCATTAACAAACAAAGTGCAGTTCAAATTGATTTAATTAATTCATAATTGTAATTCTCAGTTCATCTGCAATAAATAGTGAAAAGACACTTATAATTGTATAACAATATTCATGAACAAATAACTAGATGTTACAATGCAATATTTGTTTGAATTAAGTACATAAAACTTCACGCGTAGTAACGTCGCTTAATAAATAAATACATTATCTATAACACTCGTTTGATACATTTTCCTCACACTTAATAAGAATAAATTTTAATAAACAATTAACACATCAGTAATACTTGTGCATAAATGCGAGGACTAGTTTATCCATGTTGCACGTATGAACTAAAGTGTAATAATCACATTGATATAAGATGGCACGGAGATAAATGCATATGATAATGAGCTGAATACTCTGAGTTGTACGTCTCAATAATAATTGCGCAATTATCACAATGAACTTAATGAAATAGAAATTAAACATACGTAGTTTTTTGTAAGACTTCAAAAATTAATGAAGTCCAACTGGCACTTTATGATGCTTTATGTATCATCCCTAGATTCATTTATTTTTTAGTACAGTGTTAGTATTAGCGCGATTTCATTTCCTGTTTCACGCAGGAAGTAAATGCCTGTAAACGCTTACGTCGCTGCTGAGACTGTAACATATAAAAAGTATAAAGCTATATTAAAATCAAGGATATAAATACAGTTTCTGTTATAAAAATTGTTATAAAAAAGTTAGTAGTATATTTTCTTTTAGAATCAATTGAAGAGTAGCCTTTAAAGAAGCAATATTTTTGAATCCTGTTAAATTAAAACAAGTTTTACCAGTTAGTACCTTGAAGCCTCTGTGAAGACGATCTTTCATAATTGCAATAAATTCTTGATAAGATAATTGACCATCTCCGTCTTCATCGAAAAGTACAAACACAGTATCAATAATGTGATTTGACAGAACACTTCCTGTACATATTTTTACAGCTCGTTGAAACTCATCTAAAAGTAAAAAGAATATTAAAAATTCATATCTGCCGTTGTAATGGATGCAATGAAAAGCAAAACTTAACTAATGTAATCATTTTCCTACGTAATTATTATTTATGTACATTAATGTAGAATAATAGAAAAATTCAACCTGTAGTCATTTAATTAAGCAGCTATTTTAGGTTAAAAAACAGTTAATCTTATAAGTTCATTATATTTAGTTTCTTGATTCGAAAATAGTTATTTGTATATTCATTACTATTCATTATTAAAGTATTAAATTAAATTACAATATGTTCTGTTTGAGTATAGACACTACAAATTTTCTTATTATTGGAAATAATAAAAACATTTTACATAAAATTTTATACGATATTTATATGATACTTAATAAAGTATTTGACGTTCTTTTAATTGTAATTTACAGAAACAATTTTAATTTAATTTTAGTTAATGGACTTTCTTTAATAATCGTATTACATAATTCAAGACTAATTCGACGATGTATGTTTAAGATTTAAGAGTATGTTTAAGCAATAATCCATCGGCTATTGTGATGAATATTAATGGCAAATGTTCAATTACTGTCTTTAACGCTCATAGTATATGTATATAGTATGTGTGTTAAAACATTAATAATTCTTAAGCTAAAATATATATACATAAAAAGATTTTGGAAGAATAGTATTGATTCAACTTTGTTTTTTACTGTATCCAAGACTTTTTAACAAAAGACATCTCTTATAACCTTTTGAAATCGGATGATCTGCTAGAGTATACATTCGCATTGCAATTGAAAAGTCGTCGAGGTTGTTCAAAAATTGATAGAACCGCCTGAACTCCTCGAATCCAATACCTATCTGAAGATCTGGATTTTGTAGAATTCTATCCAAGTATTTGTCGTATCTGCAAATAGAGAAACCGTGAATTAATCAATAAAATTCATTAAACAGTTTGACAATAATTTTATAATCGCAGATATATTAGCTGTATGAAAAGTTTCCATCGCTTACGTATAAATAGCGGTACAACAGGTATTTTTGTACAATTTGTCAACATATTTCATTATATTGTATTAGTATTATTATTATTATGTTATTGTATACCTTGTCATAAATAATTTTATAATAACAACAATTATGAATATTAACAATTTATTAACAATCTAATAATTACTGAATTTATTTTCAGAGTAGAATTTTAATTAAAAGTATTGTATTATTCATAAAATATTAACTCTCTATATAAAAATAGCCTTATTTGTATCTTTGTGCTCCTTTCTTAGATTTAGAAATGTATTTAGTAATTATTTCCTAAAAAAATATAAATCTGAATTCTACAATTGGAGTACATTAAGGTACATTTTATTACTTTTATAGAAAAGCGAATAAAAGCTGCAAAAACCTTGTAACTTTGGATTACTATATATATTTGGAACTTTTTGAATGCCGATGAAAAATGTATCATTTCATTGTTTAAAAGTAAAATCGTGTATTGGACAATATTATCATTTAGAATAAAAAATACGTTGAACTTGACACTATTCGGTTTTGGTGATAGATTTTTTATTTCAATGACTTAATATCAAACTGTTGTAATATAATACTGTTTAGTTCTAATTTTGTATTTTTTCTTATGTGATTTTTCTAAAGCAGGTGTCATGTCAAAAATCATCTTAATTCATAGTCTTTAATTAGAAATGTCATATACATGATTTTTCATTTTATATTTTTAATGTATGGAAAAAATTATTTTATCATTTTTATTTTTACATATTTGTTAAGGTGGTTCTTATGTTAAAAAATAGTAAATAATATTTTTGAATAACATGTACTGTTATCTAGTTTCGAAAAGAGAAAGTATAGGTTCAACTTTGACAGGGAGAAATTTAACCCTGGAATAGTTAATATTGTATACAGATTATGTAATATTGAATGGCAGATTCAATGAGCATTAATAGACAAAATCCTGTAAATGTACCTACATATTTAAAATGTACTAAAGCTAAAAAATACGAAGAGTCTTCTGTTTATTATTTTAGTGCAAGATGTATACTTGATATCATATTTTACACCACTGTATAAAAAACTGAACGACATAGAAAGAAACCTTTGTTACAATATGAAGAAGTGAAAAATTTAACAAGGGAAACATACAAATTACCATTTGTTTGCCCAAATGAATTTAATATATGAATTTAATATATTCTAGCCATACGATCGAAGAACAAGCATATACTAGGTGTGTTAATAAAATGTATACGCAATTTATCACCACATAATTAAGCAGATATAAAGAATACACGTTAAGTAAATAGAATAGATGTTAAATTATCCGAAATGACATCATCAACATCAAAATCACCTAGTATATTTGTTATCTTTTTTATGTTTGATATTAATATTTATATTACAATGCATACTTATTGGCATATTCTGTATATAATAAATTGTGATATAACAGTATTATTTGATATGAATTGTACATTGCATACTTATCTGCAGCAATTATAACATAATAATCTATACCTCTTATAGCTTATAATTATTGACCTTGAAACACTTGTTTTTTCTTTACATTGTTCTACTTATAATAATTAATGTATTTACAGGATTTTTATATGTAGATAGTTTTTCGTTGCTTCTTTTATAAGTAATTTCAGACATCGACCTTTGAGAGTTAATAAACAAAATTGCATAAACGATGGAAATTATTACGTATTTTCGTAATAGAACTTACTCGTCTGTAACGAGATCAGTGTAACGCAACAGAATTTTTGCAAAATCCAACTCTGTAATGACATCTCTTCCTTTGCTAAATTCGAGAAATTCAAGCTCCAGAACTTCGTGCTGTAAATTTTCCATGAAACGTCTGAAATCTTCGTACTTCAAGTCGGTGTGGCCGTCCTTTCCAAAAAAGTGTATCATTAGAGTTGTATCCACAGAATGTCGACGTTGTAAACCCTGCAAAAATATTGTTGTCCATAACAGTATTTATTATTAGAAGTTGTAAAAACTTAAATACTACTAAAACATATATGGCCAAATAATTTCAATATGTTCAGAGATACATATATACATGAATAGTATTCATTGAATTTTTTGAAAATTTAGGAATATAGGAGGTACAAAAATTTGAAAATTTAAGAACTTTTGGATTTGAAACATATGAAAATTTAGAAACATGGAAATTTGAAAAATTAAATATACAATAATTTGAGAGTTAAATAAGTTGGAAACTTGAAGATTTAGCAATTTAGATATTCGATGATTTACAAACTTGGAAATTTGATAATTTAGGCATTAAGAAATTTACAATTTTAGAGAATTGAAAATGTGAAAATTTGCAATTTTGGAGATTTGGAAACCTGGATATTTGGGAATTCATGAATTTGCAGATTTACAGAATTTGAAAATGTTTAAAAGTGGAAATTTAGAAATTTGGAAATTTGCAACATTGGAGATTTGGAAATTTGAAAATATAAAAACTTTAAAACATAAGAATATGAAAATTGAGAAGTTAAGGAATTTTGAAATTTGGGAAATCGAGAAATGGGAAATTTAAAGTTACGAGATTTTATAAATTAAGAAACCTGAAAATTTCGTAAATCTTATACACGCAGTAAATTTTATTAATTTCGTAATAATACTGCTGATAACACGTTTCATATTTAAAAGTTTGAGTGTGAATGAATTCACATTATAAAAATCACTACATTCATAACTATTTTTTGCGCAACACTACAATTTTATTTACTATAATAATAATATTGCTTACCTGATCATCATCGATGTACTGAACTTGAATCTCTTCAGGGGTTGTTTGTCTTTCCGTCAGAAGATCCAATTTTTCTTTGGTTTCGGTGCCATGACGACCTCTCCAAGCATGGCTAAAAACTTTCTCCATCTACACCAATCGGAAAGAGTATTACTATTAAAATTTCTATCGTGTAGTTTAATGTAAAGTCTTTGTAACAAAACATACAAGTGGATTGCATAACAGAGGCAAAATGGCAGCAATGATTTCAGCATCCAATGTTATGGGTCTGAAATAAATGGCAAGAGGGTTAGCATGGCAAAGATTAATAATGAATGGCACACGTATATTATTCTTTCAACTAGAAATTATTATGATAAAAATTTATGTGCCAACTTGAAATAATGTAGTTTTTAATAAAATATGGTTAGATTCGGTTTTTATTTAGTTATGGCAGCTGGTTTAAATACTCACCATATACTTAATAACATTATTGCATCATAGATTTAATGAATTATTAATTAATATATCACAAATATAATTGTGTGTTTAAACATCGTATTTAATGATTTGAATTTATTATACCTATAGTAACATTTTCCAGTTTACATCAAGTAAAATAGTTTACACAAAAATTTATTAAACAGAATTCCAGTTATGTTTTAACTTTGTATTCAAATAATTTTATTCAACTTCGTTTATGTTTATAAAATATGCTGAATATTTAAATTTTCTTAATTTTATAGATAATAATGGTGACGATATATTTTTTATTTACACAGAAACAGATAAATTATTGTGTTTTATATTTAGTTTACCGAGCTCGAAAAATGCAAATTCGTGGTAATTAAAGGTTATTACAAAATTCAAATTCACTCTTTGCAAAATCCAAACCAATGCGTGTACATTTCACACATCGAAGACTTACGTAGGAATTAGAGATAATCTCGTGTTTCTTATTTTCTTCATGGTTGTTATTAAGTTTCCGTTTGAAATAGAGCTCTCGGTTCGGTGTGATTATAGAATTCAACTAATGCATCGAAAAGAAATAGAAATTGTTAAATGTTCTTTTAATTATCGACAAACTAAATGAAATTAATATAACAAAATATATTACTTTGTACATAAATAAAAGCATGATTAAGCGAAAATATAAATAAAACATAAAAAAAACTAGAATATACAAATAAACGAAACATATTAAACATTGAAATGCAACAAAAGAAAAATGCATGAATAAATTAATATGTGGTCAACAATAAAAAAACAAGAATTAAAATTAATATCAGAATATAAATAATTTGTGTTAGCGGTGAGGGGACGGAATAAAAAATATTTCTGGTAACAAGTTATCAGAAAAAATGTAACATATACATTTCTTCAGAACCATTTAACAAAACTATAGACTTTCTTATTCTGCTTGTCAGTTTCTTTTTTACAAATTAATCAGTCATAATTAAGAAAGAGTGATTATTTTGTGATATCATAATATCAGAAAAAAAGAAATTAGTAGAACAAAAAATACTTTTCTAGACTTTTCTAAACATTTAATTTTTCCAAATCAGTGAAATCTGTATATAAAGTCAGAACGCTTCTTATAAAAATTTATTACCAGATATATTATTTACCTCGCCCCCTAAAAAGAAAAATATTCAGAATTTTTAAATAACAATGTTCTAATGGAAAATTATTAAAATTAGAAATTAAAAATAAGAGATAGCATAATTAACTAAAATGTTACAGGAACTTAAAAATAATGTTTTTTTTTTTTAGTGAAGCTCAAGGTTGTGGATTAATTAAAAGAGTCGTGGAAAACCTCATTCCTTCTACTTGTTATCATTTAGGGATATTAACGTGGTTGGAGCATTTTTAATTATCCTTATGCAATCCCTTCTTTATTTTGAAAGCTGGTTTTAAGACAAATAGGGCTGTATTAGATGATCATGAAAGAACTACGAATAAAACATTTATGAAATTTATGTTTTAATTTATAATATACAATTTTTAATAATTTCATCTTTATACAATTCTTATAAAAAGTTTTAATAATCAAAATATAATTAGAAAAGAGTTTTTATATAGATAAAAAATAATCAAAATGAAATTTGAAACGAGTTGTTATACAAATAAATAATAATCAAAACAAGATTAAAATATCAAATTTCTTAAAAAATCGGTAGTTGATAGTCTTTCAATCTCTAACCAGCATCAGAAAAATAAAACATTTGGAAACAACTATAAAATGAAATAAAGCAGACAAAATTAAATGGAATATAATTGTACAAGTTATGTGAAGGGGAAGATGCTGTACCTAGCGATGAATGTACCAGGAGACAACGTTGTTTTCTTAAAATATAAATAGTTCTATACTACAAAAAATTTGTAAAAGCCGTAAAATAAAAACTAGAGAGAGACATGACAATAACTAAAAATTTTCACAGAATAATGCATGATATTAATCTCGATTATGATTATGAACTCGCATAATATAAAAAATACGTTTTTAATCATTTTTTCTTATGTTTTTATTATCCACTATCTCCAAATTAACTTGGTTAATCAAGATTTTATTGAACAAAGATATGATGTAAATTTCAATTTATTTCTTTCAGGTATTAAAAGCATTTCATATTTAGTGCTTTCAAACGAGGACTATGAGCTTTAATAACTTAATGTTGATTTATGTTTTGTAGTTTTCAAGTTCCATATGATTATTTTTCTTTAAACACTTTCTGTTTCACTTTCTCTCGAATACTACATCAGAAACAAAATTATAATAATTCTTGTTTGAAACCCGCTTCACTTAGTCCAAATTATAGAAATTTGTATGTCAAAATATTTTAATGTTGTGTTTTGAAATTTTCCAGTTCGAAATGATTATTTCTCTTTAAAGACTTTCTGTTTTCAAACACTGTACCAAAAGCAAAGTTATAGCAATTCTTGTTCGGAAACCGAACCAATAACCCTGACATATGTTGTCAAGTACATGTCTCTGAGTAACTTTTTCTAATAACGTAACCGTCGCTCATTGTTGATGAAAAAATTATTAACAAAAAAGTGTAAGTAAAGTAGAAATATAATTTAAAACCAGACCGAAAGGGGTTGGTTAGTTGGGGACGGTTAATTTGTAATGGTGCCCCTCGAAAGGGATTGTATAAATGAAGAATTTAATCGAGATACTGAACAAAATAAAAGGATGAATGTCTTTATCTGTTCTTGCAGAGTTTTCAACAAAACATATGCTGTAACTTTCTGTTTATATTTTTGTAATAAATAACGAGCGACGATAAAAATTTTGTATGTTATTTAGGCATATGTCCTTGACAACATATGTCAAGGTCAAGGTAATTGGAACGGTGCCCTATATTCGGCAATTTTAGCGAAATCCGCTTCACTTGGTTCAGGTTCTGAAAATTTGAATGTTAAAATCTGAAGTTTTCAATTTCCGTACGATTGCTTCCCTTTACCTAGTTCCTATTTCACTTTCTCTCAAATACTACACTAGAAGCAAAATGATTTTTATACGAAACCTGCTTCATTTAGTCCAAATTAGGGAACTTTGAATGTTAAAACCATGTTACAAAGTGGATAAAAAAGGAATGCTCGAGGATAATTAAAAAGTATCCTGTAATTAACATTCATGGTTCAACGTTATTAAAAGTAAGACTAAAAACTACTAATATGGATATTCTGATATGCTCGTTCTGGACAGACGATGTTAAAACATCAAGGAAAGAGTAAATCGATGAATACTGTTAAGCAAGTTCGTTAGATGTCAAAAGCGGACAGCCGTCATGGGCTGATTACGACTTGCAAGCGATTAAGGAATCGATAATAGTTGAGGCTGTGCTCTCCGTTCGAATCGCTTTTTTCCATGAATATATTTAAACTCACTGCACGTCTAGTTTCATCGTCGAGTTCTCGATGCTTCACGTTGCCGCTGAGTAACCGTCGTATCTGCGAAAATTACAAACGCAACCGTGCAAATTGAAAAATTCTATTCCTTCCATCGAACATAATCTTCCTCGAGTCTCACGTTTCGTGTTCTCACTTATTTTCTCGTTGTCCACTTCTTCTTCTTCAATACAATCACTTTTAAACTAGTTACAGTTTCTTATTTTGCCACGTGCTTTGGGTCACTGTGCCACTCGCGTCGATGAAAGTAATAAACATTTGTAATTAAATCTAGAGTAACACGTTTACTGTTTTGTAAATTTCAACGAATGATTCAGATTAAACGCATACAGATTTTTAAATTATGAACTTCTTTTTCTATACAAGATTTTATTTGCGTTAATAAAATGCGAAATTTTGATTTGCTTCATGACTGAAAGTTAAAAAAAAACTTCATTTCTATGAAGTTATTTCTTATAGTAGATTTTATGGAAGAAATTTCATAGAATTAAGGTGGTATTTTCTGTCAATTTTAATGTCAATTATAATTACAATTTAGATTTATTTATAATTTATAATACCGATTATATTTATTATTTAAATATAATTTATTTGAGATAAATTAGTTCATTTATAGTCCACCAATTACTGTTATTATACATATGAGTAAATAGTTATTTACTGTTGAATACTTTAGGCTAATTTACAATATTCTTGAAATGTAAATGAAGCACAAGATTATTTCTTTTCAAATATTCAGATTACAGAGGTAGTATAAAGTAGGTTATAAGTACTTCGTAATTTGTTTCTTCTTATTAATTTATATCATTTAATTATACCATTTATAATTGTATCATCTAATTATACCATTTAATTATATCATTTATAATCACAACAATTAGTGTGAGTAATTTATTTGATAACGAAGATAAAAAATTATAAATTTTTCCACAATATTTCAAATATTACTATTATTAAAAAACACGCTAATTAAAATAATAATCATAAAGTTTAAAATAGGTCTGAAAATATTTTTTAACAAATAGATATTACGTATGAAACGATATTAGATATTAATTCTATACATTTTTCATATTACTGGGTTTTTAACATTTTTTAAAACTCGATTCTTTGAAAATTATTATTATATAATTAGTTTATAAATAAGTTTTCTCCTCCTTCTTTAATTCAAAACGAAATAAAAGTATGATTTACTGCGTAACTGTAAACGATATCGATCATGCATTTGATTAAAACTGTTACGTTAAAAGTTATTACTTTATTTTATATACGTGCTATAAAAAAATAAATACTGGGCGCAGCAAAATATCCAGTCAAATTATTTAAAAAACATGTCAACAATAAATTTTTTGAAATTTAAAAAAAAAATGGCGAAGTGGTGCTATTCTATTTTAAACATTACAGTGAAATAATTATGAACGTATTTGTATAATGAAAGACAATTTGGAAAATTTGTAGATCAAGTTATCACGTGCAGAAAAAAGGAATAAAGAGTTATCTTACCACAAGAAATTCGGTTTTGTCCACGCGTTCATTTCCATCTGTGTCGAACATGTTAAATGCGATTTGAAAACCTGATTTAGGTTCTGAAACAAATTCCTTGTTGTTTTTCGATTGCTTATAATTACAAATTTTACACACATACAAATATTTTGGCGGTTTTTAATAAATAATAAGATTAATATGTACTTACTGATCAGGATGGACAAAAGAAACAGGTACTCCGTGTAAGAAATGATTCCTAAACAGAAAAACAAATACGAATAAATTATTTCTACTGCCATCATTATATTATTACATAATATTACAGAAGATTATCGAGATTTACTAAATATTGCAATTTCCATTTCTAATCGTCTATATTAATAAATATAAATAATAATAGTTCATTTAAATAAATACTGAGATGATTTAAATAATACTTAAGTTAACATTATTATGTTAAAGATCATTTAAGAAGTTCTTTTAGGACGGTGTCTGTTAACAATTATGATTATTAATTTCAACAACATAAATTATTAAATACTCATGTATTTTTAGTCATTAGTTTCTTAAAGAAATTTAAAATTTATTTAAATTAAAAGAAACGTCTAATTAACAATAAAGTAACAAGAAATGAATTTCCACTTAAACAGTACGTCAAGAAAAATGTTAAATATTTTGAGGATAAAATATCGTCAAGTATAAGCAAAAAGTTCTAATGAACATACGTTATAAAATTTATATGTTTACAATTATAAACAAATTTTCTGATGAGTTTGTAGCGCTTGAAACACCTGCTTCTAGTAATCATGACATATGAATAATCGGTTATCTCGCTACTTATTCTTCTAAAGTTTATAGGTTACTTTCTACGTATTCTCCATTTTCCCACAGTCTTCATATTTTCGTATAAAAGAATTTCTTTCCAAAAAACCCTGATTTTCTTTGCATCATTTCACAGGTATTATCTATTGTTTACAAATTTTTGCACTGTTTTTATTGTTAATTCATCCATTACTTTTATCGATGAAAAGTATACCATATTCTTTAAAAATCTTTATAAAAATAAGTCTAAAATTCATAGAATTCAAATCGGATAATTTAAGAGAGTTCTGAAGAAATTGGGCCATTAAGTTTAATTCACTTTTTTCAACAATTTTGGTTTAAATATCGTCGATTCTCGAGGGCAAAATAAGAGTGGAATATCATCATGCGGAGATTCAGTTACCACGAAAAAGCCTGTCACGCAAAAATTTTTAATTTGATAAAATAAAAGATCCAAGTAGCTGATTGCTTATTATACCCAACCATACGTTTAACAAAAACCGATGCGTGCGATTTATTTGAATATATATGAAAATTCGTAATGCCGTTTTTTGTGAATGCTGCTTCAACGGTACATAAAACGAATTATGAATTTCATTCATGTTTTACAAGAATCCACTACGGAATTCTTGCTGAATAATCTGGGGTAGTAAGAGCTTGCACAGGTTGCAGTCTAACAGTTGATCCTGAAGAATTCTCCATACAAAAGAATAACTGATTTTTATTGCTGCTGAAATTCTTCTCGTGTTTGTTTCTGTATTTTCTTCAACTGCCCTTAGGATGCAGATGTCGGTATCAAGGGTGGGAAAAAATCTTTTCAAATATCGGTGTCGTATTTTGAAAGAACCGGTCTTAGGAAGACGTTGATAAAGTTTCGTAAATAATGCATGAGATGGTGTTTTGCGGTCCGGATATTTTTTCGTGTAAAGTCTTCGAGTGGTTACAGCATTTCCATCGGCGAGGTCACACGTAAAATGCATTTCTGCTATTTCCTGACTAGTATAATACGATATCATAACGATTTCTCCGAAAACTTTCAAATATTTCTCACTGACCGTTATTTATTGATCATACTGATATGAAACTAATATTCTTCCGCTAAAACGTAATAATTCTTTGGCATAACGCGTGTACGAAAGCTTATGTAAACGCCAGTACAAATAGTAGTAAGATATCCGATTATACATATATCATTTATCACCAGTACAAGTAATAATAAGATATTCGATTACTAGATGCAAATAAACGATACAACTTGAGCAACAAATTGTTTATAACTTTGACTATATACAATTTTTTTTAAATCGTGTCTAATAGAATTTTTGTATTTTTTTCTGACGAGTACTACCTATCCTTAAAATACTTGACTTTTTTTAAGTTGGTTATTTCACACTCTTACGAAACTTCTTTAAAATTCAGCCGAATGTAAATAATAATATCTATACACTATTGAAATTTTAAAAGGGTTAACTTCAAAATGACGATAACAACAAAGAACGCAATGAATTTTCAACAATGATTTTCTTGAAAACCAAGACGAAAATAGAAAAATTCTATTCTCTATTTTTTTTATAAGGATTTACATATCGTCTGCTTTTATATGTATGTACTTCAGCCAAATGCTATACGTTTGTAAAAATGATTTTTTAAACAATTACATTCTCACAAGTACAATAATGGTATCTTTCACCATAAATCAATTTATAAGAAAATTACATACAAGATGTGTTCAAAAATTTCAGAGACTTTTGTTTATAGATCGCTTATTCGAAGGTTTAATGGCATTTACAATACATCGCCTTCAAAATACATTCCTACTGAATGTATACAATTATAGAATCTTTTCTCCAAATTGCAAATATTTTCTAGCAAGCTAATCACAAAATTCATTTCAACTCTTCGTACAATTTTGTAATTATGTCCTGTCAAGTATTGAAACGTTGCACTTTCATGGATCGTTTGAAACGAGGAAAGAGAAAAAAGTCTGCTGATAACTTTTATCACAAAAAGCAATTTGAAGCATCTTCACTGTTTCAGATGCTGTTTTCTTAAGATTAAAATAGAACCTTATGCATGTGTGTTGCTCATGAAAATCACTCATCTTTAGGAATCGCCAAAGCCACAGTTAACTGCAACTGATAATTACTAGACAACTACGCAATCGATTGTTTCGAAACATGGCACACATATAGGAAAGCAATCGATCATGTGCTGCGAATTTCATTTTCTTCCGTTGCTCCTAGCGTTTTCTATAGTGCATTGCATAAATATACTAACCCTTTTGTTTTCACTAATTATTTCGGCTAAAAATTGTAGTCAATATTCCTTAAATACTAATTCGTGGTATGTAAACAGATAATGAAAAACGAAATTCCTTTAAAAAAATATTTCACATTTTTCCATATGCTGTGCTAATGCGAATTAAAACCATCTGGTCCATCTAGATTCAATTTCTTTTCATCACTACATATCCTACAAATAATAAACTAAAAACGTATAAATAAAATATTCGATTTTTTGTTATTTTTACTTATGAAGTTTGACTGACGCCAACATAAAGATCGATGAAAATTAGCGTATTTATGAAACGCTTGAAAATTCGGTTTTATGCAACCGAGCTTAATATTTACGTTAATATGTCATGTTTCTTTTACATAATTCTATACACATTAAGAATTAGTATTTAAGGAATACTCACTATAATTTCCTACCAAAAGGTTAGACCATTAAAAATATGAGGGGTTAGTATATTTATGCAACGCACTGTATATCAGAAGTATTTTTTGTACGCACCTTGTATATTCACCGGACAAGCGGTTTACCTGCTATGTTTATGACAATGTCCTTATAAAGTCCTGTACTAATTTCCACGGTAATCACGACATAACTCTCGTCTCACCGTGGCAATGATCACAATGAAACATGTCCAGAAGTAGCAACGAATAGAATTAGCTACGCCTCATAGCGTCTTCGGCATTTTTCCAAAGGGCATCCCCCTTTTTCTCGCGGTTTGAGAATACCCAATAATTCAGATTTAACGGCGTCCGCGATGGGATATTCTTGTGTATCTAACACTTTGATCACCCTCGAACACACCTCCCTCGCGTGCTTCACCTTTGTGACGGACATAAAATCGATTTTCTATGCCATAAGCACTCCATAAAAATGCTTTCACGGGGCTTCGACAAAGAGAGAAAGGGGAAAAGTTTTACGTAGCGGAAAACGAAGAAAGTGGGTGGAAGGAAACGATCTAAGCTATGCTGTTCACGATACATTTCGTTTCTTCTATCCCTGAATTTCGGCTTAAACCCTCCTTGAATGAAGCTATTCGCTGAGGTCGGCAAACATCAGAAAGCTCGAACCACGTCCCATCGAGTGAAAGCTGAACTTTGGGCGACATCCTTCGGATTGTCCCGGATGCGGCTCTGCTATATGTGAAAATTGATTCGTTCTTGGATGATATTAACCCTTTGGTCGTGAAAGGTGTATCAGGGTGGTCCCATTTAACATGACGCACAATTCTTCAACCATTTACGGCTATGTAAGGGTTACTAACTAAAATCTATCGATGTTAATTGCGTAACAGTTTAATGACGATAATAATAATAATTTTTTAAATAACCTGGGATTTTTCAAATAATATTATGAACGTATACTTTTCTCCATTATAGAAGATGCCTAAAAAATTGCGAAATAAATAACGATTCTACGTAAAAAATATCTGAATATGTAAGAAATTATACATATATATAATATTTATATATATAAAACATAAAATTATGAATGTTTAAAGTAACTAATATTTGGCTTTGATTGTGAAAAAAGTGAATTTGAAAATTTGTCGAAACATTTGTAAAAAAATTTGTTTAAAACAATAGACATTGACAATTTTAACAAATTTTCGGTTAATTCAGCAACAAATGTATGTTGCAAATTACTATATGTAACTATTAATATCGCTCAACTTTCTATTATTAGTCAGTAAAAATAATCCTCTCCTTATTTTTCATTCCTCTTTCGAGTATACAATTCATTTTATAGCAAATTATGTTCAGTTATAAGTCTATGAATATGTAATTTCATTCATAAAAACATAACTTGTTTCACGCTATAAACAGTCCATAAAGGAATTCTTAATGGCCGAATCGTGGGTGTACAAGCTTTACGCAAAATTTTATTCATAAAATTTCATGAGTCATTCTATTACGCTCTAGTTATGGAAGGTTCATACAATAAGGAAGTATTTCATTTAGTCACGCTTCGAATAGGTTGGAACCAATCGATATTGGTAATATGACTCTAGTTCCATACACTTCATTCATATTTAGCCGTGTTAATTTACAAATCAACAAGAAATAATATCTTTACAATCATCCCTCTCTTGCAAAAATATTAAAATGTACGAAGAATAAAACGAATCACAAAAATTGCAAGTTCTATTTTGAAGTATTTCATCATTAATCTGACTCTACTTAAAGGAGATAACATTGAGTGTTATTAAACCGCATATGTCAATACGGTATTTATTATTTTAAAGCTCTGTTTGATATTTGCCATATCAGAAATGTTTGTCCCATTGCAAGTTATGATCAAATTTCAAATTAGATCGTAATTTATGTTAACAGTAATAAATACAAAAGACTATGTGCTTCCCTTACTTCCTTTTTCGTATGAACCGTAGTTTTACATTATTCTTATTAACAGTAAAACTATTGATAGTTAAGACGGAGCTATTTCTACCAAAACCAGTCAAAATGACTGTAGACGTGATACAAAATTATTTCGATGTTAAATAAATAAAAAAATATTCATATTATTTAGCTATCGTTGCAAAAGTAATTACATCAGTGTGGGAAAAATGTAACATGACGTAGGAATTTTAAACTTTTGCATCCTCTACTTTTTTCACCTACCAACGATGTCTTTATTAATTCACAAAATGGACACTTTCCAAAAAATGAGTTTTGAAAAACTGTATAATACCAGTGCAAAATATGTAACAAATATACTTTTCATTTATACTAACAAGTAACACTAGGGATGTAACATACAACGACTTTCCTAAAACTTAGCATACTAGTACATGGAAAACTATTGGACACGTATATTGTTATCTTCCTTATCAATTTTGGGGGTAAGTTTACGACTATTTTACGAATTATTTTTACGATTGTTGCGAAATCTGGTAACTAAGGGTTTTTGGGGTTGCTGATCTGAAGTCCATTTTTAAGAATTCAAAATGACGGATCCAACATGATGGCCACATATTTTCAAAAGTTTAACACCCTGTCAAAAAGTGCGAAGATTGCAAAAAAGTAAGAAATTAGTATAACTTTGAGGCAAATTTGTACCAAAAATGTCATAATCGAAAACTATTATCAATAGTAACAAAACATCGAAAACCATCCCTACAAGTAGTCATGCACTTAAGGGGTAATATACACCACTCTAGGATTTTCAAAAAGTCGATTTTTTGTTTTATGTCTTAAACGATGCTTTAGGGTCATAGAAACAGAATGCCATTTGATTTATAGTGGAAAACAAATTTTAAAAGAGTCAATTATCAATTTTGCCGCAGCTTCTCAGAGCGCGTACTGAGTACTTACGCGGCGTGCTGCGATTCATGGCTTTTGTATTACTTTTACCATTTATTATAATAAGTTTACCTGTTACCTACAAAACAAACGGTTGTAGAGGAAGGTAGAGGAGGAGGTGAACATCAACCTGAATGGCCAAATGTATGGTGAAGGAATCGCAGATTAGAGGTAAACAAGAAATTCAAGGATTATAATGTTCATAAAACTTTAAACGCGTTTTTCTCGAAATCACTTTTGTCATACTGGGAGGCCGGATTTCTCGATGACTATTGCATGGATCAAATTGAAATTTTTACAGTAGCTTCACAATAATATTCTCTATGGCAGTACGTAGCCGTTTTTTGATTGAATGTAAACTTTTTTTTTTATAAACAATTCAATGCACATTTTTCATGCAAAAAGCCGATTCATTTCTTAAAACATGCATAACTTCTACAAAAATTGATTAAACAAAAAACCTCTACGTACTACCAAAGCCAATTGTATAAAGATTATACATTTTTTTGATTTTTTATTCCAAGTCTCACACATGGCGAGAAATCCGTCCTCCCGTGGCGGTGTTTCTGCAAAAGCTGTTTCCACCGATGGGCTCTGTCGCCCCCATTTTGTACGAAAATTACAAAACAAAAATTATTTTTCGTACTTCAATATGTGTTAAATAAACCCTCTGAAAAGAAATTCTTTTCCGTTTGTCATACTTCCAAAATAAATTGTCAAATTTAGGTCTTTTTTTCTGGCTCTAGAGTGGTGTTACCCTTTAAAGATCAATCCCTCCTTAACGCTACTCAGAATAAACGGCGTGGACGTGATAGGGTTCTCATCCTATTAAGGTGTGTTTTGAACGTGAGTTCTCTTGCCTTTGACGAATCGGGATGCTTTTCGATTTACACTTTAAATATAGTGCAGTAATGTGGAGAGTTAGCGTTTGTTACGGTGAAGAAGTGCAGCACACACCAACCGCATTTAATTATTGCAATATCATTGCAGAGTTCACACGTGCCGGTGCAGTTTTTCAAACAGAAATTTGCAGGGGCCTCGCATTTGTCGAATTTTTCTACAATATACCTACACTTTCACCCAGCGTATCGAAATATATTCTTAAATCTGGACGAGAAAAACTGGTTATGCATTAAAGACTGCATTTTGAGGATGTTACTATTTAAATGCGAATTTGCATCATACAGAGTGGCCCGGAGTCATACTATTCGTGATATTTGAATTGAGCGCTCGAGAGGGGCTTCTTTTATCTTGGGCACCCTGTAGTTATATAGTATGACAATATCAGAAAATTGGTTTAAAAAATTCTTCTAAGGTTTAAAAGTGTAAACGTCCAGCGGTTGAATTAAACCAATGGTTTTAGTGGCAATCGTAAAAATTTTGACGTTTTTATTGTCTTTATCAATGGTGTCAAACTTTTTCAGTCTGCCCAGTCCAAGAATCTAACAGAAGAACAGAGTTTTCGCCGGTGTTTAGTAAAAAACCATTTGCAAACCAATTAATGGCAAGGTCGGATGTTAATTTGCCTAATTTTGCTGCAACAACGACAATATTGTGTGCTTTGTACAAAGATTTCGCAATGATTGGTTCAAATTTACCACTAGTCTTTTGCAGGACTATTAATAAAGGAAACTTTAAATCTCCGTTGGCAGAAACGATTGGCTGAATAGTGTAGCTGTGCGTTAAAGAATTCAAAGATTGCGCTAAACAGTCAACTTTCAATGATCCTTTTAAAGCAAGCGTGCGACCAGCATGCGTTTCTAAATTGAACCCCGATTGATCGGAATTATACACATTGTCTTCACCTACCTACGCGATCTTTGATTTTACTTTAAAAACAAAATCGCTTGATGCTTGCAATAACATTTCCTTTAACGATATTTGTTTTTTAGTCACAAAATTATGTATCCTTCTCGATACAATTCCACGATTCACTTTAAAATTATGTACCCAAAATGTGGAAGCAGAGAATAATGTCGGTGACAATTTGATTTTTTCTCTAGCCCATAAGGCCCATCTTTTTATATCAATGCCATGAATGGAAAGCGATCTTTCAGAGGAAATTTTGAATTGATCCAAAACGTACTTCGAAATTTGTAACAATTTTCCATTTCTTGTGCCACCATCTTTAATTTGCGCCTCCCGCCTATTCGATGACCTCAAATCAGAAACTTTCCAAAAACTGTGCTGAATTGACTTTAAAGGCAAAGCTTTTGTCTTCCCGCAACGCTAAAATTATACAGTCTTTGTTTTATATACAATATTAATATCAATTATGTAAGAGCGAGCGGACAATAGTCACAGCCGTTTTAGAGCCATCATAAATCAGCGAGGATACCGAGTTTCTGGTTTCCAGGCTCCCAGTAACGGCGAGTTTGTTTTTCCTGAAAATGCGAAGTGGGGATGCGTTCCCCATAAAAACCTTCGAGAAAGCCCGAGGACGACACATTTTGTTAGCAATTTGTTAGAGAAGAACGCGAGGAGAGAAATAGGGCGATAATAATAGTATAAGCATCCTTAAAATTATAGTTTTCTCGGAATCCTTTATTGATCATTCGAAATCGCTTTGAGAAACTCATCAACAGGAATTGTTTCACGATATATACTTTCTTCATTAAAGTTTAAAATACCAATGCTTTTGACAAATATCTGTGCATTTATAGCATCTTTAATTAAATTCCTCAAATTAGCTCCAAAAGATTTTTCCGCGTCTCTAATAATTTAATCCACATCATACAGGGTGTCCACGCCTAAGTGTGACAGCGCGATATTTCATGAACTATTGATGACACGAAAAAGTGTTTATATGGAAATTGCAGGGTAAAAGGGGCTGTATGTTTTGGTATAAACGAATTTTTTATAATGTTATCAATGTAAAAGATATGATGGTGAAGTTTCGTTTTTTAAATGGAATTATATATTTTTTTTTCTATCACGCGATAGTGCTTTTCAAGACGAATTCATTAAGATTTAATGCATCTACCCGATTTTTAATAGTTTTCGAGATATAAAGCTTAGAAATTTACTGATTTTCAGCAGAGACGTCCCGATTTGAGTAGTAAGTCATAAAAACGGTTTTATTGTTGCTGTAAGTGCCGGATTTTTTACTCTGCCTGACGAAACTGATAGCCGCGGGTCTATGGTCGGCACGGCAAGTCCGAAGAGTAAGAAACGTGGAAAGAATTGTCCATCATCCTTAATGCGGAAAACTTAGACCGTAATGTGATGTCGTAACCGAACTCGACATACATGGTCTGTCCAGAAAGTAATGCAATTAGGTACGTAAAAAAAAATGTATTTATATTATTGATATAAAACTTTAAAATTCTTCAAAGTACTTCCCTTGGGCTTCAACACACTTTTGCCAGCGACTTTTCCATGCACGGTACGCATCCTGAAGGCGTTAATGGGGACCTCGTTTAATGCCTTCGTCACGGCGGTTTGAATCGCTTCTATGGTTCCAAAATGGAGTCCTTTAAGGGCAGACTTGATCTTCGGGAACAGACAAAAATCTGCTGGAACTATGTCAGGACTGTAAGGGGGCTGTGGTAACGTTATCAAGCTGTGCTTGGTTAGAAATTCTTGAACGCGCAGAGCGGTATTGTTGGGAGCGTTGTCGTGGTGCAGCTGTCACGTAGCGTACAGGCGATCTCTTTTCGAGTACGATGTTGTGCACAGTTGTTTTCGATATGTTGAGAGTCTCTGCGATCATTCGAACACTCATTCGTCGATCACTCTTAAGAAGTTCATGGATACGGGAAACATTTTCGTCAATAGTGGTGCTTGTCGGCCATCCAGAGCAGAAGCCATCCTCCACGTTTTCCCGACCGATTTTGAGCAACTTTAACGATCTGGAAACTTGAGAATAGGAAAGAGCAGAGTCCCCGTATGTCGCTTTAATCATTTGGTTCGTTTCGGCGAGGCTTTTATTCAGCTTAGCGCAGAATTTAATCGCATAACGTTGTTCGATATATTTCGTCGTGACACGGGCACAAATAATAGGTTTACGTTTACTACGATTCTGATGATTTCGGAGCGCGGATCAGATTGAGGTTGCAAAGATATGAAGATAAGAGTCCCCTCCACATATCCCAACAAGTCCGAACACGTTCGGACAACGAAAAATGGCGGAAATAAACAAATTGCATTACTTTCTGGACAGACCATGTATGAATGGTTAGGGTTAAAATAAAGTTGTAAACTCAGTCATCTTTACTGTTGTGGTAATTCTAGTGCTAAAATGAGATTCCTAAGATGACCCTATACTTCAACTCGCAAGTATTTGAACCCCTCCTTCAAATAATATTCGAAACTGTGACTTACATCATAATTAACTAACACAGATTTGATAGGTAAGAACTAGATATGAAAGGGGGTAAGGGGTAGATTTAAAAAGGGGTAAGACAGATCAAATTCGTTCATGAAATTCTGGTTCGTGGACACACGCACGCAAGAAAAAGAGAAAGTGGTATTAACATAGAGAGCAACGTGGCTCGTTTATTAGAGGGAAGTGTGAAACTGGCTCCGTGCGTGTGCGATTATTTGCATTTCCATTAGCGCGACAAACGTGCGGTGAACGCACAAAAAGCCAGGAAGAAGCTAAAACCAGCTGCACCGGTGACTCGTTAACGACAGGACCCTGTTATTTTATCCATCGATGGGGTGGCAGGATTAATTGCACCACCGATCACACGACCGTTCGTACGAAGTCTTCTAAGAATCTTGAGAGCCCTCGAAAATTTTACGTTCAATTTGAATTTTACCCTTTTTTGGCGACGGTATGAACCTCGAATTACGTGTAACAAAATTTGTCGCAGATTCTGTAATCATATACTGTCCGTCAAAATGATAGCACACGTGCTACCCTTTAATTTCTCTGAGAAAAGTATGGATTTTTTGAATTGTGGCGAGTGATACATACATGTTACGACGAAGGGAGAAGGAATTCAGTATTAAACTGTCTTCACTGATTTTCAGGGTATATACAGAAACTGTATAATTCTGTATAATGCATAGAAACATTATTTTACCTGTAAAATGAGAGCGTACTTATCAAACTTGAGCATGTATTTAGTATAAAAAGAAGATATAAACGTCAACTAATTTGAAAATACAATAAATATAATTGTAGAGTGAATGTAGGTAGACTCGAGTGTACTTGAAAACTTTCAAATTATCAAACTTTATAGATTTATAGATTTCCAAAGTTTTAGACCTTAATATTTCCAAATTGCCAAATTACACATTTCCAAGTTCTAGATTTCCAAATTTTCAAACTTTAAAATTTTTAAATGTATAAATCTGCAAATTAAATTTCCAAGTATTCGAGTTCTCGAATTCTCAAGTCAAAATAAAACAGCAATCGTGTGATCTGTGGTTTCAGCCCAAAAATTTATTCTTGCCCATTACTCTATTCTCCAATATATCTTCAAACCCCGGGGAGCACATTTGGTACAGCGTTAATTGCGCCACTCTGCATTTAATCGATTCAATTAGCATTTCATTATCTTCGCAAATGTGAAACGTGCATAAAGAAAGGGTGACATACATAAACGACCATAGAACCGTTTAAAAAAAGATACTGAATTTAACCCTATGAAGATGATAAACTGATGTACGTATTCGAAGAAAATCATGGTAATTGGTAATAAAATTTTAGCACAGCGGTGTGTTTATCATATTCGAAAACAACATCATGCTTCCCTTTTAATAACATTTAATATTCTTCTAATATCTTTTAATATCAATACAATTTCTGAACTGGAGAATCTAAAAATTTGAGGATTTAAAAATTAAATAATTGGAGAATTTGAAAATTGGAGGATTTAAGAATTCCAAAACTAGGGAATTTAAAAATTTGAAAATTGATGAATTAAAGAATTATGAAATTCTGAAATTTAGTTTTTAAGAAGTTGAAAAGTTGAAAGTTTGGAAATTTAATGAATTTAAAATTTCAGAACTTGGGAATTTGTAAGTTTGGAATTTTAGAAATTACAAAATTTGAGAATTTAAAAATTTAGAAATTTATGTTTCTCGTATTTAAAAATGTAAGACTTTGAATATTTGGAAGGTTGAAAATTTGAAAATTTTGGGATTTAGA
Source organism: Megachile lagopoda (assembly GCA_036983795.1). Lineage (NCBI taxonomy): Eukaryota > Metazoa > Arthropoda > Insecta > Hymenoptera > Megachilidae > Megachile > Megachile lagopoda. The sequence goes on from CM072800.1 coordinate 21,569,000, forward strand.
AATCTGAGAACTTAGAGATTTGCAACTTTGGAAATTTTTAAATTTGGGAATTTAAAGATCTGGAATTTTGGAAGTTTAAAAATTTAAGAACTTTGATATTTGCGAATTTTTTAACTTTTAAGTAAACTTCTAAGTTTAAAAATTTGGGTTTCTGGAAATACGAAAATTTTGAAATTTGAAGATTTGCAAATTTTCAAGTTTATATACCTGATTTCCATGTAGACATAAGTTAATATTGATATTAATACTAATTAGTGCGTAATTTCATTCTAAATTTTTTCAACAAATGCAGTTTCTAAATTGAATAATATCTGTATAATGTTCCACTGAGGGTCGAAATATTGCTTTGTTTTCAGTACAAACATAATTGAAAAATAATTAGACTGATTAACAAAACAAAAAACAGTACTAAGCATGAAATAAGTTGATTAAAACCTGATAATTACGTTTTGTAAGAAAAACTTCCTAACTGTACCTAATATACATAAAACATCGTCTAATATAAGACACTGCAATATTTCATATTAAATAAGTAGCAAAATTTATGAGTAACTTTGTAAAATGTTTTGTTATAAACTACAAATATTAACATTTCAGAAAGTGTATTGTTAAATGCAAAGCATCGTTGTTTCATAGAGCTTAAAAGCTCCTAAAAGACAAATTACATAGTTTAATTTTTTAGAAAAGATAAATTATAAAAATGTTATATTGCATTATTATTTATTACATATTTTTGTTTCTGTGTATTCAAAAGCAATTTATTATTCAGATTTATTTTCTTCTTAGAATAATTATTACTTTCTGAATACTTATCTACTCGATATACATATGTAGAACATGTTGAATGTACGTAACATAAAACATATTCCATATTGTTTATATGTTGAGTGTTAATATTATTTTACCATTCTAAGTACATGATAGTGATAATAATGCTGAAAATGGATCTAATGCATACATGTGTGTACTCTATGTGTAAATAAAAAAAAAATATCATATCAGGTAAATTCTAAAAAAGAGAAAAATATTTGTTTATAAATAAATATTTGTTTTTCAAGAATAACGTTTCCTCAGTTTCCTTTAAAAATCTCTTAAGTGTTTCCTATAAAGTACCATATTTTTCACTCATTGTTTTTGACATTTTTTACACTATTTACCATAATTTCAAGATACTTAAATTTTGGTATATTTAACTATTAATACTCTCACTGAAAACAATGCATGTTTCTATTTTGAATACATATTTAAAAGCAGGCGTTCTGTGTTAGGTACAGTAACCTTGTCAACGCTTGGGAAAATGCGTTCGTCACATCATTAACGAATTTTTCCCCTAGTCATTAGACGTTTAAAAGTGAAAAAAGCAACGTGTGATATTTCTTGACTACTCACCTTTATCCCGAAGGTTTCTGAACATATGGGTGCTTCCATGACGCAGTGAAGGGATACTATTCCTCATCACTTCCAGTTCCTTGTCAGTTAACACGCGTCTTTTCAGCCTCGCTGGAATATCACCGAAATTTATTTATTTATATACGTTATTCACGCAGGTCGGCTGATCAGGGAACCGTGGTTTCACTGCATCGTCATTCCCAGTTTGCGTAGGGTGCCGAAAACTTCTATGAAATCACTTGTTTAGAGTTCAGAGCACCATTTTAGCGTAGCACATGCCACAAGGTGGATGTATTAAAATAGAACGACGGGGTATTTTCGGTCCAAAATGTTTTTACTTCGATAAATAGGCAAATTTTTACTGGAAATAGTTACCGTAGATAATTTAGGATGGACCAAATTGAATTTCCATTTTCGTGCGAATAAAATGAATCGTTTATTTTGAAAATGAAACAAATTCATTTTTTGTTATTGCGAGATATTTAAGAGTTTGCATTGCAATAAATTTAAAAAATATTGGTAAGCACTAATAGACAAATTTTTTGGATTTTGTAGTGTTAGATAATGTATGTTTATTATCCAGTAGTGATTAAAGAGCTGGTTTAAAAAATAAATGTTTAATTATATCTAAATAGACTTACCTCATTTTCAAAATTAATAAATTGCCGTAATCATTAATTAAACGGATAATACTTTAATTGTAACAGCCTTATTTTAATATTAAAAACAAAATAGTGTGCTATTTTATATAAATATCATTTTATTTGACAAGAAGTAATAGTAAAACATAGAAAACAGTTTATAAATACTACAGTAGAAAATATAATATAACAAAAAAGAATCCATTTTTATTCAGAATTTTAACGAAATAATACATTTTCGATAGTAATTTTTATTACTTTATGTTTATTTTGAATTTGATTTAACATTGTAAGATATTATCCTTATATGTGTCTGATGTAGTTGATCTAGTTTCTTCATACAAAGAAGATAACTTTATAATAAATTATAATGCATAATAACAATAGTAAAATTCCTTGGAAATGAGGGTTTTATAAGGAGTGACTTATTACTCAGAAAATTATTTGTATTTTGTTATTATTACCTATCAGCTTCATTTTAAGACGTATCACAGTTATAATTTTCGTTGAAATCAATCTGAATCATATTTTTTTTTTCAATAATATAAACTACAATTTGTATTTAATTTTCAAATAACCGTGAAATTGTGAAGGGCTTTTGATCACCAGTTTATAAAACAAGAACAGTATCGATTTTGTTAAATATTTATTAGAAATTGATCTAGAACATACTTGCAACTTGATAATAGAAATCAGCAATGATACCTAGACAGACCTGCAGCATATTCTCACTCGTACTAAGATGACCTGTATCACCAATATTATACAATGTGTACTTCTTTACAGTATTGTCAGTATTACTAACATTTACTGGAGCTAGCTTGTACCGTAATAAATGCACTTAAAAATAATTTCAACCTAACAAGGGAACATATCCAACCGGGACGAATTGGCCATAAAAGCCTATGCTCCTTGCGGCGGTAATTAGAACCACATCACGCGCATACCTGCGATGCTTACAATAATTATTGAAAAATCAATTAACGGCATATGAGGAGGTATATAATGTTCAGAATATTGCAAAAGATTGCAAAAATTATGATATTTTTAATAAAAATGCTGATTAGGGGCAATCACAGGAGGTGATTTCAAGCTATATATCTAATAAACATTGCAAAAAACAACAAATTCCAAAAACACGTATCCTCTATTTTAGTCCACAGTTTACATACACAAAGTTGCAAAAAAATAAATCAACATTTAGTAAAAAAATTTAAGCAAAAACTATAAATTTTCAAAATATTATTTAAACAAACAAAGTTTATTAAAATTTTTTTCTGCAGAAAAATTCCCTATTGAAAGACCAACAATTGAAAAAAAAAGATTCCAATTATCTCTTTTAATTCCTGAGATATTCCCAAAAATATGATTTCAGCCCTTAACTTTGAGGGCTATTATCACCCCTTCAATGTGCACGATTGCCGATATAAAAAAATACGTGTCAAATATTTTCTAAAGAACTATCTTTCACATAAGTTTCATTAAAATCGGTGTGTCCCGGTTGGATATGTTCCCTTGTAAGATGGACTTGCACTACTTTCAAAATAAACATCTTTCCAATACCGTAGTCACTCAAACTTCCACCGTCCAAATATTAGGGAAATTAAATTATTTTCACCATAGATTGCTTACAGATAAGAATACCGTTCAATTTCATCTATTGTTATAATTATCTTTATGTTTTTCAAAAATGGACTTGCTTCACTTTCAAAATAAACGGCTCAATTCTTACAGATGAATTGCTAATTTTTTCTCAAAATCTTTGATACTTATATCTTCATCGAACGTAATCTGCCTTGTACAGTCAAAACAGTTAGCGATTTTCGATTGTTGAATAGTTTACGCATCAAATTGTTTACTGCTGTGATTATCGAGTAAATTTCGAGAGTTTTGTAAAGTGTAGTAAAAATTATTAGAATAATTTACAATAGGTGTAACTTATATAAATGTAAATTGAAAGAATGGGGGCATATGATTTAATAACTTAACAGATTTTTTCTACATTTTTCCATAAAAGATGTGTCCTCTTGTGTTCAATATATACATTTATTTCAATTGATAAAGAATGTGGGGCAGGGGGTTAATTCAACTTCTTTGAAGTGTTAAAGTTAATACGTCTAAAAAGTGTACTGTTTCTTTACAAACATATGAATTATCCATAACTGTCAATTATCTAATTTTTTATATTTTTAAATTTAAATAAAAATACATTATATTCGACAGTGTAATAGTACAATAGTAACAAGCTCGGTGGGGCGTAAATGCAACTTTTTCATACCAAATGATATAACGACTTTTATTTTCCATATTTAAAATAAAAAATTTCAAATTAACAGACATTTTTTATTTTCAAAACTTGATTTGTCATTTGTCAAATTTTGTCTTCGACAGTGTGGTATCATTTAAAAAACAGACATAAAATATTATTAATAAAAGTTCAAATGAAAAATTTATTACAATTTTATTAATTTTATCCGTTAATTTATTACAATTCTTTAAACCTTGTCCGTTATTTGTCAATTATTGCTTCCATCAATACTTAATCAGAAATGTTATACAAAATATTTAAAATTTAAACAGTTTATAAATTTTCAATCGAAATTTTTTCAACTTTCATTCGTTTTTCGTTATTCGATCAGCAGGCAACACCGACCAGAGTTACGAGGGCGTATGTTATCAAAGACAGAACGAGTTATTACCGTAACCTGACGTTATTGCTACACAAGCAAATTTATTTAGTACTCACGTCTCGGTTCAGGTTCAATAACACTATCGAGAAAGTCCTGCGGCGTCATGTACAGTTGCCCATCATATTCCACCGATGCAAATTTTATAAATCTTCTTTCTCTCATCGTAAGTTTAACTGCCTTTTGTGTCTCATCCTCTCGCTGCGTGCAGAATGAAACAGAAAGTTAAACAGCAATATTTAAATTTTATATTTCTAGTACTTTGCACCGTCTATTGTACAGAAATCGCTTATAGTCACTGTCAATACGTCGTAACACTTTGGTGGTCATACATTTTACGAAGTGCATTATACATAGTACGGTACAAAACTATAGAATCAAAAATTATATTCCATAATTTTCATAAATTTGGTACTATCGGAATTTCTGGTTCTTTTCAACCAATAAACAGAAAACATTTTAAATGAATAATCTATACAATTAATACTATCTAAAAGAACGAAAACAAATCATATAGACATTTAATACTCAGATTATGGACGTTTGACAAATAGTTACTTATAGATTAAAAATAAAATACAATGATAAATAAGTAGGATGTGACCTGAATTCATTTATACTATTATCATAGCATGGTGCCATTATACAATTATCTTCATCTCGACAGAAGTTAATATACATTTTGATAAAAGCATATTAACCTCTGTAATTTAAAATAAGTAGTTCAAGACGTACAAACCTGCCGTTAATCATTCAAGAAGGTTTAGTTCGATTATAAAAACGTTACTTTGTTTTAAGAAGTCCTCAAATACTTTTGTTATAAATGGTTCACTGTATTTACTTTTTATGTTCGTAAAAAATGTGAAATATCTGAACAATACAACCATAACACTAGCTTCCCGAAAGGTTTGCCATCGATACACGAGTGGAACATGACTATGAAAGATTGTCGAATTTCTAGAAGGGCGAGGCCCTTTTGTTGGCTTCCTTCGTGGGAGCCTGTACGCCCACTTTGTAGCTGATTACTTTCCTCCCACCTATCTGCTTACCTACATCCACGTAATATGCACCACGCATACTTCACAACATAAGCTGTCGTTAAGTTCTAAGAAATATGCACACGAGACTCGTGTAACAACGTGAATTTGCGGTCTCGCTGACCATGAGACTTTCTTTTCGAGAAAATCAATTTTGAAAGCCTGTATGTTTGATTGACGTTACATTCAAACAGACTTCTATTGTTATGAAAAGGGTAATACGATGTGTGGATTCAGAATTTCCTTTTTGTGTTTCGCTATCTCCGCAACTACAGTGAAACTGTGATACATAAAAATATTGGGGTATTTCAGTGAAACCTCTATACAAAATACTGTGTATACATAATTACTCACATTTTAAAATTACACAATTTTTAGTGCTGAAAGGTATAAAATCCAACGCAAGGTAATCATTTTGAACTTCTGTTACGAAAAACGTAAAAAATTCTGTTTTTGGATTTGAATTACTTTTATTAGTACTGCTGAAAATGAATATTTGATCAAACATAATATTAAGCTTGTACATCAGTATTTTATCGTATCTTATTTTTTTTAACAACAACTCTCACAATATAAGTATGAATTTTTAAGTTACGAAAAAGCCAATATTGAGATTCTTAAGATTAAACTACAAATAAAAACCTAAAGCCATAATAAGATGTCATTTCCAAACACGTGTGCTTCAAAGAACCAATTATAATAAAAGGCAGAGAATGATCAACCTCTGGAAGTTCCTGAATTTTGTTCAAAGCGTGTTAATCGTTTGTCAAGGTCAGTCATAAGAAAAAATCGATACAACAGAGACTCTTACGAAACAACCATAGTTCCAACGTATATCCAGGGACACGATCTCACGATTCTTCATTCAAAAATACATCAGTGACAGGGGAGACTGACTCGTGGGGGAAAGATATTTCCGCGAGAATGAATTTACGCCGTGGCTAACCCATAAATCGTTTCGTTTTCTTTCTGTGGTTAATGCGCGGCGCCGGCGATTTATGAGATACCAAACGCCGTTAGGTTTAATCTTCTTTCGTTAAAAAGAAGCAACAAAAGTGCCGCTGCCTTTGTACAAATTGCTACCGGTTGATTTGGAGTCACCGTGGACCACCATAACACCCTCCTACTTTTGGGAACTGGCTCTCGTGTACCGTGGCCATATAAATGGAATTCTTCATTTGTTTAACACTAATACTACCGGCATATAATACACACATACTTTGATATTAAAAATAAAATAGAAAAGACAAGCAAACGATAAGACATAAATTAATATTATTAGAAATACGATTTTACATCTGTATTTCTATATGGAATTCAAATATTAAGTGGGTACCACATATGAATAGCAGTTTTACTATCAATCTATGATAAGAAAAATTATTTTTATATTAGAGACAGTAGAATGCAATAAAAACATATATCTAAAATGAAGAGTATATCATAAGGTAATAAAAGTTTATTGAGTTTATAATGTAATTTTAGTTATTAAAATTATAAATATTCTGCCATTCACCAATTATTCTAACAAATAGCGGTAATAACATGTATAAAGGAAAGTTGTTCACAGTAGTAATCTTGACAACATAGGGTATCTAAATTGGTGAGAAATTGTGGAAGTAACTAATTATCGAAACTTCAATAACAGATATTGGTTTTAAGAATACGATATTTATGTAGTAGTACTTCTTAACTCCTTGCCATACGATTTATTCGTCGGATGCATCAGGAAGTTAGTAATGCCATTGCTATAATATCAAAACAAATAAAGAAAGTTAAAATATTACGTCAATTTGGGACTCAGCGACCTCTGACTATGCAAATCAGTTGGACTTAAACTTCAAATGGAAGCGTATTAACAATTCGAGTAAGATTTATTACATTTGAACTATGAGTGCGTCACGAGTCAAACTCGTCTAAGTATGGCTCGGGGTTAATCCTTTGTACTCCAATGATGGTACACTCATCATTCGGTTTAGTACAACAATTTCAAATAAGTATTTTTTAATTACTTGCCATATGATTTATTCGTCAAATGCGTTAGATAACACCAACTATCCACTGCTATAATATTAAAACAAATAAGGAAAGTTAAAATGTATGCCAATTTGGTACTCAGCGACCCTTGACTATGGAAATTGCAGTTGGGCTAAAACTTTAAATAGAAACGTATACAAAATTCGAGTAAAATTTATATTCGAACTGTGAGTGCGTCATGAGCCGGACTGGTCAAAGGGTTAATTAACATAAAATCGTGCAAAGTGGCCTAAAGATTTCGTAATTGGAACATACCCGATTTGAATAACGCTCACTTTTGTTGCACAGTAATGTTTGTTGGCACATTTTCGCGTGTCTACCGGATACAAACGGGTGTTGGTCCTGGCATGTTAGCGGTGCAGGGTAATGACAGGCACCGTGAACATTATGCTAAGTGCGAAGCATCCCATTTCTTTTTCTTTCCGTGGCCCACCGTGTACGTTTGTGTGTGTTACGTGGTGCGATTAAGGTTCGTTTCATCTGCACCCGTAAACGTTTGCCTCCTTCTTACCCCGCTTGACCTACCCATCCGTGTCGGTTGTTATAGTTTTCAATAAAGAAACACGCGACCAGTTCTCTCCTGCAGGAACAATTTTCTCCTGGTTCCAGCTAAATCGCTGGCCGCCAGAGACGATCGTATCTGGCGAGGATCGTTGGCAAATGTCCGATGATTTTTTTAAGGACACGGTATGCCATAATCTTCCCTTAGGCGATGCCTTTAACTGCTGCTTGCTACCAGTATGCGATTTAGTCCCTTTTTTTTGAGAGGACCAGTTCTATAAACGTATCGAACATCGTCGAGTGGCCAAGTGTTGACGAGATGTTAATGCTTTAAGTGATACAGAAATTTTTGTTTGATTTTATTATGCATCGAGGGACTTTTTCGGATTTTTATCGGTCTATATTTAGGATTTTTTATAGGATGCTTTTTTCTTTGAATAGTTCGACGATGGTTTTTCGTCCTTACTAATCTTGTTGATCAAGTAGATCATACTAACTGTAATTGTATACGTGGCTTTTAGTTGATTATATCAATCGTGCTTATATACAATTTGAATTATTTGGCCGTTCCTATCAATGAAGATCCTGAGTAGATTCATAATTTAACTAATGATGGATGCCACTGGGATATATGTGCTATAATTAATTTGCATCAGAGTTCATTCTCGACAAAAGATCGTTCTCTTTTTTTCATAAATTTACTAGCAATAACGTAGTCATTATCTGCGCACAAACGTTTACACGGCCATTGAAAATGAAAGCTCAGACGAATGATCGCAAACCACGTGGATGGCAATACACCTGCCTACTATCGATGCACTAATGCACGTGGTTCACCACGGCGCATAATGCAACGGCGATTATAGTGGCGCCGAGATTGCGGCAGGAAATTGAAATCAGATAACAGTTTCGCATCAGAATACTTTCTCCGACCGGCATGTATTTACATATGGATATTTGGATAAGAAAATTTAATTACCGAATTTCGTGAACTTAGCCTCAGGACTTTCTACCTGTTAACCGTTTAAGATATTCGTTGTATAAAATTGATTGGGTATAGTAATTTTTTATAAATATTTGTGTAAAATTAATATTGACATGGGTAAATATTACTTTAAATAGGAAATGCAAATCTTTTTCATTTGTGATAAGTATACCCATTATTAAACGAAAAATGTTTAACTTATTATTTTTTTAAAAGGCCACCTTTTCATAACGAGTATATTCGACACTAACATCGAAAGAATTAAAAGAAGTTTAATAATAAACTTTTCTTTCTGATATTTTACTCATTCATACAATTACTAGTAATAATTCGGTTTTAGCGAATTTTAATTCGCCCTAGTAGCCACAAAGTACTTTTCAAAAGTTCACCATTGTATATTTTAAAAGAAAAACTGGTTATAAAAAATGTCTGTGTAAACCAGTGTGTTTAAAGAACTACTTATAAAACGTTACTCTATAAATAATTAATATACGTTATTTATTACTGAATTAATATTACCAATTGATTGTTACTATTAACCCTAACTACTACTGTTTAAAAACGTAATACACACCATGGAGTTCATTCATTTTTAATATACATATTAACAATATTCAATATCACATTACTGTTTTTACCTTATCTGAAGTCGATACGTAATCAAGTTTATAAGTAGAATATTGTACTAATACATTGACTAAAAATAAACATGTATCGAATGAACTTTAATTTTCCAATTTCCTCTCCAGCAAAATTAAGTACCTTATGTTATGAATCAGCCATTCACAGTGCCCAGTGAAATTTCCTTATCTTCGTTCTAAATTGCAATATCTTCAGTTTCTCTTAAAAAATAAAACAAAGATTGTATAACAGATTAAAAAATGATTGAATGGAAGCAACCTTTTTGACGCAATCAATTTCGAAGCAAAAGCGTTAAGGAAGAAATGTTTGACCAACACAAACGTCTCGTAAAACAGTCCGCAGTTCACTGATTTCACAACTAGTAAACTAATGAAATTAGATTTATGGAGGCGTTAACTCAAACTGATACTTTACACGGTTATAGTTTTCAAGAAGATTTAAGTTGTACCGATTGATCGCGAAGGCGTGTTTCCATGAATATAAATTTTCATTTACTGTGGTAGATGTTAACGGTAATTATTATCACTGATCTCAATTCCATTACGTCCACTGATTGAGAAAATTGAATTTCTATTTGAGTCGCGTGAAGCTTGAACACTTCAGAGTCCTTAAATGACCATGATGAAATTCTCTTCATTATCGTTTCATCATAATAAGAATTTCATGCTTTTAGGGTTCTACCTTTGTAATTTAGAGACCGATACCGATATCCAGTTTTCGATAAATCTTGGTTTAATGGACAGTAAAACATCGTATTAAGAAATAGCGTTTAAGAATGGATTTTATAAAGTTTTTTTTGTTAATTTAATAAATTTATTTTAATTTCCAATTTCTCGTCTATGAAATGAACAGTGCAATCTGTACAGTTTGGACTACAACATATCGTATTAAAAACTAGTATTTTAAATTAATTTAAAATATTAAAAATTAATTTTTTAAATTAATTGAAAAAATTTATATGAATTTTCAATTTGTCATCTATTAAATAAACAGTGCCATGTAAGCAAATGACTTCATTTGAATTTGAGAGAATTTAGGGATGACGATTAAAGCTCTTTAAGTAACTCTGCAACTAATGTTATAAATTAATTCATCATTTATTAATATCATTACAATTATATTATTAGCCATTCTTCTTATAATATTGTGAGTTAAGATGCGTCATTTGACGTAAATCTTGTGTTAAAATAATCATCCTTAAAAAAGTTAAATGAAACTTCTGAACATACATAGTTAACAATCTTTCTTTGATATAGTGCGTTGCATAAAAATAGCAACTCATAGTCTGAATGATCTGAGCTTTTGCTAATAAATTATGGTCAGTATTCCTTAAATATTAATTCGTAATGTGTAAAGAATACATTCTGTAAAGGAAAAATAACAAATTAACATAAATATTGAGCTGAGTTACATAAAATCTGATTTCGGACGTTTCATAAATATACCAACAGCAATAATTGTATCGATACATTAAAAAATTATTTGAAGCCCTACAGGACAGAACACTACATCGGAAATTTAATTTTCAAGCAGAATAAGGTATCGGTTCATAAATGTGTAGGTACATTAAGATGGTTTGCCGAAAATAACATTCTGTTATTAGAATGACCTGCACGATCCCCTGGCGTTAATCTCATAGAAAATTTGAGAAATATTGGTACGAATGATGTTTTCAAATAATCGTACATATTCGAATAAATATAGATAAATTAAAACTGGCAATAGGTAACTCACAGAACAATATAAGGAAAACATACTACAAAATTTGATTGGTAATATGCTAAATCGAATTTTCAATTTACTTTATGACAGTGAGAACACGATAAATTATTTATTTCGTCTCTTTATACATAAAATACGATAAAAGAGTATTTTTTGATGTTAGTATACTCATGGAACACCTGAAAATTAGATTTTATAATTCGTTTACATGCTACGAATTAGTATTTAAAGAATACTTTAATTTATAGTTTTCAATTGAAAACTCAGATTAATAAAATAAAGGATTGATATATTTATGCAACGCACCCTTTTAGAAGGAATATACAATTATGAGTCATGAATTTCACGAAATATACACTACTGTTGATAGAGTATGTGGCACACATCTGCAAGAAAATCAAGATTACTCTCGCGAGCAGATGCTCGATTATCAAAGATACTACAACTCGTAATGGTTCATCTGATAAACGAATTTCAATTATACGGCGATGTCCACAGCTTGCTGTGCATTACAGAACTCGCGGAATTTCAATTTATACGATGTTTGTTACTATTTATGATGATTTCTCGCTATCAGATGCTCCGCTTGTTCAACGAAGAACAAGAAGATAATGTGTCCAACAACACTAGTTCCCTTCGATTCGATTCACATGTTGTTTCCACCGCCTGTATCTACTATCAACAGGCTTGATGCTTTAAACTTTAAAGTGCACCAGTTTTACGACAATTGTGTATTACTGGTTTAATAATAAAACTTCCACGAAAATATTGAGCAATAAAACGACACTTTATGGAATGTACTTCGAGTTTAAGGTGTACTAACTTCAACGTAATTGTATATTTTCGGTTTATTACTATCACATCTTTCGATATATTGAGAAATAAAATCACGTTTATGTATTGTTATGTAGTGCTCCGAAGAGATCTCAATATCGAGAAATAACTGGATACTTAGTATCTGTTGAACAGATTGTATGTGAATATAGTAAAAAGTATTTCAAACCACAGTAAATTTTTTATTACACAAGAAAGTTGTGAATATTTAATTAAGTTAACCGGATGCGGATAATATGAACAAGGAAATTTGCATCTGTACACATGTGCAATAGTACAACGTAGGTTTTCTTTGAATAAAAACAAATGTTGGGATAAGAGTCTCTTACCAGTTATTTTTGATTTTGGAAGATCACATGTAAATTAAAACATTTTCTACATTCTTCAATATTTTAAATCGAAAACTTCCTACATTTTTAAATATTTAAACTTGACAAATTTCTACTTTCTTAAATATTTAAATTTGACAAATTATCTACATTCTTAAATATGAAAATATATATTTTTATCATTGTAAACATTTTTTGATTAAAAATACATTTTACTGTAGAAGTTTGAAATTCCTAAAATTCGACACTTCAAGATTTCTTAAATTAAGATATCTCTGAATTACTAAATTTGAAGATTTAAAAAATTGAAACTGAAAGTTTCTAAATTTGAAGATTTATAACTATCCAAATTTCCGAATTTCGGAAATTTAAAGATTTACAATTTTAAAAGTTTTTAATTTTGTCCGTTTGAAAATTTGGAAATTTGTTATAGAAAGTTTCAAAATTTAAAAGTTTCACAATGAAATTTTAGAAATTCCAAACTCCTATATTTTAATATTCACAAGTCCCTACATTTCTAAACGTTAACGTTCGATAATTTGAAACTTTGAAAACTTCTAAATTTAAAAGTTTGTTAATTTAAAAATTTGAGAACTTCCATATGTAGGAATTTCTAGATTTTTTAATTTTAATATGTGAAAATTTCTTCTGAAAATTTTATAATTTACAACCTTAAAAATGTCTAACATTCAAAGTTTATAGATTAAACAATCTTTTAATTTTGAAATTTCTAGTTTTATAAATTTGAAAATTTCAAATAGTAATAGTAGTAACAGGCATCTAATTAAAATGTAGTAATCACACATCTGAAAACTGGCCTAACATGTCAAAGTCGACAAGTTTTGTTTTTTTTCGATTTTCTTCGTATCTCTTAGAAGACACATTATATCGTCTTTACTAATAAACGTGTTATCACTTGTAGTACATAAACCTGCTGTAGCTAAAGTGACAAAGATTTTGTCTTTAAGATGACAATTACGACATTGCTTCGTTGACTGAGAAAGTGCAGTATATTTGGAACACTGCTAGTAATTTAGAATACTGAAATATCCAACAAGGTACAAACCTTAACTAGTTTATAACATCGGTGTTTCAAAAAGATATTTATTTACATTTTCAAATTATAAAGTGGCTAAAATTGAAGTTAAATTGGCTGGGGTCGTTTTATACACCAATATGACCGTTAAGGGTTAATATAATTTTGTTCCATGGGAAACAGCTAACGCCAAAAGTAGAGAATAATGAATATAGTGTATCATGTGTGAAATGTAGATAAACTATGAATGTGCTAATTATGACTCCGGAAGATACATCTGTGCCTACTGTAAGCAAATTTTAAAACTAAGAATTGCTGCTAAGATGATTGTTCCTATGCAGTAATATTTATACTCAATTACCTCATAAGGTAAAATAATTTAATCAACTACATAATTTTTGAATTTTATAAAACAAAGGTAAATCAGAAAAGGTTATAACAAATTGTTTGCAACGTAACAAAACCGCTGCTTTAAGTTATTTTTTAATTATACTAACATTTCAGATACGTTCTGTTTTTCTTTATTGTCAAAAGCTAAAAATATAAAAACTTGTTTTTACAAGTGTTAAAATTACTGCAGTTTTATTTATTTCCATCCTTTGCAACTTTTGTTCGTTTTAAATGAACTATTATTCCAAATACTTGACTTCATCAATTATGTGAAGTGGCGGTTTTGACGAAAACTTGATTTCAAACGACTCTGACAAGTACTATCACAAAATTATTCCCGCAAGTACATAATGCAACACGAATTTCAGTTACATCGTGGTATTAGCAGATATATGTATATGATGTCCTAGTTTTTACCGTCAAACTTTAACATACTTTATTTAAAAAAAAGAAAACGAAGAATGTTATATCGACATAAAGTTTCAACAGTTTATTAAAGAATTGTAAAAAAATACGAAATAAAAATGGACTGCCTTGTTGTTTAAAATCACGTATAGAGTGTTTCAGTTTTGTCCGTATAACTTTACTGACATACTCCGCAAATGAAAATAAGAAAAAATGTTTGTATAAACATAGGTTCTTGAATGTAGTATTAAAAATTATTAAAAAAATATGAAAGCCACCAATTATTCGTATGTAGTATAAAAGGAGAAAATCGTCATTAGCATTTCGTATGTTCCTCATAATCTTTCAATAAAACATTTAGGCGCTTATGTTTACAAATCGAGATACACTGTATGTGGCATCGCAAAACAAGTTATTTTGTACTTTAGAAAAACTATTTAATAAAATATTTAAACCCCTATGTTAACATAATACCTTTTTATTTTTTATTTCTTCGAATGGAATACGTTGGTAAAGTTGGATTGTAAAAAACAGGGCCAGCATCTTGTATTAGAAACAGTAGCGGTGATTCCCAATGATTTTATAATACATTATTTAAAAATAATAAGTTTTACTATGAAAAGTTTCAGTATGTAATTACGGACTAAGTAATATGTCATCACTGATCCTACATCGAACATTTATTCTAAACTACTTCCCAATTGTCCAAGAGTAATTATGCAAAATTGCACAACATATTATTATTAAAGCTTTATGCGTTATATATAAAACTAAGGGGGAAATAACAATTATTGTAAAAATAGGTCAAAATGATTTTTTTTAAACTCAAGCTTAGATCATTTTCTCATTTCGGAAAATAATAGATATTTCTCGGTTCAACAATCATTAGGTATATTTTCGAAATAGAAGTGACATACAAAATTTGAATCACATTATATATAACATAGAAAACTATGATAATATAATGTCTTTCTTTTATGTTTGCGTATGAAATATGTTGGTAAAGCTGTACGGTAAAAAACTGGGACATCCTGTATATCGTTACGCATGTGTTTTGCGGCAATGAAAGTAAACTGTTAGTAAGCACTTCGAGTAACTTCAGAAGAAGAAGTAGAAGTGATATTTCTACCTTTCAGGATACTGGAAGCGTATAACCTTACAACTCACTTGTCTTACCTTACAATTCATAGTGGATAGAACAATGTAGCATGGCGACTATTTTGTTGCAAACGCTGAATTCGTTATGTTTTCCCTTATTTCTTGCAACAGTACCATTTACAATATTCATTGCAGATAGTAGCAAATTATTAATAGGGGTTTGAGAATGAAGAGGGAGGGTTAGATTATGGTAAAAGGTGTATTTTGTAATGCTTCTAATAGTAAAATATATAATTACTGTTATTATAATTAATATGTCAATTATTGCTATTTAAAGGACTGTAAATTTCGACAGTGTATAATTTTAATTTTTTCATTTGATTATTATTATAGTTACGATCAGTTAAGATATTTTAGGTACATGTTAATTATTTAATTTATTTATCCGTTATTGACCAGTTTATTTACGAATTTATTTTCGCTTAATAGCAGATGTTTATAACACTGTTAACAAAAATTTATTTCATATATTGAAAGGCAAAATAATTTTGTGAAATATTTATATCGCCACATTGTTATTAAAATTGAATTCAAAACTACCGAGAGTGAAACCGAATTTAGTGTTACATTCAAAATAAAGTTTTAGGAAAATTTAAAGTATAGTTTAATAAACTTAAACTGAACTATCCGAAACCTCTCTGAATTTGGCAGGACCAAACCAGCAGAATCATATGAGATATAGTGAAATATTTAGCACTTATTTTGTACTAATTTGTTTTAAAAAAAGTAATTTTGTACTTCGTGCCATTTTCAAAAAAGTCAACAAAACCGAATTTGTCCTAATTTGTACCATCAAAAGAAATTTTGCACCTGTTACCGATTTTAAGGAAATCGGGACGATACGTGATTAACGTCAGGCTAAAAAAAAAAATGTTAAAATTAATAAAAATAAAAATACAAAGGGGATACATTTTATTGCTGAATTTGTACTAATCTGTACTATTTAAATTAATTCTGATCTTTTCCATTTTACTCTTTAAACAACTTTTATTATTTAACGTTAACAGGAAGTTATTAAATACAAGATACAAAATTATTTTTTATGGTATAAATTGGTACAAAATAAGTATTAAATATTCCACTATGTCCGATATGATTCGGCTGGTTTGTTCCTGCCAGCTTCAGAGAGATCTATCCGAAATAGTTTCATTTAATTGTTATTGCTGGAATTTCCAATGAACTTATTTATAAATTTAAATAACAAAGAAACTCAGAAAGAAAAAATATTAAAAGGTTTTCTTGAAAATAAATTTTTGAATATTCACCAGCTCCAAATTCTGAACTGATTTTACCATATTTCCCACCTTACGACATAAAAATACCTTATACCGTATTCCAAAACAAAAAACGTCGGATTATATTAAAAATTCCCGTACCTCAAAACCCCGGTAATTGTTCCTGACTCGGTAATTGCTCTCTTAACAAATTGTATCTCATACGGTCGGTAATATCTTCCATACCATCGTACATCGTATCTTTTAATAATCAATTTTCAGTCAGCAGCAAGAAACGTAATCGCAGTGAGATAGTTCTAAGAGGGAAGGCAAAACACTATGCCGGTCTCGCGAATCATGTACAAGGCAGCTTGCGATACGTTCGACAAGCTGAGGAGTCTTATCGTTCGAAAATGAAGATTTATGCTACTTTGATTCTTAATTTCATACTATCATTTATCTATCTAACGCAATTAAGTAACTACGACCGATAATTATGAAATGATAGATAGTGTAGTTTACTTAGCGCTATGTTCGTATACATTACAACGTAAGGATTAAATTGCATTTGAACGCTATCAAAATGACAACCATTGGCGTATTTACTTAAATATAGGTAAAGGTAGGCTCAGTAATCCTTAGATTGTATACTGACCACTTTTTTTTTGAATATGAGGTTATAACACGAGGACAAACAATGCGTGGTGTTTGATTTAACGCGTGAGAACCTAACGCATAGTTGTTTAACTCATGGTGATTTAACGTGCGAGAATCTAACCCGTGAAAATGTAACACGTGGTGATTTGACGAGGAAGAATCTAACGCATAGTTGTACAACGCGTGGTGATTTGACGAGTGAGAATTTAACACATGGTTATACAACGCAGGGTGATTTACTGTGTGAAAATGCAACGCATGGAATGTAACGCATGATTGTACAACGCCTTGATGATTTGACGAGGGAGAATGTAACATATGGTTATACAACGCATGGTGATTTACTATGTGAAAATGTAACGCGTGGAATGTAACGCATGGTTATACAACGCGTGATGATTTGACGAGGGAGAATGTAACGCATGGTTGTACAACGTGTGGTGATTTGATGAGTGAGAATCTAACGCGTGATCATACAACGTATGAGAACCCAACACGTGTGTATCTAACTCATGGTTATACAACATGTATTTATACAACATAGGAATATGAAACGCGTAATGATATATAATGTATGAGAACCCAGGTGTGTGACCATACAACGAGGGGATCTAACGTGTGATCGTACAACGCATAGTAATTTATCGTATGGTAATCTAACGTGTGAACATACAACGCGTATTGAAGTAATATGTGGTCATACATCGTGCGTAGACCTAACGCGTGGTTTTAAAACGTGTGACGATCTAATTCGTAGGATGTAATGCGTAACGACATATAATGTGGTCTTATAACGCATTGTAATCTATAAAAATCGTTGTTACACCAATAGTAAGAGGTACCTACTTGGACGGGAACCAAGCTTCTGTAAATATACGGATTAAGTTCTTACGTTTACATAGGAACTCAGACAACCAGTAAGTATCGATCGCGTTTCAATTACTCGGTCAATCTTTGGAGAGCTCGGAGAACTCGATATGTAAATAGAACTTGCTATATAGCTGAAGCAGATAATGTTTCTGGGATAGGTTCTAAGTACTATCATTGCTCGGTTTGATCATACGATTCGCGCGTTGTTTTCTGATATTCCTTGGAGTCGTGTTCCGTGTTATCGCCAGACTATGTATCCGTCGATCGATGGATCAAGATGGTGAAACGACCACGACGATGTAGTCGAATCTCGAACGCGATAATAGCTGCTAGTGTCTTGCGGGATGCTGGTTTGCTGTAATTTATGGCTGTGGCAGAATTGATCTTGCTGGAATCTGTGCTTGTTCTGCTAGATTGTAGCTATACATAGTTATTCATGACTTGTATATGTTATAGGCAAAGTGGAAAGTGTAGCAATCTTGGAAATAAAGTACTCTGCGAAGTACAGTGTTCTAGAAATGAATGTGAGCATAGTGATATTTTAGATGTGGTCACAATTGCAATGCAATGTTATGTCAAATCCAATTTGTATTGAAGAGTACTGATGCTATTTAATATACTCTTACTATATAAAGTATTATGAAAAGATATACTCTATTATTAACAATATGTGACTATCTCGAACAAGTGGATTTTAACCGTACATATCGCTTCAAGAACCTAAGAAAAAGAAAGAACCTAAGAAATTATAACATCTAATGATACGTGAGGATTGGAGAAAGCTGTTTTTACCAAGATTACTTAAGTGCAAAGACAATGATTAATATTTGTCAGAAGAAATATGAATGAAAATTTGACTGCTTCTCATAACTGATTAAACATCCTCAAGATAATTATCGTAAATTGTCAAAAAATTCATTGATTTTAAATAAGTACATATTTTTCATTAAATGTACAACAAAACATATTGTATTTTTACTCGTAATTGATTTTATAAGCTATAAAATATTCTTACAAGATAATATGTATTCAAATTAATTCACACCATACTGCATATCTTACAGTTTGCCTATAATATATGTATATGTACATAATAAGGAAACATATGCTCCTTCGATAATTTGTTTATGGTATACTTGCAATAGATTAGAATTTGAATAAATTTAATCTTGGGACATGCAAATAAACAACATTCGATTATCAAAAAAGATTATTGTAAAGAATTTAGATTGGCATAGAAATATCATATGGTAGAATTAAAGTTAAATATATTAGTTTATGTGAATATTAAAATTATGCAATGTATTGATGTGATTGTATTGATTGCTTCAAGAAATCCTGATATTGGGTACTGCGTGTGTATAGATACGGTATATTTAATTTCTAATTTTTTGTACACTGTATTTATGTTTAATTGTATGCATTATATTATGTTTCCGCAATTATTTTTGTTTTCCTATTTTGTTCTAATTCTCATTTACATTTATATATTTAGTTTATACAAGTACAAATAAATAAAAAAAATGAATAAATTCATATTATTCTCTATTTCAAAACATCCCCCTGCCTGTGATATAAGGGAAATGATTTTAAATTTTGTTTATAAATGTTCGATTAGGAAATTAAATAAAAGTTACACTATCCATTCATAAAATATGTCCAAATATTACGTTAAACATTAATTTCTTTAGTCCACAATAATTTGATCATTTTTATCCTAACAATTGTTTAGAAATGATGCCTTTGTAGGCAAATACCTCCGTAAACATTCAAGTATTGTGTCATTTATTCTTATGTGTCAAGTTCAAAGAAAAGTATATGAATAATTGTTTTTGTCAATTTGACAATTTGTACAGCATTAAATATGAAGTAAATATATCATATTTAAATAAATTAATAAAATTGTGTAAACTAAACTTTGTAGAAAACCTTTTTATATAATTAACCTTTCATTGTACTTTTTTTGTAAACATACCCAACATTCTAACCTATAACCTACATATAACCTTAAATGTCGATATCACATTGTGAAACACTTTTTTACATAAACAAGGACATGAATTACGCGACACAATCTAAATGCGATAAATTTTAACTATTTAATATTCGTGATAAAATATCTGTTACAGAATCATTAAAATATGAAACAGAATGTGTCAATGCACATACACACTCGTCCATTGCTATAAATAGAAGTAATAATGTGTCATTGTTTAAATCAAAAATTGACAATTGCTATATTTAAGAGAAGTATTTATACGACTTTATAAATCTATATTATGTGTGTAAAAAAGGAAAATGAATCAATATTTACAAACCTTTCGGGCCTTAGCCTGCACTATGGTGGGTTGTGAATATTTGTAACCAACCAGAAGTGCGATTGAAACTGCTGCTAATAATCCGGTACCATTTCTCCATCGTTTCACCTCACTATCACTTCGCCACGAATTGTAAGAACGTGTGACACCACAAAAATGCCGAGAAAACGAAGATAATCGACGTGACAATCTCACTACGCTCGCCATGTTTAATACAGAAGACAGCAGCGCGCGCGTGCGTCACGAATCAGCTAGCAAATTTGCAGCGCGAATTATGAATTTAATTTTGTACCTTACAAAAATTGATTAACAAATAACTATCGTTCTACAAAGAATGTGATGTTGGGAACACATCTAGTGATTGTATTTTCTCTACAACATGGTTATTAGGAGCACAAATTGATTTGATTCTTTTATTTCAATTTTTAAATAAAAAATTTTTAATTTTCTTAAATAATTTTTAAAGCAATCAATATTTTTGCATTATTTATTGATAGCACATTGAATTTATAAACGAGATAATTTCAAACGTGGAATAGTAATAAGAAAAGTATAATACTAATATTTTGAAGATACTGAAAATTTCATTGGTCAGCATTTCTATTCTTATCAAATCTTATGAATTACTTTCACAGTATTCAGATATCTAGTACAAATATTTTGAAGTAAAAGAATTCCTAATATTTACATGGGTGTTTTATTTAATCTTGTCACTTTTAATTATTTTATTATTTGTAATGATGTCGAAAGATGATTTGGAAGAAAGTTATTACGTTTTAGAGGGGGGAAGAATTGAACTACGATCTTAAACATTTTCTCAAGGTTATTCCTTCCATTTTGTTACTAACGATGATTTTATTTAAACAGAATGACCTATTTTTTGTTTACTCAAACTTTCTGTTAAATTTGATCCAAACTGTATTCAAACGAATATAATAGCATGACCTTGAAATGAACTTGGGTAGTGTGTAAATGATTAACTGAAAGCTCACAGTGAATGAATGGTTCTTTAATGTCTGCTTAAAATGTTCTCAATACTACTCACTACACTTATGTATTTAGACATAAAACAAAGGTTTATTGAACTCTGCAATATATTTGAGGAGAGGCTTCTGAAAGCATAACAAATATCACCTTCCACGTTTTCAGCTGTTGTCAGAACGTTTCTGTGCATTGTATTGATCATATTTTTTACAATAATGTTTTCATTTTTACCGTCTTGCAATCACGGTATGTTCATGCATATTTTTATTGTTAATATTACAATTTTATTGACTGTAATTTCGTGATATTTTCGTATAACTAGAGATATTATGTAATACAAATGCAAACGTATATGCGTGCAGTTTTTATTCTATTTCCTATTTTCTATCAAAATATTTGCATGAATTTTCGCAATCTATTCGTAACACTATATAAAATTCATACTGTTTTGTATCACCTGATGTCAGTTCAACGATCGTGTTCTAACGAGGTATAGAAAGACACACGAGGAGTAGGAACTATGTCTGGGCGACGTGAAATTTGTACGACTAAAATAGCATGGCGCATAAAGCAAAAGACAGTGTTCGAAGGGCGTTATGTAACGAAACGGTGCCATCTTCACCCACGATATGCTGTGACGTAACACTGAAGAGTTTCGTTCAAGCGCTACGAGTGCTAAAATTATGCGGGCTAATGTACTCGTACTCTTGCTACCGGTTACTCTAGTAATTGACGTTTATTAACTGAGACTACCTGCTCCTTCTTCCTAGTGATTACATTTACGCATACTACAGCTATAAATCATCTTATTGATCGAAGTATTGGCTTTGGAAAATTATTATCAGAATTTAATTTTAACATTAAGATAAAACTTTATGTGATTTTTGTAATGTTTATAAGATAACAGAAATTGTTTTGGTTTTATATTGTCGAATATAATTTCTAATGGTACTGTTACATCATTAATAGCAGTAGGTAATCCGTTAAAATATTCTGAATTTTTTTACGTACGGAAAATCATGAATAATACTTTCGGAAACTACGTCATTTCTGTAAATAGTACATAACTTCATTTTGGTATCTGTGACGTTTGTACTATTCTGATATTAGAAGAATGTCGAGCATTCAAAATGCATGTGTATCGTAAATGTACTAACAAATTAATATTTCAATACTTTGGTAATTTAAGAAAAGATTATGATGTTGGATCACCTTATATCTATATGTAATAGAAGTAAAAATAAATAGATGTTACTTCAAAACATATGAACAGAATTAATTAAATAAAAATAAAAAATATCAAGGTTCAAACATTTCATTAACATATCAGCCTTGGATACTTTATGAAATCAGTAACATCATTATTTATTTTTTTATTTCTCCATCGTACGTTTTATTTTGCACCTTCAAAACTCAATTGGATCATATAAATAATTCAACGAATATAACACTTACGAATTTCCAGGAAGCAGAAAAGCGATGATTGAAGTTTCGCGTATTGGAGAAATGCAACTGTGGATCCCATTACTAGAGAACGTAATGAAACTCAATATTAACAGCTATTCTGATTGAATTCCAATGAGAATCCATTTAACTAATACAGTAATGACGAACTATCAATTTTCAAGATGTCATATATTACATGAAATAACACTTTGTTTTTAGGGACAGGATTTGGTACTATTATGTAAATGTAACTGGCTGCTGGAACGAATGTAATGATACGATCATATTATTTATAATGATAAGATTGTGAATTGTAAAGCTCAATTGTGAGGTATTATTGCTTGACTCGACAACTTCATTTCTCAGGGAATGAGTGATGATTGTAAGAGAGTTGATTGCTGTTATTACAGGGTTTAAAGTGTACTTATAGCTGAGTAGAAGTTGCAATCGAGACTTATTTTGTTAAGAATACATTTCTGAGAAAGAGTTGCTTTTATTTTATTTTCGCAGAAGTTATACGTATTTTTTATTGTGCCTATATCACCATGAAAGTGTTACTTTATATGTACATATTCAATTGACATGTTCTTTGACTTGTTAAGGACCAATGTTTTGTTAATGCAATATTTAATTTATACTTGTTTTCAACCAATCCACATTACTAAAATCTCTTTTATGCTATGATAGCAATTTACTTAATAACTTTCTTTTTTTATTAATATTTAACAATTTTGTTAAATTTTGTGGAAATTGAAATATTTTTATAATAATGTAACTTGTAATAGTGGAAAAATGTGTTGGATTTTTGTTAAATATTTGACGTTATGACACATTTCTTATACTTAGTCAAAATTATAGTTATTTGTTGATAATGTGTCTACGTAACTATTTTACGAATGATAAATCGTATGTTATAAATTTTCTATTCTTTCTTATGTGATTTTGAAAAGGATAGAAAACTCTAATTCATTAGTTGGTCTTTAGTGAGTTAACGTTAACTGTCCCAGTGAAAATAGCCGTACGAAGTCAGACACATTATCGTGATATCAAAGCAAGTAAAAATTTTCAATGTTGATATCAGTATAATATTAACAAGATTATAGTAATGTTATTCAATGTCATTAATTGTTTTTTTTTTTGATGATGTAGCTATATTGAATTCACGATTTCAACCATCTGAAATCCCTATGGAAAGGAACAAATATGCTGGATTTTTTAACCATATTGTTTACTGAAAATTTAATTAAAAATTAATTTCAATATAACTATTGAAGTTAAGTTAAAAACAAATAATATTGAAGATTCTTTAGGTTTTCGACTTTATTTTCTATAAGTCTATATTCTGCTTTCTGTTATATAAATGTCAAATATAGGTCGTCATGTAGATCTTTGTCCGACTAATAATAGAGAACATGGAATAGTAGAAGCAGTACTTCTTTAGTTTGTAACATTTAATATATTTCACAAGATTTCAATAAGTGTTGATTTAGAACTTCTTTAATGTTTCGTAATTTTTTGTTCGGTGTATCGCAAAAATATTTAAACATTTAATTAATTTTACTCGGACACAACATTTTATTTTGATCTCAGTTGTATTTTACACATTTTTAGAAACTTTTCTGCCAAATTGTGAATAAGTTTCGTTTTTCTTTTATTTTGTGTTTAAGTTTGGTCCACTAAATTTTTTATTAAATGTAGGTATAACGACATAGAAAATGATATAGGAAGTTATTAAAATACAAAAATTTTAAATTTAAATAATGCATGAATAATTAAATGAAAAAATAATTCACAATTATAAAATTAATAATTTAGAGTAAATTAATATGATTCCAATTGATTACGTGATATCAAATTTAATTGTATAACTCAAAAATATGAATAAAAAGATAAATATTAAACAAAACTTTTGCGAATGAAGCCAGCATCTCTTACGTCACATACTATACTGTATCAAGCTTGCTGTATGGGAAAGAGACGTTTCGGTTAGTAATAAGATACGGCTTTATTATATAATGAAAATGACAACTTCTCACTTCTGGTCTTGACGCACAGAATCACCATCATTTACACGCGTCTGTCGAAGTGAACACAGTAATCAATAACAGTAATTAATAGTAGAGGTGTTGGTATCATTTGCGCGCCATCAATGAAACGTTAATACATCATTCACAGTTGTCTAGGATTTATATTAATTTCAAAACAGCCATAGCCTTGATCACTTTAGCGAAATTGCGAACTTTGTCTACTGGTAATTTGCGATGATTAATTGAACACCTCTGCACTGGCATGACAGAAATATCTTGATTTTATATTATAAATGATAAATTAATGATCGTAATCTGCCGAAGGTGACTTCCAGTTATTATTAATTATATTAAATACTGATTTATAAATATTGATTTCGAATATAAATCCGCCGACTTATCAGAACAGATCTTAGTTTTAATATTCATGTACATATATTTATTTGATAGCACAGGGGTACTATGAGTTTCTGCTAATCATGCAGTGGTAATACACGATTTTACTAGTGAAGGATATGATCATCACATCAGATACTTAATAAAAATATAATTATTAATGTTCTTCGATATGCTGCTCATTATAAATTTTTAATTTTCCTAGTCAATCATTTTTTTACCGTAAAACTAAAACTACCAAACCGGTCAAATTACTGGTCCATAAGTTTCTTACTTTAAATTATAAAATTTATTATGATTATTTTAAATCATACATATTAATTTATGCGTTTCCGCTTGTTTATTTGTTTTTCTACTTAATTCATTGTTTCAAATTAAATGTGCATTGTACATTGACAATTTTTATGATAGTAATAACGATTTCAGCGAAGGAAACTTAACAATTTTTGGATCTTTGTTTTTGTCCTATTTGTCAGTTCCAATTTATGATTTGTGACATAAAATTAGTTTTCAGTTTACTTAAAATAATCTTTATAGTAAATAAATATTTAAGATAAAGAAATATATAAACTTAACTAGGATTTAAAAAAGATAACGTCATTTTTAAGTTGTTATTTTAAATTAAATATATTCAAAGTAAGAATTAGATTTTTATGAGGAAAAGTTATACATGTATAATAAATGGTAAGTGACTTCATTACAAGAGCATACAAAAATATGCAGTAAATATTCGATATGTACTTCAACATTTACAACATAAAAAACAAATATATGCACTGATAAAATAATTATCATCGTTTCTTAATTATTATTATTAAAAATCACACATAAAACCAAATATAAAACATGTGTCGTCTTTCAAGTACGAACAGTTAACATCCAACATAAATTATTATCAGTAAAATCATCGAATGCTTTTGCTCTCTTGACGCGAAGAGAACTATCCGACAAAAAATTTTCTTTTACATAACGTTGATATTCACATTGCAGCGTGTCTCGCCGAGTTCTATATCGAGATAAAAATATCTTCTCGTTAATCGTCAGTTCACGATCTATAAGGGTGTCATTAATAACAAAACAGTACCAACCGTGAAAGCGGTAACAATTAAAAGAGCATCGCAAAAAGTTCGTAAACGTCGATTACTAATTGGAAGTATCCGTTTATCTCACTGTACCTGCGATCCTGCCGCGTCCTAACATCCTGAAAAGAATAAAACCTCTGGATTCTCCGGGATGTTGCTTGTGCTCGACATTCCTGCTGACCCATAGAAGAAAAAAGAAAGGGTGGTAGTCGCACGTACGACTCCTTGTTTGCAACGATGGGAAAAGAGAAACTTGTCATTACACTCGTGGCACTACGGCATGATGAACATTCTTCAGGATAACTGACGTCGATCGCTAAGTTGAAAAGAGAGAGAGAGTAAACTCGATTCTTACAGGCTTCACAGGCAACGCTGAAGAACAATCTTCTCGTTAACCCTTTGCGGTTCTATGTCGGATCTAACTTGCCTTTGCACTTCGTTCTAGTCAGTTATATGGCTATGGCTAAAGACTGTGTCAGATTCACACAGAAATTTTTGCATTTGAAATTTATGTTAATGATTACAAGAATATTTTTCGTAGTGCAGTAGATTCTTGTTACGTCGCCACAAACGGATCTGTAAATTCTTGAAATTGGCAATACATTGATTTGAATAAATAGTTTTTTCCTTTAATATCACTGTTTCTGTAAATACCTAAATATACAATGGCGGTGAATCGCTAATGGTATGCACGAAGGAGGTACAGATAAGAACAAATCTGGCTTCTGTAGGGGAAATATAACAATCACGGGCGACGAGATGCTACAATAGTTCATTTTTAGGGATTTTAAGAGATTAGAAAATTTCAGGTTAATTATATGGAGAATTAGCAACTTGGGAATCTACAGATATGGAAATGAAGGGATTTGGTAGTCTAACAATAAGTATTCGAAGACCTAGAAATTGATAGGTATAGGGATTTAGAAACGAAGCAATTTTGGGATATAGGTATTTGGAAACTTTGGGAGTGTGAAGGTATGGAAATCTAGTGATTTTGAGGATTCAGAAATTTGAGGACCTAGGAATTTAAGAATACAGATATTTCGGGATTTTGAAATTTGGGGATGCAGAAATATGACAATCTATGGATTTGGAGGGCTAGACATTTGGGAATATTAAGATTTATAAATCTAGAAATTTATGGGTTTAAAAATGTAGGAAACTTAAGATTTGTAGACCTAGGAATATGGTAACCTAGGGATTTGTGGATCTAAAAATTTAGGGACTTGAGGATTTGGAAATCTAGGAATATGGATATCTAGAGATTTGTGGATCTAAACGTTTGCGGACTTTAGGATTTAGTGATAAAGGAATTTGTGGATTTACAAGTTTAAAGACCTTAGGATTTACAAATGAAGGAATATGGAAATCTGGGCATTTGTGGGTCTAAAACTTGAAAGCTTTTTGAATTTAGAGATCTAGGAAAGTCTAGGAAGTTGCAGGTTTAAAAACTTGGAAACATAGGAATTTGTAGATCTGAAGATTTATGGATTTGGACAATTGTAAAATAGAAAATTTTAAATTTAATAATCTAGAAATTTGAAAATGTAAAATCTGGAAAATTAGAAAAGCTAAGAATATAAAAATATGGATGTTAAAATTTATTTGAAAGTTTAAAAATTTTTAAATGAGAACTTGAACCTTAAGAAATATAAAAAATTAAAAATTGTTAGGTTTGCATACTATAATGTTCTTATTCGAAGATCTAGATTTGCTCTCGAGTTTATCATAACGAGTCGCCCTAGGTGTAAACAGGAATATGGATAATAGCAATAATAACATTTCTGATGTTAAACATTATTTACCTGTTTAAATATACATAACAAAAATTAACATTTCAAATATTTAGAAATCCAATATACTTTTATCTGTCAAATTATATAAATTTTTATTATTATTATTATTATTGTAATAGAATCATTACATTAATTTTATTATAATCAGCACATCTTGATATTTTATGCAATAGAACACCCGTATTGTATGACTAAATTTTCCCTTTCTGTTCAAAAAGGGGTTAACGTTTATGTTAAGAAATACCTTTGTACAAGGAGTTGTCTTTAGAAATAGAATATAGCACATAAAAATAAAAATTATGTTTATGTATATATATTACATTAAAATAAAAATATATAAGACAACACTGTCATCTACGACAAACGTGTAAGATGTAGAATACTTTCCTTAAGATAGTTACACAAAAACGGTCTCAATCTGTTATGACTCGGAAGCAATAACAATCTTGGTTTACGACTTGTAATTCCTGGAATATGTACTGCGAATGCAAAAGGTTAAATATTAATGCATCACGTAGTCAGCTTCTTAGAAATCACAGGTAAACGTGCCGTAATAGCGTCGAGCAATCAGCACGTCGTGACCCTTTGGATCTTTATGAACAAACTTCATTTTCTACGGCAGATACAAGCAACTAATTTGAACTTTAGCAATCAGTCAATATAACTAATGTCGATTAGTCGAAAACAACGTGAAATAAGTATATAAAACTTGTACGTAGACTCCGGTAAAGTAATATACAAAAGTGGACACCACGTAATTCCTCATAGAATTGTTGCATTGAATTGAAAGGCGAGTGAGTCTCCTTTCGAGTGCAGAAGGTTAAATGTGTAATTAATTGCTTATACTGATCGATCCTCACTTTCGATATCTTTACGACACATTTCTCTTTTTAATGTATTCCCATAAATAAAAGTATACGGGTGAAAGACATGTGGACCTCAGAGGTCATTATTCTCCCACGTTCTATCTAATAATTACAATTATCATCTAAACATTTTTTTATACTTCGGCTAAAGTGTAGAGTACAATATGCGTTTATGTCACTGGGCAGAAAATAACTGTCGTAATAGCACAGGAGTGCAGTAAATCTTCAAACTTGATTTTCTCAAAAACTAAGCCAAAAATCAAAAGATTCTATTCCATATTTATCTTCTGATTTTTCCATAAGGAATTACATGGTTACTGTTACGTGTCATGTAACCGGAGTATTTTGTAAATAATCTTGTCTGTCGAAGCGATTCGCTCAAACATATCGGGAATGTCAAACTCTACATCTTAGCAAGTGATTCTAATGCTAGATGACTACTGTAAAACAGTTTGTTATAATGTTGGTAGTCAATAAACAGGTTGGTACCTGTGGTCCCGTAATCCGGAATGAATATTTAACAGTATCGTAGATTAATATCAACGGTGTCTGTTTTGATGATCGTCTAAATCAAGGCCGAGGGATCGTTTCGCTTAATTCATGCAGCTAATTTACGCTCGAACGACAAGCAAATCGCTTGAAGGAGCAGCTGACCGATCACGTCATTAACAAGTACACTAAATGTCCGCACAGTAGGTCATTACTGTCAGTACCGTTTTGTCATGTTTCGTGAAATACGTGATACGTGGTATCAGGAGTAGCGTTATCAGGATTATTGGTGTCATCGTAGCGATCATTAAAGGGATACCTCCCGGTTCGTGGCGGCTTCTTTGTTGCTTCCCGATCCACAAAGAAATCGGTGGTCGTTTCGCTCGTACGCTCTGGCGAACCTACGCTGAGCCGGATCGGCTTCAATTATTCAAATAAGTGCAGATGAGAGAGTCGATAGCCTTGGCGGATGCACGGCTGGTAGCTAGTAGCTCGAGGAAGCTTCGTCCCGTGCGGATACAACCCATAATTCCTAGACGATCTTCCGTCTAGAAAGGGACTAGTTCGACGGGATGGTTAAAGGACTCTTGGACAAGGCAACTGTTGCACAGCTGAATGAATTTTGCTTGGTCAAAACGGGAAAAGCGAAATAACGCAGCTGACTTAAAGTGATATTTTAACCTAAACACCTATGTTTCATGTGACTCCAAATTATGTGGAAATGAAAAGTATACTACAAATATGCTACTTCCTATCCTAATTTTTCGTACACTTCCTTCCTTGTTTGGTGTATGAAAAATGTACGTAAAGCACTTACTTGTACTAATCCTGGCGATAAGTGTTTGACCGAATACTGTTTTGTATATCTTTATCCAAATGTCTATATCCAGTCCCAATTTTTTAGATCTTTGTCTCCTACATCTTTATATCCTCAAGGTTTCGTGTTGCTAAAGTTTTATTATCCACCTGTCTATATTTTCAGTTTTCCATATTTCTAAATTACTAAATCCTCTTTCTAAATTTCTAAATCATTCTATTTCAAAATCTCTATGTTTTGAAATATCTATGTTCTTTAATTTCTATATTTCGCAGTTCTTATATACATCTTAATATATCTATATCTTTGCAACTCTATACATATATCTGAGTCTTTACATTTTGCAATTTCTATATTTTCTAAATCGAATTATTTTCACAGCACCATATTTCTGAATCTCCATGTACTTAAGGATCTATATTTTTAAATCTCCATATTATTTAATATTTACTTATATTTCGAAATGTCTCTATCTCTGAATTTCTATATCTCCAACTTTCTGTATTCCCCAATCCAATTTCTTTATTTTCTAAATTCTGATATTTTTAGAGTTTTGTACACAGTGTCTTAAAAATCGCCGAACAAACGACGGAACACTGACTTTATATACAAAAATAAGTGGAAAAGAATATTCTGTTTCGTTTTTAAGAAAATTAAATTTGGAAATTTTGAAAAAGATTGTATGAAAATTTGTTTATACCAACGAGAAAGATAATTTAAATTTTTTGATTAATTAAACAATAAATTGATGTTATACATTACTAAATGTGATTATCAATATTATAATTATACTATAATATTTCAGGAATATTATCAGTAATAATATTATAGAAATACATATATTATTAATGATTGCTGAAAATAATCTATTTTCCCCAACTATTGAAATGCTTTTCTCCTACAACAATTTTCGATTTGTAGATAATTTTAATACTAACTTTTTGTACTCGAAAGGTGACGCACATACCATTCTGTTTAAAACAATAATTTTTTACCACAGCAGTAATGTTATTCGCATGATGTATAAGAACAGTGAAGCAGACAGTAACGTCAGTTAACAATGGTAATATAGCTTCGAAGAATGTTTTACAGTTGCTGCCTGGCAACAACAAAAATATGTATATTCGAGTACAAAGAGTTAATTGTGTAAGTTTATATACTGTTTGTATACGGTAAAGTTTATTTTATTTTGCAATATATTGTAGTTGTAACCTTTGCCTTCAATGCGAAAAGCATCGATCATGCTTTTTTCTTTTTCTGAAAGTTCTTTTTTAAAAGGCATTTCACTTTCTAACCTTTATAGAACAAATTTTACAAATATTCAATAGAAAAATGGAAGGTTACATAATGAATAGCAGGCTGCATTATTTGCGAAGCTTAATTACCGCCTACGTAAAGAAAATGTACATATAATGTTGGTATATTCATGAAACTCCTGAAAATTAAGCCTTATGGAAACAAGCTCAATATTTAGAACGTACTAATTTAGTATTTAATACGTTAAATTTCTTTTATATAATTTATTTTTTAAACAATTTAGTATTTAAGGAATACTGATCATAATTTCCTACTAAAAGTTCAGTTTATTGAAAATACAATTGTATAAGGGGTTGGTATATTAATAACACAGTGTGCGTTTTATTGTTGAGATTGACAGAAAAATGTAATAGAATAAACGTTATCGTGAATGTATCAAACGTTGAACATAATTATCTTTATATCTTCATCGTGATAGCATCAGGATGATGGCAAGGGATGATAGGAATGACAAGTACGAACATCACTGCAGCTGCATGAAACATTTGAACTTCTTGTCTGATAGTTTTTTGAACCATCAAATCACATAGTGAGTTTAGCATCGTTCAACTATTATCGTGTCTATGCTGTAATTTTTTTTGTAATCCTGTTCCTCTTCATTCCTCTCTGTTAATGAGAATTCCATCTCCTTTATAATTGCCCTTGTTGAGATGTGTCTTGTATGATACTCAATCATTGCGAATCAACCGGTTAAAAGATTTCCAATTACTATACGCACATCATAATTATTAAGTCACATAGTCAGCAATGACGTGTTCACATGTAGTTCTGATATATTACAAAAGCAAAAACTTGTTATACTGCTGACTAACAAAAAAATAAGCTGACTGTCATCTTTTACAGCTATATATCACGTTTATAGTGATTCTCAGATTCGTTCTTTGAGAAAGTATTTTTGTTCTGATTTAAATTTGAAGAAATTTTAGGAATTAAGGTCTTCACATTTGGTATTTAAAATTTCTTCTTCCTGAATGTTAAATGTATCTTTTAATATGCCAATTGTTTTTAAATATCTTTTAGTAACATAAACCATAATTGAACCAAATACAAAAAGACTTACATAAAACACATAATACAGAATTTATAAGCAGTAAAAATATAAATAAGAAATGGTTATGCAACGATCTGAATTTTTATTGCAAAATGTGGCGTTGATTTAATGCCTTCATTGCCTTTTAACGTCAGGTGTTTTGCTTGAAACTTCTGCAACATTAAATTTTTTGTTCGTTTACAACGATCACTACTATTATGTCTCATCGTTGTTGAATTTTTATACGCGCAACATTGATGCTGTTGTTGGATACAGGGTTTTGAAAACTGGTTTCATAAGACTACTTAGGTATCTTCTACATTATTTCTGCATGTCAAGATTTTAATTTCGAACTGGTTTAATCGTGTACTACAGTTTCCGAAAGTTTTATAATGTTTTATGGAGGATATTTTGTAATAAACGGTTATCTTCGCGGTTAAAAGGACGACAGCAAATTGGAAGACCCCACGTTTAAAATCCTCCAAACACCCTATTATTTTTTTAATGTTTAAACTTCGCGCAAGTAACAAATTTTATTTATACTGCATCTATTAGAATATTTAAATTATTTTTATTATCCATTACATACGTGAACATTTTACGTTATGACATTGAAGAATTATGTGCACTTATCTTATATATTCCACTTAATATTCTTAATAATTTTTCATAATTTTCATTCTAATTATACCTAATTTTATGATTATAGTATAATATAATCTATACTATAAATTTATGACTATAAAATATTGTAATATATTATAATATACATATATGCATTTCATATTATGACGTTCATTTATAGTGCATAATTTGCAATTACTTACAATAGAGTGGTGACAAATGCAATTTCCTTCTTTATCTAATTATTAAAAAAATTACGGTTGGATGCAGTAGTGACATTAGAAGAAGACATATGTATAAGATATATGCATAACAGGTTATGTATAATATAGTACAGTAGGTTAGCTGCTACGTATTGGCAAAAGGATGTGCGTTTTAGTGAAATTATTTTAAATGTACGCATTAACTCCTTATCTTCGTCTTTAAATGGTTAATATACAGTAGGATTTGTTAGATGGCGCCAAGATTTAATAATATTGTATGAGAGTGAATTGTACATGTCAGTAATGTTATTTAAAAATTGCTTATAAATTCAAATTTAACTTTGTATGACTAAATACGATTGAAATGAAAAATTATAAAAAATTGTTAAAAATAATAAATGGAATGTTCATATATGTAGAATACTAAAATTGTTGTTCATCTCACCTTTCACCTACAATCATATTCTTACCTTTAACCGTATTTTTCATAACCTTTCATGATTAAGAAACAAAATTTCTAATTTTTTGTATATCTTCTTTGTTTAAAGAGAAACAGCAAATAATTTTATATATTCATAAGTGAGGAATTTTTAGAGACGTTTTAGATTTTGGGATTTTTTGGGATATACTACCCTGTTGGTGAGATATGAATTTTTTTATAAAACACTGGTTTTATTTCTCTGTGTATCGTGCTTATAGCATTCAAATTATTATACGTAATAACATTTTAAACATAACAATAATATGTAAACGTATAACAAAATTCATTAAGAATGTTATTCACAAGATTAGATTTAAGTCTCAACGTGTGCCATTTTGATAAATTTTAAAAACTAATCTCAAAATCTATTGCATGAAACGTTTCTAATCCAATTTATGATGATTTGTTATTTAATAAGTGATTAATTTAACTGACTAATTTAAGTGACTAATTTAATGACTACCAATCATTCAAAAATATCAAGTCTCATTAAACGATATGTCGGAAAAGATAACATTTTCATTTCCTTCAAAATTGTTAAAAATAAAAATGTTTGTAATTTATAAGCCATACATCATTGTGTACCACTTCTTACGCTGTATTACTCTTCCCTACCGGGAAAATGGCAGTTGCATTTCTCATTTCGTAGAATGTGTAGAATCATGCTGTGAAGGAACTGTTTGAAGAAGGTCAAAATTCGCTTTTTTTAACATGCTGCTTTCAGGATTAACGTCGACTAATCCTTAAGGAAGGTGCCATAAAGGAGATGGGGTTGAAATAAAGAACAAGATCTCGTTATATTCAATAATACCTAATTTATTACCTCTAAAAATTATATGGTGACGATATGGTGGGTTTCTGCATTAAAGGAACGAGAGAGAAGATAAACAGAGAGA
The DNA here is from genome assembly GCA_036983795.1 of Megachile lagopoda. Taxonomy (NCBI): domain Eukaryota; kingdom Metazoa; phylum Arthropoda; class Insecta; order Hymenoptera; family Megachilidae; genus Megachile; species Megachile lagopoda. The sequence continues at coordinate 21,604,306 of CM072800.1, forward strand.
TATGAACGTTTTCCTTCCATAAATACAAATGCGTTTCTTTATCCTTCATGGAATTATTCCTAATAATCGCCAATTTACACTTTCTCTGCTCCCATCTCTCCTCCCTTTTCATCATTTGTGAAAATAACGGACAACGAAGGAAACAGGATAAGAGAGAAAAAGGATTCTGAATAATATTCAGGTAGCATCGAAAGTGGCGATATTCGATTAATATTCAAACAAAACAACTTGACAATTTCTACGATTATACTGCGAACTAAAATAATCGATTCCCGTACCGTATTTCTCGTTTATTCTCCCTCTGTCTGTGTTTCATTAATTTTATTAACAATCAAATACTAATACTTTCCACTATTTCTTCTTCTTTCATGCTTAAAACGGTTTCAGTCTCTGAGAATTACATAGTTCAAAAATGACGGCGTTGCATCAGTTTCTTCGGCATTTCAGTGTTCCGATAAAAGATCCTTCTTTAAGTTCATTTCTATGAGAAAAATGGCAATGATAATTGGAAATGTGCGAAGAAGGTGTCATCTTACGTCTCGATGTTCAAAATTATGCTTACTTTGTAAATTCGACCATTTAGTAATTACAGTAAGCACTCATTATATCGCTACTCTTATACAAATTTTCATGCACACTAACGGTTTCTTGATCGTAGCAAATGGAGATTCATGAACACTGTCTGTGTAATGTCAAAGCAGAAGATTTTATAGACATTTCCATATACTTCCAACTTCCAAAATTTTCTGTTGCTATGTACGTGGCAATATAATAAGTGTTTTTACTTAAACACTATTAATACTTTTACTATGAATATAGAGCCAAATTGTGGTTCTGTGACATTGGATACATTAATTAAGACCTCCTTCTATCGTTAGCTACTTTTTTTATTTCTTTTATTTATACAGAAAATATTCAGTCTTTAGTTCGCAGCATATGTTAACCCTCAACCGGTCGTTGCTTAAATGAGAGAATTTTCGTTGACGGCTGGTAATATTTCATAAGTTTGCAGAAAGGGAAACTGAATTATGAATTCTGTTATGTTGGCATTTATCAATATTTTTTTATGAAGTTTAATACAATTACACTTCACAGTGCCTAGTTGAAGACTTTTTGGTTATTTCCAATATTTATGTATATTTACAGTATTCGAAATATAAATTTTCAAGAAAATAAAATGAATTGTAACCAAATACCCTTTTATTATTTATTATTACTAAACAAAAAACTCTAAAATTAGCTATTCAATATTTTTGTAAGCTGTAGTTCTACAGAGCAGGTGCTTCACGCGAATTCGAATGAGTATTTAAAATTTAGGGTACCTACTGTACACATATAAGTAGCACAAGAATGAGATGTAGAGATTTTAAAGTTGTTCCAAACAATTAAACCTGTCAGAGACTATCGAAAACGGTACCAAACACGATTATCGTTGATTTGATGACGACTGATGTGAATGACGACGAAGTATTATTGTCAATGATGGGTTATAGATCTTTTAACGGGGTTCTAGTCGATTCTATGTGTCAAAAATTATCGACAACGAAACCAAAATATGATCTTTTATCGACAATGGTCGACCGTGATGACGACAGACTCCCGTCGTTAGATTACAGCCAAAATCTATGCAGTAAGGGTGTTTCATGAATCTATCCTCAAAATTTCAAGTCACATGAACAAACAAATGAACAAATGCAGATCGAGTCGTCCCAGGAGCCTCGTTACATTGGGTATTGAGTGGTAGTTCTCAAAACATGAGGCTTGAGACTTTTCAAAATGTGAATGCGTGTTTCGAATAATGTAAATAATATTATAGTAATAATTAGTATATGATCTTTCTTAGAAAAAGAAACTTTTTATTATAGTTTTACGATAGCGATTACTTTCTAATAGATTTATGAAAAAATTGATACATAGAAATACCTTCAATCTACAATAAAGTTTAAACGGGTATTAATACCCAACCAGCCATGTCCATAAGTTTTTTTAAACAACTATTTTTACCCAACCGGTTAAGTGTTAAAACAAGTGATGGAACCTGCTCCTCTTATATTGCCATTTTTTCTGGGGAATCCTACAGTGATTATAATACAGTGAATTCGTTGTAAACGAATATAAATTCGTTTTTATGCTTGTCATGTCATCCTATTTTCCTAATTTTATACTGTTTTCTTTTTTCTTGAAAATTCATTAAGATTCGTTTATTTTTTCTCTTATTTACAACACTTCGAATACTGATTTTATCCAACACCATTGTACTAGGAACGATCGCGATGATTCGCGTGTGTCATGATTAGACTGTGGATGTTTATGAAAATGTGTACAAAGGAATTTTAATAAAACCTAAAGAAATAGAGTAAATAGGATTGCCTTGTTATTAGAAGATTCTGAAAATATATCTTTCAATTTGTATAGAGCAGAAATTTCTTTTCCAAGATACGGCAACTATTTACCGAAACACTTTTTTGCATAATTCGGTTATACAGTTTGTATAAAAGTTGAAAAACCAAGCATCAGTGATTTCTACAGCAGTCATGTCAATATTTGTGTGTAGGAAAGTATTCGAAATCTGATTTTCATTGAATTAATTCAATCGTGAACAATATCAATATGAAAGATCATATAAGTGAATATAGTCGCCGATAACCAAACAGTTAATGCGATTTTAATTCTAAAGAAAGAGGAAGCCTACCGTAAATTATATTCGTTTATTTTAATAATAAATACGTATAACTTTTGAAAATAAAATAATATACGTATCACTTGTTCATCATATTTTGCACTTATTCAATATAAATTGAAGCATTTGAATTATTATTGCATATCTTCTATATTTGCATAAAATATCCGCAGTCCAAATTCATGACAATCTCGCAGTTTCATGTAAAATAAATCGTCGCAACGACGAATTCTTTTTACCTTTCCAACCGGTTATCTATTTAGAATAAAAAATACTCTGGATATCATCGATTAAAAATGTCAGACGACCATCGTCCTCGCCGAGAACATGACACCTAGGATAGAAATTAGAAATATAAGCGTGTACAGTTAATTTTCTTGTTCCTCATTTGCGCTTTTGATACAATTTAACTTACATAGTATAGTACCTGTTATCTTCTCTTCATCGTCTTCTTCTTGTTCCTCTTTTTCTTCTTCGTTACAGAGTCTTATCGATAATAATCAAGTCCTGTCAAATAACACGAATCCACCGAATCGGACGATTACAATTTTTCGCATACTGATCATCCTGTTTCCCTTTTGTCTCTCTTTATTGCGATCTTCTATACGATTACAATGTATAATGTAGCAGTTTGGTGTCTGATTTACACACGCGACGGGTTTTTTCGAATGACGCGCACAGAAACAAAATCGCCCTAAGGATATACCTTTTTTTTTTCATTTTATTCCTTCTATTTTCCTCCGGTTTCTCGTTCTCGCAATTGTACAAACGTCGTCTGCTTCTTTCGTTTCTTTTATTGTCTCTCGTTAAACTCGTACATCCCATGCGCGCTATCATTACAACAAAATTGTCTTTTTATCTCTGTCTCATTCGCCAAAACACGCATACCTTACTACAATTGCAGGAACTCGTCAAAAATATCGACGTTTGCGTTTTCATCTTGTTATTCGAACTATAAAACACCCGTGATGATCCTATGAATTCGATAAAACTTTTTTCCGTATTATATAGTTTTGTATAAGTGCATTGCAGGAAGTTGTAACGATGCGTGATGCTGAACAGAGATATCGCTTTCGAAAAGTTTAAATACGGATGGCATAAATGATGGATGGTATATTTGAGTCAAAAGCGTTTGACAAATATTCTATATGCTCCTAGAAGAATTTTAGGATAAATAGATACAATTAACAAAGCCTGAATAACTTTTGTTTTCCTACGTTTTCCATCATTTTGTACGAATAGACGAAAAATAGTATTATTTTGTTTTCTAACAGTTTAATTATTTATAGAATAAACGAATATTGAGAATTTTCAGTTCAAAGTGTCCGAAAAAAATTACTTTAAATAAAATACTTTTAATAAAATTTTAGAAGACAAATTATAGTCTACCAAAATTAAACAATTTTGTTTACGTTTTTCATTATTTTGTATGAGTGAACGACATCTGTTTAGGAAAAGTATAAATCGAATAAATCTAAGATGGTAATTTTATGAAAAATTGAATACACTTTAAGTAGAATGTTGGGTAGGTAGTCTCAGTTAACAAAACTTAAGCATTTTTTTAACAACAAATATGTGATACTTTCGTTGATTTTTATTGTACAATAAAATGTATAGTATTCAGGTGTTACTTTAATATCTTGTAATTTTATGTTATATTTTTCAAATATTTAAATACACAAAAAATTAAAATATTTTCTTCGCTTTCTTTGTTATCGAATAATTATCGACTAATCAAAAGATATGAGACCGGAATAATATAAAAAAGAAATGTAATTTAACTCTTTGTTGCATGATTTTTTGTAACATTGAAAAAAGATGCATTTTTTAATTTTTACAAGTAATACTAATAAAAAAATAATAACAAACAAATATCTTTACTTATAAAATTTGTTCGAAAAAAATAATTTTTCGGTATTTTGAGAAGGTACAATAAAAAATTGTAATCACGAGAGGTAAGAAATATTTTTAATAATTTACTCGGGTTCAACAGAATATAATTATGTAGCATGTTCGCAATAAAATGCAACAAAGGGAGAATTTAGACGAAGCAATTAATCATGCTATTCATAAATAAACGTATAAAATACGTCTACAATGTTGTAGAGAAATTATTTTTCCACAAAAAAGTAGCTATACCAGTTTCTTCGTGCCTACAAGGAAAAATAAGTAAAAAGTAGCAAACATAAAACAAAAATTTACGATCGAAGCAAAGTGAAGTCAGGTTAAATTTCACTTGTTAATGTAATCGTTTCCTTAAATTTCTGAATAAAAATGGGGTTCTGTTAATGGGTACAATTAGGGTACCTCGAATCAGGGCTACGAATTTATTTCACACGTGTTCGCGGAAACGAATACGGAAGCATTTTGTCCTGTTCCACTTCCGTAATTTAGAGGAACCGAAATATAAACGCGTTATCATCTGGAAATGGAAATTTAAGTGGCTTTGTTCGTTGCGAACAAAGCGGTCCAATTTCAGTTCCGCCGGAAGTAATAGCAGACTTTTTGTCCAGAACTATTGTTAGTTCCATTGCATAACCGTGGCTCCCTGCTTGGGAAAAATGCTTTCCTACTGATAAATGTGGAACACCTGGTGCCAAATGAAAATTTTGTTTCCTCAACAACCGACGTTGGACGTATATCTACTTGTAAGTTGAGAATAAATTATAAAAGTAGGGAATTGGAATAAATTAACATGTATAATTTTTCCTTAACTCGTTAAAAGTTACTGTATATGTGTATTTCGACAAAAAGCAGCTTAATAGTTTTTCTTAATTTTAATTAAGGAATTTGAAAGCTGCTATTTTGATAGGTTTCATTGTTCTAATGTTAAACTATGCATCTATAAGCCACATAAATTTTCGTTTCATTTTTTTAATTCTGTTACATTATAAAAAATGAAACAAGAATAAAAAGAAAAGGAATATGATTTTATTAAAGTACTGAAAATTTTCTTCGGTTTATAGTAAACACTTTATTGCTTATTATTTTATTCATTAATTATTCTTATTTCTGTTATTATTAGAGTTTTATTAATATTGACTTTACTAACCTTTAGATTTTTATTCATTTTAATTTTCTCTTAATATGAAATATAAACTATAAAATCTGTTAATCTATTAATTTACTTGCTACGTTATTGCTGAACTTGTGTTGTACTTCTTTTCACAGTTTTAATTTTCTATTGATAAACATGATGTTAATTAACTCTATCGACTAACCAATTTTGTATTCAAGTATTGTGTGTATTAATATTCAAATTTTTACATGTTTCTTTATATTCATATATTATTTTATTTAAATTTTGTGTTTGTATATTATTTTATTTAAATTTTGTGTTTAATATCCATTATATTTAATCTATTCTATACTCATTTGAACGTATTGTATAGCAATCAATTTTGATTTACCATAAACAATAAATTGAACCTGTTGTATCTTCAGAGTGTGTCACTTCCAGTTTGAAATTTAATTATGATCCAATTAGTTGATTCAAAAGTGCATATATTTCTTTTTTAGTTACAAATACTTTTACAATTATCTTTCAATTATAGAACAACTATTCCTTCGTATAAGATGATGGTTAACAAAAAGAAATGAAATTTTTCAGAATATTGTTCACACTAAAGTCTTCGTTCACTATCTAATTTTACAATAGACTCTCCTATTCGCGTTATTATCGACTCAAAATTTAAGAATCAAGGTATATCGATACTTCAATCGTTTTTTCATTTTCACATCATCGTTCTGTACCGTAGTACCCATTTTTAAACACATTTATTGAAATTCACACATCATAGCCACGTCATATCTCTTTCATTTTTCATCTCAAAGTATCATAATTGTCTAAACGCGAAAATGCTCGAAATATTAGTCGATGATTTTTGACGAATTCGCACGCCCGAAGGACAGTCACAACATACGAAGAACACATGATCGATGCGCATGATTGATGAGTAATGATCGTAGACGTATGTACACGGAGTCAACTGTTTACAATAAATAAGTCTTTAATAAATATACTACTAGCATTAATAGGTCGTTCCTACAAAGATTCGTAGCGAGGTCAAGACATTTTCTGGTTTCTCTCCGGATGTCGACAAAATCTTCGATCGAGATTCAAGGAGACGTTGCGCGCGATAGAATCTCATGGAGTTCCTTCGACATTTTTCTTTTGTTTCATCTTATCTCTCTTTACAAATCCGTCGCTCTTCATAAATACAGGTAATTATATAGAATAGAGTAAGCCCACGCAATTTCAATGACCTTCATAGCGTTCAATTATTATGACAGTCGAGTAATTATCTTTCATTTCAATATAATAGATGAAATTCTCAATTTCTAGTTATAGCAATGCACTATAAATTTTAGTTATTATTATTTTATTTAATAACGTAAAATTTAATAGGACATTGAGAATACGGTACTTTAACACTTTCAGGTCCAATTGTGTAATCATACACATAACAATAAGATGGTGGTCTCTACCCCCGTCATGGGATTGAACGTGTTAAGTACTGTCATATTTTATTGAATTTTTCTTATTACAGTAAACACTTGTTATATTGTCAGCTTTACACCTTTACTAGTGAATCCACTATCATAAAGGGTGCATGAAGACCTAACCTAATATATTGTTAATTTCAAAAATTGTTCAGTTCTGCTCGGTGGCAATATAATGAGTCTGCCATATTAAAAATATATTTATGTATATCTCTGCCATCAAAGTTCAACAACTGACAAAAATTCGTAAAATTAATCTTTGTGATACAAATCAAGACCATTGAAATCAACGAGGTTCTCCCTGTTCTATATAATCATCAAAATATAAAATACAATCGCGTGCCAGCTATTTTTAAACTTACGAAAGGCAGTTCAGTGTTTTCTACGAAAATGCATAAAAAATACCTTCATTATCGCCGTTTAGTTAGCTCGAACTTCGTTCGATTATTCTCGATGTTGCGAGGTACGTACCTACGGAAAATCTTTATTTCGTTTTACATTATTACTACGCTTTTTTTGCAATCTCAATTACGCTTGAACAATAAATATTTTACTAGCGATTTCTTAACACTTTGACAACTTTTAACTCGTGAATTCTCGCGCTATTTATATTAACTTTATCGGATGTAAATTACGAATGAAAAATTAGCAACTTTTCAGTATACGTTAAACTAAACCCTCGTACAGATTTCACGATACATGGTACAATCAAAATGCTAAGATAGATTTTTAGAAAACAGAAAATGAACAGAGTATTACATATAATCGATTGCCAAGACTCTATCTACGATATGTTTCTTCTATTTTCGATTAATCGTATCAGCTAGATTTCCTTTGTAACTGGAACGATACAAAAATTAGGCTATTTTCTTCCAAGGACGTTGACGGTATAGTTCGACGACATTTACAATAAATCTCGTTTACAATCTGAACTTTAAACGCTATTTTCCATGGAAATCTATCGATCGGTCCTATCATAAGGATTACAAATTTTTAGCAATCAGGTATTTGCCCTCGTTAGAATAAAGAACGCCTTAACGTTCACTTTATGTTAATACTTTTTCTCTTCGCGAGTAGTTTTAATACTTTGGATCTCTTTCTAAGAACCGTACAAAATTATCCGTCTTTTCTTTTTAAATTTACGCTTCTCCTACCAATCTTATCGACATTAGTACTACTAGAGGATATAATAGCCGCAGAAATATAGCATAATCATAAATATTTACAATACCTATTTTATAACAGCAAAAATCATGATCTCGATTGATGCAACACAAAAATCCGTCCATATTCTGTAATTGCAGGATTCTAAACAATAAGACGGGGGCGACTGACACCTCATTATAATGCTTTTAATAGGTACTAGAGTGACTATTAGGTTTGTTTAACATTTGGAACATTCGAAGAAAAGTTAATTTGTCAACCAATAAAGTAATAAAGCATTTTGGTGAAAAAACGATGGTTATTAATATCGTACAGTATTAAATGTTACTCGAGTACGTTATTAATATTTTTCGAGTCTACGATTCGTTCTATCTATCGATCTATCTACGATCATGCTATATTTTTGCGGTTACTATATCGATCACATTTCTTAACCTTTACGTTGCGAAATTAGATTACACTTGAATATTGCTGAATAATCATTCACCAAAATGTATTTTCTTCACTGTGAGACAAAAATAGACCACTTTCATATTATGAATGAAGATAAACAGATATTAAATATTAAACGTTAAATAAATTTTAAATATTAAATGTGAAATCATTTTTAAATATTAAATGTTAAATAAATTTTAAATATTAAATGTGGAATTAATTTTAAATATTAAATATTAAATCACTTTTAAATATTAAATAATAAATCAATTTTAAATATTAAATGTGAAATCAATTTTAGATGTGAAATGTTAAAGTAATCTTAAATTCAAAAATTAGAGTAACATTTTTGAATAAAAAACAAGAGACGAAAAGTGGAAATGAACATATGAAATATTGATAAATGTAGAGTTGAAATAAGTACTCGTTACGATAGATATTAGGAACACTGTTAACAATAACTCAGTCTAATTTTCCTTGTTCTCATATAAATGTAAACATATTGCCGTTCAAAAGTTTGAGCAGCTAATACGTTAAACAATTTACTTTTTTTCTGAAACTGACATTAATTAATCTTATTTCAGCAGACCAGTGAAATAATAACAACTTAAAGTCAGTTTAACTGTAAGACAGTTTTCTAAATTGAAAATTTGTAACGATGAAAAGTTTTCCAAATTGAAAATTATCTTTTCAAGTATTCGTTTTCCAACATGCACACATTGCCTTAAAAAATTTTCTTTTTACATTTAAAAATATCCTTACATACATTTAGTAGATTCGATGCGCAATTATTCTCCGTTGAATCATTAAGAACCGTTGTAGAAACTAACGCAGCATAAAGGTTAAGAAACACTCTAACTTAACGTATCCAGCTTCCTAATTTACAATAAATCCTGAACGCCCAAACTTTCGACGCGTTTAACCTAAATAAAAAGAGAAGAAAGGAACACACGCACGATTCTCTTTTCCCGGCCGTAATCTCCTTAGGGAAAATCACCGCGAAATCGAAAATAACGTTCATAGCTATCTCGTGAATGTGATTCCTCTTGTGACGATCGTATGCCGACCTAATCATCGTCTCCTTAATTCCCTCGATTACCCTGCTATTACCTTCACAGTCTGTTCTCCATGGTGTCTCTCTCGGTGTTGTTAGTCGAACGTTAGTTTCAGCTCCATCCTCTTCGTTTAACATCGCGCATTGTCTCGTTTCCCGTGCTCCTCGCTTCCGTTCAAATACTATCATTACTTCTCTTACCGCGAAACGCTCGCCGTGTTAATTAGAACTACGTTTCGCCGATAATGTACACTCGGGTGCAATGTAGGCTTCCTTCAGAGAAGAGTAAGCGCGAGAGTAGCTTTACATTTGTTTTAGACGTTGGCTGAATCTGCAGATGATTTAACCTAAACACTGCTTTCCTTACGCTCTTAATTAAAGGAAGCCTAAGTTGCTTGCGATTATACACTGTTGAGCACTCTAGTTTTACCTATGGAAATGTGCGATGTAGGGATAAAACGCTTCGCTATTACTATCGAATTACTGCAAGTTATGTTTGATTTACTTGAGACGAGTGTCAAAATTCTTATGAGTTCAAATGCATATTTTTAGAAAGAAACGAAAGTTGAATCGAAATTTTTTCTCTGGGAGATTAGAGGATTATAAAAATATGTTATTAATTTGTACTCTTTTTGCAATACATGTTTTGTGTATATGACAATGTATTGCGTATGTAATATATTTATTTTGTCAAATTGATTCACTCTGTCAGTTGACTGCGAATGTTTATACACGTATGGCATGTTGAAGATTCGAAAACGTATACAATAAACATTTAAAAAATATTTTTGGTAATTTCGAAAAAACAGGATGATTAAAATTTGTGCATACGTTGCAAATTCATTTTTACAAACACACGCCTGTTTGCTTTACAAAGAAATAATTAGTAATTGTAAATTTAGGGAAAATGTTTGTAATTTATTGTCATAGAAACTGTAACGTGTGAGAATAATTGCGAAAATATCATTAAATATGCATACAGGCTGTCCCAATAAAATGCACACGCTTTGAATGATAGCATTAAGGTGCACAGCGATACGAAAAAAAAATATTAAATTTGATGCTGACAACAGTGATTTGAATATTAGCAATTTTACGATAGCCTTCACAATACCAATTTAATCTCCGGTAATTTTATTCGTAAAATAATAAAGTGCATATAATATGTACGTGTTTTTGAGGCATTTTGTACTGGACACTTCTACATTAGACGATAAAGTTTTCGTTTTATAATTATTTAAATATTTTTCATGTTCACAATATGTAAAAAATTTTGGTGTACCTCGATATATTAAACTCAAAATATTAGTTAAATAACAAAATTTCATTTTTCAAATTTAAAAATTTTGAAACTGGAGTATTGGAATTTTGGAACTTTAGAATTCTAAAACTAGATATTTTCTTTGGAAGATATTAGTACCTTAAGACTCAAATATGAAAATGCAATACTTTTCAGAGGAACGTGGTATAAAATAAATTTTGCGTTTAAAACTGTAAATTCACAAACTGAAGTTTTGTCGAAGCTATGGAATAATAAAATAAGGAAAAATTTCATATAAATAGAATTTAATGGATGTATCAGAGATACAGCATTTTCATGTATTATATTTGTTTTTAATAGTATTTAAATAATCCATAGTTGGAATTTTGAAAATTCTGGATACTGAAATTTGGCATTTTCGAACTCAAGGAGTTTAGAAATTTGGAGTTTTGGAATTTTGGAATTCTAGGGATTTTAAATTTTCAAATGTTCAGAAGTTGAGATTTTGAGACTATAGAATCATAGGAATTTCGGCAACTTTCGGCATTTTGAGAATTTAGGAATTTGACAATTTGGTAATTTGGAATTTAGGGAGTTTAGGAATTTTGAAAATTAACAATTTTGGGATTTTGAAATGTTAGAATTATTAGAAGATTGGAATTTTTGAATTTTGTGAATTTTGAAATTTTTGAATTTTGGAAATTTGGAATTTTGTGAATTTTAGAATTATTGTAATTTTGGGATTATAGAATTTTGAAATTTTGCGTCTTACAAATTTTTGAACTTTACAATTTAACAATTTTAAAACTGGAAGAAAATGTTAAAGTAAAACTTATTTCAGAAAATATGGTTCTTGGTAAATCTGCTACTGGAAAATTTCTAAAGTTTTCCGCTTCTCTGAATGCCCTAAGCATAAGAAATAATCATAATAATTAATCCAGCTCTGAGTGGCATAAATAGGTTTTGTTGCCTGAAATTTTTGTTCGACTGTCATTTACAGCAAATCAGAATATTGTTTAAATTACAAAAACTCTTATCAAACAAATAACATAGCAATGATCATTTTGTATTGTATCTATAAATGACAAACACCAATTATCATAACATAAAGTAAATTTTTCTATAGGTTTGAGTAGTTTTTACGATGTATCATTAAATATTTAATCATAGTTATTCTACTCTTCATATTACATCATGAACTAGTTTAAAACTTGTATAATATTTACTTCTTTTGAAAAGAACATTAAGAGATTAAATATGCAAAACATTTACCACTCGGAGCAAAAATAAATTTTATTTAAAAAATCTGTGTTCTATAATTTGAATATCGCCGATGTTTTAAATCCAGAAATGTTTCCGCAACCTCAATGTTTTGTAATCTGTTGTAAAAATTTCAGCAACAACGTTCTGTAACTGATATATCAAATAACTTGATTTGTTCAAGCAGTTCAAGAGTAATGTTAAAGCAAAAATAAACGCGTTGCAGCCATAAATTTTGATAGATCATGGAACATGCCGTGGAGAGAGTTCACTTATGTTAGATCGGAAATAGAAAGCATTTATATAACATGACTTTATCATAGACAATGTAACATAACGTCCATATTCTATAGTTTACTTTACAAAAATAAAAATATTAAACAAATTAAGAAATTGTAACGATTTCGGTTAAGTTGTCAAAAAGTTGTCATGGATTTCAGCAAATTTAAAATAAGTCGTCAAGTTCATTATTCTAAACAACCTTTTTTTACATACTAGGTATTCTATTTTAGTTATCCAGTTATAAATGAAGATATATTGGGTATTACACATATTGTACGATACTGTTAACATGTTACTTTTTCGTGAATTTTATCGGAACCCTTTTTAATACTTTTAGTGACGTATAATCAATGAAAAAGTAAAAGAAATATCAGTAATTAAATTCCGAATGAAAAAAGTTACAATGAAATGATTAAATTATAAGAAGTATTATATAACAACACTTAACTTTTTTTGAAAATAATAACTGTTGTAAAATGTATTTTTCGTGTGGCTCTTCTTATGAAATTAAATTTGATTTGATTAGTTTTAAAAGACAGCTCCCGTAAGGGATGATAAATCAAAAATAAAATGGCTTTATATGGATGCGATGGAACTAACATGATATCAAACAAATTTTTTGCACATAACTCGAAAACTAAAAGGGAGTATTCATTACGTGTATACAAGAAGGTTGTTCGAAATAATGACCTAAAGAATATAATTTAAGGTTATTGAAATCAGTCAAGCGGTAGTTTTCTGACAGTTTTACTGCAATTTTCTTGTACTTTATGAATTATGTTCATATTTTACGTGCATATTCGCATATCTCGCGTGCTTAAATGCCATATTCTTCTTGCTTATTTAACATGCACAAACATCCGCAGTATAATAATAAATAAAATGATGTACACTCGAGTGCAACGTAGGCTTCCTTTGGGTTAGGACAAACATGATCATTTTCAAAATTTCAAATTTTCAAGTTATTGGATTTGCAAATTTCTAAATTCCTGAATTTCTGAATTTTCAAGTTTCTAAATTTCTAAATTTGCAAATTATCAAATTATCAAATTATCAAATTATCAAATTATCAAATTATCAAATTATCAAATTATCAAATTATCAAATTATCAAATTACCAAGTTACCAAATTACTAAATTACCAAATTATTAAATTTCCAAATTGCTGAATTATTAAATATGTAAGTGACCATTTCTCAGATTACTAAGTCTCTAAATGACAAAATTATCAAACTTGCGAACGACTAATTCTCAAATTACTAAATTTTCAAATTCATAAATTTTGTATATTCTCAAGTTATTAAATTATCGAATTTCCAAATCTCCAAATTCCGAAATCACTGAATTTGCAATTAACTAATTTTCAACTTACTAAACTTTCAAATTTCAAAATTTCGAAATTTCTTACTTTTAAAATTTTTAATTTCTCCAATGTCTTACTCTCCAAATTTCCATCCTTCTATTCAACTAAATTTTCTAAATTCGCAAATCTGTAAATCTCTAACTCTCCAATTCCTCAAATTCCCAAGTCCCGAGGTACTAAAATATGCAAATTTGTAAACTGTCCTACGGAAGCCAGATTTGCTCCTGACCGTACTCCATATGTATCACCCTTTCGAGGCAACAACGCATATCACGCGTATCAAGTAGTAACTTTCAGTTATTTGAAAGAGCGGGGATATTATTTTCCCCTACATCGCTTTCTCCGTGGACGGCTAGCATGCTCGTTAGTGTACAAGGTGTTTCTCGTCCGCCGAACGGGATCGTCGAGAAAATTCGAAGTTGGAAATCCGTTTGATAGAAAGGAAAGAAAAAAGTTCGGAAAGACGAAGCGATCTAACGGCGTGGAAGGCGTGTCGTTGTAACGAGCGGTTGTGTCGTTGTAATTAGTATTTGGCCTATGGTCGTCCCGTTGAATTATAATCGCAAACGTCGGCTATTAGAAAACGGAACAGTTGATCGAGGACGATCAACGAATACATTAATTTCCACACGGCATTAGCGAAAACATTTTTATCGGACACGCTGCAAAAGGGAATACCTGTAGACGGCTATTTAATGGAAATAGTTCAACCTGAATCGGCGCGCTCTCTTGGCTGTTCGCGTAATTAGTTCATTCGCGAACGATCCGGAACGCGAAGCTATTCTATACGCGACAGCGAATCGTTTTTACGGATTAAAAGTCGAGTTTTCTGCTCGTTACATCGGCCTCGCCGTTTGATAAGACCCGTCTCTCCCTGCGGGTAATTACGTCTTTCGAAATAACGAGGGGAGACCGAGCGAACAACCCGTCTCGGCCGACACGCTCCTTCGTGACGTACCATGAAAACACACTTTATTTCACGTTCCAACCCCCTTCCGTCGACACTGACCACATCTATTTTTGCGGCGATTATCGGAAATGTGGCTCGGAACCGAAGCGAGTCGAACTTGAAGACGTTTGTTAGGTGAGCTACGTGATTCGAGGTGTCTACTGCATTTCATACGCAATTTTTGGTGTACAATGCACACATAATTTCAAATGAGATATAAAATAGAAAAGTAAACAAACGATAAAACATAAATTAATACACATTAATTTTTTATCCTGATAAAAACCAAACCAGATTTCGAGAAAATCTAAAGAACTTTGTGATTTAGAAAAGAAAACTTGTGAATGAGTCAGGTGACCCGTTTAGTAGTTTAACAAAAATATAACAATTAAAAATCTCTAACGGAATGTGTAATTGAAGTCAAGCAACGACGAGTATATACATCGAACGCAGGGGAAATTGAAAATCCTTCGAAAAACGTAGAGTAAAATAAGGAAAGATTATTTTCATTTGATAAAAAATTAACAATTAAAAAAAAATTAATAATGTGTCAAATGTACTGAAATAAATTTTTGGATTAACGTGTATATACGTCGGACGCAGTTAACTAGTTAAAACGCATGTGAATTAAATTGATTAAAACCTTCTTTACTATTAGTAACTATTATTAATAACAGAAATTGATTTTGGTTGCAAATAAATATTATCAATGATGAAAACTTAATTTTGGTTGTCAATCGATATAAATGATCACAGTTCCTTTTTGGTTATCAATAACCGTTATCGATTACCATCATTTTATTCTGGATGAAGAGGTCTTGGTCACTGCACGATTTTTTCTAATAACAGTTATGATGTTTCATTATGAGAAAAGGTTCGACTGGCAATCTGTAATTATAGGAAATATTACGAATTGTCAAATTATTTTTTTCTTAGAAGTAAAAATTATGATCACTTTAATTTGTTTGCCATCTAATTTCACCCTTCAAACCTGACATCGATACCAACTAACATTTGTTAACTTGTAAAATATTTGTAAAATTCTTTAACACTTATTGTATAATACAAAATTTAACAACTGCATAGTAAACCGCCGAGGTAGTAATAATTCATTTTGTACTGTTATTAACCCTTATTTGCATTCTGTCCCAAATATGGCATATAAAATAGTACGACATACAATTCTTATATTTTGTCAAACATAAATGAACTGAAACTTTTATAATCATTAAAATGATTGAAAATGTATGCTGTCTTTTGAAACTGCAATTTTTTGTCGCAAGTTAAAAAATTATTTTTTAATAAACTGGGAAGTTATTATGATAAATCAAAACAGAATTTTTTTTTAATTGTTATAATTGTTTTGCGATTTATGAAAAGATTTATTTAAAAAATGTTTCTTTGTATAAACTGTTAAAACAAAAAATATTTGTTTCCTTTTATTATTACTTGTAAAAGTTTAAACATATAAATTTTTTAAATTGAAAAGGTCACATAACAAAGGGTTAATTCAATTTTTAAAATTTTCGTAAAACAGATATTTAAAAAAAAATTTCTTTAAAACTTCTACATATTGGCGTAATTGAACTTAATTTAATTCAAGATTGAATTGTTAAAACAAATTAGTAATTATCAAAACAGGTTAAATTATCAAATTATCATAAGTGTTAACTTATATGTGTCACATATTTAGGTCAAGGTCATCAAGGCTGCCGTTTTAAGCGCTAATTTTATTCTAAATTTTACACCATTCCGTTAAATTCATTACGTAATGTATGGAACACTTTCGTTCGAAAATTGATATGTTTTATTTAATTTGATATATTTATAGATATGTTTCTTAAATCTGGATTATGACTATAATTGGTAAAACCGGAGTCCAAAATTGATAATATTTTGACAGCTATTCACAGGTAGCAAAATTTTTATTCATCAATTAAATCAATGTTATATCAAGTTGAGACTCTAACACATAATTGACATTACAATAATTACACGATAAACATAACAACTTCTGTGTTTTTATGTATAGGACTTTTTTTATTTTATTTTCATCGTCGACTTGGTATATGGTCCGACATACGGTATTAGAAACCTGGTGAACCTTGTATACTGCACCAGTATAAAGTGATCTAACAAACAAGTCAATACAATTAAATCTCTGTTTCTATGTCAATTTGGCAAATTATTCGCAAGAAAGGATCCTCGTGTCCGTGGAAAATTTAATGTTCAGTGACTAACTTTCGCGTACATACTGCATAATTTTCAACTAAATCAAATTATTTTCGTGAAGAAGACACCTCGAAACGTAAAAGAACGAAGTATTTGCTAACAACGGATTCGCTAGCAAAAATTGAAGGAATACATAAGCCGAAGTTTGTATTCGTCCGATTCAGAGCCACCGGCGGATCGAAACACCGAGAGTCCCACGCGCGAAACACTTCATGCGCACGCAATCGTCATACATGAATGTGGAGTATGTTGTAAATCGTATCGTATCATGATTACTATGTACATGTAAGTTTACAAATGAGTCCGTCCCCGTGGACGCGTTCGAGCTAACCGAAAGCTGGCATTTCGCCTTACATGGCCAGCCTCTCGAACGGTACAGCGGGGGTGGTGGTCGACTGGATAGTTTCCGGCGTGTCGAACCTGTCGCTGTCGTCTACGTTGCCAACTTCATCGACCGATTTATTCCCCTCGTCGTGTAACCCGAACGAGCTAATCGTTCCGGTAACTTCGATCGAGGTGGTCGAATCGATTGTGGCAGTCACGTGTTCGTTCGAAAGTGTCGAAGACGCGTCTTCGTCGATTGACAAGGATTCGGACAACGATCTCGAGGCATCGTCCGCGTTCTCGGAAGACAGGCTCGAATTTCGGAAAGATCGATCGGAAACGGTCTCAGGAACTTTCACGGTCACCGACTGATCGGTACGATCAGGATTCATGGTGGTCTCGTATGTGTTCGCGCTAACGGTACGATTAATCGTCTTCGTACGATTTCTCGCGAAAGCTTTCCCTACCCTACGAGGATTCCCGGAAGAGTCGTTTTTCCGCGAGGAAGCCTGCTTGCCTCTGCGCCTAGGCGAGACTCCTCTCCCTGAAGGGGCGGTTGACGCACCAGGAGACCACCAAGAGGAGGAGGACGTTGCGAAGGTCGGTACGGGAGTTGCCGTGGGCACCGCAGACGTGTTGTCCGTTTTGCCAGGCATGAACCTCTTCCGGGGCAGAGGCACCGCTGGGTTCCTCCTCGCCGCTGCCGGGCCCTTCTTCTTTTTCTTCTTCCCGTCCGTCAAATTAGGCTTTTTACTTTGACTCATGCTGCCAGCGGCGTGTACTTTTTTTGCGTTTGACGCTGGTGCTTTGCTCTTACCGTTGCTGTTCCCGGTGACATTCCTGCCGACCGTTGCTGCCACCTCGGCTGCATCTTGGACCCGCAGCTTCCGTTTCTTAGACGGGACCGAGAGAGCCTCTCTACGGCAGGCCTCCTCGCTAGCTGCTCCTTCGCAGGATCTCTTTGACTCCGGGGAAGTCCCGTTCGAAGGGAGACCCTCGCTTCTAGCCGGATGCATCGAGCTCGCGTCATCCTTCTCCTCCGCGATTTGGCACTGAGGACCTGGCTTCTCGCCCGGTCTGCATCGTCGCTTCCTCTTCTTCCTCTTCTTCCGTTTGCGACACCTAAACTTGTCTCTGCCGTCCTTTTCCTGTACCGGAAGAGTGGGACAGAGCGATTGTTGGATCAAATCGCCGCGATGAAGGTTGTGTCGATGACGAATGTTGTGTTGTGCCTTCGAAGTCAACATTCGCCTTTGAAGCGCATCGACCCGCTCCGATGGAGCGACCTGAGTTAACACTCGCGCGTAGGCGGACAGTCTGCCCAGGTTGTGACCTTTTGCCTGTACCCTCCTCGGCTGTCCACGTCGGTTCAAGCCGAGATAGAGCGTCTTCTTCGCCGTGGACCATTTTGCCGAACTGTACGTGTTGTAGTTGTGCTGCTCGAGGGTCTCGTTGAACACGCAGTCGTCTGTGTACTCCCGCTGTAACAGAATACAGAAAATGGTTAAATGGCGATGTTATCGTTCGCATTTGGAGAAATTCTTGTGATTCAAGTTGTTAACGCTTTCATTCTCAATATGACTTATAGCCAACATTCCTGCGAGGATCTGTAAATGCGAATAATTGACAATAGTCAGGATCTCTGAATACTAATGCTGATTATAGTTTATGATTGTGTAATGATTAACATGTTTATTGTCACACGGGTACAGTTGAAAAATTTAAATATCTTGCTAAATATTTACACAATATTTTCTTTTATTTATTATTTATAGTTCTAAATAGTTAATACGAATATTCCCAGTTAGTGAACCAATTCTTAATATTACAGGTGATAGATTCGTATGAAAATTTGCCGTGGCAGGTAAAGTTCAACAGTATCAATTATAAGTACCAATATTTTGTATGTGTCTTAGTTTTTATTTACTGTTTTTGTGACGAAATATCTCGCCGATAAACGTTTTATCTCAAATTTTTGGAAGAGACATTTCAATTTCTAATAAATATATTTTATTACGTACGTAACATATTTTATTATATAAATAACAAAGGAGCGGTTAGATATTTCGCTCGGTCATTAAAAGTTTGAGTTCATAAATATCTCTAGGATATTCTATTTCAACAAATTACCCTTGCAAGAGCGATCGTGTAAAGAAATATTAAGTACAAATTGTATAGAGTTCAAAAAGAGAAATAAGATGGTGGTCTTAACATCTCAGTAGACTGAAAAAGATGTTAGAGAGAATCTTGAGAAAGATGTTATGAATCATTGTAAGTAAACTTGACCGGATAATGAATATTTTGAAAAACTTATAGACGCCTGTGTCCGAACAGACGTCAAATAGGGAAGACTTGAAAGGATATTTCATGACTCAGCGATAATTATTAATCGAAAAGAGCAAGTATTCGTCATTATCACGTTGTAATTACGTCGTTCGAGCGTCGAACGTAAAAGCGGTGATGCTCTGAATCGTCTTCACGTTTAACACACAATTTCCATTTCGACGAGCTCAATTTGAGGCAGACCTCGAAACGGGGTAAATGCCGAGTAAAGTATTAATGGTGTTTCCCGATGGAAGCTAAATGAGCATTAAGCATACAGCGGAACCAGCCAGACCGGTGAGCAATGCCGCACACCGAGCATTATGTTTTCGCTGGCGTTACGCCGCGCTATGATTTCACTGTCCGCTTTATGGTAACTCGTTTCTAGACGAGCGGAAGCGGCCGTGCTCTTCATCGGCTCTAATTACAGCGTTTATCCGACGCTTAGCAGAAAAATCTTGGAGAGCGTAAAGATTACTGCGGTGCAACGAAAAACTGAAAAACTCACTTGTCTTTACGACGCCGAAACGGAGTTGAAATAGATTACGTCGTTCACGCGTTTCTTTTCGATTTTACGTAGAATATAGTAAAATAACGTGGTTGAAGTTGTCCAAAAGTAACATCGTATACCACGTTTCAACCCTTTCAACCGGGCGGGTAAATTAGAGTTATCGAATTTCACTCTACTTTCCCTATACCGAAAAAATTCAAGGACGAAGTATGATAAAGTTTGTTAGAGAATTGTTTGAGATTTTTTGTTGCAAATCCAAGGCGCAAAAAATAAAAAGCTAAAAAGTGTCAAGAAATAGAAATTTTGTATGGAAATTTAAGTGTGACCACTTTTTTCCGACAGAAAGATATTACCCACTTTTTCGACGTATTTTTGGTAAGAATAATGGCAAGTCTTTTATTTCCTTTATAAAATGAGAAAATTATGTGATTTTCAATATTTTTGTTTTCAGTTGGATAATGTTTATTATAACTTAATTTTGCGATTTACTAAACTTATGCAAATTAATAAATATATAAATTATTATAATTACAGTACAAAAACATTTAACTAAGATATTTTTTTATTCATCCCGTAAAGCATCAAGTTTATTACTGATATGTCACAGGTTCGTAGAGAACATCCGATCAAATTGAATAATTCGCACCGACATGTTGTTATGACTATTGAATCGTAAATTGAGGACTTAACGTTGAATTTGTGTTGAATGTTGCCGCTCAATTTCTACCCAGTTAACTATTCAAGCTTAAGAGTTCGCTAGCTACAGTTGATTTTTCACTAGCTTCCTTGCAATTATGTGTTAAAGAACGATTCAATCGCGAAATACTATGTTGAAGGTAGAAATAATTATTTTAAAACGCAGATACATAATTCTATACGTCTTACAGAATGCAAAAAGTTCTTTTTCTTTGATATATTGAGTAAGTTGTAATAAAATATGTTCAATTTCGTTATGTTAATGTTCAACTATTTTTCGAAATATCTACTTATCAGGAGTATTCTAATTTAAACGAACTTAAACGAATTTAAATTCCCAAACATCAAAACTTCTAAATTCCCAAATTCCAAAATATTTGAATTTTTATATCGCAAGGTTTCAAAATTTCAATATTTTCAAATCGCAAAGTTTCTGAATTTCTAAATTCTCAAAACTACGAAGTATACAATTTCCAAATTCTTAAATTACAAAATTTTCAGAATTTCAAATTATAAGGTTTCCGTATAGATCGCCAAATTCCGAAATTCCCAAATCGTCAAATTTTCAAATTTCTAAATTACAAATTCTCTAACTTCCAAGTTTCCGAACACTAAAATTTTCAACTGCTTAAATCCCCTAATTCATAATTGGTCATGTGAATGTTAATATGCTTCTTTCTTTTCCCACTACTATTTTGTTATCACCATCTTCTTCAGCGATGGTTGCGTGTTGGTCGGAGTACTGTAATTAATAAAATGCTATGAAAGACATTGTACTTTGAGAAAATGATTCATTTTGTTGATTACAGGATGGTCTTCAGCCTAATAAATACAGGATTGATTTTGTATCTTCAAGATCAAGTAGTGCTCGCGTTAAGAATGGTAGTTGAAAACAGAAACGTTACTTCTAAAGAGATTTTTATGGAAATGAAGTTGCAATGATTATAGAGGATACGCTTACTGCAAGCTTAGCTATGGTTTCAGGATATTTAACGACGGAAATGATCATTCCAGTAATTATTCGGTATTATCGGAATGACTTGCGAAGGATACAATGTTTAATTTACTAAGAATACAAAATTCTTATTTCCACTCGAGTAATCGTGTACGAAAATATTTTATTTTGTGTATCATATTTTTATTTGTCACGATTCTAATTAATCAAGCATTTTTAATTTCCTACAGTCAAATTTTGAAATAAAAGTCACGAGTTCTATCGCATTTTCATATAATTCTCATCAAATTTTATTCGTTAAATAATGTGACCAAATGTATTTCTTTTACAATCTATAATTTTGCAATTTGCATACAATTTAAGATTTTGTATATAGTGTATTTTTTATACGACGTATTTCAATACTTGTAAATTAAGCCGTTTATTTTGAAAGTGGCACAAGTCCACATTAAGCTGTAATTATTTTTAGTTAAATATATTACTGACAATACTGCGAAAAATTGCAAATCGTATAATATTGATGACCTCAATATGGGTGAGCACGTGCTGTAGGTCTGTCTAGATATTGTTACTAATTTCTGTTATCAACTTGCAAGATTCTAGTTCAGTTTCGAATACATATTTAACAAAGTTGACACGGTTCTTGTATTAGCATCGGTACAAAAAACCCCTTAACAATTTTACTCTTATTTGAAAATTAACTGCGAATTTATTTTATTAAAAAAGAAAATAGGGCTTAGAATGTTTTAAATGAAAATTATATCTGTAATGACGTTGGTAAGTAATAATAATAATAAAAAAAAATACTTTTCCGGATAATAACATTACTTCAATATAATCCTCATTCCCAAGAAGTGTTATATATATAAAATGTTATATAAAACTTCGATGGACCGACATGCTGAATTTAAAATTCTCGATTTATTATCACAACAAGGAAAACCAAATAATTTCGGAAATTAACTTCTTTGTATGAAGAAACTAGATCAATTACATCACCTGTCATCATTATATCACCTGTTCATCATGAATATTTTAAAATGTTAAATCCTAAATAAAATTCAAACTAACGAAAATTACTAACGAGAATGTATTATTTTACTGAAATTCTGAATAAGAATGAATTGTTCTTTGTTATGTTATTTTTTCTACTGTAATACTTAAAGACTGTTTTCTTTGCATTACTTTTACTTTTTATCCAATGAATTCATATTTATATATAAAAATGTACACTGTTTTGTTTTTAATACTACAAAAAGGCCGCTAGAACTGAAATATTATCCATTAAATTAATGATTACAATAGTTGATTAATTTTGTAATTGAGACAAGTCCATTTGTATGCAATAAAACACTTGTTTGTTGTAGGCAGTACTTTAAACACTGGCGGGTAATAAGCATACATTATCTAACACCACAAAATACACGAAATTTGTCTGTTAATGCATACCAATATTTTTAAATTCATTGAAATGCAAATGTAAATATCTCGCAATAACAAAAACTGAATTTGTTCTATTTTCGAAATAAAAGGCTCAATTATTACAAAAGCAAGCAGATGTAAATAATAATTTGTACATGATTGAAATATCGCTGCTTGGCATTGATAGTGACAC
Organism: Megachile lagopoda; assembly: GCA_036983795.1. Classification (NCBI taxonomy): domain Eukaryota; kingdom Metazoa; phylum Arthropoda; class Insecta; order Hymenoptera; family Megachilidae; genus Megachile; species Megachile lagopoda. The sequence goes on from CM072800.1 coordinate 21,627,912, forward strand.
AACTGAAAAGGTATAAATTTCAAAGAAGAGACATTTCAAAATTTATATTTATGGAGATATTAAATACAGACCTTACAAGTCGTTACGCATAATCATGAATTTATTATGTCATCTTACCCTCTAAAAATAAAAGTATAACATAATTTCATATTCATTAAAAGTAAACCTGAAATTTGTTGAGTTGTGCCGAACAGAGATATGAGAACACGTCAGCACCGTTTCTGTAAGCGCGATTTATGTCAAATTTATAACTCGTTAATTTGCACATCGACGAAGGAAAAAGATAAAAAGAGAGACTTCTGATGTCTGGCCGCATTCTCATTTATAGCAACGATAAATGTGGAATACCGCGAAATACCAATTTCATTGAGCGGCATGTGCGTGGCATGATTACAGAAACGATCGCATTGACCCTCGAATAATGCAATTTATCTCACGAGATATATTTGCGTATACGTTGAGGGCGTGAACGAAAATAACTTTACGATTTATGCATATTTCGGCACATACGTGTTCCCAGTCTCGTTGACAGCATATTGATTAATACTCCTTCCAGTTTTGAATCAACGAAAAAGAAATTCTTGCGGTTACTTACACTATCGTCCACAAATATTTGAACTGTTTCATATTATGGGGAATATGTGAAATATAAGATAAATATGTATACAATTCAGTTATTAATGTCTAAAACATATAATTTTGCAAAAATCCACTTTTTCGAAGCATGTAGATATCTCTAGAAGGCAATGGATCTTTCTAGTTTTGCAGACTTCTCCTTAACCTTTTTTTATTTATGGTTATGAGATACTTGGAGGCAATGGTGATTTGTTTTGAATAAAAATACATATGTAAACTTGATAATTTTTAAATTCCTCGACTTTTATATTTCCAAATTTCCAAATCCTGGAATTTCGAGACAATCAGTTTTTTGAATTTCAAAAACTGTCAAATTTTTAAATTCCTAAAATTTTAAATATACAAGATTTTAAATTTTCCTACGTCGACATCCTAGATTTCAAATTTCTATGTATCAAAATTAAAAAATCCCTAAATACCTGTTCAAATTCCTAAATTCCAAACTTCCTAGGTTACCAAATTTGTATACTCTAAATTCCTAGACTTCCATATCTCCACATTTCCAAATCCCTAAACATCCAAATACCTGTTTTTAAGTATTTATGTTACTACATTACTAGATCCTAAATCCATAGATTTCAATATTCCTATAATTCCAAATCCCTAAATCCCCAAACATATATGTACCTCAATTCTAAAATTCCTGAACTCCTCTCCGATTAAATTTCTAGGCTCCAAATTCCTATATATTCTCATATCCCTACATATCCAGAACTCTAAATCTTCAAACATATATGTTCTTAAATTCCTAGATTTCCAAATTCCTAAATTTTTATGTTACGAAGTTCTTAAACTTCTGAATTCCTACACTTCCATATTCCTACCTTTCTTCCCAAGTTTTCACGTCTCCGAATCCATAAATTCTCTTACTTAGTATCATTCATCATATGTCTAGATCCGCAAATCTCAAAGCCCCTAAATATCTACATGTCCAAATAGCAACATTCTCAATCACAAAATCTCAAAATCGCAAAATTTCCAAATTCTGATCCATTTAAAAATTATCAAATCCGTATAAATTCCTAAATGTCAACGAATGGAAGGCTAGTTTCTCCATATGTACCATATTTTCTCTAGGACAACCTAACGTACTCTTAGACTGTCGCAATTTATTTATCTTAATAGACATTAACTAGTATTTTCTTCGTGCCCAATTTTAATCTATTAATGCGAATTATTATGCAAACTACCCGCTGTATGAAAAATTAATTTAGGATATAATTAAATAGCTACAAGAACGATAATTTGGTATGACTAGTTTCTTTGTACGTGAACATATTTTTATTTTTGACAAATATTTTCGCAATAACTATACAAATATTTGACAAGATTTAAATATCTTAAATTTTACCAAACATTTTCACGACATCTTATTAATACTTTTCATAATACCATGTAGTTAATATGAGAATTTTTAATTAAGTAAGTAAACTTCCTAATTATATAGATGTTCGATTTGTATGAAAATTTAAATGTCAATCATATAAAGATGACACAGCGATCAAAGTGTTAAAATGTTTTTCCAGGTGCCAGATGCAAATAAAAATGATACAAAATTTAAATTGTATAACTATATAAAATCTTCCCAATTCATTTTTCATTTAATAACAAGGTAAAATTTACTCACAAATTAATTTTCAATCTTGAACGACAGATAATATTTAAAAAACAGTTATTTATTATTATATGTATACATACTTTTGATTCTAAAATATCCAAGGCAGTTCTACTAAAATAATATTTCATCTATTTGTCTATTATAATATCCATTTGAATAAGAAATAAACAAGTTGTACTGATTTTTGTTCAAAATGGTCATCTCGTACCGACATTTCTGCATTTAGGGAAAATTAGGTTACAAAGAGTAACATAAATCATTTCAACGAGCTCTTCGTAACGTCCATAAATGTGAAATACTAAGTAAATGCGTTTCGTCGAAGGACACGTGCTGTACCATAATTATTCACTTAGCAATTGAATTCACCGACGGATTTCGCCATAAGCAAAGGAAAACGAGCGATCATGCGTCAAAAGCGGCGCCTAAACAAACCTCTGTGTTTTCGCTGGAAGATTTACGAGCACGACGAAACGAGCCAACGAATGGCCGATTTCTCTCACTGTTGACAGCTCGAATGAAAAATGCACCGGCAAAATTATTGAAATCATCGCGATTTCCTTTCTTCGTGAAAGATACGTCGCGGACATGTGGCTCCTGTTCACCATCCTGTCTGCAACGACGGAACTTTCCTCCGTTCATGGAGAAGTTTGCTTACTGACCGTCAAAATATCACCTTTGATGTGTTGGAACGTTGTTTCAATAACACTTTAAAAATTCACTCATAGGATAGTAATCGTTTTGTTCGTTTCTGTTTATACATTAGTAAACGCTAACATCTTGACCGCCATGTTGAACTCATTGGTTTCAACGGACAGGAATTTAATTTTCAACTTTGAGCTGTTGTCTTAATGATTAGTGAAATACTAAGTTTCTGCGTTCCGTACGTTTTCAACACTTAACACATGTAAATTGGACTCTTATTATATTGCCACGAATGGAACTGCTGGAAAAAATATATTGTATGTATATGTATAATGTAAATATGTGAGAATTATGCTGATAATATACAGGATATCTTAGGACCAATAGTACAAGTGAGCATGTAATTTCTTATGATAAAATAAAATTATGGAAAATATGGAGTAAAGATTTTGTAATTGTGACTGCATGTATTTAAAAGTTTAAGTTTAAAAATGTTTAAAAATGTTTGTAAATATTTGCTTATAACAGAGATCATATAATGTACATTACTTTTATACTAATTCAGTAATTATAAATGTTATAAATTAATAATTACAATTGTTTATACTGCTAAAGTACTGTTAGTATCTTTTATATTTTTACTTAAACCTGTGTATGTAAGTACTAATCACATTTTCGACTAAACTCATCACGCTATGAATCTCTACTGTTAGAAAGATTACTAATTGATATACATTTCAGCAGTATTTATTAATTTACAACATCCATGACTGAAACTATTATTTTTGCTATAGACATCTTGTTTAAATATGCCACAGAACTTTTAGACATAATTTTGTCAAAATCTACGGTCGAAAGATCTTTATTGTATATTTGTTGTTATACGTCTATAAATAATACAAATCTATTAATTTACTATGTGTAATTATAATTTACTAATTACCATTAAGCAATTACGAGATGCTAATTATGATCAAGTAATGACAATTTGTTAAAAATCGTAAATAAATTAAAATCGCAAAATTTGTAAATAAATTAACGACGGCAAATTTTTAATTTTACTATTTGACACGAAGCAACTAGTTGAACGAGAATTGTGTTTGCGGAAATTGCGATACGAATACGATAGTTGGTCGGTAATTTTTCGATTGTTGTGATGCCGAGGCAGCATTTAGTCTTCAAACGCTTTTAACTTAATATCTTGTGCAAGTATCAATTACAGACATCGATGCCGTTTATCTAGCAAATTATGGTGGACGGATTGACTTCGCATATAATTTTTCAATTGGCAATCCAGTTACAATATATGTATGTATCTATCGGATCGACACACTACAAGCTATTTTACAGACGCTATTAACTTGAGCACGGAAATCTGTTCCCTTTCAATGCCTTGAACTTAATGGTAGGTCTGCAATTAATGAGAACTCAAACGTGCAATTTGTCAAGTAAATTACAGCGAACGTCGAACAGAATTACGATTTCTTCAAGTGGCAAATATAATTATGGCGTACTTGATACCACTTATAATTAGTTATCTACTTTCCAACTCCTGTTGTATATATACAGCTATATTTCTGTGATTTAATATTATGAATATTGTGTACTGCACGTACAATAAAGTTTCCAGTAATTGGAAGAATCTACATACGTTAATAAAACTGTCATTGTAGGAGAAACAATCATCCATCACTTGCTTTCGATTTTGAAAAATCGAATATGTGATGTCAAAAATTATTAAATCCGTTCTTCATTTCTTACATTTTCAAATTGTTATATTTACGAATTTCCGTATTAAAAAACTTTCAAATTTCCAAATTTTCAAATTTCGAATTTCCAAGTTTTCAGATATTTTCATTTTCAAATTTTCAACTGTTCAAATTGAAAAATTTGTAAATTACAACAGTTGATATTAATTGTCGATTTATATCGTAGGTACGATACAAACTGATCCCATCATTTTTATTGTTCGTAAAAGTTTGAGTACGTGTTGAAAACCTATTCTTTTCGTAGTCCCTTTATAAACCATAAATGATTAACCTATTATCTTAATATAAGACGACAGCTGTAATTTCGTAAAGACCTTGCAATTGATTGCGTCCCTGAAATTCAACCCCGATTAGAATTTATCCGTAATCCTTTCTTGCTTATGCTTGACCCTTCCATTCTCAAATTATTTTACAATTACAAGGAAGTATCTGTTTGTATTCCTACGAACATTATGTCAGATAATTCATTTATGAGAAGACTTCAGTAAGTTAAGTAACTTTAATAATGTTGATTGTTGTCCTTCTCACCTGAAAATATTTTGTTTTTAAAAATATTGCATTTACTGGTACAACTGTATTATGAATATTTTATTAAGCATTTTTTAAATATAGTACCTTTTCTATTCAATTCAATAAATATGTATAAAAGGAAAGTTGAAACAAAATTACAAAAGGACTTTTCATTCGCGATTTTTTATTTGATATTGTTTGAATTGTAAAAATTATATAGGTACTTTTGGTTCTTTTTAATTATATTTGTTATGCATGTTTCATATTAATTAAAAGAACAATAATTTAGTAATAAAAGTGCATGTTTCGAACCTTTTAGCATTGTAATTCTAAACAGTCAAGTTAGATGATTCAATCAGTATATAGGTTAATTCACGTAATTGGTCCAGTTTACACTCTGTGATGCAAAAAAACATCAATTTTTTTATAATCTCAATTATTTCTATAAACTATAACGATGTACTAAAGAAATACAAATATAGTGTTTGTTAAGTATAAGTGAACATGTCTTTTTGTATAGATTAATCAATATTCTCTACATAAAAAGACCTCCAATAATGTCAAAAAATCAAGTTCATGAACTATTTGAAGCTAATTAAACTAATCATAAGCTTTTGCATTCCAGTTTGGATTAAAACTTTTTTCCAACACAATTTTAGATTTAAAGTATCTTACTAACACCGATTTTTTTTATCATGTACCCAAATCGTGGAATACTGTGAAGAATTAATTCACATAAAAGTAATATGTTAAATAAAATACAAAACATTCGTACACATTTAATTTTAAACACTTAAACATTTAATTTGTGTATAAAAATCATACTTGTAGAAAAGTGGACGTTCTTAAATTATTTACCTTTCTTTCTTGTACTAATAAATTGCTTCAATTACGTGAATCATCCTGTATATTGCTGCATTATTAAAGCGACGTTCACGTAACTTTGTAACGAGTCTTTTCCTCTGATACATGGGTTGGATTTCGAGGCCTAAGTGGTGGCTGCAGAAGTCAGATTGCAAATTTATCAATATTTATCGGTATCAACGAAGTCGTAACATTTTAAAGCAACGGTAATTACAGTTATCGTACAGATCATTAACACGCTAAAGTACCCTCTTCCTTGATGAAGACGAAAAGAAAACTAAAGATTTTGATTCGTATCAGAAGTTTGTTTCCTTCATTTACTCTAACGGAGGCAATAATGATATATATTTTTTAACCGACAAATAATACCATAACATCTATAATATTTAATATTAATTATTATTCATTGTTTAAATCATTCTATAGAGTTTCAACTGAGTGATATTGAGATATCCTAACTTCCTTTTACAAGAGAAATGATGTACCACATTTTAAAAAACGAGTTCTAACAGAAACAAAATGTAATTTATTGGAAAGAAATTAAAATATCATAGAAACATCTTCCTGAGTTTATACTGTAATTATCGATTGCAACAGAAAAAGAAAAGTAACTCAAAGCTCTGCATGGATATTTCCAATCGAAGAATAAATGATATCTCTATTAACTGCATTTACAGAAATTAATTGATCAATTAACTTAATTGGTGGTATTATAACAGAACAAGCTCTCTAGTGACATCAAATTGGAAGAACTATTAACGGAGGATGATCAATTATTCATTACTCCTTTATTAAATCTGTGAAATAGATTCATCCTATATAATAACTGATTATAACTTTATATATGTGTGGCCACGCATTAAAGTAAAACGTCTTTATTAAATACGGAAATTTAGGATTTTGGAAATTTAGGTGTTTGGAAATTTTCAAATATGCGGAATTAAGTTTCTTGAAGTTATAGAGTTTTGGAGGCTTAGATATTTAAACATTTAGGGATTTAGGAATTTCAACATTTGGAAGTTAGGGAATTTAGGGATTTAGAAATTTAGAAATTTCGATATTAAAACATTTGACAATATGATAATTTGACAATTTGATAAATTGATAATGTGACACTGTGACAAAGTGAGAATGTGATAATGTGACAAAGTGACAATGTGACAATGTGACAATGTGACGATGCGACAATGGGACAATGTAACAATAGGACAATGTAACAATGTAACTGTTTGATTAATATGAATGAAATAAATTGGGAATTTGAGAATTTAGAGATCCTTTCTCGACATGTTTTGTCCACAAAAGTTCACTTCTAAAAGCAATAAACAGCAGCACACATTAACACCTAAAGTGTCATGCGTCCCATTTCTGTGAAACATAAATTCCCACACAGATCTGTCACTTATGACAATTTATATTACATCAATAAAGTTGTTACATTAATAAAACTATGCTAATAAAGTAAAATTATTAACTAACCGAATGTACAAATATTAGCAAAATTTGTATGATTTCAAAACAAATTGATTCCTCTGAGTATGGTATTTTAACAAGTTTATCATTGGACGAAGCAATGAATCAAACTGTATTAAATAACGGATGTCACCGAATCGATGTCACGGAATTTGAAAAAGAAACGTAGGTACCTTAATCGACCGACAAGCCTGTTACTTGTCGTGCGACGTGACACGTGTTCGTGCAACGACTCGTGCACGCGTGCACGCAAAGATACACGCATACTCACAAGAAATATGCACCTCGTTCAAAGGTTCATGTGGGGTCAAAGTCAACTGGTTCCTACCCCATATTCAGCGTGCGGCCAATGTACAGTCAAGAGCAAATCTGGCCTCCCTCGGGAATATATCCAACGGGAAAAAACTACCCATTCGACTTTTTCTCAGATATGACTTGTATGTGTTCATTTATGAAGTAATTAATTATACCAAGTTATGTCTTTCTTGGGACCATTTAATTCTTTTTTAAATTATCTTTTCATACGGCGGGTACTATACTGTTAATAGATTGAAATTGGAAACAAAGAAAACACTATTTAATGTCTATTAAGATACACAGGGGTCTATTAAATATACAGGTACAGTCGAAAACAAATCTGATTTCCCTAGAGAAAATATGGCAAACAAGGGGAACGTATCTTCCACAGGTTGATATTTAGGGATTTATGGAAATTTGAACATTTGAAATAGTTTCACAATTTGAGAAGCTTGAGATTTCGGGATTTTGGCTTTAAATGTTACGATTTGGGAATCTAGGTATCATTGGACTCTCGAATTAGTAGCGTTGGACGTATAAGAATCTAGGAATTTGGAGCCAAAGATATTTAAGGAGGTGTAGGAAATGTAGGCACAGAAATTTGGTAAAGTAAAAATTTAGAAATCTGGGAATTCGGGGAGATAGGTATTTCGGGATTTAAGAATATGGAAATGTAGAGTGGCCTAATAACATAGGGGTTTGGGAATAGGAAACAGGAAATAGGAAATTTCCTATTCCCAAACAAGAATAGGTTAGGTTGAATAGGAATAGGAAATTTAATAACAAACGGATTTGGAAATCTAGGAATTTGAGGATCTTAGAAATATGAAAGTCTATAACTTTGGGGGCTTAGAAATTTGGAAAAAAAGTGTATTTCAGCACCTTAAAATTGAACAATCTACGTATGCAGCAATGGGACATGGGGATATAGGTATTTAGTTGAACGGGATTAGGCATATAGAAATATGGGAATTTAGAAATTCGGGGATATAGGAATTTGGGAACATAGATATATGAGAACTTTGATATTTCGGTATCTATACATATAGGATTCGAGGACCTAGGAATTTGATAACATATGTATTTCAGGATTTAGAAATTTAGAAATCTATGAATCTATTTCTGGATCTAGAAATTTATAGACTTAGGCATTCGTATACCTAGAGATGCGAGGATGTGGAAATTTATGAATTTGCACATTCAGGAATATATAGATTTGGAAATGAGGAAAATTTGAGAAATTGAGAATTTTAAAGTTTTGGAAGTTAATAATGTTGAGGTTTACATATGTGCACTCATTGTAAGGAAGTCTATGTTGTAATCGAGTGTACGACCGCAATTGCATCACCGTTTCATCCGCGTGATCCCCTCTTAACCGCCATAAATTATCCGTCTCGTTCAGTGCAAGCGAACGTGCCTGTCCCACGGGCCAGATTATCATTTTTGCACGCCCCGTGTCTGTTACGCGCAATTTCGTCTGGATACGTCTTACTGTTGCTTCTTGAGGTTCCCTTTGATGCTCCTCCAGGGCAGTATTTAACACGTTCACTGTCAGACTGTGAACGACCATATCTGGCACAGCATATTTTCGTAGGAGTTATTAACACGTTCTCCGCCGTAATTAGTGGCGAGTAGACGGCGTACGCTTATGTAGCTACGACATGCAGAAAATATGCAAGGTAAATCTTGGATGTAATGAAATATGATTGCTTTTCTGTGGTAATAGATATGCAAGCAACCGACGACGTTAGATTCAGATTCGTAGATTTTTATAAAAGTTCATAGTTAGCACAGACAGAAATATTTATTAGTTTTTTTTATGAATCAGTTTGAAAAAATTACAATGAAGAAAAATCGATTTTGTATTTGCAATTTTATTCGGTTACAGAACTTCTAAATAAAAATATAATTTACTGCAAATAACGTTATACTTTATAGTTTGTCCGCAATATTTTTACATATTGTATTGCATGAGTATGAAAACTTTGAAATTTACTTTCTCGAACAATATTTCATGATCATTGATATATTAAAGATAAAATATTAATAAAATTTATTATTGTTAATATCGAATTTGGTAAATAAAATTTTAATGTTATTCGAAATAATGAATTTATGAAATTAGCAACATTTAATTAGGTACTCGTACATTTATTTATTGATTCTTTAAAATTGAATTTTTTTAATTGTTGCACATTTTGAAAAATAATATTGATTCAAAATCCAAGAAAGATTGAATATAATGTACGCTACGGATGGGCAGATAAACATATTTTACGGGATTTTCATGTTTAAAATAAATATAAATGAACGTTATAATTAAAGTATGGAAATTTGTTAATTTAATAATAGAAAACTTTGGTAATTTACTAATTTGATAATATGAACATTTGGTAATTTAGGAATTTAAACTCTATAAAAAACTAAACTGATGAATAGATTTTAACGAAATTTAAGTACTACATTACTAGACTTAGATCCTAAAATTTCTTAGTTAAATCTAAAATGTTAAATTATGCAATTAATTTGATATATGTATACGAATTTCCCATCCTATACTCGAGAGATTGTCTACTCAACAGAGTCCGCGAGCACAAAACATTTGAACGTTCATACACCAGGTAGAGTTGCCTATCACTGGTGTGAACAACATGATACGCTCAGCAAAAAGTTTTGTACTTGACTACTTGATTACCTGACTGAGTTCAGTCTCACGGTTAATCATACAAAAAGTACATTCTTGAAATATTTAAAATAATTCAGACTTCATCGTTGAGTATACATGTACGTCTAAAGTGTTTCCCACAGAGTTTTTTAACGTTTCATCGTGCAGTTCGTCACATAATGAAAACGCGAGCCACGGCGCCAAGAGTGAGAGATCAATCTCATTATTTTCATCGTATACACTGCGTGTACGCATTTCCGTGATGCGGATGGACGTGCGTAGCATGCTCGCCACTCGTTCACAGGTGCATTTGCCGGGATATCGCCGTTTACGGCGAACTTATCGTAAATAATGATCTCGTTAGAAAAAAAAACAACTTAATGGAGAGTGTAATTTCGCGGTGCCACCAGCACCAGGCCGCCTGTGCAAGCTGTTTTACACCTAGACGAGAAAACTTTATGACTCGAGTGCGCCGCTCCTTGTCCGCAGATAAGAGATTTATCCTTGCTGTAGAGGAACAGCTTGCTGTGTGTGCAGCGTGTTGCAGCCGAGACTCCTAAGATCATTTTAACCGTGAAATCGTTGTGCACTGTATTTATCGTCGAAACGACGAGTTTGGCGTTTAATCATGACTATTTGGTTCACGAGAGCTGCTTGTTCAAAAGCAACAGGGGGTTAAGCGCTGGTAAGTATCCCTCATTTTCAGCTCGATGCCCGTTTTTAATTAGCATTCCTGTTTATGTCCTTTATGCTTGAAATAACAGGTTCAGGGTTCATTCGTGATTATTTGTTCACACGAACACGTTCATGAAAATTACATATACGATTCATGCAAATTGACTTTTATTATAGTGAAAATGACATGGTGTATAAGATGCATGGATTAAGACTCTCCATATTTTATTATAATGGTCATTGGTAACTCCTCATGTACCGTATTTACTAGTCGTATTACTAGTTTAATCGCTAACACTTTTGGTACGATAAAAGTGTATGTATGTCCGGAGGAAACTATTAAAATACATATTGATACTTTATATGAATATTGCTGTCACTTTTGATGTAGTATTTTGTAAATATAGTACAAACATATGCAGAAAAAGTAATCCTTTTTCGGTACAGGAACCATGTTTCTGTTACGATTGGAACTATCTTTAAGGGGGGCAATAGCTTTAGAATCTTAAAAAATTGCAAAATTTTTTTTTCTATAAGATGTTAGTGCAACATCTCAAAAATATAGTCTCAAAATTTTAAAGCATAATACGGAGTCCTTTTGATGTTATGGCCGATTATCGTGACTCATGTCTGGTATCGCGCCTCAGATATTCACGCGCTTGGTGCGGAGGGCTATGTAGCGGATTTGTTATTATCATGCCATTGCTGTGTTTGAAATTTTGTATTTTTACGGAGGATGAGCTTATGGAGAAAGATCAACTTTACGAGTAAGCCGAAGGATTATTATATGGCGCAGGAATCGCAGATTAGTTGGTAAATCATCGAAATTATTCAGGTTTTACTTATCGGAACTTTAAACGCGTTTTTCTCAAAACTATATTTTTAAAATTGGCGTGACTGATAACTCAAAAACTAGTTTATCAATCGCGCTCAAATTTTTTTCACATATCCATGACAATACCATCTAACATATGAACCTAAATGTACGAAATAAATTTAACATTAAAGTCCTTTTTTATTGCAAAATATTGCGAAACTTTTCAGTAAAATTCAAAGTTTTTCTTTAAAAGCGGGCCATCTCTTCAATTTTCCATATTTTTCACATTTCTTAGGTTCATCTACTAACTGTGAATGTTAATAATCGAAACATCGTTTGCAAATTTGTTTCAGACCAATGTAACTAAAGCTAGAAGTCACGCCGTTTCACGAGACGCGCCGAAACACTTCCAGGAAAGACTATCATAGTTCCGCCATTTTTAAATATTTAAAAAAAAAGAAAATATGTTGTAATAGGCAATAGTTATAATAAATTATACCTGAAATTTCGAAAATACAAGACAAAGATAACCTATACAAAAAAATTCACAAATATCAGCTTATTTTCATCTATCTAAAAGTATTGCCCCCCTTAATTGTTAAACACGAAACATTGTAACTCGACGTCTTGACCTTAGGTCTTAAGAACATTGTACTTAAAACTATTGAAAGTACAAAATATATTTGCTTGTTTATTTTGTTATTAATACGAGACTTATGCAAGCTTGATTACCAGTTATTTTCAGACTGAAAATGAAGTATTAGAAACATAACAAGCATAACAAGTAACATTTTTGTTATTATCATAAATAGTTTACTATTTACTGTCTTATATTCTTTATTATTTGTTTATTTGCTTTGCTGTTGTTGTTATACAATATTGTATGTTTTGCTAACATACTGTTACAGGTATAGATTATTAGGATACGAAACAATGCAAATTAGCAATATTATATCAAATTATGTATAAATTTTTTATGGCCAAAACGGTTGTAACATAGGTAACATTAATTGGTTGATATTTTTTATTATTACCATTTTGAAATAAAAAATGAAAATTTTGAGAATGAAAATCATATGATAGAATAGAAGAATACTAAAATAGTAGAACTATACAACGGTGAAACGATAATGAAGTGATAAAATGGTAAAATCGTAAGATCGTAAAACTGTAAAATTGTAAAATTGTAAAATTGTAGAATTGTAAAATTGCAAAATTGCAAAATTGCAAAATTGTAAAATTGTAAAATTGTATAATTGTAAAATTGTAAAATTGTAAAATTGTAAAATTGTAAAATTGTAAAATTGTAAAATTGTAAAATGATAAAATGATAAAATGGTGAAATGGTAAAATGGTGAAATAGCAAAATAGTACAATAGCAAAGTAGAATACAAGTAAAATATTAAAATAATAGAATAACAAAATCCTCATATAATAATAACATTAATCTGTTTGAAAGAATGAACCAACAAATATACATTTTGTACTAAAATACATATACAGATCAATTATACATAACTGCTGATACGTATCCAAATTAGTATTACAATGAATTACTCAATTAATCATTATAGGTAATCATCATAGAGTACGTTTCAATCAACCATTTGAAATATAACGAGTAATTCACTGTTTCGTTTGAAAATCATTCAAGTTTTTTGCAGGTGGCAAATTAATTATACACTACCATATGTTCTGATTTTTTAATCAATATATAGATAACAGTTTTTGTTATCGAATATTTTCTCTACATAACTGAGAAAACAGGCAAATTTTAATTTACTCCTTCCACCTGTTATCCTTTCCTAGAAAATAAGCGTAGGCATAATTTTATCTTTCCGCAGGAAATTACACCTGTTTCATGTCTTCGTTTTATACAGCATCTTATATATTTATTAATATTCCATTAGATTCTTTTCTCCCCCGCAGAACGTTCCGTTGGTGTAAAAGCGGAAGTGTAACAGAGGAAGCAACATATTATCGATGCGAACGTCATAGTTCATTCCCTTATCATAATTTCCAGGATTATCAGAAAATACAATTTAAAAAAAAATTGTCATCAGTTGCTCCGCTTCTTAATGATAGCCACCCCTAAATGATCGTATCTAACTGGCATGATTAAGTAACGTCGATGTTGATAGTGGTGTTTTAATTAAATGCAAACTTGTCCTGTGGATGAGTCAAGCTTTCAGGTTTTGCGTTATATCTTCGTTACAAGAAACATAAAAGCTTTCATTTATCCGAGGTTGTCCTTTAAATGACGACAGCAAATGAACCATTTCATATTTAACCGTTTCCAACTAATGCTTCTTAAATGAATTTTTCTAACCTTATAAGTTTCATACAGGTCCCTTCGGTAAACAGTCTTATATTTTAATTAACGTTTACATTTTATATAAATAACCTTAAATAATTTTTATGCGGTTTTAGTGTACCATTTAATTAGTGTGAGGACTTCACATTTCTGTGAAATTATAAAATTTAGTTAAATAACTTTTAGATCGAGATGTTAACTGTATTTATTCTAAAAGAATTTCATATTTTAATTGTATATTTTAATAGATGTCTTAATTGTATACTTTAACAGATATTTTAATTGTATATTTTCATATATACGATTAAATTATTTTATTTAATATTAACTAGTATTTATTATTTATTAGTATTTAATATAAACTAGTATTTATTTATACTATAGAAATATTGTATGTTTCTAGTAAGTTCTTCAACACAACAAATTTTAAAACTGATTATTTTTTTAAATACTTTTAAATACGATATTGGTAAATTGAGTCCTCATTTATTTAGCGTTAAGGTGTTCTCCAAATAACGAATGTGAAATTAAATTATGCAAACTTGGATGTTTTAACGAAAAAACTTTAAAATAAATAATATTTACAGTCTTCATTTACGTACTGTAAAGTGCATTTTTTAATTTGATCACATTCGTAAAATAGGATTAAACAAATATTAGAAAATTAATATTTATACCTTTTATGTAATAAAATTTACCATCCTTTTCCAATTCGATCACTTCGTGTGCAATAATTGCACCTAAATAGGATGAAACTCGTATAAAATGTGATATGTGGATGAGCAGATGATTCTGCTGTTCGTTGAGTCACCAATATTTCTTGAACCAATTCCAAGTGGTATTTCATTACAGAAGTGAACATACCCCACTTCTCAAACGCTTGATTGACAACGTGTCCAATTAATTGCACTCTCACGTGACGGTACAAACCATTAAATACAATATCTTCTTTGTTACAAATTAATCGAATACGCGTGCCAGTTGGCCATTAGGAATTTGTTAGTGAAGTCACACGCGAGCCAGATAATTCTGCAGAGTTCATAGTTTCTATTCTAGTCCTTTCTTCAGCAGCCACTACTGCACGCGTCTGTGACTCTTATAATTGAATAAGTCTATTCTGTTTCTGGTTACAATTCTCCTTCCATCGCTTGCAAGGAAACCATTTGATGCTTCGTTTGTTCTTGAAGGTAATTCAAAGTTTAACTGGAACAGAGGGTGACATTCGAGGTTATTGTTCCCCTTTCTTAATTAACCGAGCAACGAGAAGTAATTCGTTTCTCTTGGAACTCATTTAGATAACGAAGATTTTACTATTGTTTGTATCAAACGATTTCATTTGCATTTAAATTACAATTGCTTTCATTTTCGAAACGAATAGATAAGTACAAAATGAGAAATTTATTTTGGACGTCTGTTAGAAGTTTACAGTAATAAGTTCCCGTAACTGAAACGGTTTATTCTTCATCTACATTGTATTATATAATAATTTTAGTGACATACTTTCAAGAAAATACGTTATCTATTTTGTTTAAAAGATTTACTGCTGTTAATTTATGTAATGAAGAGATTATTTTACATTATGATTGTTGTCAAATTTATTAAATAAAAATATAGACTAACCTATTCTAACCTTAAACTTAGCCTAACCTTAAAAAGATTTGTTTTAAGCACATATTTATTTTGCTTTATGTAATAGAGTGTGTTTAAATTATCAAGTACAGTGTTGAATTTCCAGTTTACGTTTTTATTTTTTAAATGAACTTAAAAAATTATACATTCGATGTTATATTTTTGTATATATTTGATGGACTATAATGACATAAGGATGTATTTATTTTGTAGAAATATAGTGTCTTTTTACACTCAATGTGTCTTTTTGCCCCTTTCCACTTTACAGGCTTAATTAGTTAATTACTATTAATTATTTTGTTATTCAACAAAGTCATTGCAAGTTTCTAACGTTAATCTAAATTGTCTAAATGACAATAAAAGAATTATAAGTTGGAGTAATCCAACGAGCCCCACACACGCAAAAGCTTAAGATAGAGTGGAATGTGGGCTGTCATCGTTTTAAATAGATGATAATTCCATGCTTCATCATTTTCTCGTTTGTTTTTATTTACTATGTCCCTTCTACAGTCAAAACAATTAAACTAGCTCATCCAGATTAGGATTGCATTTTCACACTGACTATGCACAGTTATTAGCTTGATTATAAACAAGTTTTGTTAAATTAATAGACAACATTGTAATTGTAATACATAAAATAATCTCGCAATTCATTAACAAACGATATCATGAAATAAGACGAAAGAAGTAAAAAATTAAAAATAATTGTAGAAACTAAATACGATTTTTTCGTAATAATATGGAAAATAATATGGAGAATATTAACGATGATTTAGTAAAAGCAATCGTTTAAAAGATAAAATTGTCGTGTGATAAATTGGTGTCTTGTTCTAAAACTAGGAATGTTACGTAGAGACCCAGAATGCGAGCCAAATTTAATAATTTCGAGAACAGTGAACCCAGCACCGGGATCATTGATAACTCTACACCACCGAAATAAAAATACTGTATTGTTCCTTGTTTTAATAAGATTCCCTCTTATTATTATAAACAATTTTTGGAACCCAATTATATTATGTTGCCAACTGAATTTGCGATCTACGCAAATACTGAAACACAAAAATCTGCAGAACATATTGAATCATTTATTAAAATTCAATAAATAATTTTCAATCGAACTAAATATCACGCGAGTCATTAAATTTTCACTATACTTATTGTTACTTTCGATCTCCCTACGATAGAATTTTAGTGGATTTTAAAGCAAAATATGCGAAAGATAATTAATCCTGTTGCCATCCTACTCGAACGATAAAATATAAAAAATTAATCTAAAGTTGACAATATCAATAGAAAGAAAACTACTTTTCTATTATTTTAATTCCACTTTATGAATTAATTTTGTTACGTACATCATAAAACTTTTCAAGCTTCTTTGAACTGATACAAAAAAAAATATAAAATAACTAGAACTAGCAATTAAAGAATTATTATTAGTCCGTAATTGATGGACAGGTAATAATTTTTCAGCTTTTTCGCTTTTCATACTGTACAATTAACAAAATTATAAATCATTTGATAATAACCGCGGCGTGGAGATTAGAATTGTATGACAGATAAATATGTCTAACAATATTTCTTATGTAAAACGCGAAATCATTCGAGGATCATTTTACACACTTTATAAAGCACCGTTTATCACGCATCTGCATTTTGAATATGTAATTAAAAGTCGTTTAGCCAGAGTAAAATTGTTTCTTATTACTGAACATCAAGCCGTGATTTGATTTGTTGCAACACTTTGGACGAGGGCTGTTCAATTATAGAAAGAAATGATTACTATGACCACGTAGCAGATGTTACTTCGATAGTATAAATAAAAATTAAATTTTAATTAATTGACGTTTCATGATGCATTGTCCCTGGAGAAATAGTACGTGATCATTAAAATTGCGTTTCTATGTACAATGATAATATTTTCTAACTCTATTTTAAATTAAAATATTAAATTAGTTTGAACATTTTGCATATTTTAAACTTTTTGCACTATTTTTTGGAGCTTTTATAGTATACGTCAGGTAGGTTTCATATTTTTCTTAAAAGCCTAGCGTTACTACGTAATTTTGATCTAGAAATTGTAATAGACTGTTGAGTCATAAGGTTCAAAGGAGAATTATGGATATTTAACATTACTATGTTGCTAAACTAGTAAGTTTCTAAATTTCCAAATTCCTAAATTTCAAATTCTTAAATTTCTAAATTCTCAAAACCGTCAAATTCTCAAATTCTTAAATTCTTAAATTCTTAAATTCTTAAATTCTTAAATTCTTAAATTCTTAAATTCTTAAATTCTTAAATTCTTAAATTCTTAAATTCTTAAATTCTTAAATTCTTAAATTCTTAAATTCTTAAATTCTTAAATTCTTAAATTCTTAAATTCTTAAATTCTTAAATTCTTAAATTCTTAAATTCTTAAATTCTTAAATTCTTAAATTCTTAAATTCTTAAATTCTTAAATTCCTGAAATTTGCAGTACTCGAATTTTCAGGTTTTCAAATTCTTAAATTCCCAATTTTCTACAATTCCGAAGCTCTAAATCTTTAAATTTCTAAACTCCAAAACTCCCAAATTCCTAAATTCCAATATTATCAAATTTCTGAACTCCTAAATTCCCAAATCTTCATATTTACAAATTTCTAACTTTCAAAATGCTCAATTTCTCAAATTCCCAAATTCCTAAATTTCCATACTTACAAATTTACAAATTCCCAAACCTCCAAATCTTTAAATCTTCGGATTTTCAAGTTTAGAAATCTCTAAATCACAGAATCTGTAAGTTTTCAAATTCCTAAACTTGGAAATTTCCAAGTTCTCAAATTCTCCAAGTTAACAAATTCAAAAATTTCCAAATTTTCAAGTTCCGAAGTTCCAAAGTTTCTTAATTGCTGAATGGAAATATTTTGAGTTAGATCTAATTAAATTTAAAGTTATTAAAATCGTTAAAGCATATAATTATGCATTGCTGTAATATACATAATGAATAATAAAGATAACTTGAACATTATAGTAAATGTAACATAATGAATTATTAATGGTAACTGCAGTTACAGCATAATTTTCACAATTTGAATAATGATACTTTAATCAAATATTTAAATGAAACAATAAAGTCGGGTAACTCGTATTTAAACCACGGAATTTTCGAACTACGGTCACGTATCTAACCTTGCAGCTAACGTTTAAAATAAAAGTGCAACACACTTTCCATTTTAAATAGCAATTACCTTTAATTGTTAATATCTGTTAAATAACTAGCCATTTATTTGCAAAATTAAGTACATGAATATTCAGTTAGATCTTCTCAATAAGGTGGCAATGTTTCATAAATGAGAGAGAGAAACTTGGGGAGTTCTCTATGTCAATTAAACAATACCTACTTCAAATTGTTGCATAAACCGAATGGAATTGGGTCAGTGAATCACCTATTGAATCAATAAACTTATCTTGTAGCAAAAAAAATCACAGATCTCGAATTTAATCACCGCCTTAATACGTACTAATTGTCATAAGTCGTTTGGTTGTAGCAACGACTGGCAGGAAAAAGTTCGTCAATGTTTCTTCGGCGGATACGTATCCTTAACGAGCGTTCAAAAGGTAAAAATGAAAGGAACGAAACAACTGGCTCGTGTGGCAATTGATTCGCAACACAGGCTCTGGAACAGGCGTGTGTGGTCGATGGACGAAACGAGAAGATTTACGGTGCCTTAATCGCTCCACGGTAATTTGTAGAACTCGAGGAGGAGGCGGTCGCGAACAGCTAATCGAATTAGCGAATTAATTGCGTTATTAGACGCCACGGGGGCTATCCTGTACCAGCATTCATGCCAATAACCGTAAATCACCGGATTGAATTTTGAATGCCGATTCTCTGCTTGAACGCTTTCGTATTCGAAACAGAACGGCCCACGCGTGGATTTGTTTCTCCTCCTCTCTCTCGTTTGTTTCTTGTCGTTTCCTTTTTTTTGAGTTCTCGACTGGTCACTTTATATCACGTTGCTCGCTAATTCCGAGGTGTTAATCGTTTAATAGGCAAGACATCGTCGATCGTGTATTTTAGGGGACGTAGACGGATGGGATGGGTTGCACGTTCAGATTCTCCTTTTCTAATTTGGCCAACGACGCGAGCCTTCGAGCTAACAGGATTAGGAACAGGTTCTCTTTTCTTCTCTTGCATTGTTTTTCGACGGCGAATTGTTTAGAGGAAGAAATTGCAGAGCTGAGGAATAATTTATTACGTCGCTTTTGCGTGCATTCTGATTGAATGAAATGATCTAAAAAATGGCAAAATTGAACGAACGGTGAAAAGATTAATCTGACAACGAGTGATATGTCGGGTTTGAAAATAGTAATGTTTTGTTATCGATACTTTTAGTAATTTTATATATAATTTTAATAGCAAATATTTCCAACCTGTGATACATGTGTCAGTCGTGGTACATAAATTATTTATTGCAAGCAATGAAGGTAACCAACATGAGACGGGGACGACTTCACTGGTAAGCGATATCGAGGAATTTACATACGGAATTTATTTTAACCCTTCGTTATACTTTGATAAGACTGACACGTGACGCACTCGCATTTCAACTGTGATAAATCTTACTCGAGTTCTTAATGTGCCTCAATTTGGAGTGCAAGTCCAATTACAATCTACATAATCAAGTATCGCTGAATGAAAATACGCATAACATTTGTACTTTCTTTGTTTGTGTTGATATTGTAACTGTGATCAGAAAGTTTTGACTGACCAATTGACACATAAATCGTAAGGTAAAGGAATAGAAGAAAAGTATTCTGATCTTACTAGGTCGTCTTTTATTTTAAGAAACTTGCTTTTGTTTTCTTCGTTTTGAGTTTCTTACACTATGCAGTATAGCAATTTTGTCGTACAAAACTTTCTGTTATTTTTAATGTTAAATAATAAATACAGTTATTTTACATGAAATCAAGTTTTAAGTGGAAACCAAATGTATGTTTAAAATTAAGTAAAACTCAATTTAAATGATTTTTTCGAACACGCGCATCATTGTAAAGAAAATTATTTTATTTGCGTTCATTTATTTTTATACAATTTTATTAGAAACAAAATTAAAAAGTTTTTTGTTTACAATGCATAAAAAGAATTCGTTTATTTTCTATATTTTGTTTATCGTATTCTTTTTTTACGTAATAGACAGATATAAAGATATATAATCAACTGAAAACCCGTCCATCAAAACCTGTTTGTCTTCCTATTAGTTCAGATAATCGACATTTTACTGTATATCATATTATGTAATCTAACATTTTTCAGAAATTATGGATTTCTTTTCCATTAAAAGAGTTTGTTAACCTTTTCGTGAATGTTGTTGATTAACAAAATACACTTACAAGTATTTTGAAAAATTGTAACCCTTAAGTGCCATAGTACTTATGTAGAACCTTGTTAAAATAAATCCCCTGTTTTCTTTAATCAAATCTAGATAACGACTTAGGTTATTAAAAAAACTACTTACTATTTTTCAGTAAAAGAATCACCTTAATAAAGGTATGGAAATAAAGTAATCATACGTGTTACAATTCTGAGCTATGGTAATACTAAAAATTCCTAAATTAGAATTATTAAATTTTTGAAATTTTAATATTCCAACGTTATTAAATTCTGATTTTCAGATTTCGGAAATTTGAAATTTTTAATTTTCAAATTTTAATATTCCTAAGATATTAAATTCTGATTTTCAAATTACCGAATTATTGAATTACCGAATTGCTGAATTATGAAATTATTAAATTACCGAATTGCCGAATTCCCGAAATCCCGAATTATCGAATTACCGAATTTTCGAACGATTGAATTGTTGAATTATCAAATTATCGAGTTATTCAATTATCGAATTATCAAATTTCCGAAACACTAAATTTTCAAATTTAAAAATTACTAGTTGAATATAAATTACAAACATTCAATCTAAATTATTATCTTCTTTCAGATAAGTAATTTTGCCATAAATATAAAAAATTGTTAGTTCTTTTGCTATAATTTTACAAATTGTTGGGCGAAAGTAATGCTCCAAAGCTCGTATATTCCCTCCACGGTACCTACTTACTATCATATTATTATTTAAATTGCTATACTTTGCTGTCAATTATTTCAATACTCACAATTCACTTCATTTAACGCTTGCTTTATAAATTTTCCTCGCTCTACATTTTTAATTTAAATTCATTCATGAATTTATAGATTGCTAAAAGGAGTTTACATATAAGGTGTTCGCGGAAATATCTATCAGGTCTTTTTCTTGTATATTTCAAAGAATTGGAAGTAGAAAAGGTTGTATTATAATATGTTACTAGCAACACGATGATGTACATGGTCTGTCCAGAAAGTAATGCAATTAGGTACGTAAAAAAAAAATGTATTTATGTTATTGATATAAAACTTTAAAATCCTTCAAAGTACTTCCCTTGGGCTTCAACACACTTTTGCCAGCGACTTTTCCATGCACGGTACGCATCCTGGAAGGCGTTAATGGGGACCTCGTTTAATGCCTTCGTCACGGCGGTTTGAATCGCTTCTATGGTTTCAAAATGGAGTCCTTTAAGGGCAGACTTGATCTTCGGGAACAGAAAAAATCTGCTGGAACCATGTCAGGACTGTAAGGGGGCTGTGGTAACGTTATCAAGCTGTGCTTGGCTAGAAATTCTTGAACGCGCAGAGCGGTATTGCTGGGAGCGTTGTCGTGGTGCAGCTGCCACGTAGCGTAGTGGCGATCTCTTTTCGAGTACAATGTTGTGCACAGTTGCTTTCGATATGTTGAGAGTCTCTGCGATCATTCGAACACTCAGTCGTCGATCACTCTTAAAAAGTTCATGGACACGGAAACATTTTCGTCAATAGTGGTGCTTGTCGGCCGTCCAGAGCAGAAGTCATCCTCCACGTTTTCCCGACCGTTTTTGAACAAATTTAACCATCTGGAAACTTGAGAATAGGAAAGAGCAGAGTCCCAGTATGCCGCCTTAATCATTTGGTTCGTTTCGGCAAGGCTTTTATTCAGCTTAGCGCAGAATTTAATCGCATAACGTTGTTCGATATATTTCGTCGTGACACGGGCACAAATAATAGGTTTACGTTTACTACGATTCTGATGATTTCGGAGCGCGGATCAGGTTGAGGTTGCAAAGATATGAAGATAAGAGTCCCCTCCACATATCCCAACAAGTCCGAACACGTTCGGACAACGAAAAATGGCGGAAATAAACAAATTGTATTACTTTCTGGACAGACCATGTATATGTATAATTTTTTTATATTTCCATTATTTTTAGTGGAACGAAGATGATCCTCAGCTTTTTAAATGGAATGTATAATTTTTAATGACGTAGAAAAGCGAATAAAAGAAACAAATCGAGCATTCCGTAATATTATATTTATTCGCTCATTTTCATTATAAATTGGTGGGGTGACATATCGTACACAATATGACTTCCATTTCCATTAACAGGAATGCATTCTTGGACATTATTAGTTACGTTCGTGATACTTTGTGCTAATGCTTTGCGGCATACGGATGTACCCGCTTCTTTTATCTTAGTTTGTAAGTAGTATAAATTTCTTGGTCATGTAGTATAAGCGATATCTTTATTAAGATTCCATGAAAAAGATTCATCGATGACTAATTGAGTAATCTTGCAGGTCAGTTTATTGGTCCGCATATTCTGCTTCATTTATTATTGAACATACCGTTTAAAAAGCTTGTAACTGGTTTACAGTTATGGATAGGAGACCTGCTATGGTGGTAACACATATCTTGTATAAGACACAGTAGCAGTGATTCCCAATAATTTTAAAATTACTATTCAAAAATTATAAGCATTTGTTGTCATTTAAAACGCTAGTGTAAAAGTACGAACGAATTAATATATTATCAATAACTCCATTTCAAATATTTATTTTAAATTCTACCTATAAATTTCTTCTCAAATCTGATGTTAACTTTTTCTTATATTGTTTTAAATTGTGGTGTACAGTCCTTTCAATTTGTAGTGGGGACATATTAAATATAATAACATATTATGAAACATTCAATCTATTTCTTTCACTTGTGCCCTTGCATGACTTTAAAAGTGATAGTCATGCACATAAATGAATTTGTCTGGACGCATGTGTTCATATTTCGTGAAAAATTCGTGAAAATTATACAAAGGTTGCTAAAGTATTCGAAGAAGTGCAACATGCAGGCAATAATTGAATAGTGTGAAAGATATGATGGTGAAAAAATGTTTCAACTGCGTACCTTGAAATAACCACCAATTCATATAAATTAATAAAATATGTCCTTCCCCTCCCATTTTGTTGAAATCTATATACATGTCAAACGCTGCTTCATATTACTGTGAACCTATGCTATAATTTATATTACAATGTAATATAATGTAATGTATATTACAAATAATTTATATTATAATATAAGTAACAACTGTTTTATACAGCACAATAATAAATAATTATTATAATAAAATAATAAAAAATTTTCATACATATTAATAGATAATGTGTATATTACAATATAAATGACAGCACTGTATTGACATGAAGTTTTAAACAGTACAAATTCAAATACGTTTAAGGTCCGTAACAAAAAAGCCACTGGGGAGCAAGAATGATTCCTTCTGCATAAATCTTTTTTGGAAGCAGCGTCCAGTTCCCTGACAAGATCGCTAATTCCTTGGGGAGACATTTCTGCTCCTACTTTGGTAGGAACTTGTTCGCGTAAATTACGAGATCGGCGCGTGTAGTACTCTGGTGCACGCAGAATTACGCTCTTAGACGTGTCTAAGGTTAAACTATCACCGGATCGGGTAGGCGACGTGTATTTTCGTGTTACCATGTCAAAAGAAACCGCGCTCGTAAACTAAACGAACTACGACGTCAGTGTCTTCCACGCGAGAAGATACATTACTTCGCAACTTACAGTGGTTCTTCGCTTTATTTCTTTGATGCGGTCGTTCAACAAGTTCGGTTGAAGAAAATACGTAGTCCGAATTCTGCGAATTCTTGGGAATTTTGGAATTTGAGAAATCGGGGCTATGGAAACTTGGGAATTTAACGATCGATGGATTTAAAAATTAGGGCATTTGAAAATTTGAGATTCTGGAGATCTGGAAATTGACGAATTTTGGGATATAATAATTTAGAAACTAGAGGATTAGGGTGTATGGAAATGTGGGAATTTTTAAATTCATGGATTATGAAATCTGGAAGTTTGACTGTTTAGAGATTTTAAAGTTTGAGATTCTGGACATCTGGAAATTCAAGAATTTAAGAATGTACTAATTTACGGACTTTAATCGGGGTATATGGAAATGTGGGAATTTCGAGGTTCATCAATTCAGAAATTTAGGAATTTGAAAATCT
The DNA here is from genome assembly GCA_036983795.1 of Megachile lagopoda. Taxonomy (NCBI): domain Eukaryota; kingdom Metazoa; phylum Arthropoda; class Insecta; order Hymenoptera; family Megachilidae; genus Megachile; species Megachile lagopoda. Next base: position 21,653,215 of record CM072800.1, read on the forward strand.
AGAGATTTGAAATTTTGAGATTCTGGAGACCTGCAAATTTACGAATTTTGGAATTTAATAATTTAGGAACCAAATAATTGTAGAATAAAGAATTTAGGAACTAAAGAATTGAGAATTTGGGAAATTGAGGATTAGTGAATTTAAAAATCTGAGAATTTGAAAATTTGAGTATTTATGAATTTAGGGATACAGAAACTTGCAATGTAAAGAATTAGTGGATATAGAAATTTGAGAATTTAAAAACCTAATTTTTTAAGGAAAAACAAAAGATAGATTTAATTCTGGGTCCCGTTGCAAGATTGAACTATTATCAGTTAAATATTAAATATTATCAGTTAAATTTGCCAAGGCGTTGATTAATTCTTTTGTACGATAAGACGGTTAATAAAGTAAATCAGTTCTACAAACAAATTTTAGAAATTGTAAGTCATATGAATATCATTTGACGTTTCGAGTTTTAACATAACCCAATAGAAGTTCATAATCGTAGCAAAATTATGATTTAATAACATTTTCATTTCCTTTCACTGAAAATAGGTCAAAATATAAATTGATGGTTAGACAATTCGAGAAATTTCCTGTAACTTGTATGGAAAAGTAATAGTCTTTCAAGGCTTGTAAAATTTTTATAAGAAAATTATAACTTACATAAAGTTTGTAATTAATATATTTGTAAAATGTGTTAATGTTAGTAATTTAACTTGCAATTTGTATATTCACTAAGATTATTCGTCATTCTTTTGTTGTATAATTGATTTTTTTAATTCTGAAGAAAATTGCATTTTTTAACTCTCGCAAGTAATCCTAATAATGAAATGTCAATAAACAAATATTTTCCATTAAAAATATTTTTTCAACGAAAAGTAATATTGCACATTTGCAACATTATAAGAAAATATAATAAAATATTGTAATTATAAAACATTTAAATTTCACAAAATACGAGAATTTTATAATATATTATTTTGTGTAGTATGTTTGCAACAAAAGTGATAATAAATTATTGCGCAGGAATGCTACGTCATTCCATGTGTAGTTTCGGTACATTAAAAAAATTAATAACATACTGATTCATTCTAAATATATAATTATATTTGTAATCATTTTTTAGTTCTATTATTAGATACTATGTATTTCGAAATATTTGTTACCATTTCAAAAACCAAAATTGTTTTTTTCCGTTCACTTAAAATACTTACTTGCAAAAAGCTTTCCTGACATTCGTACAGTAATTCATTGTAATCATTTTTTTGCAAGCTCAAGATATAGTATTTAACTATTAATAAACGGATAAAGTTAAATTAAAATAATTATAATAAATACCGCATAGAATACATATCAGATAATTAATAAACAGTTGAAATATTAATAAGATTCATTTCTTCATGTAAACAAAGAAAAATAAGACATAGTTACGTGATAGATAAACTACATCAATATTTCGTAAACTAAATATTATATAACTGAACCCTTATTTGAGTTTGTCCTTTTGTGCTATATGCATATTAATTTTGCATTACATAAAGGGTTATTATTAAACTAATTTGTATTGCTAAATAGTAGTACTAAATTTTAAGTGTTGATATTTGATTAATCCTCACATAAGAAATATAATAATTCTTACTTAGTATGTATTGTATATTCGAATGTATATCTCTTTTTATTTATATACACATATGTATATATTCTGTTAACATGTAAACATTTAAATTCTTAACATCAAATCTGAAAGTCACTCAAAAAGTATGTAACAGAAATGACAGTAACAGTTAATAAGAAAAAGAAATCAATTTATATTCGATATTATTATACAACGCAATACAGATAATATTAAAATACTGTGCAAAGTTTATAAATTAAAAATGAAAATACCGATAATGTTAATTTTAATAATTAAATAACATGAGTCTTCCAAAATGAAATTTCAATTAAAAAGCAGAAAAAAAAATTAAAAATATTTAAAAGTACATCTATAATTACGTAATAACAGGACGAATTTTCAATTTCCCAAATTTTAACCATTAAGAATCATTTGTTTTCCTGTCGAAACCAATTCAACCTTCAAAGTTCCCGCATCAGTAAGTTCTAAACTACAATCGAATCATAGAAAATGGAAAATGTCATAAACAAACGTAGGGGCGTAGTTACGAAACCCAAGGAAGGTACCGTTACCTAATATCAGATCCTTCTCTCTGGATAGGGAGAGGAATAAAACAAGCGGAAAATCTCAAACAAACAGGTCCTTATAAATCTCCGGCAGGAGTATCCTTAAAATAAGACGTTACTAGTCCTGTCCACGTTTCCCTATCATTTTCCCATGGGTAACCCGGACGAAAATTTGAGAACCCGAAAAAAAGGGTGAACGTTAGTTGGTCCCGAGCGTGGCTCGAAAGGAGGATCCTCCTTCAGGATTATTTAGGGGCATTCCTCGAACGCCCACTGGTCACCCACGAGCCACGAACCTCCACCACGAGATCACAGGAGACCCCTAAAAGTTGGTCCTTTCGAGACACCGCTAAACAAGACGAAACGAAAGCAATTCCGTCTGGCTCGGGTTCTCGATTTTCGACAAGCAAGACAGATTACCCGAGCCCGGTGTGCGCATGCAATTCTCGTTTCGTCGAATTTTTATTGCGTCTCGACGCATGGCTCGTGCTAAACGCGAGAATTCTTGTCTGGTCAACCAGACCGTTCGATTTGTTTCTTATGCTTCTGTTGATTTATTCGCTCGTTTTGTGGTGGAGGCACTGCAGGATATTTGTAGAGCAGGAACGAACATCAGGAAAATCTCCTGGAGTAATGTGACACATCAGAATTTATATAAATCGAGTTGATGACAAGATAAACAGGTAATAATGGACTACTAAGTGCCCATATTAACTATTTGTAATATTATATATGTAATGAGGCCTAATCATCATGTAACCAGGTCTGGACATTTTAGTTTATGAGTCCCGATCATCAAAAAGATTGATAAAAGAGAAATTGAGAAAACAATTAGTGTTAAAACAAGAGTATAATAAAGAATTATAACGTCTAAAAGGGTGTAACTTATTAATAAAGTCTTGGTTAACGAATTAACACAAAGCAGCATGGTTGGAATTTGCAAATGAAATAAAATTCATTTGCATATAAATAGATGAATATATTTACATAGAGATGAATAAAGTAGGTCATCTTTCCACACGAAACATGTTTCAGTTTGGATAGTTTACACTGTATAAATCACTATCAAATAACTAGTTTAGGACACCTGACTTTCCAGCAAGCGTGTCGTTAGCGGAGCCATAAAAGATTTTATGTGCATGCGTGAATCAGTATATCAGTATATCGGGTAACTATTTCGAATTACAAACACAAAAGTGCTCTAAATATAACATGGCTTTATAAGCATTGCAAGGCACAAACTACAAGACACAACTGAAATTTACTTCCCGAAGCAAAATTAATAAATCCGAAATGTAAAAGATATTTCGTACACTGTAATATATTTATTCTTTTAACTGACCCGTGCCTTAGAATGTTGTTTTAGTAAATATGCATATTCAATAGATGTTTAACCAAAAACAATGTATGAAAATGCTTGATATATACAGCTTTACATTCCCTTGAATGTAGCATGTTATACTAACTTTAAATTTGAGGCAATTCACGTATCAGTCGAATAAAAATACTGTAAAACAAAGTTCTTAAAAAAAAGAATTATTTAAAAACTGGAAAACAACATTTTTATTGGTAAGAACATTACGACTTGTCTTACATGTTAATAAATTATTTAAGTACAATATAAATTTGTTATTATTTAAATGTTTCAAGACTATTGTAATCTTTTATGTGAAAATCGAGGAAAAAGAAATTATGAATATGATTCTTGTTACGCAATTACCGTCCTTAAATATTTATATTAAAGAAGTACTTATAAATAATGAATTAGTATTTTGATAATTTAAAATTCGTGGCAATTTACGTGGCATGTGCAGTATGTTTTCCCTATTTTTGATGCTGTACGAGTTTTGTGGTTTCATTTGGGTTACATTCTCTTTTATGTATTTGGTATTAAAATGTCTAACCTGTTTATAATCCAATAATTAGCACATATCCAGTTATTCACACTCTTTTTATTGGTTAGAAATTGCACCTATTTGCGTCCTTTTGCTTGTTACTCATAAAAAAACGTCAATGACTACGTATAATAAACATGTTAATAAATAAAACCATATATTAATAACTAAAGTAATAAGTGTGTCAGCTATTAGTGTTTGCTGCCAATAATTAAGGGTCTGTATGCATGCTTTTACATAGGAAATGTACTTCAGAAAGAAAAATCCGCGAAAACAGTATTGGCTGAAGAGAAAAACTTCAAATACTGAAATAAACGTACATTTGTACAGATATTGAAACATACATTTTAATAGAAAGCATTATCAGGTACGAATTTGTTCAAAGTGCATGAATATTTTGAATAGAATATTCGATCGAATAGAATTTGATTGAATTAAAAGAGCATAAACTGTATCTAATATGCAACAGGTAACTAAATATGAAACGCTGGCATCAGGTGCGTACAATGCTTTCATGAAAAACGAACAATAAAGGTTTTATTCTCCTTATTAATGAGGGGACTCTGATTATAAAATCGTATTTTTGAAAAATTAAATAAAATCAGCTATCTGTAATAATTAATAAGTTTGAGATGTCAGCTTATATCAAATTATATTAAACTATATCCGACTTTGGCTCAATATATTCATCATGCGTTGAAATTGAGAAAATTCGAAAATCTGGAAATATGAAGATTTAGAAGTCTAGAAATTTGTGAATTAGGGAATTTGAAAATGTTTGATATATGCAAGCCATATTGAGGAGCCATAGATTTAGAAACTTGGGGAATTTGGGAATTCGCGAATTTACAACCTGAGGAATTTAGGAATTCAGAGATTTCGACATTTGAAAATTTGGGAATTCAAGTATCTGTGTATTTAGTAATTTCAAAATGATTTGAACTTTTAGGGACTTGAGGAACCTGCATATTTGCAGATTTAGTAATTAAGAAATTCAGGAAAGCAGATATTAAGGAATTTATGTATGTAGAAACTGAGAAGAGAATTTATGGATTTAGTAATAAATTAGAAACTTTGTAGATTTAGAAACTGAGAAAGTTGGAAATTAGCGTATTTAGGAATTTAGGAATTAAGACATTAGTCAATTCGGTAAGTAAAGAATTCAAAATTGAGTCCTGTAAATTGACCACTTGGTAATTTAAAAATTTAAGAATTTGCAATATGAAAATTAAGTACCTGCGTGTATTTTCCGTGTTACTCAAAATCTACGATTGATCGATTATCGCTCGTAGAGTCAATTCGATCCCATAGCTTCCCTTCAATTATTTGCAGATTTCTTCAGAAAAGAATTAACAATTTAATTTCTTTCGGTTGCAATTATATTTGTTCCAGTTTATATTCATAATTCAGTATCGGCTTGTACAAGAACGGCATACCGTGAAGCTCGAAGGACAGGATTTCCTGCTTCTCGATTTTCATTCTCAAAGACCAAAGCATTGCGGTGGTTCCGCCGAATGTACAGCCGATCGTCTATCATAATATTTGTGCCCGTGTCGGCGGTTTGAATTATGTTGTAACGAGTAGTCACGAAGCAAAGGAAGGAAGAGATGCCAGCAGCTGCCGTTTGTCTTTGTTTGTCGGTGTGCATGCGACGAAAAGAGAGAAGAAAGACCAAGAAACAGACCAGGACACTCGGTAAGTATGAGGCTGATGTACGACGGACCAAACCAGCAAGAATCGTGTCCGATTTTAACGAGAATCCAGCCAGATTAGTCGCTGATAAACTATCGTCGGCTGTAGTTAATCCGTTGTTGACCGTTGGTCAGATGACATTTCATCCCTGATGATATTTCATTGATATTCGTAATTAAGACGCGGTGATGGATGTGTTCCGAGATGTACAAGATTTAGTAGCGAACCTTTCTTTTACGAGGAAAATTATTCTCTCTGGTGTCCCAGAATGTGACAGGATCTCTTTACTACCAGTATATTTAGAATTTGTAGTTTTACTATCAAAAATTTAGAAAGTTGGAAAGAGAATTTGAATGACACAAACTTGCAAATTATCAAATATTTGTTTTTCTAGACATTCAAGTTTTTGTATTTTCCAATTGCTACGCTGTCTAGCTTATAAAATTATGAATTTTTTAATTTGCAAAATTTCAACTTTTCACATTTTTTGATAATATTATATGTAGCTGAAATTTGTAGCTGGGATAATTTTTAGTTTGGAAATTTGGAAATTTACAAACGTAGAAGTATCAAATTTTTCAAATTTTCAATTATCAGGCTTTCAAGTCTGAAAATTTACTGATTTAGAAGTTGAAGAATTTAGAAATGTGGTAAAATGACAGTTTAACGATTAGAAAATTTGGATGCTCAGCAATTTATGAATATCGAATATTCTGAGATAGAAATTTGGAAAGATGGAAATTCAAAAATTTGAAATAAATAAAGCTTTAAATTTTCATATTTTTAAATGTAGAAATTTTTCATTTATGTACTTATAATTTTCCGATTTTTATGTTTAGGAATTCATGTATTTTGAAATATGGAAACTTGGAAAGTTGAAATTAAAAAATTTTCAAGTTCATGAATATTTAAATTTGGAAGTATCGAAGCGTGGAGGTGTAGAAGAGTAGAAACGTAGATATTGAGAGATGTAGAAGTGTATAAGTATACAGATGTAAAAATGTAGGAATGTAGAAATATAGAAATGTAGAAGTGTAAAAATGTAGAATGTAGAAATGTAGAAATGTAGAAATGTAGAAGTGTAGAACTGTGAAGTATAGAAGTGTAGAATTGCGTAGAAAAGTAAAACTGTAATATAGAAGTGTAAAAATGTAAAAATTCAGAAATGTAGAAATTTAAAGATGTCGAAGTGTAGAGGTGTAGAAGAGTAGAAACGTAGATATTGAGAGATGTAGAATTGTAGAAGTAAAAAGTGCAAAAATTAAAAAATGTTTAATTTAGATATTTAAAAATAATATATAATAAATTAATCCACAATAATCAACGACAAATTAATTTCTACTAATTAATATTTAATATATCGTGAATACGATTTAATAACAATTCTCAATTATTACAAATTATTCAGTACGATTGTTCTGTCCATTACACAACTCATTAATGTATTATTCGTTCACAAAGAATTATATCAAAAAGTATTTCCTTGCATTCTAAAACAGTTTTCAATTAACCCGGTCTAGTATATCTGATCTAGTGACCCTAGACCACCTGCTGGCTATATTTTCACCAAGAAATCTAGCTGGTTCCATCTCGAGCAAAAATTAAGAAACAAGAAAGTTGATTTATGATGCTACGGTCACACAAGTTAAATAAATGTTCTCATTCATATAACCTGCACACGCATAAAGTAACTAAAATACTAGCAGTGTATCTATGCTCCTCGCAACCATCTCGATAAGGCTACAATTTCGAGCCACTCTATTGCATCAAGTTTTATTCTTTGCCTTCTTGCTATTCTATAACCGCTGTTATTCTCGTATGCCAGTTCATCCAATATCTTCAGACAACTTCATCCAAGTTCCTTATTTTATTAACTGTATACCGTTACCGTATTTTATAGTAATCTTCGTCAGCGACGGTAACTACCAACGTGTTTTATATTTTCAACTGAATATGTAATCTCACGGATCATTATATTCTTTTAAACGATTAATGAAACTACTGATTTCGCGGTTTCAATATCCGCAATATCAAGTTTCACATTCTCATCATTCACGATTTTAGTGTCGACGGTTCGAAATATTTTTTATAAATGTTTTAATTTCCTCGAAGTGATTGCTAGTCCTTTGCACCTGCTTTTATGTTGCGTATAGTGTGATCTATTGATCGATAATACAGCAGTGGTACGTGTAACTGCTATACATAGATTGAATTCTTGAAACAGTACTGTTACAGTTGCGATTTGATACTGAAACTTAACGACAGATTTTTATACCTGACTATAATAAAAAGTATATATAGTAAGTAAAAGTATATATGTGTGCAAATGTATACATAGACTTTAATATTATTTGTAGACAACTATAGAAGATTTTCAAACCTATATCCGCGGACGTGATTTATTATGAAAATAACATACACGAAATTAATATTCTATGTTAATTATATAAAAAATTATTAATAAATTGTGTAATCTCACATATTAGAAAGTTGAAACGGTCTGTAACATACGTGATATTAATCCCACAAGGTTACTTTAGAAAAATTACTATACATAGGAGAAGGATGCATTTCTAAGTGAAATTAACTCGCGAAAATTATATGTAACTTCGTCATACATATGTTATAGACATTAATTATGTAATATCCTATTATACACAAAATCACATAATATTAAGGAACTGAAAATTATACGAATCATTTTGAAATTAACCATAATATTAACAGTTTCAAAATTTTTATTCTAAAAGTTTTCAATTCTTATTAAATTACCCATGCATTAGTTAAATTCTTAGATTTTTAAATCAAAACAAACCATAATGAGTAATAACGGATGAGTGTTAACTACTGTCATCGTTTTTGTTCAGGAAGGGATACTCAAGAGACCACGGTTAAATATTAACATGTTTGAACTCGGATCACCCGAAAGTGGAGCTGATAACCGATAACAAAGGGGTATCCACCCTTTCCATGTTTTTCCGAACTATCATTCATAAAAACTTAACCAAGAAAAACTAAGAATCGTTATTCGCGGTAGGTCGGACGACGAGAACACCAACGATTTCGATTGGAAAATGAAACCGTGTCAGTCGAAAACATCGATATTCCATTCACGCTATCCCCATGGGAAGTTCACACGTGTCCCAAAAACGTGCAAGTCTCATCTTCGTCGCGGCGACGAAATTTTTGGGGTACCATTCGGTGTTGCGAGCCGCGTTAGCTACGGGATGTATTTATGTGACAACATGGCCGATAAGGGCAACAGCCAATTAAACTTGAAAGCAGGCCGAGATTCGAGAAACAACCCCCTGCTGCCGTTTGACGCGGCTTCAATTACAGGATCCTCGTAAACGACCATCACTTTCACGCTCGCTGCCTTTTGTCTCCCTCTCACCACGCCCCTGAGATGCTCAAGACAGGAGATGATCCTTCGGGATCCTCTTTTCGAGGAGCACGAGTAATCGTCAAGTCTAACAAGGGAAGCGCAACATCTTTGGGTTAAACGTTTCGTTAAAATTTGAGAAATTGGTCAATTTCGTTACCCGATTCATGAATATGCAGCAGAGTGGCAATTTGATTACTAAAAGTTTTTCGCTATTGTAATAATTAATAATAACTGAAATTGTTATGGATAAATATTTAATATAATTTTATAAATAATTTAAACAAAACTCTCAATTCACGACTCACTGAAATTGTGTATCGCATAACACTTGCTTGTTAATCAATGCTACTATTCTTCTTTTATACTTCAATCATACTTTCAATCTTAAACTTCATTCACACCCAGAAACAATCTCACACAATCTTGTTTATGAATATACATGGTAAGTTGATTGCCGAAAGCTTTTGTTCTTGAAATTAAGACGAATTTACTCTTCGTTTAATACATACGGAACAATTCTAATTTATTTAACGTGACGTTTCACTGACTGTTTGATTTATAAAGTTATTTGGTTATCTAGCAATTTATGGTGTTTCTATTGTGTATAGATTCTTGCAGAGTATGTCTTTTTCATGGGTCACCCTGTCAACGTGTTCATCCTTACGAGTAATATGGTAATTTGTTTATTATTTTCGATTAGATAGTAGTTGTTACCAGTTATGAATTCTGTGTTCTTCGAAGGAAGAAAAACAAATTTCTTTTCAACATATTATAATTTAGAAATGTGTATATTCAATATTTAAATATTATTAAGAAATTTCCGAATTATTAAGTCCTAACATTTTTATGTTTTCATATTTGCATATGAAAATGTTCTCCAACATGATATCTTCAATTTGCAAAAACCAATATATCCAACTTTCCAAATTCGAAATTATCATATTTCCAAATTACCAAATCGTCAAATTCAAAATTGTCAACTTTCAAAAACTGAAACTTTCAAATTCTTTGATTTCAAAAATTTCGCACATTAAGGAAGATTTTACTGCTTCGACTTTGGTGGTAGCGTGACTGGTATAACGCTTACTAGGGACGTTACGAACCGACACATGAACTTAATAGCGCAAGTCGAGTCAAAAATCGGGCGTTATCAGTTACTCGATAGTTAAAAGGTTTCGATCATTTGTAACAGTTAACTGGTACAATATAAAAATGTTATCCTCAAAATGCTCGCAAATGCAAATGTTTAAATCTGCAATTTTGCCATAGCGAACATGTAATACAAGTCTGCATAAATAGTAACTTTATCCTACCGGTTGGCAATGTGTTGACTACATCTGAAGTCGAAGCGTACCTATGGTCTGTATCTGGTCTTACATGTTTTTATCGCGTTGCTAGTTCGTTTTCAATGCGTTTCTTAACTGCTGGCTCGACATGTATCACGACGGATGAAGAGGTTTCCACAAAAGACGATGGAAATCCAGAAGAAACGCGTCCGCTTCAGTACGAACAAACGCGGAGGAAGGAAGAACTTTATCGCGTCGGTTGATATTTATTTCACGCATTTCGTTTTATTGATCCGAAATCATTGGCTACGAGCCGTAAGTTCTACCTGGTGTTCACGACCACCATAACCCCCATGCGTTCCCTATCTGCCTCTTTGCTCGCCCCTTTCCGCGTTAATTTATACGCGTCTGCTCGCTCCCGCGATAAGTGAAAGCCTCCTTCTCGAATCAAGTCTCGTCACCGATCTATCGATCGCGTGGGTTGAATCGTCTGGTTTCTTGTGATCGTGAGAGCTCGTTTGTTGAACATTTTCATCCTAGAACACGGTGCACTCTCGTATAAACGATAGTGGGTGTCATAAACTGTAACGAGGATTTATTTTCTTACTGCGTAAACAACGTCATTTATCGTCTTAACGGCGACGTGGATTATAAAAATGAATAAAAATGGGAATGTTTACTTTGCAATTTGAATTGATAACTCTATCTAAGCGATGAGTAAACCAGTATCAGAGACGTTGCTGGAGTTCGTGAGGCTTGAGCCCAAAACTGATACCGTTCAGGATATTTTTATTTCGTCAGATACCCGTTATATCTTTCTGTGTAGTCCTGTTTTGCATTGCAACGGGTTGTAATGAAACATGTTTGCAAACTTTTATATTTCTAAATTGCTAGATTTGATCATTTATAAATTTGCAATTTTACAGACTTGAGGATTTGTACATTTTTTAATTTATAAACTAGTAGCTTAGTAGATTTATAGATTTACAAATGTGTGAATTTATAGACTGATAGGCTTATAGGTTTATAAGTTTATAGGTTTATACACTTACAGATATTGTATAGATTTATAGATTTATAAGTTTACAGATTTATAGCTTTATAGATCTATAGATTACCAAATTAGGAGATTTGTGGATTTACAGATTAATAGATTGGTAGATTTGTAGAATCGTATAATCGCATAATTGCATTATTACACAATTACAGAATTGTAGAAATGTAGAATCGCAAAATTACGGAATTGCAGATTTCTAAATTTGGAGATTCGCGAACTTCTAAAAACTTAACAAATTTACATTGAAAATCAAAACTATCCGAAGTCATTTCATATTTCTGCAATATTTTAATAAAGCGTTTAAAACCCTATGTTAACATAACATTATTCTCTTATTTTTACGTATGGAATATATTGATGAAATTTGGCGGCAAAAAAACTGAGACCCTCTGCATATCAAATAATTAAAAATACCATCTAATCTTTTTCGTATCAATTATATTTTTGCGGACGATGCAATTTTCGGATTTCTGTTACGGGTTTTCAACGGTCAACTTTCAAGAAAAATCTCGGATTCCTCGGTTACAAATTAAGTATTTAAGATAATTAGCTGACCGTGGCTCGTTTCGTCTGTGGAAGGAGCGAAAGATCTTATCGTGTTCCGCTCGATTCTGCCGGGGCTCTCGCTCCGAGCTTCTGCCCGCTTGATTTACGTGAACGAGCGACGAAACACGCACCGCCCCGTCATTATTTTTATCTTCAGTCACGATTAAACAATTGTTAGCCCACGGCGACGCTGCTTCAGCGAGAAAGTAACCATCCTACCCCATTGTCACGACACGTTATAGTGACAATTATTGCTTTTAAGATGATTGTATCGCAAAAGTCAGATTTAAAAGTTAAGACATTGGTAAATGTGACAAACGAGCGAACTTTAGTCATATATTTTGATCGCAAAGTACACTCGGGTGTAACGTTCGTTTCCTTTGAATAAGAAGGCATGGGTGAATTTGAAAATGTTCAAATTTTGAAATTCTAAAATTTTTTATTTTCAACCTTTCAATTTTTTATATTTTCAAGTTTCGAAGCTTTCTAGTCATTATATTTCCAATATTTACATTTTCAAATTTCACAAACTTCTAAGTATCCAAATTTTTTAATTTTTCAAATTCAAGGTTTATACATTTAAAAATCACCGAATTTTTCAAATTTACAAATTTACAAATTATCAGATTATCATTTTCTGAAATTCTTAAATCCCCAAATATACTAAGTTTCTCAAATTTTTAAATTTCCATTTTCTCACATTTTCGAATTTTCAAATTTTTGTAAATTATCAAACTTCACAAATTCCGAAATCCCCACATTTTCCAAATTCTCAAATTTCATGACTTTTAAACATTTAATTTTGCAAATTTTCAAATCCTTAAATTCTAAAATCCAAAAAATCCCTAAAAATCAAGCAGGATGCTTTTTCCCCTTGGATATTATCACTAGGAACGGCAGATTTGTTTCTGATTATACGAAATTCTCAACAGTGAGTAACAAACAAAAAATGTAAAACATTTTTACATTATGAACTATAAATAATTTTGTTAATAACATGAAAATTTGTCCAGCAAAAGAGGTCTAAATGTCGTAATAATTGTGTGATAAATTTATTGAAAATGAAATCATTAACATATAGGTTGACAATGTTCAAATTATTAACAGAGACATTGAAATCTGATGGTTAAAATATATTTAAACTGCTCCTTTAAATTGGTGTTACTCTAAATAATTACCATTAAGAAGTAATTACAGAATTTTTTAACGAGACTTGTTAACAAGAATATTTCGAAAAATAATGATACTTTTAATGCGTGTAAATAAATGAAAACACCATAAAATTAACAGTAAATAAGTAATACTACTAAACGCAATTTGTAATATTGTAAAACAGTTTACATTTCTACCATTTTACAATATTTATGATTATTATGCATAATTAAAAGTAATGTTTGAAACTACTATCTGTGAATTTTACGAGACGATAATAAGTAGATTCATTATACATTTTTCAATTGTCATATTTTTCAATAAACCAAATGTTGCTTCCTTGCTTATCTAAAAGATCGGAAAATTAAATGTCACGTTAAGTCGTTACCATTAAATATTATAGGGTACCGATTACAAACGATACCGTGTAATGAAATCCCGTTCAATTTCACTCTTAATTACAATTAAATTCATAGATTTGCTATATACCAGTGGTTCTCAAACTTTTCATAAATGCGAGCCGCTATAACCAAAATTAAAGAATTTTAGTACTTGCAAGAAAAATATATCTTCTATATAAGAACGTAAAAAGGATTATACACTCAATTACATTATTGTTATATTATTACTATAGATTTCTGATGACTTTGTTCAATTCTCTAAAATCTTTTTAACAAAAAAAATTTCTTCCTTTTCGTACAATATACAAAATATCTGTTTTATGAAATAAGAAAGTGCTACGCGTTAAATATAAATGATTAATTGATAACCATCAAATAATAAAAAGAATCTACTATGTCTGCAAAATTGCCATTTTGTAACCTGATATAACCCATTGTCTACCGCTCGATAATTGCCAGTTCTTTAGTCGCCACCATATAACTGTCAGTGCTTTTAACGATGATCATATTACAGCTGATTTACTATGTTGGGACTTATTAATCAATGTTAACACATAGCGATTTCTATGCACTTCTAAACAATGGCGGGTAGGTGGCAGTTTAATATGCCCATTATGATTTCTTAACTCGAACATTGATGGCAATTAGTCAACTTATGTCAATTTATACCGTAAAAGTTGACTTACACTGCTGGTATTGCTATTAATAATAATTGTAACTTAAGAACAAATACTGTTACTACAATTATGATATTAAAAACTACTCTTATGCATCATATTTACGGCATTTAAAATAATTTTTTACATTTATCCTTCAAATTCACTAGTAATTCCTAGTAATTATTAGTAACTATCAATAATTACGGGAATTAGTAGTTACTAATAATTACTAATAATTAACTTAGTATTAGTAGTTACTTTCAAATACTAAATGTGCATCATTGCATAGGTTTTATACGAAGTAAAATTTAAATTTAATATTAATAATTCTCTCATGTTCGGTTTTTTTACTACTTTTCTCAATTAAGTAAAATAAATAAAATGATTATTATACAGACATATGTTTATATTAATTATGCAAAAAGAAATATATTAATAGATACGATTAACGAGCAAAATAATTTATTTCAATGTGACATTTTTTGTGGATATTCCCAAAAAATGTTTTGGACGATAAAACTATTGTTTATCTACGTATACGACATTGAGAACCACTGCTATACAGAACTATATATAACAAGACCTCAATTACGATCAACTTCATAAAATAGTAACTGTGAAGTGCACACCGACAATAAAATTCTATCGTATATTATATTCGATTAAAATCAAATTGTAAATCGGTATAATGCTGCACTTTGCATCAATTTTAATTGCAATTAGATGCAATACCAATAAGAGTATCTTATAATGAAATTCCGAGTCGAAATATACTCGTTTGAATTTAAATTTCATTTACTAAATATTAGATAAGAAGTATTATCATTGTACTAATATTTTAAACACTTGTGACACGATAATTACTTGTAGCAATTCCATTAATAACCACTTGGCTATTAAACGTGTATTATAATATCACAGCATCGCTTCTTGTTTAAATGAATTCAGTTTACGATTACCAGTTAACATTGAATACAAGATTAATTTTACGTAAATACGCATTCAAATTAACATTGTCTTTTAAATTTGCAAATTATTTTATTCGAATTATAATTTATTTCAAAATTCTTAAATTAAAATTCCATTGAGTTATCACTGAAAAAATAATGACAGTTATTTTTGTCATCATAAATGAAATTAATCTTTTGAAATGTGTTCATATCTGTTACATTTTCATATGTTCCCGCCTGAAATATTAACATATCTCTTCGTGTCAATTTCTCATTTCCGTCCTTGAGGCGGTTCATTTCATATGAATCATCTAATCGAATATAGTTATTAATCACATGGTGAGATCTGAATCATAAATAGAGAAGTTTATAAATTACTTTGATCTTGACATATACTAATTTTCCTTTTAACATATCTAAAAAGTGAATTAACCTAAAAATATACTCTATCATAAAAATAACCTAAAAGTTTTGCTTACGCCACGCAGTATTCACACAGTTGAGTGACAAGAAGAAAAGGGCTAAAACTAGTATAATCGCATTTGAAATGCAACGTAAAGTATTACAATAATAATAAAAATAAACTGCTAAACTCCTAGATATCAATAAAATGAAGCAACTAAAATTGAAACAGGAATTCATCCAATTATATCAGTCTGTATCGATTAAAATCTTAACCGGTAGTAATAAAAATATAAAATTTATAGTACTATGGAAATTTCGCTGACTGAACACACGATTTTAGATATTCGGTCTCCCTTAGAAATCGCACAAAACACGTACATTGAAATTACGATCTGCAAGCAGTGAATAGTGCATCCTTGACTTAATTTACTCAACAGCTGAGTAAAGTGAAAAGGAGCAAACCGAGTTAGTTGCATGTTTCCAACAGAAATGTGCCTCGATGCATCATTAACCAACACACTGTAGATATAATGTAACGTGGCGGTACAGCCATCGGCTAGTACTGTATTTAGCGGCTATAAATTAAGGTACAAATTAATATTTATGCTGCTATAACACGGTAGCAATAACAGGACTACGACGTGCTCCTCCTAAGTACTTTGCTTTTATCAAGGGTTTTTCTTCGATCTTTCTTCCTACCCGACAGTTTTATCTCGTTTAGCAGATAGATCAATGAAAATTAGCATTCTTCTTTCCCATCCCTCGAGTGCGTTCCGCAACGTCGATTAGACCTGTTGCTACTTTGAAAAACGAGAGAATGCTTGAGAAAATGTAGTTAATGTGTTAACTGTCAGCGACTAAATAGTCGACTAAGGTGGTTAAAAACATTTTAGATGTATAATTACAGTCTTGTTTGATTTTTGTTATAATATAATTAGAAGTTTCTATTATTTTAATACTTAGTTTCCGATGGGTATAGGTTATTCCAATAAGAAGAATAAATATTTTAATTAAAAGTTCCTATAGTTATATGTAATGTATACTTACTACTTCCATGCGAAGATCTCAAATCCGGAAGTTTAACAAAATTATAAAACCTCGTGAACATAAAAAGTATGTCTTCCTGATTATAATGCAATTATTTGTCTGCTTTTTTCGAAACTATTGGAGATATTAAAAAATCTTATAATTGAGGGCTGTTATACGTAACTCCCGGATAATAAACTACTTACTGTAATGCAGCAATAATTTAATTTAATCTTGAACTCTGTAATATTTTCACTTTCTAAATGTTAGATTACTGTTATAATTATCAGTTTTCAATGCAACAAATATTTTGTAATGAAAATGTAATTTTAGTCGAAATATCACTATAATGTACTGTATTCAGTGATAAATGTAAATAGGAAACGTAATGCTTTAATTACTCTAAATAATTTAATTAAGACTAATTAATACTGAAAAACTAATTAGTTCAAAATTGCAATAAGAGTAATAGGAAAAATATCTGCATAAATAACTGTGCAATAATATTGGATAAAATATACTCAAATAATTTATTGTCTTAATTTATAATATAACTATACGTGTTTACAGATTTTTAACAAAAAAATAATACAGTTTCAGGAAATTATTATGATACTGAAAAATTTCACGCAATTCATTACAGTTTCTTCTGAAATTTTTTTCAACGATCACACTGTACATCTCATACTATTGTAAGTTAGGAAAGTGGGTCAATGGCAAATTTGTGTTAGATGTGTTTATTCGTTCAACGAAACGGGCTTAGCTACTTCATTGAAATATTTCCCTTTACTATGTAAATATTCTTCCGGAAAGTCATTCCTCTGTTGTTTTATCTCCCTTTAACTTAGCGGCCGTTAAGTTTAAACACAGCAAACAGATCATTCGTAAGATACATAACATACTGTTTCACTGGAAAATCACAGTTTCACAACGGTATTTCACAGCTTCTAGTTTTAGAATCCATAGATAAAAAAAGTAGCGAAGCGAACTGCGTATACAGTAATAGAATGATTATACAAATATTTTGTAGAAAATTTACAGTAAACCGATTGAATCGATGAATTGAAGAACACTGCGAGCCCAAAGTTAACCATTTTTCTAATCATAAAGTTGAAAGTCATCTTAAAATCATAACTCCCTAGATTTTACGGCGTTTTTTACTTTTTGTTCTAATGACACTGAGTTCAAGAAGACATGCCTAACCTAACACCTACTATATGCGAGTATACAAAAAAGTTATTCATAATATTGACATTGACAAAATATTTAAAACTCACCGAAATCGATGAAATGTTTCCTTTTTAATTATTTACCAAAATAGGTTTGTATTATTTTCTACTCATATTTTCTACAAATGTCTCATTAATTGAAGCCAAACGGCAGTTTTATGTATATAAAAAATTGTTAACTTTAAAAAATTGTAAAATTGTAAAATTGTTTCTTCGCACGTTTACAAATAACAAAATAACTAAAAGTGTAAAACACTTCGACCATGTTTAATTGGGACACATCGTGCAAGTTATACTGTAAAATAGGAATGGTTGCATAGATATGTAGGAGGAGTCCTGTAAATGAGGAATACAATAAACTATATACCACAGTTGCAACCGATCTTGTAGTTTGTATTATTTATCGTAGTTTGTATTATTACCTTACGGAATTAAAGTCATTTAAATTAGATCTGATTTGAAATCTACGGGAATCGGTATAATTGGAACATCGGGCGGATCGCATTTCAATGTCGGCACGGTTATCGTTTAAATGTTTGATCTAAAAAACTCTCGTGCCCATTGATTGCCTCGCTCAGTTCCATCAGCTGCCAGTAGCTTATCATCTTGCGTGTTAATGGAGGATCGCCGTGGTTAAAGCTCGTATTGGGTTTAAACAAGCGATCGTTACAAGTGCGCTCATATAGCTCGATCGAGAAGCCAGCAGGATTCCCTGGAAAAGGATGCTAATGCTTCCTCGCAAAATTGTTGCTCCTGCGGTGGATTCCTGCGTGATTCCGAACCTGGAATGTCCGAGACACGCGAACAGCCACGCAAAAAACACCCCGGATAACTAGCTGAACGATGAAAAACGTTCACTGGTTCGTTCGCGGTAAACATCCCGCGGTTTGCCCGCCACGTTAATTCCGGCTCCGATCCAATGAATCGTCAGCGAATCGAGACAACTCCGGTTTTCCATCGACCAGTCGAGTTCCTTTTAACGATGCTTCTAGTCTATAGTATTTCTTTCGGTTGTGGCTCGACCGGACCGGAAGGTCTTGCTTTTCAATTGGAGCCGATAAAAATATCTACGTGAAACAGGTGATACGATCGGAAGGTGATGGTCCGCGAGTCACGTCGGAGAGATTGATGGAACACGAATGGTGATTGAACACGCGACCGTTCTTACGTTAACGCATGTAAACTTCGATGTAAAAAGTCATAAATGACTAATAATACTGCGCAACAGGAAACTGTAGTCTTTTTAGAAGAATTAAAGAACAAGTCTTGTTAGTTTCAGTTGTTGAATGAAGAGATGCTTCAGTACCTTCGAAGGCTTTCTTGCTTCGAACGGAAACATAGAAATAAACTGTAAGGATAAATTGATATGAAGGAAGTTGGATGCGATTTATTGTTATGATATTGCTCTAATAATTCTCTGGTTAAGCGATTATGGTTTTGCAGGGTATGTTGGATAACATGTGATTTCTGCGTCCTTGTTAGTTACCTGTGGTTCTAACGATTTGTTCTCGAATGCAGTTGACGCATTATAAACGTCATTACTTTGATATACTAGATAGGCGGAATTGCTGATTTATAACTACTTAAGCAAATAATACTTAAAAGAAATATTGAATAAAAAAATATTATACGAATTTGATACGTCTGTTTTATTACGCTTTATTGGTTTTATTCCAATACACGGTTGTACGTAAGTACATTTATAAATCAATAAACTTATACAAAAATTAGCAAATAAATTAATTATAACATTACATTGTATACATGTGGAAGCTTTCCTAAGGGAAATTTTTGTTTAAAATATAATACTCGTTTGATTTTGATTGAATTTAGAACTTCAAAAATTGGGGGAAATTGTAAATTTAATCTTTTCAAAATTTTAGAATCAGGAGATTTCGTAATCTGAGAATTTGAAATTTGAAGATTAGGGAACTTACAGATTGGAAAATTTGAAAATTAAAGAATGATGAAGCACAAAAAATTGAAAATTTAGAACTTGAAAGTTGGAAGCTGAAATTTTGGAACGAGATTTCAAAAGTTGAGACATTTAAGAATTTGAAAGTATCGAGATTTAGAAATTCAAAAATTTTGAAATTTTGAAAATTTAAAGGTTGGAAGATTGAGATTTTAAAAATAAGAAAATTCGGGAATTTGGAAATTTTTAAATTTTTGATTCCTGGTTTAAGATCAAAGTATCTTTACAAAAAAATTATAGTTGCAATTTAATTAATTAATTCTAACTACATTAATTTTAATCTGCAAATTTTATTTAGTCTAAATAGTCATAAGCAAGCTTCATTGACTCATAATTACAATTACTGTTGTAATTAATTTTATAAACAATATTATTGTTTTGGAATTTATTAATCTTGTCTTTTCTGATATTAAAAGTTTAAACCAAGCAATTTTTATGAGAACTATGCTTATCGCGAATTGTTTGAGAACATCTTCAACATTATCTGAAATACCGTGAATGCATCGGATCAATGTGAAACCTCCACGAATTTTAATTTTATTATGGAATTTTCTACTTTGTTTCAACTATAAAATAACGGTTATCTAAAGTAGTATTTGAAGTATCTTTCCTGCAGATTTTACACAGCACAGATTTTCATGTCCCACTCTCGTTTGGTATTTTAAAGATATCACATTCCTGTCTCATTATAAATGTACAGAAAATAAACAAATATAGGACTACCACCCACAGTAATGGTTGGTTGAACCAGTATTTGAAATTCTTTTTTTTTTTAATTTTATCCACTACTGATTACCATTTTCAAGTTTCGTCTAGTATGAATTGTTAATCCGTCCGAAAAGGCCATATTTTTGTCTCGTTACGATTATGCACAAAATAAATAAAAAAGTAAGTAAACTTTTCGAATCCAAAAATCAGAAAACCGCTCGTAATAATAGTTATTTCAAACAATATTCAAAATAGTTTTTCCACGAATTCTATTCAGCACCGGTTACCATGTCCAAGTTTCGTCTGTCATGAATTATTAATTCGTCTGGAGAAATCACGTTCCTATCTCATTAGGATAAAATAAACAAGTAAGTAAAAATTTGAAACGAAATACCGGAGTACCACACAGTACGTACTTTCCTCGATGCCCATGGCCTACATCTCCACGACCATGAAATCTCGTGCCAGTTCCAGGCGTCCCAAAGCCTGGAGGCTGATTCCTCTCGTCGAGGGAGAGATTCGTGCGGGTATCGTGTGGCGTTATCGCGCGTCAGCATTATCGGGTAATTGAACGGGTGAGCCTGCAGGGCGTACCAACGTAACGATGACCCTGCACGTGCAAAGTGCAACTTGCAAACCTGCTTTTACGCGAAAAAAAGATCGGCTGTTTTAACGGTCGCGGCGCAGGACGAGAAAGAGAGGGGTAAAAAAAAAGGGAAAGTAACTTTCCCACTCTCGCGAGAGGTACCCACACTTGTAGAAGAAGAAGAGGCAGGTTAATTCTTCGCTACCGACGCGAAGGAACGCGGAGGATGCTTGGTAACAGGCGAACGTTTACGTTTCGTCTCCGGGAACGCGTCATCAAACGGCACCGACGCGTGCGTCCCTCTAAATCGGGATCTTCTGGATCGCGCGTCGCTAGAGTTCGTTTAACTTTCGAACTGACCCCGATTTAAACCAGAAAGAGATGCGGAGGAGATTCACGACGACGGAAGCTGGTCTCGGAGAACCAGACACCGTCGTGACTTCCTCACGGGATCAGGAAAAAGGGTCTCGGTCGTCTGCGACCCGCTGCGAAAATAGGAACAGCCGTGATACGTCACTCGAAAACGGTCTGCTGAAAGCACGATGGCACATGCTTTAGGGCGATCTCGAAAAACACACGGTTTTCGAGACGAACCTTTCGTTTTCCTTTCGTTCTTTATGCCTGCGAAATAAACCACAATTTTCGAGGATTTATTACTGCAGCCCTTTCGATCGAAATATGCGCACCAAAATATCTGTACAAATACGTGGAAAAGCACAGCACTCCTCCGCCGCAGAAGCTTGTCTATCGATATCGTTATCGAACGGAGGCAGAAGTAATCGAAGTAACTGGAATTCCCATTTACCAGTTGTCCTTACAACATTCAATGAATCTTACACGAGAATTAAACTCGCGTAAAATGCAAAAAAGAACCATTGAACAATGCACTGATTACGAATAAAATTCAGGGAATTGTTAGACCACCCAACGAAGAGCGACTTTACCAAGCAACAGCTGAATATCCAGCATGAATTTGAGTTAATTGAGTACGCAATCACTGATAAGTATACACGAATGCTGGGGATAGTGTTAGAAAAAGCAGGTTCCCGAACACACGATATGAGCAGGTTCTACTGGTGGATAGCACACGCGACACGTGAATGCTCTTCGAATGTGTACCTCTGGCTTCGCCCTTCCCTTTGATTTGTTATTTATGCTAGTAAAACGGTAGGACAGCATTGACGATTCGATGTTTACGAGCTCGATCGGAATGGGGGAAATCTCCAGCCTCATTTAAGACGGTGATAAGCGTAATGATTACACGTTCGTTTCGCATGGCTCCTGTGTTAGCAATTAAACGCGTGTTTATGTCGTCCCTTTGCAACATCAATTTAAAATTGAAGTGCATGCTGAGCAAATGATACAGATAAAATAGGGCTACTCCTCGGGTATGTGCTTACGATTGAGGAATGATAAGAAAAGTGGATGGGGATAAAAAATCGAAGGTATGCAAAAAATGGTGTCATAAGTACCGGCGTTAGCTGCTTTAATTTTCGTTCGCCTGTATTAAACTTTGCTTACGATTAATCGTAAGATCTTTTATTATTAATCTCTTTGAGCTATCGCGCAGATATTCTAACAGTCTAACAAGACAGAAGTCAATTTTCGTAAATTGATTGACTAAATATTTATGTGATTAATTGATCCAAATGTTGCATCTATTCTCATTCCTATAGGTGGAATTGTTCATGAATGAATTACATTGAATGAAATCCATTCGATTTTCAACAATTTCAACACTAATTCATTTGAATAATTATATGATTATCTGCATATAATAATCGAAAGGAATTTAAATTGAAACCTTTATTTATTATCTTTAGATATTATCAATAATTCTAATAGTTAGATAAATTGGACTTCATAATTTGTTAATAAGATGTAAAGTCTTTAAAGATGGGAAGCAAATTAATACAAGAGTTAATATTGAGATAATATTTCAAATACTTTCAATTGTGTAATTAAAAAAGCAGATTAATGAATTCATTACTAACAATATTAATTAGTATAATTAAGGTAATAGTTATAATTAGTAATATTACGGTAAAAATAAAATTATAGAAAGATATTAAGTTATCTGAATATCGAAAAATTGAATCTTGATATGAATAAACATATTATGTTGCGATTTTTAACAAAAACTGTACAAATTTTATAATTGGACTTTAAATTCAATGCATTAAACTGTCATATTAAATAATAAATAAGAATAATTAATTATCTGTATTCATTATTATTAATGAAACTTCATTAAATGCTTGACTTATTGGAGGATAAAATAAATCAAATGTCAAGTTTCATTAATTGAGAACACTATATCAATGAAGTATACGAATGAAATTCACGGAAAACTTATTACCGCCAAAATCGAATATCACGTTCGTGTTCAGCGTGTAAAGATTAAAATGATGTATAATATGTGCCATTAGCTTTGGATGTAAATGGTAAAATTCAAATTATATGCAGATTGGTATTGCAAGGTACAAATTGGATAAATTTTCCTTCTAGAACAGAATCAGTAAATCTGAAATGTAATAGAAATAACATATTACAATCATTTTTAAATAATTGATGCCATAAAATATTGTTTTAGTAAACGTACACATTTATTAGATGCTTATTCGGAAACAGTGTATGAAATGCTTGATACCGATAGATTTACATTCCCTTGCATGCAGCATGCACATGATATATTGGTTTCAAAGTATGCAATTGCCGCTATCAAGAATGAACAGTGTTATATACGGCTTTTGTCACGAGAAAAGCTACGATGATTACCGGATGGAGCGAACCAACTTCGAGACAAACTCATTACCGCTGAAATCAAGTATGATACTTGTGTTCGTCGTGTTAAGACGATTGAAACGATATATAATATGTGCCAAAAGCTTCGGGGGGTAACGGTAAGGTTCAGCCCAATTAAAGATTTCAAGCTATGTATCATTGCTGAAATTGTCAGATACCTAAGCTTAAGCGTGTGCACGATAAATTAACTTTCAAAAGCTCAGCTTGTACGGGGTTACTCGTCCCTTGCAGCCTGAACGATTACACGGTACTTAGCCGGGGGTTACAGGAAGCAGTTTGTTCGCGCGCGGAATGCGAACACGCGACAAGAACAAATTCTATCGCGTTGAACTCGCGGCGAGTGTTCCGGTGCAGGATGCAGCCGGCATTCAAACGGCCTTCAGCTCTATTCTCGACCTAATGCAATACCTGCTACGAGACTTCCTGCTGTATACGAGCGTTCCATTTGTGCGTTGAACTAGGCAGACCGATAACGCTGTATCTAACGAGGAACATTAACTCGTTCGTCACGGTTCACGCCAAGCTGGTTGTGAGCCTGTATCACGCCCCTCACGTGTGACATTTTTTATAGTTATCACTGAGGATTCTGACAAGATATTCAATATTCATTGACAATAAATCTGCATAGAAAATGTGGGGGAAGGCGTTGTATCTAAGACCGGTCTGTAGCATCAGGTTATTGCAATATTATTTATACCGTTTGAGTTTTTTACTGTCGTCAATATTATAATACTAGATTTTACCTTCTTACGCATAAGATTTAAAGTAATTCATTATAAAATCAACATACAACGATTGAGTGTACTTTCGTTTTAATGACTGTCAATGCACACGCATAATACTTGTAATAATAATCCTATAACTTCGATTTAACTTACAATAAATTTATATCATACATTTCAATTGGTATTACTTGTTTGTGTTTTAAATGTGTTCACTTTAACATTTTTTTATTTCGAGGTTACCACGTTTCTACATTTGAAAATTTTGTACATTTCAAATTTATGTGTTTCTGCGTCTTATAAGATTCAAATTTCCGAACTTCGAAATTATTAATTAATGCAGTGACGAAATTAGAGCGATTTTATTTCTGCTTCATGGGTGAAAGAGAAAATTAATATAGCGTTTAAAACTCAAAGTGATTTTACAAGATTTTATATATAGAGCTATATATTCTTCTTATGTAAATCAGTTCTATAAAACATTCTGTACAAAAAAGCGTTAGATACTGCATTAAGAAAATGAATATTTGAATAGGAGGATAAGACATTTTATAAAAAGTTTGAGAAATCTCTCTGTCTTCTACTCTATCGCGATTATATCGCCATTTAGAGGTGCAATCACTGTGATGTTAATTGCCTTTAATTAATATGGAGACCATCTCGATTCCTTCTTTTTAAATTTTAACAAGTGACGTGTGTTTTATCAACTTGCGTGATAAGTAGAGTCTCCATTTGTGCGAAACGCTTAAATTTCAATTGTGGAACAAGACAGAATTTCAAGCGGATATTCCGCTGCTGTATATATCGGACGATCGCTACCTGTTCCCAGTTTTTAATAGTACGCTTCTATCGCGATAGTTTATATTATACGACACATGTGCGAGCGTTCGCTGTTCAACCGCTAATAAAATGACAGAAGAAACGTGCTGGGAACTGGATTTATTGAAAGTCATTCGGGGCTGAGGGGAAAAGATGTAACGAGCACCCAGGTGTTCTTTCACGCCTTTAAGGGAACACGCTATTAAACATGAAATTTTACAGTGCTGAAAGATGTACCTTACTCTCGTTGTATCCGGGCGTGATTAACACGTTTACTCCTGGTGCTTATTTGGAATGCTGCTTGCGACTGATCATGCATAGATCATGCAACTACAGACCGGCTTTCCTTTATTTTGATTTCTTTTTTAAACTAATATAAATTGATATATTCCAATGCGACGATATTCACGCACGCGAAGATATATACAAAGAATTACAAAAAGGATTAAATATTTCAAGGGTATTTACTACTCGTTAAATAGAAGAATGAAGTTCTAACGAGCGTAGATCGAAATATTGATGGATTCTAAGTTATAAGTAATTTTCTGTTCAGGTAGTATTAGAGAGTAACACAAATCATTTATACATTATAAATATCATATCCCTTTACCAAGAATCAATTGTAAATTTCTCGCAATTGTAAGTCACTCGCATTTCATTTAAATATAGCATTACTACTTATCAGTTAAGTAAAGAAAATGATGTATTATATTAAATTTAATCGAACGAATATATGTTACAATATGTAGTTCTCAACTGATTTATTTCTCTGAAATAGTAATCAATCATATAGAAATAAGTGGAGAACTTTAGTAAGTTCTATCTATATAGAAGAGATAGTTCTCTTCTAATGATGTCTGCGCGAAGTTTCTTAGATTATAACAAAGAATTATCACACGTTAGAAGAAGAATACTAGTTTCATATCAATGGGATCAGTTATCCGTGAGAAATATTTGAATGTTTCCAGAGAAATCGGTATGACATCGTTCTAGCCTAGAAATGGCAGAAATGTATTTTATGTGTGTACGGCAAAATACCACCTCATGTATTGTTTACGAAACTTTATCATCTTTCTAAGAGTTTTATAATACGGTTTTTTTTTAAACACGACACCGAGATTTTAAAAGATGTAGGTCTTTCCATCCCAAGACAGACATGAAGGAAATCTAGAAATATATACGAGAAGAGTTGTGCAGTAGTAAGAATCAGTCATTCTTTTGTGCGGAGAATTTTTCAGGATTAACTGTTAGACCTACACCATACTCAACCGTTGCAGGCTCTTACTTTACTAGATTGTACAACAAGAGTAGAACTTTCGCAGTGAATTCTGGTACAACATGCACTAAATCCATAATTCATTTCGTACATTTTATTTACTAATGAAGCAGCATTCACAAGAAACGGAATCACGAATTTTCATATGAACCACGTGTGGGTAGAAGAATACCATTACGCGATTATTCAAACAAATCACCAGCATCAATTTTCATTGAACGTATAGATGAATATAATAAGCGATCAGTTACTTGGGTCTTTTATTTCACCAAATCGAGCATTACGTGTAACACATGATTTCCATGATTTTACGATTTTGTAACATGAACGAACTTGTTACAACAATTTTTGCATGACATACCTGATTCTATGATTCATGCATGATGTTACAGTTTGTTTGCCTTCAACGTTTGGCAATATTTAAATCGAAATTTCCGATGAAAGTGAATTCGACGTCGTGCATCAATTTCATGATTTTCAATCATTTTGATTTTAAATCACCTAGTTTGGTTTTAATCCGTCGAACCTTTTCTTATGGAGATTTTTAATGAACATGGTATACTCTTTGTCAATTAATGAAAGTTGAGTAGAAAATGTGTGAAAATCGGTGTAAAGACGGGAATTTTTAAAAAGGTGTTTGCTTGTACTAAGATGTGTAGTATGCGCGGAAGAATACGTAAAAAGCCAGCTACAAACATTGGAAAAGAAATAGTAAACTATCAGGTTATGTACCCATCATAATTGATTACCAGAAGCTAGTAAGTCAAGCAGTGCAACTTAAAAGTTGCTTATAACTTTCAATATACTTGATGTCTGTGCACAATCAAGCATATGTGGATAGAATCAAGCATATGTGGATAGTGTAATCGAGCATGTGTGGATAGAATCAAGCATATGTGGATAGTGTAATCGAGCATGTGTGGATTTCTGATGAAAATGGGAAAGGACAAAGGATTTTTTATTTGTGACTTTATTTCCGAGTAAATTAAGTTTAAAAATTTGTTAAAATCTCCGTTTACAACAGAGAAGATTATAAGTTTACTAACTTTATCGTTAATTCAATAATTAACGAATAAATTAATAATTACAATTATCGATACTGCTAAAATACACTGTCAGTTAGTATCTTTTATACTTAAACGTGTGTATATTAGTACTAACCACATTTTCGACTAAATCTACTACATTATGAAAGTAGTAAAAAAGAATACTGATTGGTAATACATATCAACAGTATTTACAAATTTACAACATCTATTAATTGTAGAACTTATGATCTTCCTTGCTACAGACAGATTTCTTTTCAAATGAATTATACAATTCTTCAACTTAATTTTCTCACGAACGGAGACAGAACAAAATATCACTATTCCATATTTTTCACTTATGACATTCATTCACAGTTGGTTGCGCTACTCAAACATTTGTATACAGTTGTATACATTGTATACATTTTTTAGCCTATATTCAAAAACTATTTTCTTCTATTTTATTAATATTATATTTCTTAAGTAGTAAGCTTTTTTTTTATTCTATTCTCATTTGTACCTTATTGTTTTATCCCATTATTATTTGTAGCTTCTATATTAAAACTAGCAGCAACAAAATGTTAAAAGCCTTGACCTATACTTTCTCCTGGTTTCGAAAAACAGACAACAGTTGTAAATTTGTTATTGATATTATATTAACGTAACGATGAACTGATGATATGCTTCAGACATCGTTCAGGTTGAGTGTAGCATATAATTTTATTATTCAAAACTATTTATGGTGATGTTCAGGTGTGAAGTACAGTCATAACCGTACCGCATCTGGACCAATACGTGAATATAATACCCTTATCATATTTACTATCCATCATCCAGTGAATTGGGAACGAAAACGATTGAAACGTATTGAAAGTGAGCAAGACACGCGATAGACTGGAAATTGCTAAGGTTATTTAATAATTACACCTTACAGGATTCAAAATTATAGGTAACGTTTCTTAAGAAAGTATGAAAAGGCAGGAAGGATGCTATTGAATGTGTAAACTGTTGTTTGTAATTTATAATTTAAAGCTGCGCAATGGTCATGTAGCTTATAAAGATGCACGCACATTATTAAAAGAATGTTTTATTTTCTTTAGACATAGGAAACGTTTTAATAAATATGTGAAAAGGAAAGATGTAAAATAGTAGTACTTATGTGCTATAATTTGAAATATTAAAGACTTGAAAATTTTTAAATTTGTACCAACAAATTTAAATCTACTGGGTGTTTTGAAGGCCACACATTCCCTTTGTAAGGCATGGCAGTGAATTAAGCAAGCAGATAAAATAAGTAAATGTTTACATTAACGACTTTAGTACTCTTAATACATGATTATATTCAGAACACACCAACATTTTAAATGTTCACTCTCTTTATTAATTTTTAACATTCCATTTATTAGGAAGTTTAGAGGGCAACTACAATCTGAAAATTAATAATTAAAAAACAGTTGTACAAACATTTCACAGGTTTGTTCACAAATGATTTGGCTTTAACTATTCGAGTATAAATCATTTGAATTTAATCACTGCTGGCATTATGATTCCATACTTTTCAGCGAATTAAAAATATCACTGTTGTCTTGTTTTGTAGGATGAAGGAAATCTATTGGACAGCGATAATTGGCACTTCTGAATTTTTATATGAAACTCACGTGACGAATTTTTACGCTATCTCCTTCCTCTTTAATCTTTCTTGATTAATGGATGCGGCTCGTGTTGGGAATACATGTAAATTAGGGGATATGTGCAAAGTTGTAATTACAAAACTGTAGAGTGGCAATCTGGGTCGACTATTTTTCATTTGTTTTAATTACTGGCCAGTTGCTGGGATGAAACGACAGATATAGGTGCTCTAATTACAAGGTAGCGATAGCTCGTAGGAACAGGTTAACGCGTGTTTATACCTGCCGTTTCTTCTATGTTACACTTGACAATATTATACTACGCCTCTTCGTTCAAATTAACTAAACACGAGCATCAGATTGTTATCGCCTTTGTTCGACCTTCGAGAAATTAAAATACAGAGGAGTCTAAATTGTCCTAGGTAATGTGAACAGCTTCGTTAAACTTCGTTGTTGTTATGCTTCGTTAACCTATACTGTTCAACAAAGTTTTATACTCTTCTGAGTTATTATTCAGTTATATTTCTATTGAATTTATCTATTTTGAAATATTATGTTCCATTCGCAGTTTTAAATGAAAATGGAATTGTTTGTTTAAAGCGTCATTTCACACCTCAAAATACATAATTTTAATAAAAATATTAATAAAATTGCACCTCATTATAAATAGTTACTACAGACTAATTAGTTTGTACAATTTTAACATGTTCAGAAAAATGTCAATAAATACTGTTTCCAGTGCGATTTATTGAACACACTCGAAACTTTTAAAAGCTTTTTTTTTTATTGATTAAAGGGTGCATTTTATTGCATAAATGAAAATTATGTAACAATAATATAAACACATCAGTATTTATTATCGCGAATAACGTTGTGAGGTGATTCTTTTGGAAGAAGATAAAGCATGAAACTATATTTCAGTTACACTGTTGTGGTTGTTTTGGAACGAAGGATTCTACTGTGTTGCTGTCTGGCAAAGTGATTGGCAAAGCAGATAAATTGTGTTTGAATAATACTGCAGTAAATCCTCGATTATCTGAACATTATTCGGCTAAGCTTACGTTTATCCGATCAGTGTCAAATAACATGCTGATGCATTCTGTTTGAGCTGCTTTGCATGTATCAAAAAATGAAAAAGATATATTCAAAAGGTTGGTGCAGGTTGTAAAAAATCACGTCTTATTATGTTACGAGAATGTCAATTTTTTTAGCAGTGTAATAATACATTACTGAATTTTGATAATGTTAGAGTCTAATACACCATAATGAATTATACAATAAAAATTCATAAAACATGAATATATTAATATTACATTAATACTCATATAAACATTAATATATCCCAATTATATTTCTTTAAAGTATAGGATGGAAAATGTATCGAAAATATAGTTCGAACCTAATGGAGAAATAATCGTCTCTTTAATAACTTCATAATGTATTTATATTTTACAGATATGAAATATATTATAACTAATTTACTGCCTATTTCAAAGGTGTTAAACTACTATGTTCATTTTTCTAATATTTGAATTTCCATCATTCAGATAATAATAGAGCAAACGACGATTTTATGACGCAAAGAAAACATAGAGGATAATGCGAAAGGCACGAACAGATTTGAAAAAATTAATAACATCATAAAATTTAACTTTTTCTTTTAAAACCTGTACAGAGGTATAAGCAACGTTATAGAATTTTATTTCAAATAGCATTAATAGTCCGAAATTAAAAAAAAAATATATAATATAATTATTTCAAACCCCTTAGTAACCTTCGCGACTTGTGATCAATAAACCATGACAATGGTTTATCGGACTGGGCATAAATAATAATTCACATATGTCAAGTTTAAAATATTTAATGAATTATAACTTTTATTACTTTTATTATTTCATTATAATTATTATTTTTCAGTTGACCGTCAAATTTTTCATTTTAGATAATCATTTATCCAAAGGATTATTAAGATACTAATTATCATTTGTCACGTATTTCTTGAATTTTAAATGAAATATTCAAAAATTCGTAGGGTACAATATAGTTCGATTGAACGGAGTCGATTATATGTATAGGTCCTGATGTGCTTGTTACGTTCTGACTGCTTAACAGCTCGTAAAAAAGAAATAATTAACCGATCTATCAACAGGTCGTACAAGTCACACGGCCCACCAGTAGATTGCATGGGAACCATGAAATCAAGCAGTTGATCATACGGGAACCATTCTGTGAAACATCACTTGATTGACTTCAAACTGTTACTCTTTGAATCGATGTTGCTTATCTCCTATCTTCATCTTCACTTTTGTACGAAAGAAACACGTCCAATAAATAATTTCCCTTTCTTCTGAAATGACGATGCACAAAATGCAACTATATTCCGCGAACTGAACATTCGATCCGGAAATGAGATAGCAGGGTCGCAACCCTTTACTTCCAGACACTCAATCATCGAATGATTTACAATGTAGCATTGTGTATTGTAATCGAGACATTGCACGCGATTGACTGATATATCGATCTTTCTTCAATTTCTTAAGGGATACTGACATACACATTAACTATCAACGTAATGACTTATCTTTTTTAAAATCAGTCTACAGGACGTAATTTTCATTCCTTCGATTTCCATCTAATAGCAATTTAATCCTCGAGCGATCTGTCCTATCTGTATTTTCAATCTTGGTGCTGACATTTTTGTACTTTTGACGAAATGTACAATCTAACAGTTTTAGTGCTTAACACTTTTAGTACTAAAATCGAGGAAATTCGTTACAGCCAACGAAAAATCTGGTTAACAATTTGTATCATATTGAATGACTTTTTAATAGATGAATATCTATTAAAATATCTATGTATAAATATTTATGTATAGATATATTTCACACAGAAATGGAAGACATAGTACTTAAAAGTGCTAAAAAAGATTAGTACTTCGGAACATTTTTGGCCTCATGATTCAACATCATGTTATAGCAAAACAAACTTTTAAGAAATTGATTTCTTTGGAAAAATCTTAGCACGTAGATTTTAACTTCTATACCAAATTTATATTGTAAATCAAGTTACAATATTCAAATAGCGGACGAAATTCGTATTTCTACAACTTTTTAGACATTGCATAAATTTATTGCTAATATTACATGTTTAAACGTATGCATTTGTTCTTATAGGCGTTCTTACAGTTGATTTTTCTGCGTCAGCATTGATAAAGATGTGTCGCGGTTGATATTTTTAAAAGATTGGAATCAATTCATATTCTATGCTATCTACCTTTCTAATCTTAATTTTCTTGTACGTATTTATCTCCTACGGATTAAGATTTGTGCCTTCGGAATCAGATAATTGATTAAATAGCAAAAATATTACCGATTAATGCTGGGCCAGTGAAATGAATTATAAGAACGCTATGGACACAGATAAGCACATTTGAAAATGTAAAATCAGCTGCATATTTATGAGATCCCCAAAAAATTGTTCAAATACTAATTTCAATCCTTCATATTACATTTGTGGTGCAAATTAAAATTTAGAAACTCGAGAATTTAAAGATTTGGACATATGGGCAATTCAGCGAATTTGGTATATTTTGAAAATTGAGAATATGAAAATGTGGGAATTTTTATATTTGTAAACTGGTGATTTGGAAATTTGGGAATTTGAAAATTTGGAAATTTTTGAATTTGGAGATTACGAAATTTTGCCATTTGGAAATTTAGTAATTTGGTAATTTGGTAATTTGGTAATTTGGTAATTTAGTAATTTGATAATTTGGTAATTTGGTAATTTGGTAATTTAGTAATTTTATAATTTGATAATTTGATAATTTGATAATTTGAAAATTTGTTAATTTAGAAATTGGGGAACTTGAAATTGTGTACCTATGGATTTGAAGTCCTGTGGATTTGGGAATTCATAACTTTAGGAATTTGGAAAAGTGACAATTAAAAAATTTAGAAATTTAGAAATTTATAAACCTAGAAATCTTAAAATATAGAAATTTGATCATTAGCAATAGTGAAGTTTGAAAACTTTTAATTGTACACAATTTTCCAAAATCGAGTATAAGTAAGGATTAATCTTCCCGCCACACATATTCCTATCTAAAATCCTATGTTGCACTAGGTACCTTATTTTCACAAAATATAAAGTACACTCCAGTAATGACTGTTTTATTTAATATTTTTCAATGTACTTCAAACTAATATGTTTCAAATATAAAGTAAAATACTGTCAGTTTTCTTTTAATAATAGTATCGTCCCTGGAAAATGTATTTTGTATTTGACAGCTGATGACGTTCTGATTTGAATTTTTTTAATCGTTAAATCGTTTTAGTACATGTGAACAATACCGTACACACATAATGATCATAATTGAATTAAAACATCCCAGTCGATCGGATCAATATGGTAGCCAGTATTCATGCATTATGTATCGTGAAATAGCAAAATGCCAGGTCTGTAATTATAACGCGATCTTCAATCCAGCTGAAAAAGCGACGATCATCTCATCGATTACTAATCGGTCTGCAAATTTTCTTTTACACGTATCGCCTCTGAACAAGTTGTTGATTCATCGAACTTACTATTTAAACTAGTAGTAATAAATAGCAATCTTCGTTTATCTCTTATTGTAAATTTCACTTTCAAATTTAATATCTTCATTATGACATTGAAAATGAGAATCTGCATAATTAATTACTTGGAGAATGAATTGAATTTTATTCAAGATTAACCCTCATATTACACTATGAACACTAACGTATTCACAGTACACGCTTTTCTTTAAAATAAAATATAATTAAATAAATAAGGTTCCAAATAAATTATAATTAATAAACTGATTAAAAAATATTTATTTTAGTTTTACTAAGTATTAATTCGTAACTAAAATTAATTTCAATCATCAATACGGGTTAGTACTTAACAGTTTTAATTATGTATAATTATTAAACAAAATCATTTTAATAAAGATTTTAACTGATATACTATGACATTTAAAATTTGTCTTCCAGTAGTTGCGGTGCCTTTCTGTAGTTTTTAATTATGTAGGTAATTTGTAGTAGCAGAAATTTGTAAAAAGCATTCATCGGTTATTGGATTTTAATTAAGCGAAAATTAGAAATATTTATATCAACAACGAGCTCATTCATGACCTCGTAATGCCGGAAATACTGAATAGCAAGTTTCACTAGATTCATATTCCTGCATCCATTCCTATCTACGAAATTGCTCGTAATACGTGCACAACAAGATGAAATGTAGTTCTAGAATTTTCTACAATCCTTGTTTGATTTGGTGAGACGTAAATTCACGAGATCAGATATCGATCTCTTACCGCTTTTTCGCAAGCTATAACATGTTGCCGTACAACCTAACTCGTGTTTAAACGGTAATTATACAAAAATAAAGGCTAAACTGTCGCTTTCGAAATTGATTTACATGCACTGGTGTTCGATATGTATCATGTATCAAGCTTGCTTTCAAACTTTAACGTATAGACTTTGATAAAATATCTTGTTTAAAAATCTAGTAGTAGCTCTACTTAACACGTTTATTGCCACCTTCGGTGGTCGTAGAGACTGTATGGTCATTTGTCTTGTCCTCTACGTCGACTGACATAATTTCTTATTTCATGGTCTTCTTATTTCATTCTCGGAGAATCAATATTATATGTTGTCTATATCGAAATATTGTTAACTGAATATTAGAGCTAGTAGGGACAGAAAAAGATACTCTCTCCCTTCTTGGATAAAAAAAAGTGACTTTTCCTTCTATTCTAAAACAAAACTGCATTTTGCATCCTTCTTTATAAATAAAATAATTAAATTACAAATATTAATATTTTGAACGTAAAAATAAATTTAACATTCGTTCACAGTAATATAATATTTACCTCTCTCTGACAATCTATTAACCTACAGTGCTGTTAATATTGGATAGGATAAAACCCATGCTGTTAATACCGTAACATTTATTAACAAATCATAGTTTTTCTTCACAGATATAAAAAAGTACTATTTTCTTTAAGCAATATACATTAAACAATAAAGCTATTTTTAAATATCTTATATCCTTCTAAAAAGATAGTCAAATATCTTTGGTTTGGGAACTAGTTTACGTATTATCCATTATTTATTTATTTTCATAGTTTAGTTTTTAAATATAAGCAATCATTAAAGGTCTAAATTTAGGGTTAAGAGGAATCGAATAACTCACCGAGGTGTCGCGGCTGTGTTGGGGGTCTGATAGCTAATCAACACAACACGAAAATGTAGGCAAAAGTTGCTGAGGAAGTGTCACCGGTAACATATTAATATTCTACTGAATATATGGGCGATAATAAAAAAAAACTGAGCATAGTCCGCGCAATACCTGAATTAAATAGGTACCTGGTATTTTCAATCGTTTATCATTTGTACGAGAAGGATGATTGATAAATTAGTATCCATACTGTTTATGACAAATTAAGGATCATTTCACCGTCAATTAACCAGGTAGCAAGGATTAAATGAGAGAGGTTATTCATACGTTTGACATTATTAATAAATTGTAATTAATACAATTATGATTTTTGTAGATAGCAAGTTATTAAATGAGAGAAGGCTTTTTATAATAACTTGATAGGAAGGGAACAGTTATATACATGAAACTTGCTTTTTTTTAACACGTTAACAGTCGCTGTCACGTGTTTATAATTTCAATCTTTACCTTATTGCACTCTGACTCTGACTCTAGAAGTTATTTGATGTTTAAAAATTTGAAAATTTGGAAAACATCATATTTAAAAAATTTGAAGCTTTCGTGTTTTTAAACATATTTAAGTTTATAAATTTGCTAATATTTAAGCTCTCGAATTTTTTAATTCTTGAGCTTTGAACTGTTACATTTGCAAGGTTTCAAATCTTTAAATTTTTAAGCTTTGAATTTTCAATTTTTTAAGCTCTTAAACTTTTCAATTTTTAACATTTGAAAAATATAGAAAAATATAGAATTTAAATATACTAATTTTCGTGTTTCTAAATTCAGAAACGTGAAAATGTAGAAACGTAGAGATATGAAAACTTGAAAAATTTAGTAACCTAGATATTCGAAAATTTAGAACTTCATGAATTTAAAAATATAGAAATGTACAATGCACTCATTTTGAAATTTTTTAATTTAATAACTTAAAAATTTGGAAATTTAAAGACGAAATCTAGAAATTTATAAATTTTAGTATTTCTTTTGCAGGTACAGTTATATTATTATTATTCTACTACGTAATAAACTGACCATCATATTGGTTATAAGTTAACTACCATAATAATTGCCATCTATTAATTCTTGGCTATGCCATAAATGTAAACATTATTAAATAATATTAGATGGTTCGTTGGGTAGATCTAGTGTAGTTCTAGACTGTAGATTAGAACGCCATCTTCTGTAATGGAAGAAAATAAACTAAACTAAACTAATCTATAATTAAATAATTGAGAAACAGTAAAAGCACAATTCTCTAGCATTATAATTATACGAATAAAAGAAGATTGGAAGTTTCAATCTGAAATTTAAAAACTAACTAAGTACTCGTATCCTCAATAATTGGAGTATTCGACATACCATCGCTACACATATCAATTTAACAATGAACGCGTTAAAAACGAAACCACACATGAAGATATATCATTTTAAATTTTTATCGCCATCTCCCACATAAAATCTCAATTTCACCGGTCGTAAACACCAATTATACAACGTCCCGTATATTACCAGTCATTTCAAAAAAATACTTCATCACGATTCAACGACTTCCCACTAATAAACCAAGCTATATTCGTCTTCTAATCAGCGTGCATCATCTACATAAATATCTTATACAACCATAGACCTACATACTTCACCTATAAACTGAAAATTCCTCGGCAACGGTATCGAACCAAACTCTTAACTGCATGAATAATAAAACAGCTCTATCAATGCAAAATCCCCAAAGGTATAAGCAAAGTTGCTCGTTCAATAAATTCGCATAGTCAATGGTCGAAGATCAACACAATATGCAAATACTTGACAGTCTTTATTTATTAGCGAAAAGATCGAAGAAATTCCAAGGGAAACAGATCAATGATACGACTCTCTCATTCGACGTTTCTTCTATTCGATACGGTTCGAGGCGTACCACTCGACATTAATGAAATGCGGTTCTTAACGAGACTAGTTTCGAGCTGGTTGTTTAACCACGTCTTTATTTCAATCTCTGCTTGTTTCTATCGGTCTAATCGCACCAGCATCGAAAGTCACCTCGAGAATCCGTGACATTCATTCGGTTTCGCATCCGCTTTACGAATACGACAGGTAACATCGGGCTACCTTCGATCGTGTTTTGCCCTGTCCCTTCTTCTCCTTGCACATTATCGCGATGGACGTCCGCTTTGATTTTCTTTCGTTCAATATCTCTATGTTTGATCGAGCCTGAGTACTGGAAGGTTAGTTGAACACTCCACGTCACTTTCGAATTCCTGATATTAACATGAATTTATTCTTCGTTTAATGCATACCCAGCAATTTTAATCTATTCAACGTGACGTCTGTCTGATGGTTTGATTTTCAAAGAAACACTGGCTATCTGGTAATTCATGCTGTTTCTATTGTGTATAATAGATTCTCGCAGATGAAATGATTCATTTATTTGTAACTACCTGAATTAGCCGGCATTACCGGAATTTCAAGTATATTAACGTGATGCTTGTTTGCTCAACAGAACTTTATACGTTTTCTTCGTGGAGCGGTCAATGTGTTCATTCATACGAGTAAGACATATTTTATCTTCTTTATACTTTTCAATTAAATGTTAGGAGCCAGTTACCAGTTATTAAATTTTCTGTTTTATAAGAGAAAACATGCGTTTTGTTTTCGACATAATTTTAAGACATGTGTATGTGACGTTTGAATGTTATTGAAAAGTAAATTTGTGCAAGTTACATTATACACTATTTTGTAAGAAGCCACTTCACTTTTATAAAAATCTGTTTTCGCAAATAATATCATAATGAAGTTAATTTCTCGATGCAACGATATTTCTATGGAACTTGACTAATAGCAATAATTACTGTTTTTTCTTCTTCGCTTCTGACATGTTGATAAGCTGATTCTCAAATTCATTAAGAACTTGGTATACAAATTCATTATTCAAAATATTAAAAAATGAGTAATACTATTATGGACAAAAGTATTATTAATACTATTTACAATACTATATTAAAAATAAAAAAATATTATTTCTTAACCTTCTATTATTATGTTCTAAATATACTACATAAACTAATAATATAAAATACTTGTATAATGTCGGACATAAATAGCATATTCTACTGTTATTGAAATTATTAAAAACATTTCTACTTCTTTTTAATTACAATTTTGTATTGCAGATTGATATAATTTGCAATTTAGCATATTATACTATACGATTTCTTTTTAATAAATTTCTACTACACGAAACATTTCTTCATTATTATTTATTTGTTACTATAATTTTTAATATGACAAATTTTATTTACAAAATATTTTTTCTACAGAATCGGAAAGAATTAATTGTTATTGCAGGGAATAAAAGAGAATGGAATTTGAAATTAAAGATTAAAAATATAATTAAAAAGATAAGGAAGCTGTAACTTGATGTATAAACGTGTTTATCGATGATACAATACATGATATAACAATATTATAAAATTCATAATTGCTATAATGAAAAGTACTACAAATAGCCATTAATGATTTATATTCAACAAGTTTTAAAAACACGAGAACAACTTTTTATCTATCGGACAATAGTTTTTAATGTATTACGAATTATTCATTCTAATCTAAAGATCTTGTTCCACAGTATTTCTATTAATATTTTCATTATTATATTTACAATTTCATTCTTCAGAATCAAATTAATTAATCCACTGCATTGGAATGGCGTGCCCTGTACGTCAACTGAATATCAAAATGATAAAACTGATTACAGAAATTAAGAAACTGAATAGAAAAATGAGAATACTGGATATAGAAATGGGAAAACTGGATACAGAAAAACATGTGAACTGATTTCACCATTTGATATTATTTGCCTTTTCCGCTATGATGAGACTCACTTACTAGTATTAGTAAATAGTGAATTTATTTAAAAAGGTATAAGAATAATTGTATTGGTCTTGAATTGTTTCTATTCACATCTGTCAATTAATTTTCAGCATAAAAGGTTACAAAAAGGATCAACAGTGAAAGAGTCAAAAATTCGATAGCCGTTAATTAAGAGTCAAAAATTCAAAATGTACAATTGTAACTATAAGGTTAACAATTCCGTCAAAATCAAGTGGTAAAACAATAGATTGATCAGCTCCTCGTTACATTCAGTCGATAAATCAAGATCAGAATTGTAACGATTGATCGTAAACAAATCGTCAGCATCCAGACGAAGGAATCTCAGATTGAATACAGAATAATTAACACGTTTTGGAATCGGTTCAAGTTCCAATATTCCCGTAACAGACAGGATAGATGGCGGAACATGGCAGAAATCACCAAAGTGACAAGATTAATCAAGCATTAAATGTTTCCTCTTGTGAAATGGTACACAATCAAGAGTGTATCAACCCCAGGAGAATGCATTCCTTTTGTTTGTTACTAGTTACAGGCTACTCGATGGAAAAATAACGAACGAAACAGGGAACGATAGTAGTTAAGGGCTAAACCTGTTTCTCAGACTCGCACAGCTGCTCCGGTATTTCGATCAAACGTCATTGGCATTAATTAAGTTTTGAAAATGTCGATAAAATTGATAGGAATTAAACAGCACCGATTCGCTCTATCGCCTACAAATTCGTGGATATGTAGTGGAAATTCAATAATCCCAATATGATACACTGGGCTTCTGTCAAACCTACAACTACAAATCATAAACTAATAATATGTTATAGTATATTTCTGTTTAAAAACAGATGATACCACTTTAGTTGGATATTAATTCACTCGAAAATAACTCACATTCACTATTTGGCTTAATATGTTTATCATCATATCATCCACATTTGCTTGACGCATTTTATATTTGAGTAAATCACTCACTTTATAAAAGCAGTTTTAGTTATCCATTGATAAATAATATTATTAAAGTCTGTAGATCTGGTAAAAATAACTAAGTATTGTCAGAGCAATCAACCAGATATGTTGAGTATAAGATTACTATTAATTGAGATTTTTGAATTTAATGTAATACGTCCAAAGGGTTAATAGAATCATTTAAGGTAAGTATTTTTTAACTATATCTCTAGTGACTGCATGTGATGTGTAAACATAGTCAAACAGACAATAACGGCAATTAATAATAGAGAAATAATTACTTCACTAGGACTACCAATCAGTTGGCATAAGTGGTTTCAGGTTTCACACTTTATATTACAAAATTTTGTTGCCGAACCTTTGTCGAAATATCAGTCGTATTTTGCTAAGATAAAGTATAGTTGTATATTAGTTGATGTTTCAGTATTTACTTTTTACATTTTATTTTTAATTTAAAAGTGTGCATTAAACGCTGGTAGTTCTAGTGTCAACAGTAAAGGTACCTTCAAGTACTGGATTAAATGCTTATTCATCAAAGTCAGAGCTTCGTAAGACCAGACTGACTTTCAAAAAATGATAATTTATTGTGACTACTTCAGTTTGTGATGTATTATTTTCAAAAATTCCTCAGATGAAAAATTGTGAGGTTTCAAGTACTCAAAGCTCCAGAATTTAGAAATTTTAAAGATCGTAAGTCCTAAATTTTAGAAATTGTAAAGCTTCAAAAGCTTAAAATGGCAATTACAAAATTCCAAAGCTTCATAACTTAAAAGCTTAAAAATTTCTAAACTATAAACTCACGAAGTTCCATTCTCATTCCCAAGTTGTAAATGTTAAAAATTCCAAAATCCTAAATTTCGTCGTCCAGCTAGCTTAAAATTCCAAAATCCTAAATTTCGTCGTCCATCTAGCTTAAACTTTCAAAATTCCAAAATTCCTAAATTCCTAAATTCCTAAATTCCTAAATTCCTAAATTCCTAAATTCCTAAATTCCAATGTTCCAAAACTCGATAATTCCAAACATCAAAAGTTCTAAAGTTCTAATCACAATAAATGTGAATTTATTTGCACTTAGTGTTTGGCACAAGTTCCAAACCAAAGTACGCTTAAAATTTGGTATTTATTGTAGAATTGCGAGCAAAAAACATCTAATATTAGTCCTAATTAACGTCAGCATATCAAAGAGCATACTTAAGGAAATATTCTCTTGAGAGAAACTCTAAGACTACACTTTAGTAATGGGAGTCTGTTACAATTACCATAAACATCATTGCAATTACATGAAATTGGATATTTTCAATCGTAAAACGACAGTTATAGTAAGTCACAGAAGAATACGTTCATTTAATATGCTAACGGAAATTGGATTTAATTGTTAATTTCGCACTGACATAATAAAAGAACAATATATTACAGCAAACCTTCCTTTCACGTGCGAACAAGTACTATTAATACACGCGTAGAAGGATAAAAAACAATTAAATATTAAGAGAGAGATCCAATTTGATATGAATTTACATTTATTAATTTATAGTTTATTAAAGGTTGATCCCATAAAATAATAACTTTTATTTCATGTTTCTCTTTATTTCCTTTTAAAATACGTGCATCGTATACATTAAAAAATAAATTATAGTATATTAAAAACTTCTTGCTTTTAAATTATTATAATTGTACAAGTTACATTATATGGTTCTTAGAAAGTAGATACACGAATGAATGTTTTATAACATTCGTTATTTCATTGCAAAATTAACAAATCAATTTTTGTTAACATATTAATATGACAAGTATTTCTATTTATTATAAGTTTTTTTTCAATATCATATGATGTCAGATGTGGTTATTATATATTTAAATGCAGGCCAGTAAATCAAATTGTGCATCCACCATTTTATTTTAAAGTTCACCAAAAAAATATTTTCTTTTTAATTTAGCGTGCATTATTGTTGTGTCAGAGTTGATTCTATCTATATTAAAATATTTTTTCTACTAAAAACTTCGCTAATATATATACATTACTTTTTTAGTGATAAAGCATGGGAGTTATGCGTTAAATAAGTATCTTCAGCAAATACCATAGATTATCAGTAATCAGGGTCGGCATTAAGCACATGGATTATGTATGCGAAATATTTTATATTTACAATTCTGCTATGTGCGAAATTTTATACTTAAAAATTTGGCAAACTTGTGAATTTTTAATTTTATAGATTTTTTAATTTAAATTTTTATAAATGTACGAACTTTGATAATTCGCAATTACTAAATTCACAAATTTTTCAATTAAAAAATTTTCAAATCCAGACATTTTTAAATCTGCAAGTCTCAAACTACTCTACTTTCATCAAACCTGTAACTCCAAATTTCTAAATTGGAATTTTTCGAATTTCTAAACTTTCAAATTCTGAAATCTCTAAATCCCAAAATTTTCAAATTTCTAAATTCTGTAATTTCCAATCTCCAAATGTCTAAATTTTCAGATTTCCAAATTTTAATCTCCACATTAAAAATCTTCTGCATCTCTAATGGCAATTCATACAACATGAGATGTATTAAACGTGAATTACAACTTCCTGTATGCAAAATACGTGGATGTAGTATTTACTGTTTGTCGCTTTAAGTCTGCCATTAAATTGAAGGCCACAGCAGAGAAATGTTGCAATTTAGTTCAATGAAATATGTGCTACAAGGTTTTATCGATAATCTTTCTGGTGTTCAATTGAAATTCTCATCTTTGGAAGTATCAGAATTCTAAAACACTGAACTTTTCGCATATCTGTAGTTGAGATGTCGCGATAACGTATCACGAGACAGAAACGATCGACGTCGCATGATGCCCTTGCCTCTCGATTTTCTTCTCGAGGAATGCTCTGATCGTTGATTTTATCAAAAGGGAAGAACAACATTTTCTGATAGACAGCTTGACTTACCGAGCCGTAAAGAAGACCACAGGAATCCATGCACAGGTACAGGCAGGTCGCAACACCTTGAATCCTCAGTTGACCTCTGGACACCGACGTTCGTTGAAATATCGCTGTAACAAATAGAAGAAACAATCGAATGATTACCTTTTGCTCATTTCACTACACTTTATGTTAAAATACTCAATACACTATACGTTATTATTAGTGGAATGACATATGCTAATGAACATAGACAAATAATTAAATGCAATTAAAAATTACTGTTATGTTAGTTCGTCAGCCACCACTAACATCATATTCAATAAGTTTACTGCGCATAATT
The DNA here is from genome assembly GCA_036983795.1 of Megachile lagopoda. Taxonomy (NCBI): domain Eukaryota; kingdom Metazoa; phylum Arthropoda; class Insecta; order Hymenoptera; family Megachilidae; genus Megachile; species Megachile lagopoda. The sequence goes on from CM072800.1 coordinate 21,696,948, forward strand.
ATGTATAATGACTGTGCATATGTTTTACATTCAGGTCATTTAAAAGATATTACAAAAAACTTGTAGTATCAAATTGTCGTTTAACTTTGGTACAGTCGATGGTGTAAATGTTAGGAAATAGCGAGAAAAGATAATAAAGTAAAAAAATCTTTCTTCACATTGAAACCATCATAATTCTTGAAATAATGGTTATTTAAAAATTCTCAAAACACCAAACAATGGTTTTAAGTCCAACTCGAATATGTAATAAGTTTCAAATTCTTTTAATTAAAATATTTGTTGAAAAAAACGTAGTAAAATATGAATGGAGATTAATTGGACTACGTATACGTAATACGCATGCGAAAGTGTAAAAAATATTTACACTTTCGCAACGAATACTTTAATCAATGCGAAGAAATACTTCAACTTATCTAGATCAAACGCGTAATTGAATGTAGCTATAAAAAATATGCCGATCTATATTTGTTTGTCGTGAATATTGCATTCTCGTAAGTCCTATTAGTGAAAGTGAAAAAACGTTACATAAAGTTGTGCCGTAAATATTTGATTGCAATGTTATAATCAAGCGTAAGCGTAGATTTATATATCAAAGTAGTATTCATGTATTTCTTACATTCTCTACTGATCAATAAATGCACAAACAACCACAGTCCAATTATAATAATTTATTAAGGGTATCTACTCCGACATAGGAGCGGGAAGAATTTAAATACGCAGTTCTATCACGGTAATAGATATTTAATTAGAGCGACGAGAAAATCCAAGTGTCCGTCTAATTTCGATTTCTCTACTTTTCGCAAATTAAGTACGGACACCTATTAAAACTCTGCCAAGAGGAACGCTTTCGTTTTTTTTCGTTATTATACTAGAAATGCTGCGTGTGCTAACAACCTGGGAGTCCATTTATCCCTGGGGGCCGGATGTAGTCTGCTTCGACTCGTTCTGGCTCGACTGCAGTGTAATCATTCCTATTTTTCGCCGCATGTAAATACAAAGTATACATAGGGCGCATTCTTGACAATCTTCCAGAGAGCGGGTCGTTCCTTGCAGTTACAAGGTATTGATTATCAGTATCAAACAACGCTAAAGAGGGAGTAATCGAACGTTCCAGTCAAAGGACGACAAGTGTAACTAATTATGTCGATAATATCGCTGAATATGTAAATACGTGAAATATAGATTTTCTGTACCTCATAAGTTTTAATGTTCGTAAGGACAGAAAACGTAGCCAATAAAATTTTCAAGGAATGCACCTTTCAGATAACAAAATTACCATTTTCATGACACATAGTTTATCAGAATGTGTACCTTTATACCTTTTACTAGAGTATACAATTTTATGAAATCCAATATGTACGTACACACTCTGTTTTGGACACTAATTCCTACATTTCAAAATGTTTCTTTGCATATTAAAGTGAACAAAACCTTATATAAAAACTACAATATTTTCCGAACTTAATATTGTTAATATTGTTGGTGTATTATTTATTTATAGAAAAACGTGAGAATCAATTATGTTGGGTTTGTATAATACCGTTAATAATGTTCTACTGAACCAGAAGAATGAGATTTGCAAATTTGAAAATTTATGTTTAAAAATTTATTTTTAAAAGGAGGAAAGTTTATTTTAGGAGGAGGAAAATTTTTAGATTTGAATGTTCGTAAATTATAAAACTTATATATTTATTTTGTTTATTTCGCGAATTGCCATAGTCGTTAAAAAAAGTGATAGGGTATTTTACCCTTCGTCACCATTTTCCCTAAAGACGCCTACTATGTACAGTAACGTACACTACACTGAGACAAAATTCTAAACATGAATTTTTATTTTACTGACTCTTTAAAAAGTTTTAGTGAATTCAAAAATTTGTTAAAAAAAATGCGTTGTCTTCCTTTGTGCCCTCTTTTAATTACTATAATTTGAATTCACAAGAATGTGGAAATTTACATGTAAGATTCAAGTCTGGTTGTATTCATGTCAGTATCTCGACATACTAATCCTGTTACTAGGATGTGTATAATCTATTAAAGAAACACAAGGAAGCTGTAAATTAAGCAGGGTGAGAAAAAGGGCGCATGTGAATGAATACATCAAATAGGAAAAAAAAGAAAATAATCAAACAAGGATAAGTTTTCAATAGCTTAAATAAGAGTATTAATTTTCACACTATTTGAGACTTTCTTTCGAACTTGGTAGTCAGTTGTTCCACTGTATTTTTTTATATTTAACTGATATAAAGATGAGGTAGATAAACATGCAAAATAATCAACCGATGTACTATTTTGGTAAATAATTATAATGCATTTAGTTTAAAAAGTAGCAAATTTAACAAAATATTGTACTTGTAATAAATACGTATAATTAAGGTTTTAAGAATTCAAAGATCTACTGCTTAATTAATATTAGGCAGTTATAATGGATATTACTGTTACTTAATTAATACTACAGATCAGTTAAACAAGTCATTTCGTTGTTTATATGTAAGTAGGTTCGAAGTAGATGTAATCGACCACAATGCATTATTAGAATTAAAAATTATGGCTGTTATATGTATTCATTCTTTGAGAGAATTTCTATACTGATTTAATGAGCAATGATAAAAATAACTTGAGGCAAATGAATCATTAAACTATTAATTTGAATTTAGGAATTTACGAATTTACGAATTTGGGAATTTGGGAATTTGGGAATTTGAGAATTTGGGAATTTGGGAATTTGGGAATTTGGGAATTTGGGAATTTGGGAATTTGGGAATTTAAGAATGTAGGAATTTAGGAATTTAGGAATTTAGGAATTTAGGAATTTAGGCATTTAAGAATTTACGAATTTGAAAGTTTGAAAATTTACAATTATAGTAAATTTTAGAGAAAAATAAAATTCAGTTATTCATATTTTTACGAAATGTCTCTGTCTTTCTTCTATTCGTATTATTACTACTGAAGTACTAATCATTTTGAAATATCTTCAATACTTAATAATCAACATAATTATTCATAAGTAAATCCATCACAAATGCAAATATTATTTATCTCTCTATTTATTGTACTTTTTAATGCTGCGTAAATGGTAATTATAATTTATAATTCATTAATCACTGTCTTTCAAGATTTCAAAAGTAAAGCATCAGTCACATTCCAATATCTTTAACGCTCTCTAACCAACAGAATTATATATAAATAAACCCTCTATAAATTTTAATATTATTTATATCTTTATTTACTGTACTACAAAGAGATATTCCGAATACATTTGAATTTTTTTGCAATTATCACTTATAAAAGAATTAAAATGAAACTTGTCCCTCTTCTATCACTTACTTATCATGCAGGATGTCTTTTTTCTGCGCTCATGCAAGCTAAAATTGAATCTATATCTTTGTATCATTTTCTGTAACAGTATCTCTTATCACGCATCTCGAATCGAAGTTGGACGCGATGTCGTTACGATTGGAATTAGAAATATGTCGGTTGAGTTTATTTACAACGCTAGTATTCTGTAAATTTTGCCAGCGCATAAACGGTACAACGTCAGTTAATCCATTTTTTTATTCGTTTCGTCGTCGTCGCTCGACCACGCGATTAAATGGAATTTTAATTTACCGTGGTCGCGTGTATGCCAAGCAACACGAGCGATCGCGCTTAAATGAAATTCGAGAATGATGCGAGTACTCGTTCAGGGGAACGAAATGTTGTCGTGAACGGCAATTTATTTATGTAGACTGACATCTTGCTGTTTCGTCGTGACGATATAAGCGAAACATATAATTTTCTCGTTTCATTCCTGTACGAGGGTTAATCAAATATACATTTTAAACATCGAAAAATGATTGAAAATATAACATGTTCGGGCGTCTTGCTGCTTTTAACATGATTGAATCGTGGAGATTACCAGTTTCACTGATATAATGAAATCAAATACTATCCAAAAGAAGTAAAAGCAGTCGCGAAAAGTTGACACGCAATTAGCGTTCACGCGTGTACACTGATGGGTAATTTGATTTTCAATTTGAAAATTTGACATTCCTATGTTTCTTAATCTCTGAACTTGAAGTTTCAAAACGAGAGATGTTTTTAATTTTTTAAATTGTATAAATTTTCAAATTTCATAGTTACTTAATTTCCACATTTGACAATTTGAAAAAAGAAAAATTTGTAAATTTACAAATCCAAATAATTACAAACAGTAGTAAATTTGTTAAGTTTCTAAATACTTAAATTTACAAATTATCAATTTTAAAAATTTCTACGTATCTAAATACCGAGATTTAATCATTGGAAAATTCGTAAAGTTTCAAACTTGCAAATTATTGGCTTTACAAATTTACAAATTCCCAGATTACAAAATTTCTGCATTATTGAATTCTTAAATTTGAAAACTGAAATTTGAAATTTGAAAGTTGGGAGATTTTTAAATATGAAATTTCTAAATTTGATAAATCCCGAATTCAAGAAATTACAAATAACAGTTGAATTTTTAACATTCTAAATTTCTACATTTTCAAGTGTCGAAATTTCTAAATATGTAAATACCTGAAGTTGGTAATTTAACAATGGAAAAACTCTTACATTTTTAAACTTATTAGTTATCTATTCTACAAATTTATGAGTCATTAGATTATATTTCTACATTTCTAAATTCTTAAATTTGGAAAATACAAAAGTTGAGATTTGTATTTATGTAAAATTGAAAAATTCGTATATTTCAAAATTTATATATTTCCAACTCTTCACCTTCCTAAATTTAAATTTAGAAATTTGCAAATTTATGAATTATTGAATTACTAACAATTTCTGAAGTAATCCTACATTTATAAAATGCTTTTGTGAATTTCTTTCTTTAAATGTCTGTAACCTAACCTAAACCTGACAATTATAAAATAGGGAAATTTGTAAATTTTCAAAATAATAACCTTTAAAAATGGTAATTTAAAAGTTTAAAAATTTTTTAATTTCTGAACTTTCAATGTTTCTTAATTAACATTAACCTTAAAGTAATATAAATTCATTTAATAAATCATGGGTGTAATACTCTTATACTTATAAACGTATCCAATCTGAACATTTTTAAGTTTCAAGCTCTAAATTTCAAATTTCTAAATTTCTAAATTAAAAAATTCTTAAATTTAAAAATTAGAAAGTTTCAGCGCTGGTACTAATTTTTTAAAATTTCTTTTCTTAAATTTTCAGATTTCTAGATTACTAAATTTAAAAATGATAAATCGTAGTAAAATGCAACGGAGCATTTAATACCGCTTTCTGCGTCTTACACCTCATTACTCTACGTACACAACGTACACCCTGGTGTCCGTAACCGCTTCATTTGCCCACTAGTGTCTTCCAATGATCTTTAATATTCCAAATTCAGGAAACACACGTTATTGTCAATTATTTCTTTAATTTCCTTTACAAACGAAAAATACTTAAACTGTCTGCCCTTCACCCAGCATTCCAATAAAATATATTTGAAGAGATACATTTTATGCACGCATATTTACATACATATTGATGCAGATACATTACGATGTATTTATCTAATACATTACGATTTTTAAAATCGCTTCCAATAATATAATAGGGAGCAAAGTTGCAAATAACCATGCATCGGATTAAATACTTCTTGTTCAAATTATCATACTAATCGCTCGCAAACAGCGTTAATTAGAAATTATGTCGCGATGCTGTCGGAGTCCCATCGTACCGCTAAGCCGTTCGAGAATCTCGATCGAGTTTTACCTAGCAAAACTTAATTAGCATAAAGTGCCGATCTCCCTTTTACATTACGACTCGAGCGATCACTTTCAGCGACCTTCTTTTTTCTTCTTCTTAATATTCGTAATCATATTCTCGCAATAGCAGAGAAACGACCGATAGAAAGGAAGAAGATGTCGTGGCAACGTCCCGATTCGATTGAAAATCTTAATTAAACGTATATCCATGATAGGAATTCAAGGAACTCGAAGAAATGGAGCTCCTCCTCTCTTTCGGAACAGCAAATTAGACTAATTTATGCCGTGAGCTTCCATTTTATACAGTTACTATCCGCTGCCGCCGTTATGGACAGGTCGGTTATCAAATTTTCGCATAACGCACCTTACCTCTCTTTCCGTAGAATAGTCGATGTTCTCGTTTCGTGCACATTTTCGCTCTTGCGCGAACTTTAATCTATCTCTTAATGTTTTAATGCGAATACTCCATTAAATCTCGTGGATTTATGATCTATTCATTGAATGATATATTGAGATATACAGGATTGAACATTTTGTCCTTTTTATTGATTTTCATCGCTCACGTTTTATCTAATACTTCTTCTCGCATGCTACAAATGAAGAGTTATAATTTTGTAGGCTGACAACTTTCGATATGACATACGACATACGATCACGAAATGGTTCTGGAATTGAAAGATTAAAGATCTTAACTTAGTTGCTGATTCATCGTAAATCTCACACATTCCGCGATAGCAGGAAATGATTAATTCGCAATTAACCAGATCTCGATACACTGTTATTGGTGTAATGTTCCCTTTTCCATGCTTGTCTCTATTTAACGAATTTCTATTTTGATTTTAATACTTATATTGTATGTTCGATGACTGCTCGAAAAGTACTTCCGCCTGTTTGAAACTATAAACACATATACACATGTTTTACGTACGTTTTCTACTCGACTTACAAGGATATAAGCATGTTTCTTTTATGAATAATTAAGGATCTCAAAAAGAAAAGGTCAAGATTTTAATACGTTAACTGTCATGTCGAAGCTGTTGAAAGTTCCGTTAGAAATTACTGTAAGATTATTGCAAACACATTATATATATATAACATATATACTCACATGCGTAGTCGAATGTTTTATACAAGTTTATAATCTACATAAGTACACTTGATAATGTTTGATATAACTGCATTTCAATATTTATAAAATTGTATTTAATATTGTGTTATACTTCTTTATTATTATCTTAATTTATTTTTGTTCTGAAATTCTATATTTCCAAAAATTAAAATTTTTAATTTCTAAGTTTCTAAATTGTTACATTTTCATATTTCCACATTCTCACATTTTCATGTTCTCACGTTCTCACATTCTCACATTCTCACATTCTAATATTTTTCACAACATAATTATTTATTTATATGATTCTACATTTTCTGAATTTAAAATTGTTTAATTTCTAAACCTCGAAATATCATAACTTTCCCATCCCAAATTCGAAAATGTCTGATTATCTTCCACAATTACAACCATTCGCTGTGCCTTTTGAAAATTTGTAACGTCTCTTTAAACACTTCTGATAGAAACATTCGTTTATTGCTAGTTTCTGATTAGTATTACTTGTGATAATTCAAAAATATATATTTTCTCAGATCTGAACGAACAATGCAGCAAAGGATTAATACTATTTGTAATTATATTTTTAATTAAAACTGATGTGAGTTAGATTTTAAAACGAATAATTTTACAACATAATTTTATGTTAAATTATGTTAAACTCTTAGTATTTTAAATACTTGTATGATTTGCTTCAAACATACCATTAAAAAATGCATTTCTTTTTATACAGTGTTCGATCACTTTTCTTTATGTAAATACATGTTACGAGATCGACAAATATACCTTTCTGCACGACAGAATGAAAAACGATCATCTACATCCTAGAACATAAATTTATGTTTCCGGTTTCCAAGCAGCACTCGCAGAAAAGCATGAATTTGTATGTCCAATTTATAGAGCGTCAATAATCTTCTGTTAGATAAAAGAGAAACGTAAAATTATAAGAATCACGGAATCTGCGAGATGCGTGGTCATTAAATTATCAGTAATTAACACAATGCGTAATCTGCTATAGTCTCCAATTTTAGGTCGTCAAACATAATTAAAAATTCAATTATGATCCATGATTACTAAAATCAAAGTCTTACATCGACATTCAACACAATATACTAACAGAATCCCTAGTATTAAAAGGAAACGTGTTTAAACGGACACATAACCCGAAAACAAAAATCTCAACATAATCGCTAGTCGAAACGTCCATTTTCACTTTTCAAACATGAAAACGAACCGCGTTCCTCTACTTTCTTTTATGCATATATTATTCAAACAAAACACATTTTTACGCCCTGTTTATATTACGGGGTGTTCAAAGCTTGAAAATCCGGATGCCTCATAGCGAACCTGAGCGCTGTTATTACTAAAATTACAGTGTGGCCAGCTCACGCGATTTTTACGAATTTTCGCCGTGATCATTCGATGATTGAGGCTTGTATCAGCTCCAGTAACAGACCAGCATTAAGGTGTCAAACGTACCGCATAAATAATCTTATCTGTGTATTCAGATCTACTTTATTTGATCCGACAAAAGTGGATTTTTGGACATCTCTGCCAACAAAAAATTCTTCCAAAATGTACCCGAAGCACAAAAAATATAACGTTTATCCGAAATATGACAAAACTGTGAAAAAGTGAGTTGAAAAGAGCGTGATGCATCTGTACGACAATTATTAAATAAAATTGTAAATAGTTATTTTTAGTAAATTGTTGAATTACATAAATGACACATATTAATAGCGGTAAAATTCTATTAATAATAGTATTGGTTTCTCAAACAATATTGTGAAGGTATTACTACAACATTAGTACCTTCTTAAAATTAGTCATTACTACTTTCGTAAAAGTAGTCATTTTTTCGAAGTCACAGTTGAATATTATTTATATCATTTTCAAATATCTACAAATTTAAAATAATACGAAGATATTTGAGAATAACGAGCAATTTTTCTCTGAATGAAAATATATTTAAAGACTTTTTACTTGATAATTTCAAATAAAACGAATCGACAGTCAACTTTGAAAAATTAACTTATACATAGTAATAATAATTAACCAATTTAGTTCTCTTATGAAAACGGTTCGAATTTTAAATGATTAATCTTTCGAACTAAAAAGCCAAGTTCAAAAATAGACTCGTAAATCTGAATAATTCTATAATCAGGAAATATCGTAAAGTATCTTCTCGGACACTTCGTAAAAATCTCTCGCTTCCACGATAAACAATTCTACGTTAAAAGTTTAAGAGGCTACTAATTGAACGCAAAGCAGTAAATTTGTAGTCAGTTCACATTTCATTGCTAACAATTTGCTGATCAATAAATCCATTGAGAAAGACGGAAACAAATTGTAACTGGTGGCAGGCCACACGTCAGAAATGAAAAATATCTCCACATCTGTTTACCACGTAACGTAAATCGTTAAATAGTAATGATTCAATAATAGACTGTTAAACAGGCATCGAGCGTCCCTCATTTCAATTCACGCCCCAATAACATTCACTTAGAACTTGTGGAATAGCGAAGTTAAAACAGTTACACGCTCCACTGATCAACCAAATGGTCGAGCAAAGTGTCTACGAACCCTTTTTCGAACATGAAGAAGAACGAATCGACTGCGAATGTTTCTTAGGGTCAGACGGAGTGTACAGAAAACTATCAAGCAATCAACTTCAATTTATGTTTCGTTACGTTCACTTTGTACTTGTATGTCGTGATTTTAAAACACGTGTAAGCCTTTATGAAAATTTGAGGCCCTAAAATTATCTAAAGTCCCTCTAGTGGTTTCAGTGCTAGAAATTGTTCGTCAAGTTTGTTACTTTTTTAGCAGATGTCTTAAAATTTTGTCATATATTATTATTATTTTCGGTTAAACTTCGTTTTGCGGCACCATTTTCTTGTTAACTGTTTATGCATAATCAGATGTATTCCTTAAATATAGACTAAATATAATGATTTTGAATGACAATGTCGTTGATTATTGACTTAATAATATTTTTAATGGTCGCAATCCAAGTACAATATCTGTTTTACTAAATAATAAAATTCACCTAATTACTATATTGAAACAAGCTATACAGTATTCAAAAATCAAACTTCAACAATGTATAACTTTTGAACCAATGCATACCGACATTGAAAATCATTTAATTTATAGGTATTGAGTACTATCACATAATACAATATATGAAATATATGTTAATAGATTAACAGCAGCAACACGCAATTAGGGGAGAAGAAGATCACAAGACGAAGAACGAAAGTAATTTCACTATAGGACGTCTTCCGCTTCGGAAGCCAACGAGTGGACGTTCAACTCGTCAAACAAGAAATGGAATGGGAGACAGAGGCCTGGCTACTCTTTCTCGATGTATCGTCTCGATAATCGCTTCCAAGTCGAGGTGACACGTCGCACGTCGTTACCAGCGAATCGCTGAGAAGCGCGTGAAACGATGCAGGGAATCAATTAGAACGCTGACGTTCGTTAACGTTGCAGGTCATTAGCGGCGACCAAGCGACAAGACGCGTGACTAATCCGCGCGAACATGAGAATGCAGCCTACAGGTAAGACTTATTTCGCGTTTGATTCAACCACGCGTTGAGTTATTAAAAGGGACGAGGTGCAAAGGGAACTAACTACAACCTGTTCTGCTATTGGTCAAACCGAACTATGCTAATGGTATGTTTAATTTGCTGATGCAAATTCGGAATTACAAAGGAGAACGTGTAAATGTGACCACTCTCTGCCCTTGAAGTGACAAGTGAATTCGAGTGTTTTTTTTTTTTAATTTTGGTCGAAGAATCACGTGGTATAATTGCCTAGTAGTAGACGGTGCTAAAAATGTTTTTATATTTAGGATTATAAAATGCGTAAATGATACCATTGTTGGAAACATACGAATGAGATCGTTTGGACATAATCATTTTTTAAGCAACATACGCAAATTTTTCAGTAAAATACAAATTATTTAATGTTGGCTTCTTTAAGTTTCTATACAAATCAGTTTTCAAATGAATATTTACAAAAAGAAATTAATATTGGACATTAAATTTGGCTTGATGTTTCCTTTATTAACCATCACGTTATTCTATAATTATATAAATAAAAATTAAAATATTCTCGTTATTATATTGTTAATTGTATGTTTTTACACATTTCTTGTATGAAATCGACGAATTTAAAAATATATATGTATTTAGTAACTTATTTTATAAAAATCTGTAATTATACCTAGCAAACACTGTAAGAAGAAAACAATCTTTAAAATAGTAAAATAAAATTGAAATTAAAATAGTAAAATATTTATAATTGCATTGTTTCAAAGTTGTGATCAACAAATCATTTTAATCATAATTTTTAATAAAATGAAATAATTGTTGATTAAATAGGACGAGATCGGTAATGGGTACATTTACCTCATATTCTTTTTTAGGTTTTCTGTCAACTCTTGAAGTAAAAAGTCATTTTTCTCATTGAGGTTAATCCCTTCAAAGTTTTTGTTCAATCCTCGCTCTCGTTAAATGTTATGGGTAACCAGTACCCCCGTGTCGGCGAACGTGTTAAAAGAATAATTATATTTAATACGAGTTCGATTTTCGTTTTCATTACTGAGTCGAATAAATTTTATCTGTCAAACACCGACGATCAAAGTGGAAAATCATACGTTTCTCCGTATCAATTACAGGCTGCCTAAAAACTACTAAATCCTAATTATCCCTTTTCACGCGCACGCACCGCTTAATTAAAGCGTAGCCGACGAGATTATGAAGGCAACATTATAAATGAAGTTTCGAGGATTAAATAATCTTAGTTGTAAATTTCCTTATGCTAATCCTGGGATTCTTTTATAGCTACTCGCGGTCTGGATAAAGTAGATTAAAGACTCGAATCTTTTAAGGAACCGATTTGACGCGGGATTTGGGCAGATTATTATAAACGTCTCTCACGCCGTTCAAGTAAAAAGGTGATAATCAATGTGTCGTACTGGAACATCATAAATCGATCGATTCAAATCTCGCGTTTCTCCACTCGAGCTACCTCGGGATAATCGGTTCTTAGGGTCCGTGTTATCGAAACTTTTTCACACGTTCTTGGACAGTATTTCAAAATCCTTTGATTTATTGACAAATTATTCTGTTTGAAAGAATCATTAATGGGCTGTGAAAAGATCATTACCTAAATATCGCCTGTTCAAGAGATTTAATTAACCGATTAACATATTATCCCAGAATTTGTTTATCAACAGGAAGTCGTTTCTCTCCTCTATTTGAAATTTTATATATTTATATTTTCTTTCTAATAAAAATATATTGTTACGTTTAAATGTAGATATTTTTTAGCAGATATACTAATAATAGTATAATAATAGTAATATATGTCTGTGTAATAAATTGTACTAATAATAATTGCAAAAACTTATTTACCATTTTTTCTGGGTTAACTTACACTATCATATTCCATTTTTAATATTGCGGTTATAAAAAGCAAATTTCAGGATTTTTTTAATAATTTTTTTCGCTATAATTTCCTCTTTTACTCAAATCCTATTTTACAAAATTCAGTTTAATAGTTCCTTGTTTTCACCAAATACAATCCAAACATTATCACTTCCTTTTTATTTATTTCACTCATGAAACAACAACACTGAAATTATAATGTATTAAAACATTGTATTAAAATATTACTTAATACAAAATTTAATATAAATTGACTATACCTTCACCTCTCGTTTAATTTTTTAAATATACTGCGCGAAGGCATACGTTTCATTATTTCATTACATTCTAAATATTGAACTGAACAAACTGAAAACACATAAGTGAAATAAAAAAGATAACAGGAAAACTAAATTGCACATATTCCAGGTATGCACCGTGAGCAGACAGAACAAGTTGTGCTAAAAAAAGTCGATGTAGGATAAAGTATTTGTTTAAATCAAAACAATTTAAAACATAAAACTCTAATGCGTGTATTGAATCTCGGTAAAGTATCTGATAACGATCATATTATCAGTTAAAACTGGTTCAAGCTAAAACGTACGTTGTCAAAGATATAAGAGGAGCCATTCTTGTAACATGTCAACCATTTTCTAGTTCTCCCTGCAATGGAATCTTGTTCGCGAACAGAGTAAGTAGGTACTTATGTACTTCAAAGCGCTTGGTAGGCGGTACAACTTTAATTGAACTTGTTATAACGGAAAGTTATACAAATGTTCGTATTTATCAACTTTCCATTCAACAATTTCTACTTTAGAATAAGAAATGAGATGTTATATAGAACAATTTCAGAGAATTACGAGTTTTGAAATGTAATGAACAGAAATTAATATTCAAGATTTTCTAGTTTTAAATGTGATATAAATAGTATGAATTTAGTAGACAATTTAATGTATTAAAAATATTACTACTTCTAAATCCAATTGTTTTATAGATTGTTTAACCGTTGTATATCGTTTCTGCATTTAAATGTCATATTTTGCGCGGACAATGTGGTATATTTAATAATATACCTAATTATAGTATAATTAAAAAAAAGTGTGGGTTGGTGTCAAATTTACTCGAAAAAGTTCAAGTGCAAACAGTTAATTGACCTATCTTATTTGCAAAATTTTTATTAATAAAAGTGGAAATAGTAGCGATTTCGCTTTCCGATCGCGTTGGAAATCAGAACTGAATGAATTTATAATTATTATGGTTAGAGAAGTATATGCATGCTATAAAGAACACAGATTTGTTCGAAACAACCCAATATTTTGCGTTATTATAATATATGAAATCGGCGAAATGTTATATCACGGATTTATGAGAATATTATAAGAAAATTGTTGCGCGAGGGCTGTAATTTCATGGGTGCTTTTAGAACTTGCACCATTCACGACCGGTAGATGTTCCGACTTTTATACTATTCAAAAACGAAACTACATAATTACTGAAAAATACCATTAATGTTTATAATTTTATATGATTATGCTTCGCTCTTGGAAGCTATTAAAAATATATAATCATTTAAAGCAGTAAAAAGGATAATTCTCGTCGCTTAGAAGTTGAAAATTATATTCAGTTTTTGCGCCAATCTGAAAGTGTTCGAGCAAATACAAATAAATGAATGAAAAGTTTTAGAAAATATAACATCTATATATTGGGTCAGTATTTTTTATAAATTTTGAAATAATAAAAATGACACATATTTTACTATTTAAATCGGTAATAAATTTTCCTTTATTATTTGCTCTCAACACTTGTTATATAATATGTGACACTTATGTAATACTTGTGACACTTCTTAATTTGCACAAATTTATGGACTGTCACACTATCGTTCATAAGTTTAAATACATACTACAGATATGTATTATTACTACAACAATATGTATATTAATAATCATCGCATATTCGATAATTTTAAGTAACATTTTAATTTACAGTACAATTAATTTTTTAAATGAATTATAAAGTGATGAGATCAAATTTTTGAGCTGTAACATACGTATATACGCATAAAAAATATGACGTGTTCAGAGCAAATTCTTTTACCTGAATCATCTTCTGATGGCGTAAAAACATAATAGATAAAATTATGAAAATATCTAGTGGTAAAGTGATCGTATGGAAAAAGCCACACGGCTATTTGGGGGTACTTCACACTTTACCAACCGGAAGCCACTTAACACATTGTCTGCCACGCAGGTGAAAGAAAGGAAAAGAAAAAAATAAATCTTTTGGACAGGTTTACTATTGTACGCATGTAGCAGGTGTAAAGATAACAATATATTTCATTTGATATCTCATACATCGTCTGTCCGAAATAACGACAAAGTTTCTTTCAAGCACATTTCCGTCCTTTGTACATCATTATAAACGATTAAAATACACAATTAAAAATTTGTAGCATCAAAGAAATACATTAAATATTATTTAAATTCGAATAAAAATTAATTGTTATTTCCTATTAATCAGTTTAACTGAAAATATTTTTATTTTTTATTTCAAATACTATTTTATTGAAATATGTATAGGAACTTTTGTTATAATCTAAGAATGAAATTAAAAGAAAGAAGCTTTAAAATTCGAAGTAATATTAATATTTTTAGGTTGATAACTTTTCTGACTTATGTTGTATCTTGCTTTAAAATTATTCGAATTCTACCTTACTAGAATCTTAGATAATAAATATAGTATTATTATATAAATATAATAATAAATACAGTGATAATATGAGAAAAAAAACATTGATATACATTTTATATAAAAATATAATAAATTTTATATTTTTTATATTATTTCTTAAAATAAACTTATAAATAAAATAAGATAAAATGAAATGTTTGATTTGCAAAAACAGTATTTGTATTTTTTCGTCGGTAATTAATTCTTAGGTATTAAACATAACAGTATGCACATACGTATTTAACAAATCGTATAACTAACGTATTAAACTAATAAAAAGTAAATTAAAAGGAGGAATTAACATTGAAAAAAAAAAATAACAAGAAAACAGGAAATATTTGAATAGGAAGAAAATATTATTTAATAAAGTTGTTTCGTTTGATGGATCTGAAATTTAATTAAACTTGTTGAATAAAATTAAAATGTAATAAAAATGTAAAGTTCTATAATAAAACTACAGAACAAAATTTTAAACATTATTTATTCTAAGCTTTATACTGTCTTTTGTATTGATTTCTTTTATATAAAAACATATCTGTAATCAAAATATTGGTAGTCCTAACTTTGCACATGTGACAACAAAAAATGGCGGTTAGATACATCGTTGTTATATTTATATATTAAATATATAAAATATTATGTAAATGAAATATTATTTACAATCCACTTAAATTAGTCTTAAAGTATAAATGTATAGGAAGAAATAGGAAATTTAAATTTGGAGACGAAACTATTGTAAACGAAATTATTGCAGTTATAGCTTATCATTTAGTGCACGATTGGTTTTATAACGAGCTAATCCTTATAATGAATAATAAATCTCAAAACCCATAGAGATAATCGTATCGTAAACGCAATGTCTCAATACTATTATCCAATACTGAAAGATCAATATATTCTACGAGCATAGGTCGTGATCGTCACATTGGATCACAATTCGCGTGCAAACGTTACTCGGTAATAATGAGCCGACAAATTACCACTTTCCCGGATCGCTGTACGTAAACGTTGCCGATAACATGCAAAAAAATGCGAGGCGAATCGGTGACGATCGGTCAGCAATAATTTTCAGGTAGGAAACGATATATCGTCCCTCGATGTTTCAACGATTAAACATTGCCTCCTTGCGAGATGCACGGTGTATCATCGCGGGGAATTAAAAACGAGAAAAGGAAAGTATAAGAAGTGGAAGAAGGAAAAAAAAGGAAGAGCACAAGGAAAAGGGGAAAGAATGTACGTGTCGTAAAGCAGTCGTCGATCACTACCGGGAAAAAGAAACAAACCGCTAAGAAGGAAGACGAAGAAGGTGGTAAAGGTGGTCGCATAAAGTGTGCACGAAGTTGTAAAGATGCGAAAAAACGAAAGGAGAAAAAAGTGCTGCGATATCAAGGATTGCGATCGATTCCTCGTTCGTTGATACAGTTACGATCATGTCTCGTGGTAGCAGCTGATATTCGTAATATGCCATCAACCGGGTTTCATTTAGTAATTTACCAGCGATTCTGGTACCAATAATCGTGTCGATGAATATTGCATGACAAGAAATTTCGTCGACTTTTTGTCATGGTGGGCACGGTTCAGACACCGGTTAACTGATGCCATACTTCTGATCAGTTTCATTAAGATTGCTGCGTTTATGGTTAAAATTGACCGACCGATTAACCATTAGGTCGCCTGCGTAGGTAGTCCCATTGAATTACATCAATCATCGAATGACGGAGATGTGTATGGAAAAAGCACAGTGTTGATATAATTCGAAAAATAAAGCGTTTTTATTTGTAAGGACGTTGTAGCGGAAATAAGAGCTATTCAATATTATTAGCATAGTCTTCTAAGGTGAATGATTTAAATTTGCTGGCGAGTGGCAGCATTAAATTGTAATTGGCCCAAGCTGTTTAAAGTGAATACTTAATTACATAATAAGACTAGGCAAATTTATAAGTTGTATTTCCTAAAGTGTTTAACCTATAATCATTTTTTAATCATTTTAAAGTATGTAAAATAAAATATATAGTCTTTTGTTTAAATAATAAATAATACTGATTGTATACAATTTTCTGCATTAATTATATTATTCTCTTCTTGGTACATCGAAGTAAATATGTAAAAATTTTAGGTACAAGTACGTGTAAATATATTCTACTCTGACGAATATGCTTTATATAAAAATGTTTAAAACTTACAAATACGTTGCTATTTGTGAATAATACTCGAAATCTTTAGACTTTGCATAAAGATTGTATTTATCTTTGCAAATACCTTATACGAGTTTCTGAATTTACTGCATCATCGCTTAAAAAAACAATAATGAGACGATATAGTCATACTTTCACTTTGACAAATTTTTCATTATTTTCATAAAAAATGACGATTACATTTTTCTCCTTAGAATTTTAAAACTTTCATTGTGGTAAAAGTTAAAAATTTGCGATTTTGCAATAATTCTTTATTCGATAGTAATATATAGTTACAAATCAAAAACTGTGTTATTCGAACATTTTTGTGTCTCTAATCAATTTCAATAATCGAGGTTTTATTGTACTTCTTCGATTTAACAAGTCATCGCGTGAATTGTTTCAACTCGTGCGTCACGTTGGTGTTACTTTCTCGTGAAAGAGAATTTTTGTTCCTCGTGCGACCATTCTTAGAACACAGCGAAATCACTCGATCGCAACCAACCAAGGTCGCTCATTGTCACGTAATACATATTCGTCTGGTTGAATCGAACTACGTGAATCCAGTCACGCACGACACGATCGTTTTGAACGAGCGACAAATCGCACAACGATGCCCCGACATTTGAACTTGCTTTGCCACGTATCATTTGAACTCAACCTCAAAACTTAGTTCACGTTGATAGAATAAATGGTTTAGTACAACAGCATAAGTAACCTAGTCTTGTATCTTATACTTGATAGCTTTAGTTACTCTGCAAATACCTTTTATAGAAAATAGACTTTTAATAATTATAAGTACGTCGATTTTAACGAAAGTCCACCATGTTCTTTTTCCCTTAGTGATTGTTGAAACGATTAATCGTACTCGAGACGAATTTTTTTAACATTTACAAGGAATTTTACGACTTGCTCAATACCTTAGTCGTTACAAATTTTGCGTCTAGATGGAGTAGATACTTTCTTAGGGAACAGTATCTGTATAAAAATTGTAACTGTGATTGTAATGTAACGATTACATCATTCTAATCAGAAAACCTCAAGATTCCTCTTGTATATTATATAAAGACGAATTAATGAATTTACCTGAATATACAACTTAATAAAACTTGTGCCAAAATGAGATAAATCTCATTAACTGTTGAATGTTTTAACACTACTTTGATTTTTTTTGTATGAAAAATATTATGAAGAGCGGATTTATGTGGACGAAATATATTACAAAAATTGAATACAAATTCTGTATTTCTTTATGTAAAAAAGCATACTTTTAGAACTTATATAAAGCCTTTGAAAGTATTAGGAAATCAACGATTTAAAAAATTTTTTAGATTTTTGTGTTAAATATATCATTTTTAAATTTAGGTTAGAAATCTGTACAGATAGATCAAATTTCTTTGTTATACCTTTCTATAATTATATAATACTAGTTTTAGATAGTATACTATTAAAACTAGCAATATTAAGATTTTGTTATAGTTTTTTTATTAAATCAAAATAATATTCGACTCTTAAGTCTAAGTTCAGGAACTGAATATTCTGTATTTTACCAATTTATTTTCCTCATTTATTACGTTTGAAATCAAGCGAATGACATAAATTGAATTGCTTTTCTGTTACACTAAATTACTTATATTTATTATCCGGTCTTACGAAACCTGTTCTTGTCGAATTAAAAAATGGTTATTGATTGTACAGATCGTTTCATTTAATTTTTTTTTCATTTGAAACACAATATTACGCAAATGTTTGTCCGTGTGAAAGCAAATACAGGTTCTGCAAACATGAGAAAAAACGTTACAGCAAGTTTTGACTGGTTCGCAAAGATTTGTGTGTTCAGAGCAAACAAATTATTACCACTACTGTTATTAGTACAGCTACAATTGCAACATTTAACATAGCTGATATTACTACTTGTAAACATATTACAAGATGTACAATATTCTTTGAAAACTTCCACTTACCACAGAATTCTGAATCACTGTTTCATCAAAAACGGTTTTGAAATTGTTCCTCATGACTTGCAACATTTGTTATTTCATGAATAACTTTTTTTTTAATTCAATTTTCATTTTAATTAATATTGTACTATTAGTAGCATTTATTGCTTAGGGTTTGTCGAGGATTTTTTTTCTCTATTTCCATAATTCATAAATTTTCAATTTTCTGAATTTCTGAATTTCTACATTTCTACATTTCCAAGTATCTAAATTCTCGATTTTAATAATTTTAAAATCACATAATTCTCAACTTTTCAAATTTTCAAATTCCCAAACTCCCAAATTTCTAAATTCCCAATTTTTCAAATTTGCAAATCTTCAAATTCTCAAATTTCTAAATCCTCAATTTTGGAAATTTCCAAATCCCCAGATTTTCAAGTTTCTGAATCCTTGATTTTCCAAATTTTCAAAATTCTGAATTTTCACACACCCAAGTTCTGATATTTCTGAATTCTTAAATTTTCAAATTGCGAAAACTCAAAATTTTCATATTTCTAATTCTCAATTTTCCAAATTTCTGAATCTTTTCCTACTAAAAATTTGTTGCATTTCCATGTATAAAGTTACTTTTATTAATTTTTATAGAAAGACAAGTGCTACATTACTTCAAGTGCTACATTTATCAGTTTTATTGCCTCAAAAACTTATGTTTCTCTGGTGAGTATTAAAATCTGCATCGGAGACATGGGATAATGTAATCATCAATATCTTTCTCTGTAGAATATCGATAAAGTAATTGAGCACATTCTTGCCACTTATATTTCATTAATTTTTCGCTTCAGACATGTAAGCGACATGTAAGACATATTTATATCAGAAATAATAATAATATTCAACAAATTTTTATGCAATAAAGAGAAAACGTAGAAACTAAAGTTGCGGATTGTATTTCTCCCAGAAAGGTTTTTAATTATTGACATGTATAATTTATGCTCAATTTGAATTACGCCTTTGCGTAGCTCGAATGTTTAATTAGACACCACTTGATTAAAATCGACCTTGCCATGGATATGTCGAAGGAATAACGTTGAATGAACACGATCAAGTTACATTGTAATCTCCTGGAATATTATCGAAATTAAACTGCAACTAATAAACGTTCACAGGACGGAAGATTTAAAATTATATCATGAAGCGTAGCAAACGTTACGCCGTTCATGCAAATATTTTTGTACGAACACCGTCGTTGTAGGATAAGGGAAACTTCGATTAAGATTTCTTGTAAATTTCTTGTAAAGATTTCTTGTAAAGAGGGAAAGAAGATGAGGGTAGAGCGGAGGGAATACGCGTGGCATAGTTGATATTTTACAGCAAAAACCAGCTCGCATGAAACTGATTCAGCCTTGACTTTTAAATTATTTATTCTTTCGTGTCGACCTTGTTTATTTTTATCTTATTATTATTATCATTATATTATTACGATTTGAGCATGCTCGGCGTACGAACATTTCCTTTTCGCATTACGATAAATTACACAAGCTCTTCAACGCTTCGTCCTCTTTTTTTCGTTTCGTGCTGCACTTTGATATACCTAACTTTGCTTCTATACATTATGTTTCGAAATTTAGTAATTTTATGATTACTTTTCTGTTAATACTGATTATTATTACTATTTTTTCGTATTAATAGATGATTAGTATTATTTATCATATTAATAGACGATTTTTATTATTTTATCATATTAATAGATGATTATTATTACATTATCACGATACTACATTATTGTTATTTTATCATATGTTACTACGGACAAGAATTTTACAAAACTCACTATAAAAATACATTGGTTTTTGGAAACCTAATTAACATTGGTGTTTATCGTGAGTATTAACTCATCCTTAAGGTTATTTTAATAGTAGAAGTACCGTGAATTAAGAAGCTATAACTATCAAAACCAGTCAAAGTGATTTGACTTTTAAATGTATGTAATAATAGATTATTTTTGTATTTATTGGTTCATTGCTTTCTTACAAAATAAATTCGTGTTATGTAGTACGTTTTCATCATCATCGCGAAGAAATGTAGTATGAAATAAGAATTTTCGAATAAAATTATAAAACTGATTATTTTTACTGGTGTAGTAGTTTTAGATGTCGATCGTATAAAAATAATTTTAATATTGTAGAATGTATGCAATACAACTAAATACAAGAAAGATGGGAGCAGTAGCACAAAGGGAATACTTTTATTTGGAATGAGATATAAAATTAATCAACTTCTAATTAATCGTATTAGAAAGATATTTGACTATAGGTACAAACAACACTATTATACTGTATTTTTATATGTATACAGTCTGTTTTCTTTTGTTTTCAAAAAGTATATTTTGTCATTTTCAGAAATTGATTGTACTGGAAGAATTATTAATATTTATGAGATAGTGTAAAGACTATTTTACTATTTTTTTAATTACTATTTCTTTAGGTACATTACTACAGACTTTTCGCTATGTAATATATGTAATTTGGTCAATTATAACCTTTTCATATATATAAGAAATATATTCCCTATATAATAAACAATCATTCTTTTAAATTACTGATTTATTGAAAATATCGTATAAGAATTACAAATTAAACGAATATTTACAACATTGTTATTATTATATTTATTTAATTTCAATAATTATTTCATGAACTTTTCTAATACATGATTAACTTGGAGTAGAAAACTCAATAAGAAATTATTACAACTCTTAATTTTGTAAGATTTCAATGTTCTGTTAAAATCCTTTTCAAGCCTTATCATACTTACATTATTACATTATTGTAATTGGTAATTTCTTTCTTAAACTTTAATGACTGATATTCGAAGTGTTTTATTTAACGTGAAGTTATGTAGTTGATAATAGGAAAACGTATATTTGGATAACTTACGAAGTAATAACATCTAAAATATCATTATCTAGATTGATTCTATAGTTTCTCTCGAATCTCACATTTCAAAAGTAGTAATTTTCCTAGAAGCATACGGCTTTCTAGCATTATGCTAGATTAGTTGCGGCGAGTATACAATTTCAAAAGAAAATCGTGTTCTATGCAGAGATAAATTTATTTTATCTCGAATGAGTCTTGACTTTTCATTTTAGTACATTAGTAAACAGATGCACTGTGTTAATAATTATTTTTTATGTTAAATCGAAGCGGAGTATTAAAAAAATGAATTTTTTAAATTAAAATTTTTCGAACTCATACTAATATTCAAACATTTCTTTAAAATCCGATAATCCTAAATTTCAATTTCAGAGAACAATTAAGCATATACATAAATAAATTTATTCAAAATCAGTATAAATGATCATTGATATTTAAAAATATTTTCTTTACAAATTTCTTTGCCATCAAGATATACAGTATCAAAAACCATATAACTTTGAATTCACATTTTTCTAATAGCTTGTATCATTTCATTAATATTTACGATAATATGAAAACTCACAATATACATATTTAAGAATGTACTTTCATCCTCAATACTATTTCGGCATAAAAATAAAACGTATTATTTATTATTAATACATAGCTAGTTAATTATATACTATTTGTTATTAACATCACTTGAAGTATACATATTTCAATAAAGTTTCAAATTTTCTAAATTTTCAAAGTGTCGATATTTCACCATTAGTCAGTGCGACGTAAACAACCAAACAAATAAACTGTGTATAATATCTTCCTAATTAATTTAAAGTATATGCGTCAGCATTGAATCTCGTGGTGCACCATACGACCAAATTGACGAAATAAAGGTAGACAGGAGTTCAAGTTGCTCATGTTTCAGACTTCCCCACAATGCACTATGTTTCTCCTGTTCCTACTAGAGTTGAATTCGAGATCGGTACCGATGAAAGAACGAATCGTAGGATTTATTACGTAGCTGGATAAAATTTATGCCCATCTGATTAAATTCCAAACGTCGAGCGCGCTTTAGTCCCGAGGAATATCTACGGGCAAATTAGCGCCGGTCTTGGTTCAAGTTAAACGGAAACTAAAAACTTTAACGAGGACAAATAACTGAAATGGTGATATATTGCGGTTAGACACGTTACTCATCTCGTCGCGTTAAATCCTTGTCTCCGACAGCTAGTTTACCTCTCCTATTTCGGGAGATTGAATGACGCGATTCGAAATCGTTGAGAGATGAAAATAACGATTTATGTACATGTACACAATTCATTTATATACACTTGTATACTGTACACTATAATACTGCACAATTAGTGAAATTTTGCTATATGGTTTTAGGCGAGGATATAGGAACCGCAGGAAATATAAAAGAACATAACTGTACGATTGAAAATTTCAAAGTGTTTCTAAACGTTTGAATTTGTAAATTCCAAAGTTCATCAATTCAACAATTTTTTAATTTAGACATTTGAAAAAACATAAATTTTTGAATTTTTAAATGTTTAAATCCCTGAATTCTTAAATTTCTGAATTTTTAAATTCCTAATTTCATAACTTCCTAACTTTCTAACGTCTTAACATCCTAAATTCCTATAGTTTTAAATTTCTAAATCCCTAAACTCCTACATTCCCAAATTCCTAAATGCCTAATTGCCTAAGTGCCTAAATTTCTAATTTCCTAAATTCCAAACATCCTATATTCCTACAGTCCTAAATTTCTAAATCCCTAACCTCCTATACTCCCAGATTCCTAAATGCCTAATTGCCTAAATGCCTAAATTTCTAACTTCCTAAATCTCAAAGTCACTAAATTCCTAAATTCCTAATTCTCAATTTAAATTCAAAATTGTACGCATACTAAAAATGAAATTTAACAAATTCTTAAAATCAGTACATTCAGCACACGCTTCCAAAAATTATTAGAAATAATTAGAAATTTTTTAATCAATGCAAATGCTTAAAAATCGATATCCGCTGCACTAACAAAAACGGAAACAAAGAGAATTTATTTTCAATTATTTCGGTAAAAATTTGTATTTTTTCACACCACCGAATGCAACGAAAAACGAGTCTTCCGTTTCACGACTTCTGCCGCATACTAATATTTCCCTAAAATTGTTTGAGGAGAAAACAGTGTGCCAAGTCGGCAAACTCTCAAAGCGTGTCAATACCGAAAAAGAACGGTGGAACAACATACAAAAGACAATGTGTGCGATGAAGAAGGAAGTTGGAACAGGTGGAAAATTCTCGAGACATCCGTACTGCTGACGGGGTTCGTTTATTTTCCATGCAGCCCGATTTGTTGGCGGTATGCACCGAGAAATTCTTGATATCATTCACATCCTCCAGATATATCCAAGTCACGTATATTTTAAGAACTTTCTAACGTCGTAGCTTTGTAAAGTCCTGTGAACTTCGATCATAATCAAACAGTCAAAAGATTCAACTCCTGTATATGTTCAAAAGCGATAGCAATGTAAATTGTTCCTCTTTCTACTAAATATTAATACAGCATTGCGCACATTCATCGATTAATTTTAATTCACTGTTAACATTAATTTGATCTATTTGACATGTTATGGATTATAGATGTATTAATGTATCGTGAATTGTGCATGAAAATTATCTGCAATCACTGACAAAATTATCTGTATTTATTTGATTAAATGCATTATGAAGATTTTATTTCTTTTACTTGAAAAATATTCTTTCGAAGAAAGAAATTATTGGATAACAGGTATTGATTTTAAGAGTATATTCATGTAGCAGTACTTTTTAATCCGTTAATTTAAAATTTTCTAAGCAATTGCGTCATTCAAACCTAATTAATTATTACTACAATATTAAACAATGAAGGTTAAAATATTAAGTATGATTTGCATTTAACGATGTTTGAATATGCAGATTATAATTAGAATTGAGCACAAAATTTAATTGGCGGAAATACCAATTTGATTTGTCACATTTGAACTGCAGTGTGCGTTACGAGTGTGAAACGATATTGTACAGCTAAGGAATAATTAATATATGATTGTGCAAACGGAATTAAAGGCTCCGTAATTGAAACACATACACTATTACTATTATTCTAACATTTTAATTGGATAGAATTTATGTAAAACGTTTATTTAAAAGATTAATAAACCAATGGAGAATTTATTTGATATGATACAAGTGATTCGAAAATAATTTTTAAATAATTTAAGTTTATATTATAGAAATATGTAAATTTTTCACTACTGTCAAAATATGATCATTTTATTAAGTTCTTTTCTTTTTAGAATTAATGTGGAATGTAATGAAAACGATGCATGCAAAAGCACTTACTTTATGCATTTGAATAATAATGTATATAATTATTTAGTATGTTTATGAAGGTAACATAGATGTTACTTAAAAATAAAAGCATAATGTAATGAAATATTTGATTGGTTTTGAAAAGTAAATTATTATAATATTACAGTTAAATCGTAATTGTTATTAGTATTATATGCGCCTGGGAAATTGGCACTCGGAAGCAACGTGGATATATTGATTCGTCTGCCAACATATAAAAAATGCACAGTATATGTATATGAAATTATTATTGTATCACTATATGTCCAGCTACCCTAACTTCAATTAGAAATATTCACTTCCAATAAAATAAATAAATTAATACTATTTTTTTATCTCGTAGGAGAATACGTAAATATTATCTTATTATTATTATACTGAAAACTAAATTATTATTGCTATATTACTATATCTTAGCGAGCTTAAATAATGCCCGAATTTATTCATTTCTAATTTGTTATCGTAACAAATAAATATTATATTGTTATTTTTATACTATTAAATTATTATTAGTGTAATATTATTACTGTATTAATATATTTCACTCTACTGATACGTTTATGTTTCTGATCATGTCCTGATTAGGTGAACAGATATGTCCATCTTTAATGCAAATGGGTCAATGAAATCTCCATTATCTTTTATAAAAATGGTTAAACGTTATAGTTTTTTAAAAAATAGTAACAAACATCTTAAAATTATTATCAAGGAAAATGAAGATCTGTAATTTATTCGAAATCATCTGCACCACAATATCGATAATAAAATAATATAATAATGTCATATAATATCTTAACAAGTATAATTACATTTTACTGTATGATTGTAATTAGCAATATTATTATACATTATGATTATTTCTTACTACATATATTATTAATTTATTATCATATTATTAAAATATTTGAAATAATTGCAATCGAAACTCCACCTTCCCTATTCAATTTCAAACCAAATTGATCTGAAGCTAAAACGTACAGTCATAATTAAAAACTTTTATCAAACTCTCGTTCAAAATAATTGAAAATCATATTTTTATTAATCCAAATTTTGATTATAATCCAACGTTTAAATAAAGCAGTTAATTATGTTGTTATACGCGTTCAAGTCACCACTTTGTAAAAAATGGTCACCAATTAACCGTGCAAGTATTCTAATTACCCTGTCCGTGCAACTTTCATCGAGTACTTCTTCGGTTAAATTAAATCGAGCAACGAAAGCCTGTATGATTCAAGGAGATCGTTGAAAAGAAGCTGCACGTGTTGCATCGAAATAAATTACGAGTACATTTCGCGATGCGGGCAAATGAGTTACGAGTGTCACGTAGAGGCCACTAACCCGTGGTTATGTCACGAAGAGAAGCTTCTTCGTAGCCTGGCTGGTGTCCTCGTGGCGCTGAAAATAGAAGCCTGTTGACTGTGTCGAGAGCACCACAATAAACCGTCTTCCCCTTAAGCGTTTAACCCTTTAAACGTGCCTCCCCTTCCAGAAGCGCATTTACATTTCCGGTTTAAAGTGATTATTGCTCATGCATTATTCTCGTTTTTACCCCGCCAGCGGACGAGACACCTATACATGGTTCGACCAAGTAATAAAAGCGGACACCACGTAATTACTTATACAAAAATAAAAACAAAATATCGAAATTTTTTAATTTTCTGCTGGATTTTCAAGAAAATCAGGTTTGAATACTCACTGCGTTCCTGTGCTGTTATGGCAGTTTTGTTTTCTGACGAGCGACGTAAACACGTATTGTGCACCACAATATCTTAGCCGAAATGTGCGAAAATTTTTAAGTGGTAATTATGGTTATCAATAGGGCTTGGAGTAACGTCTGACCTTCAAAGTTCGTAGATCTTGCATGCGTGTACTTTTACTTGTGGCAGTACGTTAAAGTAAAAGTGTACGGTAATGATATCAAAAGTGAGATTCACTTAGTGCAAGCAATTAATTACGCTCTTAAGGAACTGAAAAGTCAAAACACGTTATCGACGGAACGCGCTTCTGTAATTACAGTCTAGCTATGCGTCCGATAATGGGGACAACAATTTCAACAATTTTGCTACTGTAAAAGTAAAATTCTCTTCATTGAGTATCTTTTTCGTGTATTTATCTCAAGCCCATAGCATTTACGTGCTCTGTTTTCTACAAGCATAGTTGTTTACCTCGCTCGACACAAGATAGCAAAGAAACGATTTTCCAACTTGATTTTCTCGAAAACCAAGCAGATAATTAACGGACTTTATTTCATATTTTATTTTCATTTTTCCATAAGGAATTACAGAATTTTTAATATTATTCGTACCCTGAATACTTTTGCTTCTATTTAAACATTTTATTTTATTTATAGACTTTATCTATTTGTGATAAAGTACCCAATTATTGGCACTTTAAACAAAACGCTTTATAATACAATTGCTATAGAATATGTACTATAAAACTTGAAGATTGTTTTCTTTGGTTAGTACTGTTTTTTAAGACTATTTTGAAAATGCTTTCCCTACAATCAATTTGTGTAGAAATGTGCATACAAATCCTTAAAAATTGAAATACAACGCTAGTAACTGGCTTACGTATTATTTCAGTTATTTGGATGTGATTTTTGTATCGACATGTTTGTTAGTGGTTCTTTGTCATAAATAATAAGCAAAAAGAGAAAAACAAGCAAAATTTATGAGATAAAAAATGTAAGTGTAAATAAAGGATTTAACTGTTGTATCTCTTATCCTATTTACGTTAGAATCAACATTAAAATAAACAAATGACGTTATTACTATATTTCATAATTTTGTAATATGCTATTAAATATATATGTATTAAATAAATGTATTTTTAGTTAGAAACGATAAGAAACATTAAATCAGCATTTGTTTTGTGTTACTTTATACAGGAAAGCCTAATAAATTCTCCTGATATACAAAGTCTACTACTAAAGAAATTTAACGTTTTCAACCGTTTATACGTTAATCCGCAATTCGTATATATATTTATTATTCAAACATTTAATAAATGAAATAATTGACGACTAAAATATTAACATACTGATATTAAAAATATTAAAAGATTATTTTCAAACGGCCACATTATGTTTTTAACAGAGTTGGCGTTTATTCAAATAATCTTCAAATAAAACAAAATAATTTTATAATAATAAGTAACTTCTTATATGAGTACATAATAAGGGCATCATTCAAATTAATTGTCCATCATTGTTCGAATAAACATTTAAATAAATATCTTCGTAAATATCACCATTTTTGGTCATTAACATAGTAGCGATACTATTCAAAATTTCTCCTCATCTTCATTAGATTAATTGTTTATTTAATTACATTAAGTATAAAATGACGGTCACCAGTAACACTTATGACTGTCAATGTGTTAACAGTTTCCTCATGTTTCTTTCTGGTTATTATTCGAATATGTTTTGTTAAAATATCCTTGAATCAATCGTGAAACCTCATTTCCACAGAACATCTTTAACCAGCGTCAACGTGAAAAGAATAGAAATAAAGTGCTTAACAGGAATACTAGCTTCCAAGTACATGCCTCAGCTTCCAAATCGGATAAAGACCTCTTTCATCGACAATTCCGAAGACGGAACTAAACGAAAGCTGGAAGAACGCCAACGATCACGGTTCAAAGGAACAAATTGAGTCTTCGTGCTAGAAATTCTAACAATCCTCTTCAAATTGTGGACTCAAACAGAAATGCATGAAAAATAGCTGAAATAGGAATCTCTGTCCTTACTCCATCATATTATTTTAGTAATAGTGAAATTTCATTTGTGAACAGAAATATTTTCTAAAATTCAAAGGAACGTGTTAATTTAAGTTCAAAATTTAAGTCAAACAATTCAATTTAAGTTCGAAACATTTAGCATATTTACGTGAAACCATTAGTCTACTTTTCTTACAAAAATTGATAATATAAAAATATATCGAAGTACTAAACTTAACTGAAAATAAGTTTGATACAAATGATCTGTTCATTTCTTTTTATAAAAACTAACAACTTATTAACAAACTTATTGAGCATTAGGTCGTGACATATGGACAAATGGACGATTTAAAAAAAATTGTAAATCTGACAAGATTTGATAACATGAAAGTATCGCAAAAATATATTATATCGATGAAAATGACTGTATAAATGTTTAATTGATATTTTAAATACAAAATGACTGATTATAACAAGTAGTGAACGATTTCAGATCTGCTAACTTATGTCATAGTTTGATTGAAAATTATTGTAAAGATTTCACAAATCTGAAGCATAATATTGAAAATGATCGTATAAATCTTTAGTCAACGTTCTTAATACAAAGATTGTTAAATAACACATTATACAGAGCACAATATAAAACATAAATTTTACTACACTCTATACAGAGTACAGAATAATCGATGAGATATTAATCTGACAATTTCTTTCATTTTTTTAGCCACTTTCAGCAAACTTCAATTTTGAGAAAATAATCATTTTCCTTTATAGCCAGAAACGGAATTATACAATATACTTTTATATGAGTCTTTATAGTTCTACCATTGAGTGAAGGTTTCTTGAAATAAAAATTACAGTGTCTCTCGTGACACACATTACAATACAAATGTAACTAATTTAAATCATATTTGCATAAATATCGAGTTTTGACCTAATACCAATCATAATTTAAACAACTAAAGATTTCTTAATTTAAAATATACCTAACATTTCACCTTTATTTATTTATCTTAATATCGTAGTAATGATTAGTTAGCTCTGATTGACGCAACTGTCAAAAAAGTCATAAATTAACACTTTCCATACTTTGTCGAATCTGACGCCGCAGTTTGAAGTTCAATTAAAATTTATTGAAGATAGAATAAATATAACATTTCAACTTTCTATATTTGTATTAATATTGCAGCAGAGAATAGTTCTGACTAACACATTTGACAAAGAAGTCTTATGTCCATGAGTGAACACAACGTGGTTCAAATTTTACATTTTCAAAAAGTGTCAAAAAAGAGGGGTTTGATTTCTTTTTACCGTTCGAGGTAAGGATCGTCCTTTCTAAAACGTTTCAAAATTCAAAGCCGAAAAAGAAACGGAACGCGATGCACGGTAGAGGTCCGAACGGTGATAAATCGTCATTCCTATTCGTTTTGCTCGAGTAATTTGTGCCGCTAAGTGGCCACCGGCTAGCATAACTCTTTGGGGAGGCGCCTGTAGGAACAACGACACCGTGAAACACGGGTACCTTTTTATGTAAATTCGTCGCTCCAAGGAGTTCGGCAGTCGTATAATATCCGGAAGCACGGGTCCAGAGGAAACCGCCATGAAATCGGCCGGTTAAAAAAGAGAGAAAACTTTCGTAATTTCATAGATTACCTGCTGAGAAACCGATGGTCTCTTTACACGTGCGAATTTATCCGAATAAAAAAGGCAAGGTGCCTTTTTTTACAACTCGTTATTGCTTAAAATGAATTGGTGAGGTTTTATTGATTATGTTATATTCCGGAGAAGGTTTATCGTATCTTCGCGTTAATTTTACATTCCGATAAACTATGATTATTTTGATGTATAAACAATTTATTTTAGATTATTTTTAGTATTGTGTAATCTACATTTCTTTATTGTTGCGCTAAGAATTTCTTCCATTGTAAATCCTGAGTGATTCGTTATTAACTTTTATATCAAATTAATGTTAAATTGGTATCTAAATTTTGTTTTATAACTCATAAAATGCTATGGTATTTCAGCATGGAAACTTTCTTGTAATACTTTTTTAGTATAAGAAATAAAGATAGTCACTAACTGGGGTGATTAGTAGAATAAGCAAAGTATGTATAAATCTATTTTCAGGATTATAATAAAATAAAGCTTTAAACAATATCGACGAGAGGTTACTACTCTACTATTATACCATCTCACTTTTTTACTATTTTATTATTCTACTATTCTGTTATTCTATTATTTCACTGTTTCACTTTTCTATTATTATGCTATTCAGCTGTATTATTTGTTATCATCACTATTCTACTATTCTACTGTTCTATTGTAGTTCTATTGTAATATATTACTACATTGTTCTTTTATTAATTCTGTTATACAATCATATTACTATATTAAGAGTTTTATTTTTTACTATTATATTATTTTACTATTTCACTACTTTACTATTACATCATGCTACAATACTACTATTATACTATCACATGATATTATGTTACCATTGAACTGTTCTACTAGATCATTACATCATTATTTCGCTATCGACCAGTTCAACTATGTTACTACATTACATAGTTTTATTTACATACAACTACGCCACTGTTCTATTGTTCCACTGCACTAATGTTTTGCTTCTGTATTATTTTATCATTGTACTACTTTACTCATTTATTAATTCGCTATACCTTTCATTCTAGTATGCAACCATACTAGTCCTTTATCCCCTTAGTGTTCTACTGTATTACTGCCTTAGTATTTCATTTAATCATTTTTTCTATTTTATTTACCTAGTATAATATTTTAACAAGGCTATTAGACCTTTTTGATCTGAAAATATTCTACGTAACATAAAAATGTAAATTGATTGTGAAACTTGGAAAAATTAACTTGTGTGTACATATTGAGTACACTTGTGAGTACATATAAAACTTGATTCTGTTTGTAATAATATTCTTAAAAAAATATTTGCATGTTATGAATTCACAAAAAATAACAAAAATTAGATGATCAAAAGAATATACATATAGGGGTGATTACCAAACGATATAGTTTGCTAAGTGTTAAAAATATAAAACGTAACCGTAAATCGCTTTTTAGTCACTCGTTTATTTCCAAAAGATCAAAAGAAAATAATAATTATATGAAGCTGCAAAACAGTTTTAATAATATTGTCCTACAAGTCAAGACGAATAGAACATATATTATTTAAGCAGCTATACCTGACAGTTTCTCTATTAAGTTATAAAATACTTTTATTAGGATTGTTCTGCTAAACAAGATAAATAAAACAACTATTATTAATGCAGCTAAGTTGACAGTTATACGTATGTCCAGT
Source organism: Megachile lagopoda (assembly GCA_036983795.1). NCBI lineage: Eukaryota > Metazoa > Arthropoda > Insecta > Hymenoptera > Megachilidae > Megachile > Megachile lagopoda. The sequence goes on from CM072800.1 coordinate 21,729,417, forward strand.
TTCGAAGTTAAAAAATAAAATTGTTTGACAATCAGCCATATTTAAGCAGCCTACAAGAGTATCGTTCGCGCAAAAGGACCATCCAAATAATCCTCGGCCCGTTGTTTCCACCAGGACTTTCAATTCTAATTTCGGTATCTTTATTTCCTTGGACCCTTTTTCCCAACAACAAGCCATCGTACGATAGATCTTTTTGTCTTTCCGGTGTATTAATCTTGGCCGGGCGTCAAGACCGCCCGCCGACTTTCAGGACCGTAAATTCACGTTTCAAGGAAGGAATAAGATGTTTGGAATTTTTATAGATTCTCATCCGCGATGCTCCCACAACACAATATTCTCTCCCCTCTTCTCTTCTTCCCCCGATCGTGTGCTCTACGACCCCTTTCGACCCTCGATTCTCGAATTTACATAAGCGATCGTACGTGTCCCACGAGCTGCTGTGTGTAACTACGTGACGTCTGCTAAAACAACGCTCGGTCGTTTATCAACAGCTAACAGTTTTCGGCTATCAACCCTCTTAATGCGTACGCTCTCAAAGTATCATGTAATTGATGCTATAAATATCTTTTCACGGTAAAATCAACTCTAACAATTCATTTCCCATAAATCTGTTTGCTACTTTTTGCAAAATTTCAGTGATTGGTTTGGAATTGTTCTGTGACGAAGGGATAAACAAGTCTTCATATTTTTTATTTTCACGCAAATTAGTAACTCGAGGTAACTAACTAAGGAAGATAAGTAGCTGGATCCGCTTAGTTGAGTGAAGTAAATTAACGTCTACATTTAATAATATATACTCACCGACTAATAACGTTGTTTCAAAATATTATAATACAACCAACAATAGTTACACTATTATTATATTGCAAATGATAACTATTGTATCAAAATAGTACATTGCAAAATAAATCAGAAGTTACTATGTATATTGATATATCTGTACACAATATTAATACGTACCTGGACTAATTACGTATATTTGTACATAACTGTACTAAAATTTCATTCGCAAATTACAAAATTATTGGATTAATAGGTAACAAATATAAACCTAAGTGAATAAATTATAAAAGTGATATAATTTTCACTAAATTTAATTTAATGAATATTAGTGAATATCAATATAATAACTTCATTTATAAAGTTCATAATTTATCAAATTAATAAAAAATAAATTATGAAATTATTAAGATATAAATATATGTATAAATAAATGCAAAATACAAAAATTTTATTGAAACAATTTTTAAATATTATACAGCAGCATTTACCATTTTTATTTTCCTGAAGGGGTGCTCATTATTTAAGGTATCAGCTATATTACAGATTTACCCTAAACGACTTTTATTGCACATATTGCAGATCCACTTCACGACTCAATAACAGCCACGTTGGGTAAAGAAAAATTAGTTAAGTATATGCTCGCATAAATTTGCGTAACCGGTATCGAATTCGCGATCAGAATCGCGCGTCAACGTTCACACGTCGAAGGGTCGTTTGCAACTGACGACTCGGCAAATACATTTCTCCGATAAAGGTGAAACTGAATCAGGGGGGGATGTAGTGGAATAGTAGCTGCGATTGGATTGGTTCAGTAATAAATAGAGACGTACAGACAGTTATTTCAATTGGTCCAGAAATTAGCAGTGGTGGGAAAGTCGCAATAACCATAAATTAAATGAGATAATAACAAGTAAATATCAAAATTGCAGTAATAGAAGACAGAGTAGCATACGACGAACGTAAAATATTGAAACCATTAAGGAATAATTTAAATGCACAGCACGTCGCAATATATAAATGGGAGAATGATTCTAAATAATAATCAAACGAAATAATTCTATCGGTACGTATAGTATATAATTTGTAGTCATACCTTATTACAATATTTATGATACAATTACACAATAATACAACATTGTAATATATGATATAGTAGACTACCGTACAGCGCGGTTAATATATGACGCACTGTATGCATTCGTTATAGAAAATTATATGGGAATTTTTCTTGCATGATATATAATAATCTGAAGTAATACCTTTCAAATGACTATCACTACGGCAACCTTTATTCTCCATGATATCATCAAATTGCTCAGTATTTTAAAAATAAATGGCATGCACGCAGTTGATTAAAAAAATGTATTACTAATATATGTAAAAAATTTTTTATTTCATTGAAATTTAATGAAAATGTAATTATACATTGTATAATTTACATTGAAATGTAATGCTTAACTATAGCAGATTTAATTCCTAACCCCTAACACTACATACATATAATGACAAGCTACGCTCGTGACACACTCGCAGTTCAAGTGTGATAAACCCTTCTTATATTTTTAGTACGGTTGAATGTTCAATTTAAGTCTAACTGTAATTTGCGCAGTTAAGAATCGCTAAATGCAAAACAGACATGACATTTTAACTTATTATAGTCGCCTTAACATCGTAGTAGCGAATAGTTAGTTATGTCTGACGCATCTACCGATTAAATCGTGGTGCAGAGGGTTAAATACTGATAATTCCTGTCTTTTATTATTTGACGCGTTGTACGGAGAATCGCATTATATGGGGGTCCACTGTATAATTTGTAATCATTTTAATATAAGTGATGGTTTGTAATCACTTTAATCGACTTTAATATACTTTCAGTTATGATAACAAACAATAATAACAGCGAATAACAGCAAAATAATAAAAAAAAAAAGATTCATGAACATACGTATAATAGAAGGATGATTCTGTGACAAAATTGAATTTACAAATTCTTTTCACACATTTGTTCATTACCTTCTAATTATAAAAAGTAAATACAAATACTCAATACTAATGCATTACAGCTATTGATTAGTTACAAACGTTTTAAATAATTTTCGAATTCTTTTTATAGTTTAAACAAAACCTATAAAGCAAATTTAATATGCAAGTTTAATATGTATAGTTGTGATCTCTGTTTGATATACATCTGATTCATAAATCACTATAACTTTTTATACAAGTGGAAATATATCGCATTCAAAATGTATTGGATATTAGATCCGATCAACTCTAGCTTTTCATTTTGTTTGTGGTGCCGTTTATGGCGGGTTTTTCTCTTTGCCGTCTTCTTGAAACTGATGGATCTCCTTCCGGCTACTATCTGCGGTATCAGATCAAGGAAAGAACTGATTAAAATCAAATGTATATAATAAAAACTACCCTTCATAGCCATCAAAGAGTTGCGTAATTATTCTATCATACATATCAGAATATTAAATCCACGGTGTAATTGCATACGTATGCAACACGGGAATCACGATCAAATCGATCAACATGAATATCCTACTTATCTTATTGTTTTATAGTTTCATCCGTCCTATATCACGTGTTAATTGAGTTTCTCACTTATTATGGAAAAATGAAGCCGATAAATCAGCCAACTGCTTTCAGTCATCTAAAAATCGCAGAGCACCCATCTGTCTTTAGTAACTCTAGCTCCAATTTCCGTTTACAACCCCGAGTAACTAGTTCTGCGATACGATAAATCATTCGCGTATTATCGATTCATGAGAAAACGAAATCGTTGTTCGTAGAGAACGATGTATACAGGGTGTCCACGCCTAAGTGTGACAGCGCGATATTTCATGAACTATTGATGACACGAAAAAGTGTTTATATGGAAATTGCAGGGTGAAAGAGGCTCTATGTTTTGTCATAAACGAATTTTTTATAATGTTATTAATGTAAAAGATATGATGGTGAAATTTCGTTTTTTAAATGGAACTATATATTTTTTTTTTTCGATCACGCGATAGTGCTTTTCAAGACGAATTCATTAAGATTTAATGTATCTACCCGATTTTTAATAGTTTTCGAGATATAAAACTTAGAAATTTACTGATTTTCAGCAGAGACGTCACAACTTGAGTAGTAAGTCATAAAAACGGTCTTATTGTTGCGGTAAGTGCCGGATTTTTTACTCTAACTGTCGAAACTGATAGCCGCGGGTCGAACGGCAAGTCCGAAGAGTAAGAAACGTGGAAAGAATTGTCCATCATCCTAATGCGGAAAACTTAGACCTTAATGGACAATTCCTTCCACGTTTCTTACTCAACGGACTTGCCGTTCCGACCGTAGACCCGCGGCTATCAGTTTCGGCAGGTAGAGTCAAACATGCGGCACTTACCGCAACAATAAAATCGTTATTATGACTTACTACTCAAATCGTGACGTCTTTGCCGAAAATCAGTAAATTTCTAAGCGTTATATCTCGAAAACTATTAAAAATCGGGTAGATACATTAAATCTTAATAAATTCGTTTTGAAAGGCACTATCGCGTAATCGAAAAAAATATATAGTTCCATTTAAAAAACGAAACTTCCTGCAATTTTCATATAAACACTTTTTCGTATCATCAGTAGTTCATGAAATATCGCGCTGTCACACTTAGGCGTGGACACCCTGTAGAATATATCGTTGCGAAAGGAGAGCCTGTAAATGGCATACAGAGGTTTTATTTGGGAAAATTTTACTAACAGTACCTAACATCTGAATACTGTAACTTGCCCAAAATAGAAACATTATTTGTTTTCAGTGAAACTAACACTAAAACAAGACTTAATAGATATTCATACGTTAAATATTAACCATAAATCCTTCACCCCAAGTAAAAATTTGAGTACCGAAAATTATAGCGAAAAGCGTAAAAGAAGCGGTGAATTGAAAAAAATGGTACTTATTGTTAGTATGGAAAACTTAGGATATTTCTAAAGAAAATTGCAATATGGACAATGGATATTTATTTGCATAGAAAGTCAAATAAACAAATGTCGTCCACCTTTTTAAAATTTACTTTATATTGCATTATTTGTCATCATCTACATAATTGAATGTGCTGTTCGCTAATGAATTGAAACTGTTTTCTCTGTTATTATCACTATAATAAAAAATATAACTCTTACTAAAAATATAACTCAACTTACAATAATATGAGTTAAAAGGTTAAAAATTAGTAAGGTAAAAATATGACTTATAACATTATGTAATATTAAAAATCAACATCCAATAAATAAGATACTCCATAAAATAATCCAAGATGGAACATGTTTCATATTATGCACACTCAACGTGAACCATATTACATACGTACCTATTTTGACAGTAAAATAAACTTGATCTTAAACTGCTTTTGAACGAAAAAATTTAATGATGAATGATGCAAAAGTAATATTTTATAAATTATCTCTACTAAAACATGAAATTAGTTAACTTGTATTTCAGAAACTTTTAAGCACTATAAATAAGTACGATATTTTGCATTCAACAACACACTTTGAGCTGAAGATTAAATATTAATATTCTTAGTTTATAACGAAATACTTTATAGAGTCACTTATTAATTTTGCTACTTATTTACGGAGATATTGTAATGTTTCGTATTTTCTATGTACATTAGGTCTAGTTACGCTACGATTCCGTAATGTGTGAAAATATTTAGTTATTTTTATTAGAATACCGGAATATTAATTAGAACACTAGAATACTAGTATACCTTTAATAATATCATTTATCATTGGGGAGCTGCAAATGATCTTTATAAGATGAGTAATTAGCTTAAATAAAAATGTATGTATTATCCAAATATTACCCTTCGAGTGCAAAAAGTTAATATTAAAAAAAATTGTATCATTCAGATTAAGATAGAAACCTATTCTAAAATGTTATTAGTTTATGATTTGTAGTTGCAAGTAAATTAGTCATTTTTTATTGGTTGGTAGTTTTAGTTTTAGTAATAAAGAAATAATAACTACAAAAATATTCATCAAACTCATCAACTACAAAGTTTTACAGGCGCTATCGAATGCAAACGGATAATATACTTTCGATTAAAAAATTCTAAATAACAATAATTTATAATTATAATTAAAATAAAAAGTAATAATTTACAGAAATCATAAAATTTAAATTAGAATTTATTGACATTATGCAATTTAATCGATAACTTATTGATATTATAGAATTTAATTAAGAATATAAAGAAATTATTGAATTCAATTTATAGATATTATGAAACTTACAATTAATTGTTAATTAATTGTACAATTACAATTACAATTACAATTAATTAATTGTACAATTACAATTAATTTGTTAACTTATCATATAAAGAAATACATTTTTGATAAATTTGTTAATTTTGCCGAAAACAGTATAAATAATTGGAGAATTATAAAAATCATACACAAATTGTTTTGTTTATAAAGAATTTTGTTAGGCACTTCGATAATCGCACTTTTTATGACACTTATTATTCGTGTAAACGACTTCAAAATATTATGCTATATGCGCTGCAATTTCCTATTGTTAAGCAGTATTGATTATCAGTGAAATGTAATACAGTATCCAACTAGGCTAATTACGAGATTTATGTTAGCGATTAGGAAATTGCATAACTGGTTTTCTCGCTTGGCTATCTTACCTCATAGTTGTCAACCTGTTTAACCATTAAGAGATCATTAATATCTATACTTCTTTTTCAATACATTCCTTTACTGGTCACCAATACCGTGTCTACATGATAAATTAACAAAACTCTGTATTCCATCAAGTATCCAAATTAAATTTATTTAATCTTTCTCGCATGATTTCCTCAATTTTGAAAAATAATGCTAATTTACACAACAATAAATGTTTCTAATCAGAAAATAATAGTAAATAAATATTCTCCATTATAAAATTAATTTGAAAATTTGCAATAATTTGACAAGACATAATCAATACTAAACCTACCTTTAACTTGAAATTAAAAGTAAAGGAGAAAAATTAATAAATAAACGGTAAAAAATAAAATAACATACATTAATTCTCTGTCTCAATAAAAAACATCACAGATTTCAAGAAGAACATCTCAACAAATTCAGTAATTTAAAATAAAAAACTTTTAACCGATTCAAAAATTTCACTGCCAAAAAAGTTATAACTATCTTTTTTGCAAAATAAGAAATGTATCCGAGTATGAAATTTATTATTCATCAGTATTCGATAGAATACAAGTATTTCGTAGTAGCCTATTTGCTACAGAATGCAAGGAAGGATTAACAGATTTATGTCGATAATTCCTATACCACAAACCGTAAAATTAACAGTCACTAAATTACAGTTAGCAGATGATATAACAGATACGTACTAATAAAGTGCAAAGTTGTAATGATAATGAAAGTGAAAAGCTATATACTGAAATCACTGCTATATGATACTGCTCATTGAATCGTTAAGTAAAAATTTATGAAACGAAATTACACGACGTAAATTTTTACTAGTGTATGCTTAGCGTAACCCGACCCTCTGCAATCGAACGTCAATAATCTCAATAGCTCGATTAAATTGAAACTACTCGACTGATCTTCACAGTCTCGTCGGAGAAACGATTTGATGAATTGACTGTGATGATCCTCGTTTTGCAATTAATTAACGAGTCAGTATAGCTCTCTGCACCTGACAGAGTAATTGCTCGTTTTTGGTTTCGCAGCCGATAACGTGGTTCAATCATATAGTGACTGGTCAGTCGTGATCAGTGGTTGCACGTATAGTCAACAGGAAATCTGGCTCTCCTATAAAAAATATAGCAACCAAGTGTAAAGAGTTCTCCTCCCGTCGCTGTTTTTTAACGCTATTTCTACCACGATTACGTGTATACCTATTTCGACCATAAGGTGCCTTTGATACCTTTTCGTTTGTATGCAAATAACTGCCAAAACTGTTGGGATTTCAAATTATCAGTTAAATGTGCAAAATTAGAGGAACATTTATTGATATATTGATGTGTTTTTATTAGAGATTAATTAATCAGGTTGTAAATTCTAGCTTAATTCATCAATCTACAAAATATAAATATAGCGGTGTACATTAAAATGCAACATGGCGGGAAATAAGCGAATATCAAAGTCATGCCGCAACTCCGGTATTTTCTGTTATAACTGAAATCAGGATTCTTTAATCTGATTATAATTGATATGATGCTGAAAAATGGTGTTGACATTTATATGTAAACTGGTTTAAAATTAGGGACTGTCGTGAAATCCTTAAGGTGATATGAATTTCGGAATATAGAAATTTTTAAGCATAAGGATTTCGGGATATAGAAATTTTTGAACTTAGGAATTTCCGAATGTAGGGATTTAAGTATAGAGGTATTTTAATGCAAGGTGATTTCAAAACGTAGCTATTTAGAGATTTAGGTACTTCGGAACATAGAGATTTCGGAATATAAGAATTTTAGAATATAGGGACTTCGAGATTTCAAGATTTGGGTACGTAAAATTTAGAAAATTTGGAGTATCTTGAAGCTTTACAAGTTTACAATTTATAAATTTATGAACTTGGGGATTTGAAAATTTGGTAATTCGAGGATTTGAAAAATTAAGAATTTTTAAATTGAGGAAATATTGACAAATTTATATGGTTTTCTTTATTCAAAGGAAGAAATTGCAATTTAAAGAAAAATTGGTTTTAAATTTTTTCACGGAAATGAAACCGTGCTTTTTAAATAATACACAAAAATAATAAACACGATATACTTAAACATCTGTCACATTAACTGAGATAAATATATGTAAAATACAGAGGTGAAAAATTGTGAATCGTTCTTCTGCCTATATAGCATAATCTTGTTACAATATTCTTCACATCAGATATGATCATTGTTAAAATATATGTTTCAGAAGCATTATACTGTCGATATAACCAGTTATTCGATAATCTTGACACCGCAGCAATTTGAATTTGTAATTTTTATAACGTTATAAGTTATCAGTATTATGTTTCACCATATATATTTGTTGGTCCTTAAACTTTATGTGACCCTTGCAAATAATGTCGTTAAGATAATAAGGTGATCAAGCAAGATGTTGTGTAGACTGTTTATATGGCATGTTGTGATCTCACCTTAACTTGTTCGGATTATAATGTTTGAGAGATTGTCTCGATACGTGTCATTGACGTAGGCTGTTCATGTACCAGTCGAAAACTCGAAATGATGGAGTAGTTTGTAATACGAGTCGAATGATACCTGTTTTGATTACTCGAGTAATGATGGATCGAGTCACAGGATCCTTTTATGAAAAATAATACTTTAGTATACTTAACCCTTATGTCAGCACTCAAATTTATCCACGGTGTTCATAACCCATCGTGAAGATAATCAAGTAGTCATGTGATAAATTTGAATTTTAACATCGTGATGATAAATAACTACTAATTCCACATGGTCAAATTACTTTACAAAAATCGATTGCAGATTTTTATTCCGTCGAATCAAATCAAAGATTCGAATCTTGTCAAATCGAACTGAATATTCGAATGTTGTCAAATCGAATTAAAATAACTATTTTAATAATTATTTAATAACTATTGAATAACTATCTAATTTATGTTTTTCACACTACTTAACGTCGTACGAAGTAAAACATTTGTCTGAATCAATGTTTATAAAAACCAATGGAATATTACTCAAGAATAAAAAGAGTTACGTATTCCTGTTATATGTCATACAATATTTTCACATATTTTAGTTATAATATCATAAGCAAAATACGCCATCTACATATACAATTCAAGGCATATCTCCATTTGCACTACTTGTAGTGCACAGTGAGAAAAAATTCTATTTTACGAAAAAATTCGCGTATCACCAACAAAATAATGAATCAAAACAGTTTAAAAATGTTCCTAAAAGTATCTTGTTGACAAATATATAAAATCATTTGTCATTTCATTTTAAACAATGAAGATACACAAGAAAATAGAAATCTTGTCCCACTAGTAAGTACATGAACAAATTTTCTAGATACTCGAATAAATAAACATTTTCTTCCATTAGTAGGTACACAAGAAAATTTTCCAGATACACGAGAAAACAGACATTTTATCCATTAGTAAATGCAGGAAATAGAACTTTCGTTTCATTATTAAATACATAAGAATATTTCCTGCTTACAAGAGTAAAAAGATATTCTGTCTTACTACTAGGTACACGATAAAATTTCATAGATACATGGGTAAATAAACATTTTGTCCCGCTAGTAGGTACACGAGAAGATTTTCTAGATACACGAGTAAACAAACATTTTATCTCACTACTACATACTCGGAGAAATAGAAATTTCATCCAATTACTTGATACAGGAAAATATTTTTCAGGTACAAGTAACTGGACATTTCATTCCACTAGTAGGTACAAAAGAAAATAGAAATTTTGTCCCATTACTAGGTACACAAGCAAATTTTCCAGATACACGAGAAAATAGACATTTTGTTCTACACTCCCAAAGGATTAATGGCAAAGTAAAAAACGAGTATAGGTACGTGATGTTCGTACGGTAAAAAGAAGATTCGTCGAATAAATAGCCTAATGAAATAAGACATTTTCGACAGAAGCCGGGTAGCTGCTTATAATTTACTTAAACACCATGTTCATTAAAAATCGGTAATAAGCGTGTGCACTGGAACGGTTGCTTGCTGTTTATCCAGCTTACGGAGAAGTCATTTACGGTTAACTGTATCTGTGGTTTGCATTAGATAGGAATGCTCCTTCAAGCCGGCACAGAAAGAGAGACAGAGAAAGAGAGAAAGAGACAAACACGGTTTGACAGATAGCCGATGCTATAAATCGTATTTGTGGAAAAACTGGATCGGCCTGAGACGATTGGATATTACAATATTTTTAGACGCGGATCTACTAGCCAGATTAGTCTAAGCCATACACGCTACTTTAGACAATGTTTGGTGCTGGATAGAAAAGTCGATTGCGAATTAACTGCAATTTATGCTACTATATCGATTATGCTAATCGATACAGGAAGTTCGTTCAGGATCGAAAGTGCTGCTTTGCGTGCAGTAGGTCGTTCAATTCAATTGATAAAAATTTGTATGAATTTATGTCTGATTGGGAGCATTGAATTGGACACGGTATGGTTCAACAAGGAATTTATACGGTCCTGTTCGGACATATTTTATAAAGCTAAAGTGGTTGTATCACAAACACGCTCGAGTAAGAAATTTTTTCGAGATTTAAGTCGATATGAATGATAAGAATATCTTAACGTTGATGGCAATTTAAAGATAGTTAATTTGCAAAGGTATTTACTTTAATTTACGGTCACATTATGAAGATATTTCAAATCGTAATATTTAACGCTTTGAAATTATCATTTTGAGAATTTTGAATTTTGGAAATTTGTGATTTTAAGACTTTGTAATTTAAAAATTTTTTAACTTTGAAGCTTTAAAATTTTGAATTTTGTTGTTCTGGAACTTTGGAATTGAAATATTTGCAAATTTTTTAAATTTGGAATCTTATCATTTGAACATTTTTTTTTAAGTTCTTAAAATTACTGGAATTTTGGGAATTTGGAATTTTGTAACGTTGAGAATTGAGGACTATAAAAATTTAAGGTTTCTAGATTTTTGGACTCTGAAATTTTGAAACATCAGAACTTTATGATTTTGGAACCTTTGATTATTATTTGCATCTTCTTATTATTCTTTAAAATTTGAAGACTAAGAAATTTGCAAAATTTACGAATTTGCAAATTTTTTAATATGAAAATGGAAGAATTGGGAAATTTGACAATATAGAAATGTAAAAATTGGAAAATATGATGTTTTGGAAATTCGGTCTCTTGAGAATTTGAAAATTTAAAAATTCGTAGATTTCGAAATTTAAGAACTCCAGAATTATTAATATCAATATCAACATTAGTATCAACACTTAAAAACTATTGAAAACAAATTACTTTTAAATACGTAATAAACAAAAAATTAAAAGATAATTAATAAAAATAAGAAATAATAGAGTTACATGAAATTAATTTTGAAAATTCTAAAATTTATTTATTTGCAAAATTGTATTACTTTTAGGGAATAGATATTTGAGCTGAATATGTTATACTAATTAACTATTACAGTACAAAGTTAACAGTTTAAATTCATGGAAGAATAAAATTGGAATGGTATAATAAGCATTCTATCTACTGTATTAATAGATACTATTTTAAAATACAATATTTTACGTATGTATTTTTAAAAATATAATGTATTTTAAATACAACAACATAACTCCTAATATTACGTTAATCTAAAGGCACAAATATTTAAATTCGATTATTAATACACTAATAAAATAAGAATGAAATATCATAAAATTAAGTATCCCTTCAAATTTGTCCATCAACAATATTTTTATAATGACTGATTTAGAATTTTTATATAGCAATAACTTTCTCAACAACCAATGTAATTATGTTTACAATATTTATTATAGCTAACTCTGAAGAGCGCTTAAATGGCGGTCCAAAATGTTTTAAAACCAACCTATGATTATTTACGATTTTTCATATTACCCTCAACTTGTTCTCAAAGATAGTGCAACAAAAATATTAAATCAATCGCATTCTTAAATATTAATAATCTAGATTAATCTGGCGAATAAACCACAGGTTATAATCACACTGTACAAATGTTGCCATTCAGTATGTCGCATCGATACATTCTTGCAACACCGGATTAAACGTTCGTCTTTTTACACCAATTTATCCATCCACGCAGCCTTACAACCTCTTAAAAAAAAGAGAAACGAGACAAAGTTATCAGAGTGGAGAACACTACGTTACTCTACCTTCTTCCATCCAAACAGAAACAGGTCCAATAACGTCCCCGCAAATTCACACTCCCGTCCCTCGTCTCGATTTCGCTTTCGACGAGCAAGCTCGACCGTATTCGTCTGGTCGCTATAAAAATAATCGTGGCGAGGGTGGCCACAAATTTCTTCGTGGTGCAAAACACTTTCGACCGGTTCGGTTGGATTATGACATTATCGGAATAATCGATGGTCACGATTTGCCACGGTTACGCCGTCGGCCCGGCGATCTTTTGTAGCGGAACCTCCTCTTCTGATTTATGAATAAAATGGCGCACCGTTGCTCCTTATCCGGTTGGTACACGAGATTCGGGCGGGACGTTTCGCGAGGAGGTTCAAGAAATGATGCATGGGTCGTTGGTGGATTCAACGAGACAACCACGGACCTCTACGACTCGCGTTCCTGGATTTCTTTATTTTATGATACGAACGGCCACACGCGTTCGCCACCTACCACTCGATACATTATTTCCGTCTGCCAGTCTGACCAGGGGGAGGTTAATTCGCGCGTGCCTAATTGTCTGCGTGGGTGGAACTCGTTTTCAACAAATTCTATAACGTTTCTTTCGATCCACGACGACTGGTTTTCAAGTGCTTTTGGCGCGAACGTTTTTCAGGTAAGATTTTGGTTCAGTGAAGGTGTCTGACGCGAGGATTTCATCAGGACGTTCACCAGCAATTTTACAAATATATAGGGTGTCGTGTAATTAGTAGTGTGGCCTTACAGGTGCTGATTTTACGCGAAAAAGTAAGTCGAAAATGTTCCGTTTTTGAAAAAATCAGCTTTCAACACTAGATTTACGGAACTCGTCAAAATCACGGATCTTAGATTTCTTACTTCAAATTGCGGGCATTATTAAGAAATCTTGTTAGTCGTAATATATGTTACCCTTCATCGAGAAAAAGAATCATTGCATAAGCTAGTTTATGTATTATCCTTTATTTATTTTTTCTCATAGATTAGTTTCCAAATAGTGATTCCAAGTGACAGTACAATTAAATAAGCTAATGAATGTAAATGAATTTAATTAACATTAAACGAATAATTCTGTATGCATATGTAATATATCATTTTGTAGATATACATTAGTACAATATTTATGATATAATTATTTATCGTATTTATTTAATAATAAAAACTGTAATATATTATATAGTAGACTCCCGTACGGTTAATATGTGACGCACTATATGAATTTGCGTTATAGAAAATCATATGAAAATATTTCATATGATGTTCTATCAAATTGGACAATATTTTTAAAATAAATGCCACGTACACAGTTGATAAGAAGAGCATGTAATTAATGTATGTAAAAAATCTTTTATTTCATTACATAAAAATGTAATTCTACAAATTTATACAGCGAAGAAAATAAAGTAATGCTCAACTATAGCAGATTTAGTTCCTAATCCCTTGCATTATACTAACGAACTACACTCGTGTTTTTGCAGTTCAAGTATGATAAACCTTTCTTGTATTTTTAGTACAATTGAATGTTCAATTTAAGTCTAACTATAGTTTTCACAAGTTAAAGATCGCTAAATGCAAAACAGACATGACATTTTAACTTATTTTAATCGCCTTAACATTGTAGTAGCGAATAGATCGTTATGTCTGACGCATCTATTTGAAATAGAGCGTCTCACCCTCTTCCTGCTAAGAGGTGTGAAATCTTAAAATGATTCATTCATTATATGCTTATCGAGAAAAAACAAATTAAAATAGCGATGTTGCCTTGTTAAGTAATAAAATGTATTACATTATAACGGCTTTTACTGTAAGAAGGTGTAAAACATAAATATGATAGAAGATAGACTTATCGGACACATGTTGTTAAATGTTTATTAGGATATAAAGTTAAATCTTGATATAAACTAATTGGCGAAAACTCATAAAGATAGGACAAAATTTATGTTGTGAAACGAGTTGCTTTCGCCATCATACTAATTTTATTACATACGAATACTTTCTATATTTGACATCTTAACTAAGATTGGTTTCTTAATAGCATGAATAGTAACGGTTTTGTTCTTGTGACATGTAAAGATAATTTTACGGAAACTGGAATTTTTTACAACTCTCATTTTTCAATACTTTTTGACATTATGTATATTTATTTATTTCACTGACCACTTTCGTAATAACGATAAAATATAATCTGCCATATCTTAAATCATGTTACATATGAACATGTGAACATGTTTAAGTTCAACAATTAAACTAAAATTACTGGCAAACAATTCGCATTGTAGTATCACTCATAAATAAACGTGCACTTAATAAGATAGATCACTATAGGATAAAAACATAACAAAAATTAATTGTAAACAAAGATAATTATGTACTACAGGAGCCGATTGATCTTGACATATGTCACTGAGAAGATTGTAAGAAACCACTGATTAAATTATTAGGAAAAAATCCTCAGAATCATGTCCTTAATCCTACATTTACAAAACCTATAAAAATGATAGATTTTAGATTTATTTTCAGTTACAAAAATTATTAACAAGTTTTTGTTAAATAGCATGTTAACTTCTGTGGAGCTAAAAAATTATTGTACAAGCTAGTTTATGTAACATCCCTTGTTTATTTGTCTTTCTATTTCAGTTTCAATTTAAAAATAATAAAACGTCAGTAAACCTAATGTTAACAATATGCAAGTTTAAGATCACCAGGGCTGACACCATTGCACAACATAGTTACCTAAACAAATCCTAAATTACGCGAGAATGTCGAAAAGTATATTTTAGACATTTTATCTTTCCTATGTAGTTTCTGAATCCGTCATTGACTACACCTACAAAGTATCAAGGTCGACGACTGGCGTCAAGGAAATGTTCATCTTCGCATCACCTGTGATGTCTCGTTGCAGGAACATCACAATCGGCATCAAATAAGCCATTAATCAAGTTTCAGCTACCGAGTCGCGCCTACCGAGCAACGCCGCGAAAGGTTAACCGGCCATTACAACCTGACACAAATCATCGTAACGCATTTGCGTTCGAGCCTAACAGCTTCTGAACGCGCATACCTTGAGCGATAGCGAACCGCACGTAGATTAGCTAGACGAGCAACAACAAAGGCTGGCAACGAGCGTTCTCATTCGGCGTTTGTTCATTGTTCCCCGCGCACGATACATGAGTCCCGAGGCGGAATGTACAGTCGGTAACAAATCTGGATTACCCACAAAAAATAGTGCAACCGCAGGGAACGAGATCTACTGTCCGCGCATTTTACGGAATTGACAGTTTGGGGATATTGGAATCTAAGAATTTGGCGATGTAGTAATTTAGGATTTTTTTAATTTAGGGATTTTGGAATTTAGGGGTTTCTTAATTTACGAGTTACGGAATTTACGGATCTTGTAATGTAGGAATTTAGGAATTTAGGAATTTATGAATTTAGGAATTTAAGGATTTAGGAAATCGGGCATTTAAGGATTGGAAGTCCTGGGGTTTACAAATTTAGGAATTTGGGAATCTAGAAACTAGTGGGATCTGGGAATATGTGAATTTAAGGATTTTGAGATCTAAGGATTCGAGGATTTAAAGATTCTGTGATCTACAAATTTGACAATCTCGCGGATCGAAGAATTCGGGGGTCTACGAATTCGAGAATCAAGGGATTTGAGGATTTTGGAATTTGTGATCTAGAAATTTAAGGCATGAGAATTTGCGAATTTAGGAGTTTGTGTCCCTTTATTCGAAGGAAGCCTACATTGCATTGGAGTGTACGTAATATAATAGCTTGATTGGCCCTTTGCAGGGGCGGTAGGTAAACGGCCTGGTGGATATTTATTGTTTTCGCCGAAGCTCAAAACGCTTGTTAACGTGACACGTCGTAAAGCACGTGCCCACGTGCCACGACTTGCTGACACTTCACAATAGCATCGGGATTGCTGGCGCCCCGTCCGAACACACCGGAGAAAACAGTTAGGGCGTGTTGTGTACGCCTCTCGTGTTCTTTGGTTGATGTCTTTGTCGGATCGCGACGTTCGACGCAAGCTTAACGGTTCTACACGCCTCGAGCAAGATGTTAATGTGCATCCTGGTAACTGATAGATAAGCCAGCTCACCAGCTAAACCAGTCAGTTGAATGCGTTTGATTAGAAACTGACGAGCCAGACGTGTCAGGTCGCGAATACGAGGGTCTGGGTAGAGCTGTTGAAACACTGTTTGGATTCAATGGGTTTGTTATGCTTCAATCGCATGTTCAACGAAGGGTAGTGACAGTGATGTTGCACCATTCAATGGAGCAAACGCGATGCCGATGACATTGCGTTTCATTCCCCGTGTTTATCACAATGATGACTACTTGTGTAGGAAGATGAGCAAACGAATGCATTAGATTGTGGAATACATATGTATTAGAGAATTTAGAAATGTAGGAAGTGTGACTCGATTTGATGACATAACATGTTGCATGTAATGCTAATTAATCTTTACAGCGTTAATCTTTTAATGCTGGTAACATAGAAATTATCATCTATTGTTAACATAAAAAATGGTTGTCTATTGTATTAAATAAATATAATTTATACATATGATCGAAACATATGACAGTATTGTAAAATGATATTATTTATGACATAGCAATTTACAGTTTGAAGCTTGACCAACACGGTCGGATAAACCCTTCGTTAATATTCTTAAAATAAAACGATTGGTTGCAAAACAATGACGGATTTTGGTATATGTAAAGTATCACACAATTTTGATGGTCTAAAACTATCGTGAAATAGCACTTAACTCTTATCGAGTTAAAGTTGAAAGTTTGATAGAAATGACTACATAATGTTTTATTCGTATTCTTGAAACGAAATGGCTGAAATCAATTGTAAGAAACAATAGAATTGTATTGCGTTGTTGTATGTCAAATGGCGAATTACGAAATATAGAAAGTATGACTCGATTTGATACTACAAAAGCGCCGCAGAGTAACACTTACCGGTTATCGATTCGATAAAAATGTCCACATAAAGGTCCTATCAATATTCTTAATCCAAAATGGCTGATTGTCACTTGTAGAAACAATAGAGTTCCATTAAGTTGTTTCCGAGTAAATAGATTTCTAAATGTAGAAAGTGTGACACGACGCGATAATATAATATCGGAATTTCTCCATAATTCTACATTTTGAAATATATGCAATTGTAAATTGAATAATCGCTAATGGGCAATACTAAACTGTAAATTGATTGATCCATTGTTCGCTTCTGCGAAGAACCAGCCATTTTATGTTAGGAATGTGGATGAAATATTTACATGGGCCATGCGTCACACCATATGTATTACTCATTAGCACTTTGACAGGAAGTTGTAGAAAATTTACTCGATGGGATCCTAAAATTAATTTTTCGTTCCTTTTTCTAAAATTTTGCATAATGGAATGACCCACAAAAGTGGTTAACCCGAGGAAACTTTACGTAAACGTAACCCACTGACGGCATGCAGGAATAAAATTCAGAATACATGATCATAACAATTTCCTTTCATGGAAATAAAAATATGAACTATAAAATTAACGGTTAAAAAATGACATAGGTTAGGAAAATCATTCAGTTTCACGTAGTTAGTACCGCGCAAATAACAGGGCATTCACAACTTTTATTAATCATCAACCTGTCACGTCACAAGTTTCTTTGCCAATTAAACTCGGACATAGAAGAAAGCGGTGACATAAAAACTTCTACAAGGTATCTACCTTATGTTCTCTAGCCCATAACTAAAAACCTTCTGCTATAAAAGTGACGTTAATCGATCGTAACTAAAACTAGATCCATCTTCCTGCAAACATTCTATTTCTAGCTCGTTAAACGGTCAACCCCATGCACATATTGTACGAAACCAATAAAACACAAGGATCGTCCGGTCGTTGGTTTGAAAATCAGCCTTAACAATCGATCGTTGAAGAGTGTGTCACACAGTTTCGTGTTGTAAATATGCTGAGGTAACCATGCTGACGCTAGAATTTATAGATGCTGGGGCAAACATACAAATAGATCTTCGACGCTGGATAGGATCAACCAAATTTTCCTACAATCAAATTGAAAACTCACTAATTCAGAATTCCCATAATATTTTGAATTGAAGATTGAATATTAATAACTAAAATATAGCTAACTGAAATTTGGTGACAAGGAGAACACATTATATCTTCAACTGAATATAAAAATGTTTCACAACGGTGTTTGTACAATATCAGATATTTAGAATGCTTAATTAAGTTTTTTATATTGTTTAGTTACCGTTTTCAGCTATTAGGGATATAGTGAAACAATATTGAAACAGGAAATAGAAAATGTCTATGGACACAGTAGGAATTTATCTCGATAACTTCAAGAGTTAGCGCTTCTAATTGCATATTACTTCGTATTAAAGGAAGTAATAGAGATTGATTTGCATCATTTTACAATCAGCGAAAGGCTCTAAACGAATAGCGATGCAGAATGTAATATCCGGGGCAAATTCCCCGTTTGCCCAGCGTTAACGACAGTATTGGTGGCAACAATGCCATTGGCGAGATAAAATAACAATAATCGGTCACCCCGTGAGCATTCGAATACTGCTTATTTGAGGTATATTCCATGAACAGGTTCAGGTATATAAGGTACGGGTCGATAGTTACCGAAGGATCATAAAACCAGAAGAAACGAGCTATTGCTTAGGTGAGGTGGTCTCCGGCTATAAAAACGCAGGAACAAGTTCGAAGCAATAATGACATTGAAATAGCGATGCATACAAGAGGCAACCGACTCGATAGAGTCATTTCTTTGTCTTCTTTTTGTTTTCCATTCCTGGAAAGCCGGCTGTTGCCTCCTCTTCTTCGGCATTGGCTCGGTCTGTCTTGAAATTTACACCTCGATCGAGAAATTATTCAATACTGCTTCTTGTTGCTTTTACGCACTTTCTTCTAAGCGCAATATTCGATTTGTGATGTCATTTATGATATCGTTTTCCATCGTGAGTAAAATTTATAGGATTTCAGTGTTTATAGTTTTTTGCGTTTAAAGTTATTCGGTGTTTATAGCCCTTCTGCTGACGGTAGAGAAAGAAGATCTATTTCTCCTTTTTTCGATACAAAGAATGTAGGGAATTCCGTTTATAACTGTTTGAATTTAAAGGTTACTATTTAATCATCTTCCTATATAATTGTTATATAATATAGGTTTTTTATATAATATGTAATTGTTATATAATATTGTTATATTATATAATTGTATATAATTGTTGATAACATATGACAACGTATTTGTTATTATTATTATGTTAATTTTACTGAAAATTGTATTATTTATAAGAACTGAAACAAATATTTCTTTTCAAAATTAGGGTTAATTCACACCAACAAAGAATTTACATTAGCAAAATGAACTTTAGTATACCAATTATAATAAGACTATATATAGTAACGCATTTATAATTATTAAATTGATTAGTATGTTTATTGCGAAAATTAACACAGCAAAGTAGTAATACAGCGATAAATATACACAATAACTTAAAGATTAGTGAAATTTATCAGAATTAAATTAAATTTCATAAAACATGAGGTATGCACGAAGAGTTACAGAGCAATACATAAGAATGTAAATTCACATATGCATCTATATGGTTCGCATGAGAGTTTAGTAAAAAAAGCAGTTACTTTGTTTCATCTCATTCATCAGAAGTATCAAAACAAAATCTCGAAATGGAACTGTTATACTCTTTCCACGCATGAGTACGCTATATCTGAACCAGTATTTTGCTTAACATCTTACTCCAGTTCACAGGAGTAGGTGCATACATCATTTTTACAGCCGCGCTGTATCAAAAACAAAAGAATGATGTTAATTAATGCTTAACCTATGCTTGTCCGCGTAAATAAATATGTCCGATAGGACCACTATCTCACTTTGTAAATAACATTTTCATTTGCTAACATATAGCTATATATCATGCAAAATTATTGCAAGAAAAACGAGTTTGCAAATACGCTTTTCGTGTCGGATGTTCTGGAACGAAAGCAAGGCTGAGCCGTAACTCGATAAATCAGTAGAATGTAAATGAGATCGATAATGAATTTCAGAGCAATTAACAATCTAACATCGGAGAGTGCATCGATGCGACAAAGGTCTTTGCGATGAGATCCGTTTAAACACAATTTACGTGCTCACATTTTTACCAATGATTAATTAACCAGCGGCATGGATAACCAATTAAATTGAACCATACGTTGGTAAGGTCGCGATTAGTTAAAGTGTTGTCGCCACTTAACATCGCCGTGGTATGAGTCCGCTTGATTTACGCTGGGATAATCGAAACGTACGAGCTCGAACTTTCGAAAAAAATTGAAGAGAAACTTAACTGGTCTCTTTGACGCTTACCGTTGAAATCATTGCTGTGTTGTAATTTGTCGAACGTTAACTAGTCACGAAGATTTATTGACCATTACGATGTACTGTTAATTAACCGTCAATTACTATACATTCCAACACTTAGGCTTCAATGTCAATATCGGTAATCTTTTGCATTATCTTTTATATTAAGTTGTTAAGGAAACCATTTAATACCTATACATAGGACGCATTGTACAGAATGAAATAACCCTAATGAACATAGATCGAAAGGTGAAACATTCCTGAAATATAAATATTTGTATACGTTGCTATGTTTCTAAAATACGTTCAGATTAGTTCAAGTAATGTTTGTGCCAGTTTTAGGTTAGATTTGGCCAATAATTTGTAAACAAATGAATTCGAGATTCTAGGTATATTTATTATATTTAGGTACTTACGTACAATAAAAACCAGAAGTTTATTGCAAGACGAAAATGTCAGAGGTCAACATAAGAACGGACGCATCACGTGATCGAGGTGTAAAACAATAATAAAGTAGTAGTTTAGAGATTGTAGCATCTTAACTGAAAATCAAATAGGTTAAGTGGTTAGGTGAGGTAGGTCACTAAAAATTGATTGTGCAAACTATGTATGTGAATAGTATTCACATTTGTTGTATGCTATTCTGTAACTATTTAATATTACATTGCCTTTCGAAAACATTAGCTCATGCATCTTTATTATTAGATACATGAGCATGTGCGCATATGGATTTGCTAGATTGTATATGTAATTTGAAAATTTGTGAATTTATATTTTTCTTACTTTGAAAATTTAGAAATTTAGATATTTCGTAATTCGGAAATTCAGGAATTTAAATATTCCGTAATTTGAGAATTTCAAAATTGATATTTTTTGTACATTTGAAAATTTAGAAATTTAGATATTTTGTAATTTAAAAATTCGGAAATTTAAATATTTTGTAATTTGTGAATTCAGAAACTTTGTAATAATATTGTATACGATAACTTTCTTATATAGTTACTTTTAAAAAATCACTTGCAGAATTCAATTGGTAAAAACCGCAAGCAAGAACCTTTTACTATACTAATAACCGAAGCATCGTAAATTTTAAATTATGTCATTGTTGCAAACGAGCGATATATGTCTAAAAGTCACTTATTAAAAATTTTCTAATTATATACCTCAGTTGCGTATAATGTAATGACGCATAAAATGTCAATAACTCATTTTTTACTGCTGCACCTGAACTCAAAATGTATCGACGTTTCGATAAAAAGTTAATATACTTTCGTAAAAACTTACCTAACTAATTAGTAGCAACTTCGAGAATTTGTAAATCTTCGCATTAAAATTTGAAGAACCCGGTTCGAACATCCGAAAAAAGTGGGTTACTCTTGTCTTCTCTGACCATGTATCTCGTTAAGAAGCGCATGCTTTTTTCTAAGAGCAAGGAATCACTTTCGACGTAATAAAGCAACGATCCTTAATATTTTTATTGCGGTTCCCGTGCAAGGGATCGGGAATTCGGCATTTATTGGGAACCATGCAGAGCAGACCGGTTTTGTTTTCGATTTCGCGGATGAGGCCGGTGAAATTACAGTAATACATTTCTTTCGAACAGCATTTGAACAGCAAAAGTAAATTCGAGACAGACGTATTCTTACACATAATGCGAAATTGTATTCTATGAAATTTATGATCAACAGAACTTGAACAATTGATCGCTCAATACGTTTTCTACGTATAGTTAGAATTACTTCTCTTTACGGTAGAATTATTGATAATTACAGTATGAGTTAATTCAAAAAATTAAATGAGTCTGTTTCATTGAAATATCATAAGTTAATATTAGAAACTGCTCTAGGTGTTATTTCATAGATGATATTATCGGCATTAGTTATTTCAATAACTAATAATCGAAAATTCAATGGTGATAATTTTATTTTGAAGTACAATTTATTTAAATAATATTTTATGGACTTTGTATATGCTTATTCAATATAACGTCATTTATTCGATATGTTTATTCTTTAAATTTACTATTTTTCTAAAGTAGCCATTTTGTCATTTTCTTCATAAACTGAAGCATGTATAAATTGGAATAAAAATGCAGCACAGCTCATAGAAACATGAAACTGTCATTTGTGTATTATTAAGGTACATGGGTTGAAAATTTTAAACACTTTACAGATAAATACCTTCCAAAAACATTTTAAACATCGTTGAATTTTCTTCGTATCTTCCTCTGAACGAGTATTTTCTATATCGAACAATATGTGGATCACTACTATTATTATTATTTTTCCATGTCGAAAGACCTCATTTAAAGTGAAAACATTGAGATCATATATTCATATTAAATACGAACTGCGTATAATTTTGTAAACTTTCTAAGCACAAGTCTGATTTATTAAAAATAGTACATTTTCATGAAAAGTATGAAAAGAAATGTTGTTTAAGTAATAATATGGCTGTTTAAAACCTAGTGTATATGATTATATTTTCTAATATCTATTATAAAATTTTATACGTATCGTGAAACAAGTAAACACAATCTACTCTTTTTATTATTAAAAAAGCTTAGAGTTGTTCTTTACTTTCGCTAAAGCAATATGGTTACCGTACCTATAACGCATGCATATGCATAATGTATGAGATATAAAGTACAGGACCAGGTAATGTAAGATACAACATGTTTGGTTATTGTGAAAAATAGTTGCTCAGTTCCAAGTAATAATTTACATACACTCTAGAGTTTGTTAATACAATTAGCGAAGTTTTTATAGTTCCACGTGGTATTTATTTGAAATCTCGGATAAATAAATTGTATTTACTGTAATATTAAATAGGTTACGAAGACATCTGATTAGATTGAAGGTAGGATAAGTACTTATTTAAAAAATTAATTTAAAATATATGTAATTTAAGGACAGTGATATATAAAATTTTTATTAAAAATCTTTTACTTCATTTTTGCTAACACTCAACTTCACATGCATAACTTTACAACAACCCATTTCTACGAATTACTTTCAAAATTCTTTTGATCCTGTTGATAATTATAGCTTGTAAGGTTTACTCTGTACTAAATTTGCATTTGTACATTTTAATTACTGACGTAAATTATCTTAAACTATCGTATCTTCACTAGGACTTGAAATTCGCAGTCAAATATTGCAGCAATAATGCAAACAAAATACAAATTTAAATACCAGTGCAGCAAAACAAGTAGAATCGAAACAGGAATTCAACATCTCATAATCTCAGTCGGTAACAATTAAAGACGCAGTCGGTAATAATAAAAAATATCTAAATAAAGTAGAATCATGGAAACTTTGCTGATTACCTGCTATTTAATTCATTATTTAAACTCGTCTTGTGCAAACATATTATTACTTACTATTTAACTCGTTACCTACACTTCTTTTACCTACTATTTAACTTGTTATCTAAACTCACCTTACTTACATTTATCATTATCTACTATTTAACTCATTATATATTAAACTCGTCTTATCTAAAGTAATTACTTGTTAGTTAACTTGTTACCTAAACGCGTCTTATCAAAATTTATCACTACCCAAACTTGTTGAAAAATCTGGTCGCAACGTTTCTTTTTCGGTGAGAACATATTGAACTTGATCCCATCCCTATCTTGTGTACATCTCCACGTATAAAAAACGCCACACCTTTCCACCCTTATAATTCGCAAGTGACAAAGCTCGACGATTCCATGCGACCGCTTCAGAAGGATCCCGGGGCCGAAAAACAAACCCGTGTCCCGAAAATAATTTTATCCTCGGCCTCTTCCCTAATCCCCGGCTCTGGTTCCTGTGTTTGTGGCTTTTTCGAAGGCTACGGTGGCGTAAACGTGCAAAATGGAAACTCGAGACCGGCCCAGCTGTGCTCCGAACGATACGATGCCGACAGATGCGGCACGAGCAATAATACGGCGAGGAGAACCACCAGGAAAACCGCAACAATGGACGTCCAATCGGTCGGATCGTTGCTCGTGTAAACGGTCGTTAACCGAAGAGACAATGGCTGAAACGAAACCGACCGAGAAAAAAAAACATAGTGCGAGCTAAGTAAGCATCACCGACGGGCCTAGAAACCTTCACCCCTTGTCTGTTCTTTTCACGAATATCGGTTTTCCGTGACCTACATACGCCGATTTTTCATCTATCAATTGTTTCCTGCACCCTTGTCGAAGGAACGAATTTTGCCAGGTTGCTTTTCAATAGACCACTATGTTTCTTATTGATGATAATTAATCTGTCGATCGAGTCGTATCGAGAGAAGATTTCACTTTTTTGTAGCAATGAAATATGTCGCTGCTTAGATCATTTGATGTAAATGTGGTGTTAGTCGGAGGAGTTGATAACTGAGTAATGTGGGATGAAGGAAAAGATTTTGGACATGAAATGGTAGTAAAGAGTGTTACATCTCCTTTAAGTAAGCTGAGTGGCTTACCTTACGGATACTTTATAAAGTAAAGATGAGACTGTGCAGTTAATTTTTTCTTAAAAATAAGCATGTAACTTTATGTATTTTATTCTATGCAGTTTTAATTTATACCACTTCTGCGTCAAATTATTCTGTGAACGATTGTTACTTGTATTTATACTTAATGTGAAATTAATAAGGGTAGATTTATATTACTTCTGTTCAAAGTAAAATAAAAAATAAATTTTTGAGATATAGTAATAAATATTATAAGCAAATAATTAACTTGCACTATCTTTGCATTCAATAACTCACATAGTCTATAATAACTAGATGATACGTTCCTCGATATTTTTTTAATTAGTGAGATTTGTGATTTCAACATCTTTTGTGCGATAACGTACTTACTTTACCTTCTTTACTGCTAAATACAAAATATTTTTGAGTGGATTATACGGTGCAAAGTATGGGTGACTTTTTTACGAAAAATGGGGTTTACGTCGACATTTACAGGAAAAATGACAACGTAGGGAAAAGAGTACTCATTATTTTTTTATTTATGATTGATCAGTTTTTAAATTTACAAACTTCTAACTTACAGCTTGTTCATTTTAAGAATATGAAGACCTGATAGTTTGATTTATGGACTTATAAAATTTTAAGAATTTGAGAACTTGGGGATTTAAGGAATTGAAAATTTGAAAATTTAAGAACTTGAAAATTTGGGAATTTTAGAATTTGAAATTTTTGGAATTTGAGAATATAAGAATTAAAAAATTTGAGATTTTTAAATTTTGAGAATTTAAAAATTGAGGAATTTAGAAATTAAAAGTTGTGAGCTCAGAAATTCGAAAATTAAAAATTTGGAAATTTGGAAAAATGGAGAATTGAGTATTTTGAAATTTGGGCACTTGAAAATTTATGGATTAGTGAATTTGATAATTAGAAGTTTCACAAAATTTTCAAATTCTTAAATGTACGTATTTGATTTGTCAAAATGGAAGATATATGATCCTGTAAGGAGCTCCTCTTTCTACTCTACTTCTCAAACCGCAAAGGGTTAAAAGAATTTATCCCAATCTATTATTTACATATTTAAAAAGTAATAATTTTAAAATTCGATTAATAATCTGTCCTATGGTTAAATTACCGTAGCGATCAGTAATATTCTTCATCTAAGTAATCATTCCTACAAAATAATGATGCACTATTCACATTATCCAATCGTAACATTTATCTCAGCAATCGAAGAAAATCTTTTTCAACAAAATGCCACGCGTGAAAACGATAAATTACCCACTTTCACCAGTGTAATCGCTTTTCAGCGACAAGATAAACTTGTTCTTTCGAGAAAATCTTTGCTATCCCATAAAGCAATTCTTCTTCGACGCTCGAACGAGGTGTTTTCGCGAAACATCTCTTTGAATCGGTTCTTTTCGTGAATAGGTCTATAGGTCCCAATAAATCAATCGCTATCGTTATTTACAATTTCCCAGATATTTTCTCACGGCAGAATTTCAAATGGAATTTCACACGTGTGTCTTTTCGAAGAAATTTCACGCTAGGAAGTTAACTCGTAACATCAGGATAATGGTACACCCTTTCCAGCCACACAGATTCGTTCATCAGTTTGTTCCCTCGTTAATCTTACGGTTCGACTGGCATAATCTGATGATTCATTATTCAGCCTTTTAATTGCGATGCGGAAGAAGTAATTTCTAAGCTTGACGAATTGCACAGGATTTCGTGAAATGTGCGAACGAACAGGGTTTAATCGCGATAAATCCTTCAAGTTTTTACGTGATTAATCGCAACGCGATCTTTTCGAGGTGGAAATGTCGGATTCTGTGTGAATTTCTCACAATTCTTGAACAGCAGATTTGATTGGTAGTCAAAGATTAACATTTTTCGGTGAAGATCAAATGAACTGTCGAGTTCGGGGATGTTTTCTATGATATATTAATAGCTTCAATTTTTATTTACTCGTTCGATGTTATCGATCGGTAATTTCTAATTTAACGCTAGTTGCTTTTATGTAATAGCGATGTCTAGCGTTATCTGTAATAGAAACACTTCACGCCGCATACTTACGCTGGCACTATAATATACTCGTACAGATACATGCACTATTTGCTTGAAAAACTATAGTCCGTAGCGGTGGAAAATAAAATGTAAGGTTTTACCAATCTGGCGATACAATCGCAAAGGTAATTCTACTTTAACAAATGAGTTAAAAATGTAGAACATTTGTACATGTTTAACTTTGCTTTTAGGAAATTGAATTTAGAAATTTGTCAAGATAAGGAAAAGTTTGTGGAAAGGAAAATAATAATTTCAATATTTCTTTTGAAAACAACAATTAATGATACATATAGGATGTATTATAGATTTATTAACAATGCATTAAAAAATGCATATAAAATGGCACATGCATAGTATTGCAACTGGTTGATTTTAAATAATCATAACTTCAAAAGAAATATCTCTGAAAGTAAGGCAGAACAGAGGTTATACGCATAGGAAAAGTTATTCAGAGTTTACCTTGATATGTTTTAAAATCATCGAAATCAATGAAATGCACACTATTGAAAATTTGATTTTTACATAACAAGAGTTATTTAATATCGTACGAAGAAATTGATAAACTCACTCTTACTAAATTTTATGATTTAGACCACTGTCATAATCAGGAACACAAATATCTACTTTTTATCATAAAATGTTAGAATATTTGTAATGCCAACATTCACGTCAAATTTATAGTCATTTAAAATCAACGTGTCCAAAAATATTGCACTTAATCTTTTTTTTACTTTTCCATCATTTTCTGTACGCATAATGGTGCTTTGACAATTCCACAAATTCCATACAATCCATAGATTTCATACAGTTTATACATTCAATAGAACCTATAGACTCCGCAGAATCTACATAGACTCCGCAGAGTCAATAAATTCCACAGAAACTATTCGCAGCATCCGTAGAATAACACCTTATCAGTAATTTGGTGTCGAAACTACCTCACTCTAGGCCATTTTCTACCTTGTTTGCCACCTTTATACCATGCTTCTTTCATAATTAATAAAAATCCCGGTTAGGTGACATCGTTAAACCGTACGAATAACAGGTCCTGAAAAAATTCACCGTTATCTAGTCACTGCACGGCAGTTATTAGCTTAATCGGCTCCCATAATTTCAAATTACGCGTACGAACTCGATCAACGTGCATAGAGAATCTCGGATCGTAGAAGTAGCACCACATTACCTTCCCTATATTCTGCTTATCGCGATCGATATATTACGTAGACTCTTCGTTTTATCGTTACTTCTAAACGCGACCACGTTCAATTACGCTACGAAGAAAGCAGCAGCTTCTACATCGCCGCCGCTGTTAAAGAGAAGTCTATAACAGCGTTAAATTAAATTCCAAAACTCAACCAGAACGATGCGATCTCTTCGCGATCAGGATCACGTAATATCGTATATTATGGCGGGTGTTTCCCGACTCGATACCGCCAGAGAAATCCCTTCTTGTCAGCTAGGAACGAGCAACAGGTTGTTCTGTACGCGCTGCGGTCACTGTTGTGCTCGTCCACCACACGTGCTACATCGTTTTGCACGTGCACCGGATTGCACAGGTATACGATTCAATGTGAAACAGCTATACACGCGCTACAAATGATTAAGTCTTTCGATTATAATAACCATCAAGAGGCACTGCTTAGCTTTGCGAATGATTTACCAACGTGATTGGACAGACTCGTCGCAAAATTGTTAATACGTAAACAAGGATCTTTAATACGAAACTGGATGTTGCGGATTGCGTTCCATTACTCTGAAGCTTGTAATTTAGCGGATTCGTGATTAGGTCCAAACATTGAGAAAGTTTAGCCATACCAAATCGTAGTATGCGATTGCTTTTAAAATGCCTAATCGATAAATTAGCGTTTGAACATTTTTAATTCAGAAATATATGACAATTTTAAATTTATATATTTTTATTAAATAAGTTGTAACAGATGCTGAAAATCAAATTTACAAATTTTTACGCCCCAATTTCACAATTTCTACATTTCTAAAATTCTGCAATTTTAAGTTATCGAAATTCCAAAATCACCAAATCGTCAGTCATATT
This sequence comes from Megachile lagopoda, assembly GCA_036983795.1. Classification (NCBI taxonomy): domain Eukaryota; kingdom Metazoa; phylum Arthropoda; class Insecta; order Hymenoptera; family Megachilidae; genus Megachile; species Megachile lagopoda. The sequence goes on from CM072800.1 coordinate 21,759,029, forward strand.
TTTTAGAATTCAAAACTTTTCGAGTACTTAAATCTTTGGATCCACGGATTTTCAGATTCCCAAAGTTCTCGATCAACAAATCCTAGTTCCAGATCCAAAAATTCTGAAGTTTCTAAACTCTCAAATCTCTAATTAATTAAGCCTACAATTTCTTATATGGCAAATCAAAAAATTTTGAAATCTTTATATTTCGATATTTAAAAATGACTAAATTCCTAATTTTTCAAGTTTTTATATTTCTAGATCTACAAATATCTAAATTCCCATATTTTCAAATTTCGAAATATCTTGAGTCGAAATATCTAGTTTCGAAGTCTAAGTTTAAAAATATTCACATTTCTATATTCTCAAATTCCTAAAACTTCTATATTGTCAAAAAATCTCAAATTTTTAAGTTTCTAAATTTAACAATTCACAAAATTTCAATTCTCAGATCGCCAAACTTTTTAAATAAAGGCTTTCAAATTCCCACAATCTTAAAACCACATATCTTCGAATTTGCAAATCTCTCAACATTTACATTCAAAAATTCCAAACATCCCAATTTCAAGACTCTTAAAATTACAAAATTTTTATTTTTCCACAATCTCAAATCAATAGGCTCAAAAATTTTCAAATTTCAAAATTCCTAATTTGTGAAACTTTCAAATTTCAAAATTTTTATATTTCAGCTGTAAAATTTCTAAAAATACTATTGTTATATTAAAATTGTAATGAATAAGGAAAGAAGACAGAAAAAAAAACATATTTTAAAAATATAAAGAGTTAGAATAATTAAAAGTGGCACTTTTATTAAATATCAAAGACAACTCAATAATGTTTAAAATCTGAATAATTTAATACATAGAAATTAATTTATCTCTCAAGATATGTATTTATGTGACTCAAAGTTTCGTTCCATGATCAAAGTGTGAAATGAACGATTTAGTGGCAGGTGCCTTAACCCGTATACATATAAAATCTTTCTTATCTTGTTTCCAGCTTTTATAGCTCAATATCCGTTCACACATTTTTACGAAGTTCTTTTCTATCAATGAAATTTTGTTTCACTTCATTAGGATAATTAGGTCACTTTACGGTCGATCAAACAACACCTTGTTAAGTTCTTGCTACGCCGATGTAATTGGATTTTAATGAATCATAAATGATATTTAATTATCCCACCTTGATAATTTGCTATCTTATCAAATGTTAATGAGACGAAATAATATACTTATAACGAAATTGAAATATACAACCGTTTGGGGTAAACAAAAATGGAGTAGACAAACATTCTTTTCTAAATGCTACTAATTCTTTAATTCTTTTAATTAATTTTTAATTCTTCATTATAAAGCTATTTTAATCTTAGTTATATTTATTTTAATTAAATTGTTTCTTCAGCGTCTATCGGTTATTTATTAAAATTATACGAAATCAAATTCGTTAACATAAAAAAATTCCGAGCATTAAAATCTCGATTTTCTACCATAAAAATAAGAAAAAATAAGAAAGGCGAGTTTTTTTATACAGAAAATTTCCAGCAACAGAAATTTCAATTATTTAAATTGTTATTACAACTAGCTTCGATACAAATGGAACTACACACCTGTATAAATATAAGTGGAACGTACAAATAGTAGAACACTCGGATACGTGCGGATCTACTGAAAATAACTGGAAAATTTTCTCAACGTTATCATGCATCCAATATATTCTAAACGTATTACTCTGCAATATAAAATCCAAAACGAAATTTACCTTTTCCTTTTCTCATTTTCAATTGCAATTGAATCGCATTACAATTTCATGGATATAGGTAGTCTTGCTTATCAATCACTTAAAGGAAGATATATTTCCAATCTTCAATGTAGCAAATTGCTACCTATGATAGCAACTTGAAATTTCTACCTGTTTGTTACGTATAATTTTATTAAATTGCCGGCTTGTTACTGAAGATTGCGTGTATCGTGCAGGCCGGAAGATGCGTGGGTGAAGGAATCTTTCAATCAACCATCTGCCCATGAAATTTACCCTCGCATCGAGACCTTGATGACCTTGACCGCCTTGCGATCAACTCTTCTGGTTAAAGTCGAGGAATCGAGAGTTTAACGGTACCGTTCGTCTTATTTACGATCAACGATAAAAGTTAAATGCTTCAAGGCAAAGGGGATGCAATCGAAATTATCGGAAACTTTGGATGAATTCCGGACATTTACATAATCTTTTAAATAACCTTTTATCGAAGCTAAGAACAAATTTTTATTTTGATATAATTAAAGATTTCAAGTAATTTAATTGAAGAATCTACATTTACTGAGAGTCTTACTTCAATTTAATTAGCAATTCAAATTACTAATTAAAATAATTTGTAGCAGTCCTTGAGCCTCCATTTTATTACTCATTTATAAAATTAATATTTTTATTTTTCTATTTCACATTTTTATTCATTTATTATTTATTTATGTTAATTTGTATTATTCTTGTTTGTTCTTTATTCACATTTTAAGCTTCTGTGTTATTTTTTATTTATATTTTGTACTTTCCTATTATTTTTAATTTATATCTGAAATTTACTGTTTCGTAAAAGTGACACAATTATCCATTAATAATTTCTGAAAGATTTTTCAACATATCATTAAATATAAAATAAAATAAGGAATTCTGTATTTTTATTGGGAAATGTACGTTAATTTTATTTGTTATTGATTATTTCAATATCGCTCAACACTGACTTACCTAACGGTAAAAAATTTCACTTAAGTACAGTTTATAATATACGTTTATGTTATTATTACCAATAAATAAATAAATGATGTAGCAAAACGATAAAGATACTTCGTTTTATAGTTTCACTATCGTTCCATCGTAAAATACGGCGTGAATGAACGGAAATTGAGCAATGAAGATACGAACGAGTGTGTATATCGTTAACAATGCAAATGAAACGATCTGCATAGAAAATATTCATGGTATCTCCCGTAGAAATATTTCTAGGACAAAGAAAATAGTCCTATTAGGGACATCTCTAACTAGCTGAATAAGTTATTTAATTTTGTTTCTTTGACTCGAGTCATTATCACCGTGGAAACTCGTCCATTTGTGATGTAGATGAGCCGTTATCAGTAAGCCAACTCCGACGCAGATAAAATTCGATGTCAATGAACGCTCCTTTCTAACCGTCTTCCGTGTTAGACATTTTTGTCCTAATTGGCTGCGAAGCTTGTGAGCGCATAAACGTAACCGCGTATCCATCGACCAACAAACAAATCTACCTGTACCCCTTTAACGATGAGTCTGATCATTTTCATGCTGATGAGTTCTTCCTGTTATCTCGACTTTGATAAGACCTGGAAGTTATTAGCTGGACTAATTACTTTCTCTCTCGTCGGACGTTCCAATTAAATTCTCATGATCAACAATGATGTAGAGATTTTGTGGATCTGATACCTATAATTTTCGTTCATGCGATCGAATCTGCACAGACAGTTATGCATTATCGATTAAACAACCATGAAATCTGGCGGATTTCAAGATTTCTAATTTCATATTGCAGATATTGTTACCTTTCTTATAGTACTGGTACGTACATACAAAATCGTCCATTGTATACGAAATAGTCGATATTTAAAATTTGTATAGTTGCTGTGTTGAAGCTCCTGAAACGTCTCTAGTAAATTTAGTAAATCTAGTAAATTTCGTTTGTCTGGTTATCTGTACCGCGCTACAAAATGCAATTTTGGAACAACTTGAAATTTTAAGGGTAGATTCGTGGCACCATTTGCTGCATAGTTTTTGACGGCAATTTGACCTGTCGTCAGCGACGCCGACTGTCGTCGAATTGATGAAAAACCGAGCTTTGGTGTCATTTTCGATAATTTTTGATACATAGAATCGACTAGAATCACGTGAAAAGCTCACTCATTGTTGACGACAATACTTCGTCGTCATAGACGTCAGTGGTATTGGTATTGTTTTCGATAGTTTCAGACACGTTTAATCGTTTGGAACGACTTTAAAATCTCTACATCTCGTACTTGCTCTACCTACTTATTTAGAGTAGATATTTTAAATACACATACGAAATTGCGTGCGACGCCTGGTCTGTAGACCTACTAGTAATAGAATTCATAGAATGTTTCGCATGAATTAGTATTATCGCATAATACTAAGAAAGTCAGTAGTTTGAGAGATATTTCAATTTTTGTTATGAATTGTCTGAATTTTGACTTTAAAGTTTCTCGTGAACAATTGACAATCTTTATATTTATTATACTATAATACTTCCTTCTGTAAATTATTCGACAGAATTGGTTTATGTAAATACGCATTATTTAAATCGTTCAAATTTGAATTCTGAAAAATTACCTTGAAAAATGTGTTTCGCATCATGTGTCCCATCGAACAAAACAATTAATTCCATAAGTATTTTCTTGTGTTATTAATCATAATAACCCACATATTATTACGGAAATGCGAACGTTTGAAATTTCGATATTTATGAAGTATTTTACTATAATTTCACATTATTTTTATTTTAAAATTAATAATTTTGAAAATTAGATATTTCCACATTTTTAGATATTTTAATTTCCAAACTTTCAATACATAATTTTTCGAAACGTCAACAGTAATGTAAATATTCACGTTAAGCTCAACAAATTTAGTACATTATTACAATTGCCGGAGACATTTTGTATACCGTCAAATTAACAAACTACACTTCCCTAATGCGATTTCCTTGAAGTATTTTTGTTTAATCCGAATTTAGTGGCAGATAAAATGAAACATCTTTATTAGTTAAATACTAGAGACGTTTTGTACATTTTAGAACTTGTGCGAGAAATAAATTTCACGGACATCAGCATCGAAGGAATTTCAAGCTTCTTTTGGTTTAAAATAGCCACATAAATATCCTTTTTCATTAGTTGACATTTAGTAAGGTTTTATCACTTCCTGTATTATATTACCTAAATAATTATTCAATTACCCTTCGCAATTATCTCTAGTTTTTTTTTTCTAGAAACAGTATGGAATACAGAAAAAACATCTTTCGGTACTGAATGTCTAAGCATAATTTATGTTCGACCATAAGGGTCGATCAGAGCAGTCTCTTATCGAGGACAATCTCTCTTCGAAGCGAGTTTGCTCGAAAATATTTAAAAGATTGAATGTTAAAAAGTTCAAAGAAACGACACGTCGCTTTTTCATTGTCAAGTTTTCAAATTTATCAAATTTATCTTATTTCCTTGTTTCCTCTTCTTTTTATCGGATCATCCTATTGTATTTAGTAAAATAACTGACACAAGCTTCACATAATTCATTAGAACCAGAAAATTGTATAAACAGTTTTATAGAAAATGTAGAAAATTAAAATTTCGAGATATCTTAACTGTTTTATATTTAATATTTTTAACTAAAAATATTTTAAGAATCAGAAAAATGGGTTATGATCGACTAATTAATTTACCACTTGTATTTTAGTGATTTTTATATTTTTGAAGAAACTTCTATTACAATTTTAAAAGTGATTACAAAATAAATTATTATACTTCATTTTCATTAATTCCTCTTTTTAAGATTCGGTATGGTGTTCTCATGTCAGTAATTTCGGGATTGAAAATTTCGTTTGTAAACAATGAAGGAATGTTAAATTTTATCAACCTCTTAACGAAGCATAGAAAAACGTTGCGTGAAATGCCAGATAAAAGAAGCGACCTGGAATGCAAATGCAACGGTGACAAGAAACTGCCGTTCCTTGTAATAACACCTAATAGCACAGTTTTCAGCTAACAATTTCAGAAGAACACGCTATGCGACGGTCATTATTACAATGTATCATTAATACCATAACCCTAACACATCCTAATATGTAATTACCGGGATAATACGTTAATTTACGTGAAATGCACTTACGTATAATGCATTACACAACAAGAATCCTTTGCGTGGTGTACTCCAATCAAATAGAAGATGCCGCACTTTCGTGTCAGCCAAGAAACACGTACAACGTCTTATTTTTAGTATTTTACTGTCAACTGCATGGTTCAGAGATAAAAGAAAAAAAATGAACACACGAGGAAAGTGTAATGATCGTCGCGAGAATCATGGTAGAAATGCAACGTATAAAACAGTGTACAAGATCTTCATCTTGATTCTAGGAAAATTATTTCTAAGATGATAGCATTACACTGCCAAGATGTTGTGATTTAATTTCTTGCTTCGATCGAAGATACATTATACCATAAAAGTGGTTCGACTATTATGTACGGTGTTTCTAGTAACTGGAACAAGCTACATCTTCTGAACGATTGGCCGTAGAAAATAATTGTGGAAGAAAAAATTGAATGGGATGTAGCTTACGTCTTTACAATTTCAATTCATGCAGTGATACATACAAATAATTTAAAAGATACATTATATTAATGAAATTATATTTTTATGTTGATGAATCTTCGAAATATTCTACATTAAAAGGGTACACAAATAAATAAATAGGTAGTTTATAAGATATCTTACATTTCAAAATTTTTATTAAAGAAATTATATTCTTATGTAAATCAATTTTCAAAATATTCCGCATTAAAACAATGTACAAAGTATAGATTAATAGTTAATGAGATATCTTACATTTTTTAATTTTTCTTTAAAAAAACTATATTTTCGTGGTCATCAATCTTCAAAATTTTCTACATTAAAAGAGTATACAAATAAATAGGGTAATAATTAATAAGATATTTGGCATTTTTAATGAAAAATTTGAAATATTTCACAAATCGTTCATCTTCTTTTACATGGCTTTCCAATACAGCATGATTCGAAGAACTGATTTCTGTAAACAAAACATGTTATCAAAGTACCTATGCACTTTTTTTAATCACATTGTGAATTTGTCCTAGGATACAGTAAAAAAAATCCACGAAATATATATTTAACATATTTTAATTCAACATTCTAATACTTTTCTTATGTAGAATGTTTTAAGGAATTCATTTACATAAAGAATAATGGACGCAGTTCTTTTACAAAAATAGTGCATTTGCATTTTGTATAACTTAGAAAATTTATGGCAAATGGCTGTCTAATTTAACAAACATATTTATTAGTATTAACACTGATATTAGTTGCATCCGCAATATAAATTCTCAATAGTAATTAGATTGTCAATATTAATTTTCGGTATTAATTAAATTCTTAACATTAATTTTCAGTATTAATTACATTCTCAATAATAATTGTCAATATTAATTCTCGTTCTTAATTACATTGTCAATATTAATTCTGTATAAAGTTTCAGGCAATAAATTTTATGGAACAGCCACCTAATGATCAATAAAAATAATAATTTTTACTTGTGTAATTCAAATCGAATTATCTATAATTCCAATCGAATTTCATCAGATGCATAGTTCCATTAATCAATCGAAATAATTACGATTTCTAATTATTAATTCGTTTTAATGGTAAGTAAAAACCGAATGAATCATTCGAATTGAAAATTTTATTCGACCGAAACCTAACTCAGACTGTAATTACTGTTATAACTTATTAGCCTTTTTCACTATTACTGTTGATTTGTTAAAAAATAATTGCGCCGTAATTAATGCTATTTTTCCTTTTTATTCTTTCAGTCCCAAACACATGCATAATCTCGTCAATGGGAGGAAACACGAGTGAATTTATCCGTGGTCGTGGGGAATAAGTTATCGCGTATATGTAAATTGAAGAGCCCCTGTCTGACCAGGCAAAAGTAGCCCCAACAGGTCGCTAGCTCGTTTCATCGTGATCTCGCGCGGTGGTGAGGACGACGGGGGATAGAACGGCTTAATCTTCGTAATGAATGGCCCCTACTGACCGCTTAATTATTTATTTTTAATATATAACCTAACCCAGGTCGATAGAACAGCGTTATTAGAATCAGGGTGTTTAACCCCTCCACTTAGACATAGTTACATTATACTACTTTCGTATTCGCTGGAAACTGAATATTTTTCTTTGCTTTATACCGAGGATATCCGCCGCATATTTAATTCGGTGTTTATGTGCCGATATTTAAATTAACCAATCAATTGCAGGATACTTTAAGATTTAGGAATTCATTCACCCGAACGATATTATCAGAATAAGTTGCTGCGAGATATTTTGTTTTTAGAGTCATACATGTAATTAACGATATGAAAGATCTATCGCTACGACTTCTCAAGTTCCAATTCTGGTGGATTTTTTTAGCATTCTAACGATATTTCCCAAATTGTGAGATTTATCAAGACATTGTGTGCGTAGTTGTCACTTACCTTAGGGACCAACTTTTTTTATTAAGGTGATACAAATAAGCAGGGAATTCGAAAATTTAGATTGTAAGAAATATAAAAATGTGAATATCTGAGATTTTAGAAATTCCAAGATTTACGATTTCAAAAATTTTTGAATTTGGAAGTTCGAGAGTTTAAGAATTTGTGAATTCAGAAATGTAGAAATGTGGAAGTTTGGGAGTTGAAAATTTGTGAATTTATTCAATTACATATATTATTGTTAAAAAATATTATCAAACTAATACATCGTTGCAAAACATACAGTGCATGTATTATATTACAATATTAACTGTTTGCACACCTTAATTTTTTTTAGCTACCAACTCCTTAATTTACAAAATAGATCAAGAATGATTCTAAATATAATGTATTGAAACAGTGCGGAAATGTGACATATATTTTTTATTTATTATAAGTAGTAAATAAATGAAAATATATATATTCAATCAATCTATTTATATCAATTATTTATGAGATCCAAATGTGATGTTGAGCCACACTGAAGTTCAAAAGATTAATATATTGTAATAATAATATATCGTAACATGACAATGAAAACATCTGTTCTATTCCATCATTCAAAATACTAAAAACACGTAACACTTGTTCAAGTATAATTTTGTCCACCAACTGTAGTTTTTCACGCAATTCAGCTTCTCTTCAATTGTACCAGATCAGAAACACCCTGTATACGTAGCTGACACGAATGACTTTCGTAAGACAAATATATATCTTTCCGTAGCACCGAAAGGGTTAATGGAGCAACGTAGATTCGACGTGACGATGCACACGGTCGAGATGTTATCCCTTGGTGAATTCCTTTTCAATGGCCGAGAGATAGGGATCTTCGATAAGCAAGTACATCGTCCGATATCATCTGACCGCGTAGTTCACACGACCGAAAGAAAGTGAAACCAGTTTGATACCGGCGCGAGAGAACGAGCGTCCCTTTTTATTTCGACGCTCGTGCAGACTGGGACGCGCGATCCAGACGCGTTTATTCTACCCCGTCCTCTCGTGGACTTCCTTTTTCCTGCGAGGAACGAGTCTTTATCGTTCCGAGGAAAACCGTGGCTGCTCAGGGATACGTACCGTTCAATTCTACTCCGCGAAAGAAAATGGCTGAAAAAACGAAAGGCGGGGAAAAAATGAAATGCGCGCGTTTGTGATTAATCGAGTCTGGTTTTAAGCTCTCGACGATTAAACTCTGATAGGAAGTTCTCGTTTTATGCTGGATCGACGCTTAGCTATCGACACAACTCGTGCTGACGTACATATGTTTGTACCAGATACTGGGATTTTAAAGTCAAGTTTGATAAGAATCATCAGCGGTTGAAAACTGGTAAATACTTTGACGAACGCAGAAAAAACTATGGAAACATGTGTTGCCATGTTTGTGCTGCGAATGCAATCATGGGGTGATAACATAATTGTTGCTGATGGTATCGGGTCAAATCGTTCCTTTCGTTTTCCAATAAAGTGTGGAATCTCTGAAATTCTTCATGGGAAAATATTTTAACAGAAATTGGAACCTTGGTACGATAATTGGTACGATTGTATTAATGGAATTTTAAATTGTTATATGGTAACATAGTGTAGTACAGTCATATTGCGTAGATTTTGGATATTTGAGAATTTAGGAATTTGATAGTTTGAGAGTCAGAATTTGATAATTTGATAATTTTGGAAATTAGGAATGTGAAGATTTGGGAATCTGAAGATTTAGAAATTTGAGAATTTTGGAGCTTGAAGATTTCGAAACAGAAAAACTTTAGAAATTTGGTATTTGATAACTTAGGAATTCGAAAACTTGAAGATATTGCAATGACAGAATTTGTAAATTTCAGGATTTGAAAACTGGTAAATACGGAAATTTGAGAATTTAATAACTTGAGCTTTTGTACATTTTATATATCTGAAATTTCAAAATTTTGGGTATTCGGAAATTATATTTTAAGAAAATAATATTGTTCCGTGAGTCTCTGTACAAAGTGTTCTAAAAATCGTGGTATAAAGAATTAATCCTGCATGCAAAAATCAGTCAAAAAGAAAGAATAATATTGTTTCATATTCAGTTTAATTTTTAAGAAAATTAAATTTCACGTTACCACAAGAAACAATTTTATTTTCGTAACACCGTGTAGAGCGTCTCCTAACAGCTGTAATGGTTGCAAGCTAAAATTATGTAGCTCGAAACAACACTTTCTGCGTTTTAACCAAGTGAAACTAAGTTTAGTTAGTTGGAAACAGCGTGGTTTCTGATTTCCGTTTCCGTATTGTGCGTACTACATTGTGCGACCAGTGTGTCACACGATACGGTCGTTTTTACATTTGAATATCGCGCGCTGTCGCGTAAAGGCGTGCACAGTTGAAAATCGTTACGATACCGCGCACGCTCGGCGTCTATGAAAAATCCTACGATTAGATATGCCGAGGCTCTACCTTTGCGAGCGACCTGTAAAAACGATACGGAAGAAACGCTGGAAAATTCGACGTAAAAGGATGTCGAACGTGCACGTACCCGAAGCTAATTTGCACACGAATGCACCGAGATTCCACGAATGTGAAAGAAAATGAAACCGCGCGACAAAGCCAAACAAAAAACGTGCACCGTAAACTTCTTCAGTGAGGACACTCAACGGTCCCTATAATGGACCCTTTGAAGAAACTTATGGGATCAATTGTTCACAACACGAAGGATATTTAGAATCTTCTCCGAGACACGGTGGATCCTTGGACTGAACAAAATGTTACTTGAAACCTCGAAACAGATGTACAACGTAAAAATTGCAAATCCTTTCTAACAAAAGAATTTGAATAATTGTTTACTGTTTTTCAATCTGCAAATTTATATTTAAGATGTAAACAATTTTCACACTTATTAGTATCGGTTACAGTAGAAGATTTGTGTGAACAATTGGCGAAATAGAAAAAGGAGGACGAATGGAAGTTCTTCCTTCTTCGTTCTTAGCTATGTTTAGACTATCGCTAACGTGTCTTTCTAGGTTCTAATGGGTATTAGAGAACTGAATATCTGGATACTGAAGAATTGAAAAGTTTGGGAATTTGAGTTTAGGAAAATTTTTACACTCGTTAATTTTTCATTTCTGAAGCTTGAATATTTGGGTGTATCAAAATTTACAAATTTTTATATGTCGGAGTTCTAAAATTTTGCAATTTTGGAATTTGTTATTTTGGAAAATTGGAAATTTGGTGATTTGGATATTTGATAATTTGGTAATTTGGTAATTTGGTAATTTGGTAATTTGGTAATTTGGTAATTTGGTAGTTTGATAATTTGCTAGTTTAGTAATTTGGCAGTTTGTTAATTTGGTAATTTGAAAGTTTGGTAATTTGGTAATTTGGTAATTTTCTAATTTGGATATTTGGAAGTTTGGTAATTTTGAAATTTGCGATATTTTTAATTTTGAAACCACTATTTGCAAACTCTAATATTTACGAATTTTTATTGTATTTAAACTGCATATATGAATTTGAAAATAAAGGAACGATTGACTTTTGGTGTTTAAGCAAATATATATCACTAATTAACGAAACTAATGACCAGTTGTATGTACGTAACTTATTAATTGTACTTCAAAATCCAGTTAAATACATATTGAAACAATTATTTTTATAGTTCTCCAATTTAACGATTACAAGAAATGTACAAAATCCTAACTTACCAAACATTAATTCGGAGAAAGTCAGAAAATGTTGAACGTTTACTGAACACAATAGCTCCTAGTAGTAGCATCTAATTATAAAGCTTTAATATAGCGATAATAAATCTGTTTCATGGCACTGAATGATGTTAAAGAGACGTAACGAATGACTTACATTGAACTACCGCTTTAATTGATTTCGTTGTCAAGGTCTTCGGAGGATGACGAGTTGGATCTAACAATGAATTCACTTTCATTGTAAACGTTTGCGCCGTCATTCACCGATTGCTTTCAGTTTCATCCGTATTATATTTCTATTTCAACAATTATGTGACAGTAATTTTCTATGTAATGCAAAGACCAATTTTACGGTAGAGCGTCTTATATTATCCTCCTTATGTCAGACCCACGAATGTAATTCGGTTAATCTTAGAAATTCATGATTCTGGTATTTTTAAACGACACAATGACACACATTCATGAAACGAGCTTGGAAATACATATTCATCATTTTGACAAATAAGAGTAATAAAAGACGGTATATACAATTCAAAATGTAAACATTTATACACAAAGCGATTTAACTTATAAGTGATAATTTAACTCCAATAGTAATCTTTACTATTATTATTATTACTAATTAGCATTATAATAATTTTTTTGCAAAAAATAAGGCACAATCTACGTCTATTTATATGTATAATATTTTATAACATTTTGATCCATGCCAATAAACTGGGTATTATTATTATATACTACACTACTATATTTTTACACATAAATGGAAAGTATTAATAAGAAGTTTTAGAGAAAATTTGATGTGACAACTGTTACACGAAAAGTATCTAAGAATAGAAAAACATTAGATTTTATTACGAGAAAAACAAGAGAACAGTGAATAAAAACATTATTATTATTATTACATAATATTGGTAAATTAACAAATTAACAAATTATTATTACTTCTCAGATGTTTAAAAATTGTTATTATGCCAACCACATTAATTATTAATTATTCATTTTCTCTTTTTAATTTTTATGTAATAGTCTATTAATGGATTTAAGTATGTTTTGCTAAGACTTCTAACAAAATACATGAATTTAGAAAGTTAATTACTTTCTCAAGATAATTATTACCACGATCCACTAATATTAATTTACAAAAAACAATATTTTATATTCACAATTCTTGAAGAACAAAATGTTTTAATTTTTAAGCTCGAAATTAATATATGATATCTATATTTCTAAATTTCTTAAATATTTAAAAATGTATGTTGTATTATTTATATTAAATTTAAGTTACACTCAATTTTTGGATTTTTTAACTTTTTAATGTTTGGACTTCAAATTTATAAATTGAAAATTAAAAAATGTTTAATCTACCAAATTTCACGTTTAAAAATTTGCAAATTTCTAATTTTAAAATTCCTAAACGAGAAATGTTCAGATATTCAAATTCTGTAACCAACAACTATTCAGATTCTCAGTATTTCAAATTCCTTAATTACTGGATCCTCATATTTCTAAATTACCACAACTCTCACTTCTTAAATCCTCCAGTTTCTACATCTCCAAATTCCCAAGTTCCAAAATCGTAAAATCTTAAAATCCTAGATTCATAAATTCCCAAATCTCTAAATTAGTAATCGCAAATCTACAAATTTAGATATTCCTAAACCCCCAAATATCTAATTTTTCAAAATTCAAATTTTCAAGTTCACAAATTTCCAAATGTTCAAATTCCTATTTACAAAAACTTCAAAATTTCCAAATTCTCAATGTCTCAAACCCCCCATTCTCAAATCTCCAAAATTACTATCCTAACGACGCGACGTTCTGACCGAACAGCGAAAAAGGTTAAATCGAACATAAATTCCTCGTTTCCAGTGACCTCCTCGGTCACTTACGTAAGATGGTCGGCCCATCTTGAAAGTGACACAACCGTCTCTGGTGGCCACTGCCAGACAAGTTTCGCTTTCTCTTTCTGTTCATCTGTTCGCACAATTCACGTGGGTTCTCTCTCCCAAGTCTATGACAAACGTTTCACGGGATAGTAATGGGCCTAGAGAGAGTGTACCGAAAATAGGCAGCGACTAAATATACGTCGTGCACCGGTCGCAGCCGGAGTCGAAAGACAAATGGGGACTCGTCCGCTGTACCTGAACGTGCAAACTTTGCCACGCAAAAGTTCATTGCTTTCTGCCGTTGGATTCCGGGTCACGCGATCTTGTTCTGGCCCGTTCAAATTCACAACATTCTCACGCCTGACCGAACCAAAACGAACCAATGAAGCTTCTACGTTCTGCAGCATTTGCTCCATTGCCCGTTAAACGATCCTCGTTTTCCATCGGTTCGGATTCCACCGGTTAACGAACATTTTAGGTCAAATGTAGCTTGGACGAATTGCGTAAAGGTCTCAAATTGCGCTATTAATATTTCGATACTCGAATAGCATCTTCGTTCTTGGACGAATATTATACCTACTCTTTTTCGATTATTACTTTACTATATAAGGTAAATGTTTCAGTGGTTAAACGATTAAGAAAGCAGTTCAGACAATTTCTTTTACATTTGGACGATGCACAATTATAAAATAATACATATAACATTTTATTTCAATTACAATTTCTTCTTTCTGATAAAATAATGAGGATTTATGAAAAGAAAAATTTTTAACTAATTAGAATCTGTAAATGTTCATATGGTCTAATTAAACAATATTCATGGTATGTGCTTGTCATTAATTATTACTGTTCCGAATATTAAATACATATTAATTTAATTAGTTTCATAATTTAATAATAAAAAATTAAGATTGTAACATTTTGTGCACCGAACAATATTTTATGTACAATAAATTCATTTAATCAGTTACAATGTGTTTTTTCTCCTGAATCAATTTTGGCACATGAAACTTTCCGCTGATAACGTGTAACAGAGTGCCTGTTTCAAAGTCTTTTACTGCTGCACAAACATCTTCTTGTGTGTAATCTTATTCCTTCTTCTTTTCTTTCGACATTCTGAAGAGTTTATGTGACTTATAATGTACGAAAAATGATCAGAAATGTATTATAAAATTATAGAAACTCTTTGATTACGGTTGAATGTTAATCATTTGAATAAATCTTCAGTTAAATATTAATATTTAATCTTTAATTTTGACAAGTTTGAAGTCAGAACTACACTTCAATTTTTGGCTACATTATCATTTAATTAATAATTATATCTTCACTTCCAATTAAAAGATATTCAATTACCAACTATAAATTAATTGTTCGACTGTTTATGGGGTAAATGAAAATTTCGGAAAGTTACATAAGTGTTGTCAAAGGGAGGCAGAGAGAGATATTTAACTCCCTCAAAGGGGAAAACTGACTTTTACCTCTATCTTAGAAGGGCATAACTATATTTTGCCCCTATTTTTGACGAAAAGAATAAATAAGGCGTTAACTGGTGATTTCTCAGCAAACTCCATTTTACTAACCAGAAAACTAGTTTTCCTGGTCTTCAGCTTCCAAGAGAAACATATACACTTTGATATCTGCAGGTAGTTACTAAGAATGTACTTTATCAATAAATAATAAATTACTGGCACCTTTCTAAATGATTAATACGACCAGTAACGACCATTTCATTAGTATTCAATTATTTGCAAGTTTAATCAGAATCCCGGCAAATATATATACGTGCGTTGTTACCGGTTTCTTGCAACTGAAAAATATCCTTTGAATCCCCATATATATAATTAATACCCAATAATAAGTGATAGTTCTTGTAGCAATTATAAGAACTAGAATTGAGTAATGAATAATCAACGATTCTTAACTAGCATAATTAAACCATTTTCGGTACAAGATAATCAAATTCTTCATAGTTGCTCATGATTTATCGGCATTATTAATTTACCGCTAATATTCAATTAACGCTGGATAATTAAATTACATGCAGTACAATTAAACCATTTATGATGCACAACGCCGATTAATAAATCGATGCATTGTTAAAGCCTAATTAAATCAATCCTATAATATCATATTCCTAATTTATTCGTTCATTGATAATAGAGGGCACGACACGTAATCATGATTTTCAATTATTCACGCGGCAATAATTAATATTCCTGTTATCAAACTTCTGCTTGTCAAGCATTTTAATTCTGCAAATGACAGTTCATAATTAATGTCTTTCGAGTTTGCTGGCGACATTAGTGTCGCAGGTTGATCGATACCACGATAAATAACCTGATTAGCAAGAAACTCTAATGAATCGGCATTAATAATTGCTGGAATTATCGTCACACACAACACTATGTATCAATTAAAGATTCATTCGAGTGATAATTAAATCGTTTTATCTTCGTTAATCGGTTTTCGACAGTTTACCAGAATCTTTCTTTTTCTGAATTACCTTTATGACAAAAACATTCGCTGAACTTAATCGTCCTTCAACGCAGGAAGCAGCTGCATCAATCAGAACAGAAAACGCGAACGACAACCGTTACAATCGTTTAATGCGAACGTTACGTCGGCATAATTAGTATGCTCGGATAGCACGTTTTTACGAAATTGCCATGATTAAGTTTACTGAAGCGGAAAGGTAAACCGCTCGTCACAGAATAGGATACTTAATGAAAGGAAAACATAACAAGAATAATCATGACGAAAATGTGACCGGATAAGAAATGAACATCAAAGCGAAAAAACGGGTTGTCTAGTACGAGGAAATATAAGATCTGACCAAATAATAGATACTCTGTTATTTTCTTCTTTTATAAAACAAGTCAGACGCGTCTCGTCACAAATAAAATAGCTGCTCTTAAAAGTGTTTACGTCTGTTTTGCGCGTGTAGATGAAGCTCTTTATAGGAATTTGAGGAATTGGCAATTTAAGAATTGAGGAAATATATGAAGAGAAAACATGAACATTTAGAAATTTAAGAATTTGGAGATTGGATTTGCTAATTAAGTATACTTGTGCATTGGACATGTAAAAGCGAGAAAATTTAGAAACTTGGAATTGAGAATTTAGGAATTTTATGATTTCACAACTTGGAAATTTGGGGAGTTAGAAATCTAGCAGATTTGTGAATGTGAAACATAAAAACGTAACAATTTGGAAATTTAAAGCTTTAAAAATTTGAGAATTCAGAAATTTCGACGCCAGAAAATTTGAAAATTTGCGGATTTCAAAATTCGGAATTCTATGAAATTTGTGTATTTCGATATTTAGGAGGTTTAGGAAATTTAAGTTTTTAAAGATTTAGGAATTTGGTAGATGAACATTTTGCAGATTGGGAAAATTTGTTAATTTTAGAATTGGAGAATTTAAAGATGTGGTAAATGAAGAATTTTAAAACAAGGAAGTGTAGAAAGGAGAGTTTAAATTCTGAGAAACGAGAAACTAAAAAAATGAAATCGTAACAAGATCTGCTACCTGTAAGTATGTGTTGCGATAATATTTCGCGATTACCGGGCTGCCATCGTTTCAAATTTAATTAGTGGAAAGGTATTGATTTATGTTTCTTGCACGAAAACGATTCTATGTTCACAACTGTGTTCATTTATAATCTACGTTTCTTATTATAGTTACATCATGGCACCTTAATTATCATTTTATATTTAATTAATAGATTTCGCTTTTCTTTTACCAAAAGAAAGTTTGTTGACGCACACTTTGTTTTAAAAAATTTAATAGCAAGAATATTAAATTAAGCAGATTTTAAGTATTTACTACAGTTTTTACAATATCAGTTCATAGGAGAAATATGTTTCGGCTATTATGAAATGTTTTCTGCGGGAGAAATACGTCAAAATAAATTTATCTCAAATATTATGTCAAAAAAAAAATATTATGTCAAATAAATACTGTGTCAAATAAATTTTACAAAATAAATATTATGTCAAAATAATAAAATAGCCGAATACGACTTATATCAGTATAATGAACCCACATGTGTATTTAGGAAAAGGTTATATTATCCTGTGAATTCATACATGAAACAAATATCCCCTTATCTGTACACAAGCAAAAATTTTAAGCGTAGATATGACACACGCTATGAAGGAAAAACAGGTTATTTAGTTTGACTTAACAGTTTATCTATAAAATGTACCGTTATTCAATTAGTTGATTTCTAACATAACGTTTTTGTCGACACTGCATATTTAAATATGTAAATTTTCTTGAGGTGTTAAAATAACTGTAATTACTTTTTAACAATTTAAAGGAATTTAGAATAAAAAAAAAAATGTTGTACATTATATGTACATTAAATTATTTCTCTCTTGCTATAATATATAATTTCACATATACATACATGTATAGTATAAAAGGTTTGTAGTATTTATTTCCACGTTTGTAGTATTTCATTTTGAAAGACTAGCGTGTTTTTTCATCGAAAAGTTTCACCAGCAATAACATGTTTTATTATAACAGGCTTTAAATGCATTACTCCAAATATAACATTTTAACAACCTTGTAAAAGTTCATTTTCACTCAAGCAAATAAAAGGATTTGTAGTTAAACACCTCGGTTTTTCAAATAGGAAAAAGTGCACTCTTACGTTTTACTTTTAAGCACTTTGTAAAAGGAAACTAAAGTATTCGACATTAAAACGCTTCAATTAAGCACTTAACGTATTATAAAACACCTAAATTTGCTATGAAAAGTAAGTAAGCTAAAGGTATCAGTAGCTGACCTGTTTAAAATAAGGTTTTTATAACTTGTGCACTTGTTAACTTCACGACATCTGTTACTTAAATTGTAAAACTATTACAAGCGAAGTGAAGTATGCTTACTAGTAATGAACATCTAAATTCATTAATGAATTAAGAATAGCTGTAGTTCATATGTTGTAAACATTTCGCGAATGAAATATATTTCGGAACAGAGGGTCAATTACTAGTTTTTTAATTTTTAAGAGTAGTCAACTTCTGGAGTATTTACCAAATTTTTAAATATACCTGTAAAATTTGTATAACTTAACTACTTTTAAAAAGTGGTCTTGTTACATGATCTCGAAGGCTTAAAAAATGTCTCCAAGCACCGTATCTCTCTATTTAATGACAAAGCAGGTGGTCATTCGCGTGGAAAATCTTTTTTAACTGGTCAACTACTGGTACCATTACCTTAATTTTTTTGGAAACTCAAGAGGAAAACCACTCAAAAAGTTTTTTTGTAAACGCATATCGAGAATTGATGATACCTGAAACATATGTAAACGTAGTTTATGCCTTAAGCGATATATAACCTGTTATGTAATGATTCTAAATTGTTCCAGCATGCATTATTTGAATTCCAAATACCATATTAACATCCGAGTTCTCTTTCAAACAAGTAAATCTCAATAACCGTCGAAGGTACGTGCGATAAGTAGCCTCTAAAATAAACCAGTTCAATCTAAAAATAAGAACCGCACGAATCGTCTGGGATTTCGCGTAATTTATTCGTGTCACGACGATCGCCAAGCTGACGAAGACATCGTGTATCGGCTTCGACGAATTCGTGAATCGAATTTTTGCACCTGTCCCCGCCCGACACGGTCACGTTTCACAAGTCACGCGAGCTTTATGCACGGCCCACTTTTATAATCAGTAGATTGACGCGATCGATTATACACTCGGAATAAATTAAATTCTGTCGACACTTGGGATGACGAGTGCATGGCGCGTTAATAAAACTGGTGACGAATCACGGGAACTAACCGGTGGGAAATATCGAAGTCGTTCGAGGATCATTTGTAAATTCCCAAGCTTGGAAATTTAGTAGTTTGATGATTTATAAATTTTGAAAATTACAGAATTTGAAGGGTGAGCAATTTGATCTATTCAGAATTCGGAAATGTAGGGATTCAGGAATTTAAGAATTTTCAGATTTAGAAGGTCGAAGATTTGGAAACTTGAAATTTAGGATAAACTAGGATACCAAGAAGTATAATAGTCTAAGAATTTCAAACTTTTAAAATGACAGAATTTGAGAATTTCCAAAATTTAAGGATTTAAAAATATTAATGCTTCAGATCGATTTCCAAATTAAAAAATTTCTAAACCTCAAAATTTACAATCTCTTGAGTTTCTACATTTGAAAATTCCCAAATTCTACATGTATAATTCTGAAATTCTTATAGTTCCAAATTTTTAATTTACAAATTTGCAAATATCCATTCTCTAACATCCAAACTTCCAAATCTTCAAATTCTTAAAGTTACAAATTTTCAAATATCCTATTCATCAAATTTCACATTTCAAATTAGGAGTCTCAAATTCATAAACAATTAAATCACCAAATTCGAAGTTCCCAAATTTTCAAACTGGTAATCAGTATATTTGTTTATAACGATAATATTTTGGTATTGTTAATAAATATTGAGAACCTCGAAATTGATCTCTATTAGAAAGTCAATAATGCGTTACTCACACACCTTATCCACACATAAAAATAGAATCAAATTACAAACTGGAACACCATGTTCCTCTTTTTTACGCTTGTTTTCATGCACTACCGAGCACGACAGCTTTTCTGGGAGAAAATGACTGTAGTCTGGAGAAGGAGACCATGCTACTCAACTTACAATCAGCATTCAAAGTTATTGCTTATTATGTCGAGTTTACACGAGCTAAATGTTTGGTTTTAGTATTCATTCTCAGAACGATTTGGTTAGTTCAGTATAAATGAAACAGGTGAATGATTTATGGTTACGCATAACCGTTAGAAAACATATTAGCATGTTGACTACCATAACTATTACCAATGACCAACACGTTCTTACTTACATGACAACCGTAATGTAATGAAATAATTAGAAAAAGAAATGGAAAGAAGAGGTCTGACTAACATTGCTGGTATATTCACTGTATGTATTTTAATTTCCATATTTAAAGGTTTTTTAATTCTCAAATTCCAATATTTCCAAGTCTTCACATCACTAAATTTCCAAATCTCCAAATTTCCAAATCTCTAAATTTCCAAATTTCCAAATCTTCAAATTCCCAAATTCTCAAAAATCCAAATCTTCGAATTTTCAAATCTTCAAATTCCTGAACTGCCAAATCCTCATATTTCCAAATCATCAAGTCCCAAAATCTCCCAACCCATAAATCTCCAAATTTCAATATTCTCAAATCCTCAAATCTTTCTATGAAATTCCCCGCAATTAAGTTACAAAATGATTAAGTATAAATTAAGTATAATGACACGATTAAAAGAATTATTTTGAAAGTTCTAAAAAAATGTAATGAGAGCAAGTGAAATGTGTTACGATTTTTTCCTATTTCGAAAAAATATGAATACATTTGTTGGTATAGCAGGTGGTATAGCTGTTTATCGTTTGATGTCGCTATAAAAATAAGGATCGATATTAAGTAGGCCGATCTTAACAATTTTTACGTAGATTCCTACTTTCACTGCGTAGATTTTAGAAAAGTAATAAAAAGTTTATTCTTTTCCGGAACGATGGGCTGCGCCGGAAGAGACAATGGCAGCCAACTAACGGCTGGCTCAGGTGAGGATGTAGGTGAGTCTAACAAATGTCACGTCACACGTTCAAGAGTCTGGAAGGATGGTCCATGGCGAGGAGCAGACCAGGCTATCCCGTGGATTCCGATAATTCATGGCGCTATGAATAATGTATGGCCGAACCGCACGAATTCATGAAGCACCGACGTCGAGACGGCACAGTCGCCGACTTATATCCCATGCCAACTTCCCATGGGCCGAAACAATAGAGAGCACCTATATCTCGACCGCGATGCGAACCACCCCGAGGACCATTTGAAAGTCTAACAGGCGTCCTTTAACAAAGTGCAGCCTGGTTAAACAGCGTAATCCAATTAGCGTGCCGCTTTCGCGTGTCACTCACTCCAAATCTCGTTATACAAATGAGGAAATAAAATTTCAAATCCGTGCCGCCGGTTGGTATCGAGTCTTTTTGGAACTGGAACATGTGGAGACGATGCCCTTTTTTGGAAGAAATTTCACTTTCGATGAAGGTTAGTTGGCCTGGGCGAATCGATGGGAGTGACTCCCATGATATGCAGTTAGGTGCTCACTTAAAGAAGATATGACATTCAATTTTGGAACTTAGGTATTTAGGAAGTTCGAAAGTAAGTAGTTTGGAGATTTAAAAGTTTGTGAATGTAGTTTGAAAACTTTAAGATTTATAAATATTAATAAATTTAGCTATTATGATGTTAATTATAGTATTAATAAATTATATTCTATAAATTCATGAATGCAACAAATTATCGGAAAGGAATCAAGATTATAATTTGATGCATTTCCATTACATCCGTAGATTCGATCTTTGATTGTTTACTGCACTTGTCATAAATTATGTTTGTCGTTGAAACCGATATTTGGTAGCAGCAATTTGAATTTGTTACATGAGCATTTCCAAAGATAGAAATTCATACGATCATTACTTATCATTATGTATTTAAGAAACTGATATTCAGTCTTTGATTCAACTTTTGTATTATCTTTACAATGTTATTTCCATACAAAACATTTGAATAATTTAGCTTAGAATGAAGGATATTAATTTTAGTCATGATTTCGGTGAAATTCGTCACTGTGTGTCTGAACGGAGGACGCCATGAAATTTGGTCCATTAACACTTTCGCTACTGAGCGTCGCACATGTGTGACGTCGTAACAGCTATTCAAGGCCTAGCAACACGTATCTTTGACACTGAGTAGTATATTTTTGTAGTATGCATCTACATACGCATGTGACAGTAGCAATTCGTTTAAGGCGACAATTTCCTTAAATGGCCGTAGGATCATTAAACACGTTAAATGACTGCGGTACTTCATTAGTTCTTATGTTACCTTGGTGAAACCTTTACGACCCACGTTTTCACGGCCCTGTTCGTTATAATTGACTTTGTAGAATTGATCAGCTGATTAATCAAAAAGGTTTTTTATTAATATTGTATATAGATGCACGATCTGCCTCTTACATCGTTGTCTTGTATACACAAGACCAGCTTTGCTGCTTTATTTGCAATGTTTTATTTGGAGAATAACACGATTTAATTAAGTTGGTTTAACAGAGTGATACACAGATTGATGTACTAGCTATAAATCGAGCAAGTCATTCCTCCTTTCTGATAGTAATTAGATAAAAATGTTGCAGCAAAAAGATGAGCGGTTTAAAGATTATAATCGTTCAGTATGGCCAATAGTGTTATCTGCCTTTTACCGCTGCAACATTCTTTAAAATGGAATATATTAATCTGTTAAACTGATATACTGTATTTGCATATTAATGGTAATGTTAAAGTTGATTACAATGATTTTTTAGAAGTAGAAATTGTAGTGGGAGAATAACTTATATAATCGGCAAAAATGTTTATTTCAATTAAAGTAATTGTAATAAGGTCAGGTAGTAACTAAATAATAAATTGATAATTTATAATATTTGATGATTTATAAAATCTTAAAATATGTTCCTATATATTTCACAAATGTCATACATATCGTCTTGCGCTATCCTTTTGCGTTCAAATGGTGCCAAACTAGTACGTACGTTCTGAAGTACGTCATCTACAGCTGGCAACTAGCCATTTAATATTGCAAATGTTCATGAAGGATTAATGTAGACATTTTCATTAAACTTCGAGCTTCAAATTGATACGCCATAAGTGCCATTTCGTGAGAATTTTATGTTATTATATTTTGTTGAATCTTCTATGTTTCATAATTAATCACAATTTACTATAATTGTCAACTAGTCATTTTATACAACAAATGTTAATAATAATTTCACACGATCGTTTTTATAAAACTTTCAATTTTAAATTAATGTGGTGTAAATGTCATTTTGCAACTCTTTTATGTTATCAAATTATGTCAAATTCCAATGTTTTCAAACTGTTAGTAATAATTGACAATCAGTTGTTTCAAGAAATGTTAATAAAGAGTTGACAGTTGTTTTCATCAAATTTTAAGTTTTAAATTGATATAACATAAGTACCATTTTTGCAACACTAGTATTTTACCACATTTAGTCAAACTTCATATATGTATTTCGAAATCTGGTATTCGTTGCAACAACTTGACGCATAAGTACAAATATAGCAATTATATTGACAATTTTCTCAGTGAGCGCAAAATTATATTTTAAAAAATGATTCTCGTTATTACAATACCTTATCAGAATCAACGAACTCGGCTCGCACCTGAGATGGCAACGTTGTAAAATTTCACTGGTAATTGCATCGAGGACTTAATCCCTTGCCAGTTATTGTAATTACTTGCAATTACAAGTTGTAATTACGTCGGAGAAAAAAGTACGTGCATGTTGCATGTTTATCATACTTGCCATCGCGTTATGCTTTTCAGTCGCTCGTTGGCTGTGTTCCTGTCATGTTTTTGTAACTTAATTGCGTTCAACAATAGTTGTTGTACATTGTGGTTACTGACGACAGTTTACCACCAAAGAAAACTGCGATACATATAATAGTTTACCAAAACGGTCTTCTTATTATCCCGTTCAGCAATGCATCCTCTTGGCAAAAGTAAAAAAGGCAAACGGAATAGCAAAACAATCTCACCAGGTGGAAAATCAATTTTGCATGAGTATGAAATAGGAGTATATATAATTGCCGATTTTTACATTTATAACGAAACAGAATGCGTTTAATTGCTTACGGGGCGGAGCAATCGTCGGTCGAAATTGAAACGAGATAATTGGGATTTTTTATTCTTTTAATTTATGAATGTCGTTTATATTCATCGTTTCCATGCAAGGTCTGCCTTATTGCAAAATAACACGCATTCTACATCAATATGACGCTTAAACATCGATGAAAATGATTACTCCATCATTTCATCGATGTTTCCACAGAAAATCTGATTGAGACGATCAATATATGATCAACATTTGAGTTTGTAATATCTCGAAATCAACAATGTTGCATTAATAACTCAGTACTGTCGAGAAATATCGAGAACCTTAATTTTAAATCAAATGAAATATTCTCAATTCGTTTATATTTATCTTCGAAATATTTATTAATATTTTATTGAAAAGATATACATTGTTCGTGCATTTAGAAATTTAAAACTCAACGTATAGAATAATTCATATTGTTATAACAATTTAATAATAAAAATTATTTAAATAACACTTCAGCCAAATATACATGTAATATAACATTATAAACAATATGAACACAATTCTCTCTATTCGCACAGCACACTATAATTCTATTTTTGCACCATTCACTTGTCTTCTTCGAGTATTCCACATTCATCGCTATCGATATCTCTCATGTCAATCACTCTTCCTCTTTCATGCTTCAAGTCATACTTTCAATCTTAAACCCCATTCACAATTAAAAATAATCTCTCACACATATAAGATCCAGATAAAGAGAGCAGATTAACATACAAGGAGGAAAAACTGTAACTCTGAATGAGAACTTGCGTTGCGCAACGTTCCAAGTTCGAATCCCGTACGCATAAAACAACATTCGCGTCTATACACGCACACAGACTGAAAAGCGCCGAATTCTGAATGAGAGTTAGAATTGCAAAATGTTCCGAGTGAACAGCTAATTATGGATTATCCAAGACGATTACGGCTGACCCATGAAACAGCGGATCACGTTTATCAAACAGTACCGATCATATGTAAGTAAATCGGTATCGTGTCGGTCTGCAAGGGGTATCGTTCGTCAACAGGAAATCGCGATAAACGCGAACCATGAGCGGAATTTCACCGAAATTCTTTTTCACCAACGATACCGGGAGAACTTTAATTAATGACAGTATGAATCTGCTGGGTTGCTATCGACGCTGTCCTCTTTATCTCCCGCAGACTGTCCGAACTGGTTAGGGCTGGAATCTTAATGCAAGATATTCACCTTGAATCCTGAATGTCGACTTCCTCATTCCGTACGGACGACGATACATTAAAAAAAGTAGGGATCCAGAGTAAATGCAATGACATCGACAGAACGATCATTACAAATCATCCTTCTCGAATCACTTTCGCAGATCCATTTTGCATGCTGCGACTGATTGACAAGGACAATTATTTAAGTATTGAATGCAGAGTTGAACGATCTTTTACAAGCTGATAGATTATGCAACAAGGCGATGCTTGTTTGATCAAAAGAATTTTTCTTTGTATATTTTCATGGGCTATCTAGGTAATTCTGGTATTAATACATAATACCATAATAAATACTAAGTATTTATCTAAATACTTTGAAAAGCAATGCAGTAATATAAATATGGTAAAATAAAAACATAATTATACTGCAGAATTAAAGGAATAATAAAACTGTGAAATAGAAGAATAGTAAAAATTGAATAATTTTGTCTATCGATATAACATTATTTATAAAATAAAGTTATATTATTATAATTTTTTAATGGGAATAAACAATATCAATATTACAAAAAATTGTACATATTTAAGAGTTAACATTGGAAATGAAAAAAAATGATGATTTACAGTAAAACCTAAGACATACCTTTGAAGCGAATATAATCCTGTCGGTATAATTATTTACCGATATAAAAGTAATTATAAAATTACGGAAGCCACTAATCTTATGAAACATGTGGCTCGCAAAGTGTTATCAAAAGATTAGGAAGGGAAAAGTTTCCGAATGACGCACAGGTAGAAAAATTCGTGCGGCACGTATCTGTTTCACAAAACTGCGTAAGAAAGTTAGGTCTACTTTACAAACATACATATATCAATGAAATAAACATTTTGATCGTTCCAAGATTTTGATCAATATATTTACTTATCGTTAGTAATAAAATTGTATAAATAATTCACAACTAATGTAGACGTAGTTAGCCGCTAGACGTATGACATTTGCTCTTTTCACTCGGAAGGTGACACACTTACCACTCACTTTAATTTAAAATAAGTATCTTTTAATTAAATCTACATTGTTATACATGCGAAGTATAAATATAATAAAACAGACAATATTGCTAATTAGTAATACAGGAATGACGTAAAAAAAGTCCATCAGATTTTTTTACAAGTTATAAAGTTAGAACAGAGAAAATTTATCATAAAGGGTTAAAAAAAAGAACCATGTTAAAGGAACAAATAATCAAACGAAATATATGGCCCATTTCCAGAAGTAGAGTCATTTTACAGAAAAAAGAAAGAGGAAGAAGGAGGAAACGATATTTCTTAATCCACACGAAATATCGCGGATCAGCAGCCAACCAGCCAGACAAGCAGCCGGATATCAGAGGTCCACGTGGGTCTGCCTTGCTGTGCAGAAAGAAAGAAACGGAGAACTTCCAGATCTCCGGTCGCCCTCTCCTCTTCCGTGTACGTTCGACCGGCCATTTGAATTTATTACCAGCGTATTTCGACCACCCAGAAAACAAACGGACACCGTCGACGGTTCGAGGCCGAGTTTTCGACTGCGTGCGCGAGGGAAGAAAACGTTCTATAGGTCAACTTAGAATAGAATCGAAAGACGGTGTTCTCGAGACGTCGCGTTCCTAAGCTTCGTACGAACACCCTAATTTCACGCACGCCATCTTTGCTTTAGCTTCCTATTTTCTCTTTAGTTTTCGATATTGTTCTGGAACTTGACGCATCGAATGACGCAACGAATAACACATTTCTTCCTGTTAAATTCAATATTCATCTTTGAAAAAGTACATTTCTACCTAATTGAAACATATAATCACGCGTATAATTAGATACATAATTAGACATACAATTACACATGCGATTTTAATTGTAATTGATGTGGAAGATATATCGTTCCTTTGTTGGGTCAAGGATATATTAATAACTAATATGTTGCGTCTATTATTATGTTATTATTATGCTAATAACGAGACGCATAAGAAGAACAGTTCTTGCTTGTACTTTCAACTGGTAGAATCCTTAAATTTTTTTTAACGATAATCTGAAGAGAATAGTTTCCATACAATGCGTGTATAATGTTGTGGCGCTTGAAAACATTTATATTGATGTAAACATAGCATGGTCTTTAAAAATATTAGGATTAGATCAAATACAGTATATTAGGATCAGATACAGTACTTACAGTACTTATAATACATAGAATATACAATACTTACAGTATGCAGGATGTATAGCACTTATTAAAACAAAGAGTTCATAAAATACACACTTACATGTAAAAACTGTTAATTTCAAAATTAGAGAATATCTTCAACTGTTTTTTTCTTTTATTAACACAAATTCCAAAGAAGATCTACCATTAACCCCAATGGTAGTTAACATGTTAATATTTGTGATCATAAGAATATTTAATAAATTGTGCGTGTTACAATAAAAGCGTTAATCCAGAAAAATAGAACTCTATGTAGTCCTTAGTCATTGCATGCATTTACTTATGTTGTAAATAAATATAGTCACAGGACTACTTTTAACACGTATACGTGTATGTATATGTATATGCATATATATGTATGTATGTATGTATGTATGTATGTATGTTTGTATGCATATGTATGTTTATGTTTATATATATGTACGTAAAAATATATAAATGTATTTACACATATGGTAAATACACGTATTCATTTATTAATTGATTTACCAAATTGCACGTTTTTACCGTGAAATGTATATCGTGTACAGGACCATAGACAAAAAAATAAAAAATCTAAATATCTTCTTATAAGTTGTAACATCGAGAAATAGGTTATAAGTTAGAAATTAGAAATACGTTATATAACTTTGTACGATTTGAGCTCGTCCGCATTTAAAACGAGGAAGTTGACAGCGAGTTCAAATAAGTTTGCCCGACATATTTTCTGGTTTTATAGAGCGAAGGAATGAATGAGGGAGCGGGCAAGGTCAACGAAATCGAAAGTCTGGCTTTCGCTTTTTAGCGCCAAAAACAAGGTGTCTGTTCATCGACCCGTACTATAATACTGTTGTGATTTAATGTAACGATTAGATACGATCGCAGCATTATGTAAGGTAAATGTTCTCCTAAATACTTCATAAGTAGTTTCGTGATTTCATTATACGAAGGAAAAACACTGAGCAATTAATTTCGGAATATGTTTCGCGATACTTGTCATGAAGTACATATTAAATAAGGCATATCTAATATTTAATAAGTATGTAATAATGAGACTCTATAAGATTATAGATCTTTATATAACGCTTTTATTATATCATTATAATGCACAAACTACTCAACCATGTCATACAAGCGTTATACATACATTAAAAGGACGAAAAATTGTGTGTTTTAAAACAGGGGAGCAAACGAGACTAAATGTTGGAACTTAATAGTCTGACGTTTAATTAACGTATTATAAAATGCATAAATACATAATGTTGGTTGTATTTAGTCATTATACTTCGCATACTATTAAGTTCTTGTCGTTGTTCAAAAATACAGATCTAAAGCTGCTGTAGGACTTGCGATTGTAAATATATAAAAGTTCGAGTTATAAATGTTTAACATATTATACGCATATTTCTTCTTATAGAATTAACTCTTCTGTGTCAGTAGAGAAGTTGCGATACTGATTTGCAATAACAACGTACAAATACAGTTTAATCCCAGACTTACGGACGAGTAATAACCACGTATTGAAATTGAAACTAAACTATAAAAATAAATAATTAAAAATACGTGTACTACCTTATATAACGATTCTTTATCTCGATGAAAGTTAATTTACATTTTGACAAAAATTTCTTACAAATTTTCGTAATTTAAAATAAAAAATCCAAGATCCGTCATTTTAACGGGTTCCATAAATCTAGCGTTAACACTTCGACCGCCATGTTGAATTCGTCAGAAATTAGACAGTAACTTTATATTCAACAAACCCAATTAATAATACTGACGATATTTTGCTCTTCTTTATTACATATTTCGACAATATTTAACTTTTCTTTATTACATATTCTGTCAAGTATTAATAAAATTATTTATGGTTGATAAGAACATTCCTCGTATGGATGACTGGCAAAAATTTGTACAAACTCATATTCAAATATAGACAACTTGACCAAACTGTTAAATCGCAATATAGTTGTCGCGATTCACGCCTTGCACCATTTCTTACCCAAACAACAAAGCTTCGCGATGAAATTCGTGAAGAATGTTAGTAATTAAGGAAAAAGGCAGATCGTTCATGATTACAAAAATGAACGTGTTATTTAACTAACAATGACAACGGTTCTTATGCTGTGAGCGATTTATGCGAGCATAGTCGGCGTTAGCAACGAAAGGATTAACGCGATTAAGCGAAGAAACGGAATGACCAAGCACCTGGTCGGGTGCATTAGGCAACAAAAAGTGACTATTTACGTTGCTCTATGTACCTGAAGGAACGTGGCATGATCACTTAGAGGGACGATTAGCCGCAACAGGTGCATCCGACTTGCTCGGTTTCCAAGCACCGACGATAAACGCAACTTTACGGCGGCGACTTTTCGCGGCCACGCTCGACGCGTTCCGTTTTGTGACGGTACTCATGATCGTTCTAACCCTTTAGTCACGGATACCTGTGTCGCGATACACGCCTTAAGGTCATTTTACGCTACACCGTATCGTTGACGTGACTTTCCTCTCGTCGCGTTCATTTCCATTTAATAACTACGTATTTATTCTGCATCATATCTGCGATACTGAAGTTTTATCGATTTTTTCTTTTCAAATGCAATTATGTATGTACACCAGAGTCTAATGTAAGCTTTGAGTATGGACACATATACAGGGTGTTACCGGTAACGCTACTCACGATTTTTCTCCCACTTGCAGCCACCTTACAAAAAAAAGTTTACAATAATATTTGCAGGGTATGAAGTGCACAATAGATATTAGGGAAGCAAATTTCGAAAACAGTTTGCTTTCTTGGCAAAGTCAAGGTCACCTTGGGTTTTTTAAATAGGAACATACATTTTTTTTTTACTCATAGCTTTAGAAGACATCGAGACGAATTCAAAACACATATTACATAATATTTTTATTAACATATTACTCGATTTACAGAAGTGGAAATGCGCGTTAAAAGAGCGGAATATTGCCTGATGGAAGGTGGAATGCATTTTGAACATGTAATTAAATAAAGTCTATTTTTCTTTCATTCTAGTCGTGTGTTTACATTCAGTAATTTCTTTGGAATCAAATAATGGTTACACTACCAAAGTCAAAAGCTAAGTACTTCACATTTCCACTTCTGTAAATCGAAAAATATGTTAATAAAAATATCATGTAATATGTGTTTTGAATTCGTCTCGATGCCCTCTAAAGCTATGAATAAAAACAAATGTATGTTCCTATTTAAAAAACCCAAGGTGACCTTGACTTTGCCAAGAAAACAAACTGTTTTCGAAATTTGCTTTGCTAACATTTATTGTGCGCTTCATACCCTACAAATATTATTGTAAACTTTTTTTTGTAAGGTGGCTGCAAGTGTGAGAAAAATCGTGAGTAGTGTTACAGGTAACACCCTGTATATACTTAATTATTTGTTAATTCCTAAACATTTAAATGTTTAAATGTATGAATTTCTATATTCTCAAATTGTCAAAATCTCAAATTCTTAGTCTTAGATTGTCGAATTTTCAAATTGTCGAAATCTCAAATATTCTAATTTGAAAAATACACAAACTCATAAACTCATAAGGTCTTAAACTCTCAAACTCTTGAACTTCCAAACTCTAAAACCCTGAACTTCTCTAAATTTTCAAATTTGAAAGTTACGAAATCTCTACATTCTCAAATTTTCAAATCACCCAATTTTTACGCTTCTAAATTTCTTAAATTCGCAAATTTCCTAATCACCAAATTTTTCAATTTTCCAAATTCTTAAACTTTTATTTTTCCATGCCACCGAATTTTTAGATTGTTTTGGAACTTCTATAGTTTCACATTCTCCAGTTTCCAAATTTCTAAATTCTTAACGCATTTTGATTTTACAAATTTTCTAACATCTTTAGAAAGCAACGAGTGAGAGTGTCACGTCTTTGTTGGTTGCCACATTTTCCCTATGGAAACCAGATTTGATCTTGACTGTACGATGATGTTACATTCAGGTATAAATTGATCGATAATACTCGTAGAAACCGCAGACGATCGATTGACATCGTCGACATTATAGGATTCTCAATATTTATCGAAAACAGGGAGATCAACGAAAGTTGATACATTTTGCACATCTCGATTTTTACCATTTTTGTTCGAATGAATAAAATATATTTTAAACTTTGCTACATATGCACTGCAAATAAAAATGTGAAGATACGCACAAAATAAATAAGGGAATATTTATTTAATGAAATTAAAATGTATTAATTTGCCTCAAGATAGAACAAGTTGCTCTAGAACATACTGATACACGTGCAAAATATATTGTTCTAAGTTTTAATAATTATTTATACTTTTGTGTCCTTGAAAGTCATACTACATTTTTAGAAATGCAATGTTTATTGTAAATTATCACTTAAAATTTTACAATATTTCGATCACCCTATTTTTAAATCAGTGTTCTTATTTTTCTTTTATTAGTCTGCTTCAGCAAAATTGTTTCATCTATTTCATATAACTACATTCGCATTTTGTTTTATCAAAAATATCTTCCAATATTTCATCACAATTTTTTTAAACATAATTTCAAACCAGTTTTACGAAAATATAAAACGGAATCCACTTAAAAATAGTTGGTGTAAATTCCTGCACTTTGTCAATATATTTTAGAGAAGACGTATCAATTTGTTCCATAAGAGGTTATTATTATAGAAATGATATCATACATGAAAGGATATCACGCAATATTGTGAAGTATACGAACTTAGTAACAAGACCTAATTACTTTGTCTTCGGTTAACTTCATAAGAAGTCAAACTAATTCAGGACATAAAGTTTTATGTAGTGTCTCGAAACATGAACATCAACTGAGATTGATAAATAGACGAATTTAAAAAGTAAAGTTCAAATATCTTGCCCTCGTCAAGCTGCATGTACCGATTCGAAAGATTTACGCTTTTCTGTACAAAACAGTAAATATGGTTGATAACTGAAAACTTAGTGTACTAGCCTGTGAAATACTTAGACGATTTCACACCTACTATTTTTAGAGCATTTGAAAAGAATCGAGCATATCATACAGTTGCATATTTTGTAAATAGTTTATTTCTGTTTGTACCCCATCGTTATAAAGCATTGTTAAAAGCAAAACCAAACGTGTAATCATGCCATTATCCTAATGATCAAGCAAAAAACGAAATAGTGATACCTCATAACTGGGTGGTCAAACAGATAAGTAGCTATTATAGGAAAAAAAATATTGAAATGACTTTCACACGTACACCCAAAATAAAAAGGTACTCGTTATTTTTGTACTTTAATGCTTCTAGCGCGACGTAAATCGATAGAAAACTGTGAATAACGATCGTTTTCGAGGACAGCGGAAGTTGTAACGTAAAATTACCATTTCTTTGATAAATTTCTCTTCCGACATACCACTAATTTCACTGAATATCGACAGCCTGTTATCCATGGGGGGACACAGATTTTATCTTGTGTTTTTTTCGCGCTATATACTCGCCTCAGGCTATAAACGACGTGGTTTTTAATTCACAATTAGCGGCGGATTTAAGTAGAATATACTCTCATTTCTGCTTTCCCGTTTAACTGCCCCGATCTTATCTAGCAATTTTATGGAATGCTAAAGAACGCGAGAAAATTATGTATCCCTTTTCCTCGTTCCTGAAGAAATATCTTCCGCTGATTTCTGATCCCTTGTTTGTCTCGTTAAAACTTTTTTTTTCAATATTAGTGTTACTTTCATGCGCCTTTCGATCTTTATATCTGATTTGTACGTTATTCAAAATATTATTTTAAATAATGTCATATCTTGAAAACTATCTTAAAAATTGTCTTGAAAATTATCTTGAAAATATCTAGCAAAAATTCAGAAAGTGGATTAACGATGACCTAAAATTTGTTTGAACAATTTTAAAATTATATGTTATTTTACATAATATGTTATCGTAATTAAATAATTGTTTTTGAAAATAATCACTCCGTATTTAAAACAATAAAATACTTATCTAAAAAATAATTTTGACATCTGTTATAGTGTCTGTTATAGTTGAACCGATAAATCTAATTCCCGCCTGATTTTTTTAATTTAAACAGTAATATCTTAAATATATTTATATTCTATACAAAATTTGATAACACAACACTAATTATATTTATGTAACGCAGCCTAAGGCAAATCTAATTTTAATTTATTCTGGTTATGTTAGATTTCAAACATTCCATTAAAACGTTTATAACCGCAGTTGAGCTAATTGAAGTATATGGTAATTGAGTGGCGTAATGTAATTATACTGTATTTCGATTAAATAGTAATTCATTTGTGGTGTAATTTGTACTATACAATTCAAATTTTCCAGTCAATTACATTGCTAATTACCATAATCATGAGTGCACGTAGATTACATTCATTTTAGTTGTGATATTATGAATTTATGAATTTTGTTTCAAACATTTATGCATTCTTCCCTTTTATTGCCACTTGTTTTGATTATCTCTTAATTCTTCATTTTTATTTGAAACTACATTATACTTTGTAAATGTCGTGCAGTTACGTTGGGAACGACGTTGCGATTTAACTGAATGAAAGATCTAAATTACGAATGATATTGCCACTTAATTGAACAAGTGATCTAAATTATGAATTACATTGCCATTTAACTGAACCAGAGATCTAAATTATGAATACCATTGCGCTTTAATTGAACGAAAGATCTAAATTATGAATTACATTACGATTTAATTGAACGAGATATCAAAATTATGAACTGCATTGCTACTTAATTGAACGAGAGATCAAAATCATGAATTACAATGTAATTATAATTCGCGAATAATACAATTATAATTTCACGCAACTCTATTCCCAACAGAAGTAAGGTGATACTAAAAAATTGTAGAAATCGAAAATGTTTTCATTTTTCCAAATATTCACAAAACTTTAATTAAGTAACTTAAACTTAAATTAATTAACTTAAACTTTTTTTTTTATTTCAAGTTTTACGTCGCATCGACCTTCAGGTCATTTGCGACGACTGGGTCCAGTTTCCTACGTTTTTGTTTGGCTACATTTTGCGGTACATATTGATATCTTTCAGGTACTTTAGGGTATTTTTTATGCGCTTCTGTGATGTTAAGGCTTTGGTCGGTGTTATTCCATACTTTTGTCTCTCACTGTTATTCATTTTACCAGCCATTTCTCGCAATCTGAATGCTCTTTATTTCGGTCGTACTTATTATTAATTATATAGGTATGCAAACGTGTAAAGGACCACTAACAGTTTTATTCAGAAACATTAATTTCGAATTATATTTCTAAAGGTACGTATTCTCGTTTATGGTGGTTTCATTAACAGCGTTTTTATTTCGGGGTTCTGGGTGAGTCACATTTCTTGCGTTGAAACGAGAGAAATTGGAATAACTCGATAAAAAATCTCACTACACTGCTGTATAATTATTCTGTTTCCCTTTCATTAATATTCATTATATTGTTCAAATTTGAAATAATTTTCTCGGCAGGTTATATTTTATTTTTGGTTTATACAACAATCTATCTTTAAACGTATAAACAATGATATAAAGTCAACTCCTCGTTGCATAATTTTTTCAAACTTGTCAAAAAATACATTTTTCGACTTACAGAAGTGACAAGAAAATGTCAATCAACAAGTGTCTTCTAAGTTACAAGTGTACTTAAAGAAAAGTTGTATAACATTACAAATTTTCAACAATATATCTATTCGAAACAAACAATTTTAATCAAATATTCTCAATTTCAAAAACAGTAAATTATTTTATTTGCAAATAGTAAAATATTTAATAATAAAATTTGAAACTAAAATTGTATTTTATTAGCAAAAGTAAAAGTTTACGGAGATTTCACAAAATACAAAAATTGCACAATGTATCCATATTTACAGAACAAATAACGAATAGTCAAACAGTTTAGTGAAAAACTTTTCCAAAACGTCCTTCATTCTAACATTTTGCTATAGAATTTAATCAAGAATATTATTGCAACTTTTTATTAAATTCATAAATTCATAAATTATGGTGGTATTGAAGAATACAAGGGGTCACATTTCAGATGATAGTTTTTCGTTTATAGCCTAATGAGAAGGGAGTATTTTATTAGTTAGCAAGTGTTGGAAGAAGACAATCTTTTTCTATGTAGGTAGCGTGCTTTTTATATATCTGTGTGTTTTATGACTTTATAACCGGCGAGACCATTTCGAAGAAACGTTCTTTTTCTTACATATAGGTAGAAATATTACATTATTGAACCTTTTTGTTCCCGTATTTCTACTTTAAAATAGCTTCATTTTAATTGGTTTTCCATTTAATTAACTGCATATTTTATTATAGAATTGTAGGATAATTCTGATTTACGTATAGGAATAAAATATAAATTTTATTTATTTATTTATATTTTATAATATACATATTATTTATTTATATTGAATCATATACATTTATTTTGTTTATGTTTTACAATATACGCGTTATTTATTTATTTACATTTTATATGTTTAATCATATTTTATAAAATACACATTTACAGATATTTTAGTTATGTTTACAAATTTCTCTATGTAAAATGTGGGAAATTTATTTCAAAAGTTGATGCAAAAAATATTTGCACGAAAATATATCTCAAATTGTCCGCAACGTTCTGCTCACAAACCCATATACGATAATGTTCAAAATATAACGTTAGATGGTTACGTTTTTCGAGGATTAATATTATATACAACTTGAAAAAATATACTAACATCAACACTAAATTTTCTCACAAACATGACATTTTCTGATAAATTATGATAAATGACGTATAATTACGAAAGTTGTGCCGGAAGCGTATCATTTAATCACAAAACAAGATACCAAATCAAGAAACACTAAGATGCGAGGTTAACGGCACCAGTTCATAGAAGAAATTTCCGCTCATTTTACTCGTTTTTCTCAAAGGCACTGAGCGCTATCAAATTCTGAAAGAAAAAATTTAGTCTAGTAACGTCTACAATAGCTCAAAGTTTAGAGACAGATAAGAATTGCGCCAGACTATCAGTGTTACTCACTAATCACGCGAGATTAAGTTGCCAGACCTCACGGGTATTACTTCAGTTCACGCAATGATTTGCGGAAATCATCTTGCAAGACACTCTTCTTCAATTTCCATTTCGTTTAAATTACCAATTAGCTATTACGATACCGAAAACAAGCACGGTGCTTTCTACTCGTCATCTTCCTCACAGTTTCTGCTAAAATAAGAATTTAAAAAGTTATGATTTTTAAAACTTGTATAATTGTTATATTTTAGACAATTCGTTTAATTGCAATGGAATTTGTTACGAGACAACGACACCTTAGTCACTAAGCTGTCGTTCGATTTCATTAAATTTCAACTTTCACGACTCCTCTTATCTGATTTAGAAATCTTAATCTGATAGCAGAAGAAATTTAATATCTGTTACGTTACATAAGTCGTTTACGGCAGTGTTAACATACTGTGTCGTTGAAAATCATTAAATAATACGATACTTGTTATTAAAAATATCGAATTCAAAAGTTTTGAAGTATAGTACTTTTCGAATTTGTAAACTTTAATATTCCGAAATTTAGAAATTCGCTCATGTTTAAATTCAAAAATCTAGAAATTTTAAACTTATTTAGTTTAGAAATGAAAAAATTCTTAAATTAAAAAATGTACAAATTATAAAAATGGTAATAATTTATTAACATTTCGTTTATTGTCATTTACTAAAAAATTAGAAATTTACAAACCTCCAAATAAAGAAATTTTCAAATTTACAAACTTTTAAATTCTCGAACTGAAGGACTCGGAAATTTTTAATTTCAGAAATTTAAAAATCTGAAAATTCCTCAGATTAACAACTTTTAGTATTTTTAAATTCACCGTCTTTCTAATTTAATAATATTCAAGTTTACAAACCTTTAAATTGTGACATGAAAACTTTGTAGTCTTAAAGGTCTAGAGAATTTAATTTCGAGAATATTTAACTTGGAAATTTAGAAACTTGTAATTTTTCAAAATGTAAGTTTACATATCTGATGTTTTTAAATCAAAAAATAAGTGATGGGAATTTGTTCACTCTTCACTTATACTTAATCAAAGAAATCCTATATTACACTCGAGTGCGCACTGATCCCTCGGTTCTCATGACTTCCTTTCCGCTTGATTTCTTTTCACACAGTTGACAATCACGTAAATGGATTTTACTTAATCCTGTAGAGATGTGATCCAGTTTACATTCAAAAGAGCTCTGGTTCTACCTACACCTTGCCTAGATGTTCTCTCAAGAGAAGATCATATAATCAAAGAAAGATTGATATGTTGCGGTCATGTGCATTTAACCGTGCAAAATAAAAGAAAAATGGAAGTAACCATGCAGAAACTACCGTGTGAATTAATGAACTAATACATTCAAACTAAAACCAACTTAAACATAGTTTCATACACTGAAATAATCAAAACCTGAAAATGATTGTTTTCGATTTTCTTACTCTGCAAATTATTGAAATGTGAAAAGGTAATAATCATTCAAAAATACCGATGACATCATTTAATAATTTATGCGGCAGTAAGATCGAACGTGGTTAATTCCTAAGTTTAATATGAACCTAACGGCGTTAAAAAAGGTGAACCTATGTGTGATGCTCATATTCAGATATTTTTTATTTTAACGCGCTATTTTTATAATAATATTTTAAAAAATGACCAAATCTAGATAAATATCGATAGCTTTTGGTAATTATTTTATCTTCATGAAGCTTAAACCTTTACACTTAAAAGGTGACTCAGTCATTTGATCATTTATGTTGTTTAATACTACAGTTTGAAATAAGTATTTTTTAATTAAATATCTAGTGTTATACATATAACATATAAACGTAGTGAAACAGACAATAATGGCAATTAATAATAGAGAGATGATAACGTAAAAAGAATTCATCAAACTAGAAAATTTTAAAGTGGCAACCTGCCGAAAGTACCTTTGAATACAAATAGTTAATATCAATAAACGTCATCCAACATAACACACGGTATTATGTCGACAATTTG
Organism: Megachile lagopoda; assembly: GCA_036983795.1. Lineage (NCBI taxonomy): Eukaryota > Metazoa > Arthropoda > Insecta > Hymenoptera > Megachilidae > Megachile > Megachile lagopoda. Next base: position 21,798,106 of record CM072800.1, read on the forward strand.
CACAATTTTATATTTTAATAATTGTCAGATCATAATATAAAATTGTATGATAATAATATTTCAATAATTATTCATGTGTAAGTTCGAATACCATCATCAGTAACATAGTAATGAATTTTTTATGACGTGGATAGAACGGGAAAAATAATAAAAATTGACGGTCACAAAAAATATGAAAATCCGTGAGAGGAATTAACTAACAAATTATTAATATAAGCAATAAATTATACTCACAATTATAATCATAATACTCATAATGTGACTAACAAATTAACTCGTACATTACTCGAGTAAAAACAAGTATCCCCAAATGAACCTCTGCTATACAATTTATCTGTCAAATGCGACATCCAACACTAACTATCCACTGCTACAATATTAAAAGAAACAAAGGAACTGTATCAATTTTATATTCATCGATCCTTGACTAGGCAAATTACGATTGGATTCAAACCTCGAATAGAAGCGTATTAAAAATCGAGCGAGATTTATTACATTTGAACTCTGAGTGCGTCACGAATCATACTCGTCAAAGTGCGGCAAGGGGTGAATAGTCATAAGAGTGTAAGGATAGCCTAATAAACAGTCATAATTCGATGAAAAAAAGCTAAGGAGACGACGGGTGGCAAATGCTTCGAGACGATAGTGTGACTCGTTCGATTGTTATGGTAATCCGCGTCATAAACTTTCGACGCGAACGGTGTCCGGTCGAAAAGACGAAAACGAGCTGGCCAGTCCTCGACCATAGGCAACGTAGGCGCACGTTAGGTCTGTTTGATTAATCGTAGGACCACACAGGCGTAGTTTTGACTTCGTGACAGCCGAGACCACGTTCGGACGTCAGCATTACCGGCACTTCTTGCTCGACTTTGATTGCATAACAGGGCGACGGTATGCAGCCGATAACCGAGCAGATTGTGGGAGCTGCGAGGCGGCGCCTCGAGTTCTCGTCTGACGTCGCGACGCGGTCAGACTACGTATGTATTTATACATATATGTATATCTCGTATCTGAATGCAAGGAGCTAGCGATGCTGATCGCTTCGCTCCTAGAAATCTCGTTTCCTCGGGAAGGTCGAGGGTCGCGAGTCTCCTGATTGATTGCTCCTGGAAACACTCGTCATGGTCGTCTACTAGGTCAGTGGTGCGCAAACGAATCTGAAAAGCTTCCATGACTTTGGGATAGGTTATTGAATCAAATCGGATCGATCTCCGGGATCTAGATAGGATTATGCGATTGTATAAACAGAGGGTACGGATAGGGGACAACTTGATTTCTTGACCTGCGGAGTCTCGGAATAGTAAAAAATGAATAACTTAGGAGAATTTCCGGTGAAATCTTCTGTATAAGCATAAATATGAATCTATTGGATTTCTTGTTCTTTTATTTATTTTAAATTGACCCTTCGTTGAATTCTGTGATATTCAACGTGAAATCTTGTATTTTGTCAAACATAAATGAATACTAACAAGGTAAGGATGTGACTTATTTTGTTCCTACGTATATCGAATAATAAAACAATAAAACTATTCACAGAAGCTATTCATCTACTTTATCTAATATTTAATATTAAAATTATAAAAGAAAATCACTATCAAATAATTGTTGTTTCAGATAATTACTCATCGTCTTTAGAATTCCATTCTAGAATTGAAGTACTGAAATTTTACCAAAAATACGAAAAATGTTAAAAATTGTGTGGCCCAAATTTCTCGATCGGTGAATAAAAATAGAATCGAATATTTATCAGTAGAGCAAACCTACGTACGATGTAACACAATATTATCAATTCAAAATGACTGAAGAAAAATAAAGAAATTTTAATAGAACATCTTTAAGAAGCTGCAGGGCATGTTTCAGAATTATGAGTCACTACGATAGATCGAATCCTGCGGCAGGATCTGTAGAAGTAATGCAGCTCACGCATTCGACCGGAATAATCTATTCAATTTTATTTCAGCTATCGGCCAGAACGAGATCGTGTTATAAATTGGATGGATCGGATCGGCGATACCTATTATGCCTTGTTCGGTAAAGAGATAAATTGTGTCTGGAAATGCTGCTGGAATTGTTCGTCACGTGTGTTGAGTTTGATCGAATCCATGCATTGGAATCTCCCAATCATCGACACTAATGATATAGGGTTCTCACCAAGCTACCTATCTACGTTTGCCAATTGTTCTTATCTTCGATCGAATGCATCGACTGAGATTTATATCCACGTGGCATTTGAAATATGCTATCGGTGTTTTGCTTATCATTAAATACGATTCAATTCGAAATCGCATGTCGTAAAGATTCTGTGCGCGTAGGATAACTTCTGCCGACAGAGAGTACGAATAAAGTAAATGAATAAATTCAACGCGGTAATTTAACATGTCCTGATGATTAAGTTTGCAAAGTTGTTTTTCAACCGCCTGTTGCATGACTTCATTCATTATAGAAAATAAATAAATCGCACTTTTATAAGAAAATAAATAAAATTGCACTTTTACAAGTAACGGTAATAAGAAAGTATTAGTTATAAAAATAATAATATGATATAGGAATATTCAAATGTGTAATAATAACCATATAAAATAAATATATTGTAATTATATTACAAATTATAAATTTTTATGTAGTTTTATGTAATTTTTGTAAAATTACGAAATTTTATGCATTGTATTTTTCTTTAACGATACAATAATAAATTGTATATAATAACATAATAATAAATTGTATTATTAAGGGATATATTAAAATTTTTAAAGTAATAAAATTATTTGTCGCTTGTTACAAATTAATAATAATTTTTACTTCATTTATAATATTATAATAGAACGGAAGCAGTATAAATCAGTAGCCTATTTGACAGTTAGAATCAAATGTTACAAGTTTATCTCTGATGCTTGAACTATCACGATGACGCATATTATGAACACACATAATATTATGTATATCTTTCGTACGAATACCATATGATTCAAATCATTGTTGGAATTCTAAAACGACTGTTACGTGCAATCTTCGTATTTAAGCTTGAAACAAATTATCTGATGTTACATTTCGTATTTTAATGCACACTATTGTATCTTGGCTTGATTTCTAAAAGCAAATATATATTTTGTACGTTAATTACTATTATCCCTAATAATTATCATTTCCATTCTTTTACGCGTTGAATCATTAGGTTTAAAGTGCATACCACGAAAATTTATCCGTGCATCGCTTGGTCTTTCAAGGAGTAATTAAAACGTCATTGAGTCTCTTCTGTCTAAGTCGCAAGGAATTACGTTCGCTTTCCCCGATAAAACCATTCACAATTCAGTAAATCAGCTGTCGGGAACTGTAACAGTACCAAGTTTACTGTAGTTGGAATTGTTCCAAATGAACACTCTCGAAAATAATAAAATTGTTACTGCCTGAAAAAGAAGATAATTTGAGAAGATGGTCGTGAGATCGAAGTGGTCGATGCGATACAATGCAATACCCTTGTCCTTAACTAGCAGTCGTAAATCAATTGGAGAATTTATTGATCGGGTTCACATACACTTTAAGGAGATCCCCTGGCACGTGCGTGATACGAACGAATCAAGAGGACGATTAATCAAACTGTCCGCACACGCGAATTACTATCGGATTAATTATCGAGAGGAGTTGCATGCATTTCGCTAGAGAATTCAAGTTGCATGCTCATCCTGTTGTTCTTTCTCTACTGAATCACCAGCTGATGGCTCCTGTGATTGCCACGCTAAATGCGTAAGAAAATCACGCACAAGCGTTCAGTGACGTCAAATGTATTTGTTCGGGCAGTTTTACGACATGCAAAATAGCGAAATTCATTTGACCGGCTGTGTAATTAAATCTTTACTGCTTATAAAAACTTACGTTCAATTATGCGTTGCATAACGCATGTTATTGCATTACTGCATGATATATTAGTAACTGCTGTATAGCATGAGGTAAATACAACATATGGTCATTCAAGAATCATAAATCTATTTGATAGTGATAGTTAAGTGATACTATAGTGATTATGCAATTCATGAAGTAATATGGAACGTGTTGGAATTATTAATGATAGTTAAATATGAGGATGATATATTAATGATATTAATATTTACATTTGTTGTTAATATTAATTATTAATATTATTCATTAATTATTAAGTTAATGGAAAAGGTGTCTAAATTGTCATTTCTTTTGTTATTTCATATAATATCAGTATTATAAAATGAAAGCATGAAACGAAAGTATTACCATGATTATTATGTAAGTATATTATACAATAATTTGTTCAAATTAACGATAAACGTGCAATAAATAGTAAAATAAATCATCAATCTTTATTAATATAATTATAAACAATCATGGTGATCAATGAAGAAAGTACAGACCAAGTGTAAATTTCATCCAAATTTTTGGCAAGTTTAATGCTTAAAAACAGATTTACTCAAAAATTAAAACAAATCAACATCTTATGCAGAAGTCTTTGTATATAAACTCTTTATACTCGGAATGTGATTCACACTCGTTCCGTTTAACACAATTTCAAGTATTGTTTAACTAAATTTGTGGTATTATACATGTGGCATATAAACATAACGAAACGGACAATAGTGACTAATAATAATAGAAGAATAATAACTTCCAAAGAATCCATCGAACTTTGCAACTAGAAAGCCTTAGCATTGCTATCTACCAACGACAAAAATACCTTCGAGTGTAAAGGATTAATAAAAATGTAACTATATCCAAACGTTTAAATTCCTACATGTCCAATAATGGATTTATCATCCGAGTAAGGGTTAACCAAATTAGAAGAAATACTTTCGAAAACAAATTCTTCCTCATTGTCTCAATTAGTTCATTAATTGATTCCCGCTCCGACTAGCACTTCTCATTCTTCCAAAGGCAAGAACGAGAGTGGACGAGGATTCTTCCCGTTCGACGAATAGGACATTAGCCATTTAGTTTTTGTAATCCCACCGAAAAGCCGGGAGGTTCCCAATGAGACCAGCCATATATTATGTATCTTCGGATCTGTCGTCAAAGGAAGGCTAGGCGGCGGGGGCCATTTTTCAATATTACCGCGATAGATCATCCGGCAATAAAGGGATAATGCATCGGGGATACCACCAATGAGGCTCGAGTCTGATTAGGTGAGCCGAAGTTTATCGACCCCCGCAGGAGGGAGGCAAAAGGATGATGCATACCGCGCTACCTTCCCCGGACCTTCGTTTGGTCAAAGATGCCGCCCACATCGATCTCTCCCTTTCGTGTCTCATTGATTCTTCCGATCGTCCGCCGCCTCATGCCATCGAATAATTGAGAACTAGCTTCGTTTGTTGCCCGTTCAAGCACAGGGGAAGTCTTTCCCTTTGTGAAACCAACGGACTTCGTTTCAATAAAATCTTCGACGAGACTATCTCGCCAGCTTTCCTCCTGAATACTTCCATTTGACACTAGGTTTACGGAACGCCTCAAAGTGACATCCCAGATTCCTTATTTTAAATTACAGAAATAGATGCTAAAATGTATGTTAACTTTTGTCGAGATGAAGAATACTTGTATAAAATGTTTTATTCCTTATATATTTATCGTTGTACTTTATTTTTAATTTAAAAGTACATCGGACGTCCGTAAATCTAGCGGCCTTCATATTGTGCAGCCTTCGATCGACTTGAGTGACTTCGAATCAGAATAACAAACGTTTATTTTGATGTGATATAAGTCAGTTTTGTGCTAACTGAAGGTATTACCTGATTTGCATCTCAGTGGGTATGAAAATATTCAATTCGGAAAATATGTGTTTGGCGATTATTTGGAACTGCGTTCACAAAACTGATTTAGCACTTTATGGGAAAGCTAATGAACTTCCCTTCATTTTGGAAAAATTAGTATTATCATGTTTTGCCTTTTGTTAACTCTTGTAATGATATTTTGAGAGAAATTAACATCCAAAATGTCATGCACTATTCTTATTAATATAAGTAATTACGCATACACATCGACAAAGCTTTATTTTTTATTCTTCTGTAACGTGGTTCATGCCGCTTCCAAAATTAATAATTTATAAAAAAACAAATTTACGTTTCTGACTAATACTTTTTATTGTAATAAGATTCAATACGATGGGAATTTAAGTAAATTAATAACATGCACAACATATTTCATATAAAAGTTTATTTAAGTATTTCTTTATTACTGTTAATATTCATAAAATTTATACATAACAAATAAATTCGTAAGAATATTACATGATATACATTAGTAAGTCAAAGTAATCTGTAAAACGTATTTCGCGCTTCTTCGAGGTTTGAACATTATTAATAATAGGAGTGATAAAACCTTTATACAATTCTCCTAATTATAAAGTTTTTAAATAAATAAGCTAATTTCATTCTCTTAAATATAACACTTTTATCTTGAAATATGTTTCGTACCATTACAACTAAGAAAATAAATATTCTTATCTTAATAAATTAATCAATTAAATTAATTTTATATCATTAACAGGTTATATTAATTTTAAATAATTAATAAATAAATTTGTTTTGAATAACTAGTAAATTTAATTAATATTAATTTAACACTAAATAAAATTAAATCAAATTAATATTAAATTAATACTAAATTAAATTAAATTAATTGTAAACGGTTAATAAATTAAGTCAAACCAAATTAATAAATTAAGATTAAAATGAAATATTTTGTCTTGCTATACGAGGGTTATCAACTAGCGTTACATACAATATAATATTACTATTTGTACATAAAAAATGTTATTCAAATAGGATTAGTTGGTTGTTAATTCAATTCACTTCGATAACGGTATCGAAGTCATTGACTGTAATCGAACAACCCGAAAATAAGCAAAATGTATGATCCGTTCGTGATCACAGGTGCGCCCTAGATGAAGCATAGATTATTTCTAGATAATTGATTGCCCGAGGAAAATTCTTTTACGCCCGCGTAAATTCTTGCCAAGCGATCGTTGGCGCATAACTAGTATTATGCTACCCGTTCGACGAAAGCCAGTAAATTGTAGCAAGCAGAGTTAAAGACAAAATTCTACCTTTGCAATAATGTGTCTGTTTCGTTGTTCCGTGACGAGAGAAGAGATCTTCGTTCTCTTGATGTTTACGTTGAGTTACATTCGTGTGACAAACTTAGAAGAGTGGACCGAGACTCTAAGCTATGTATATAATTCTGTTGGCAAATACGTGCGTAGGTTTTGCTCCCTGATACACTTCCGTTTGATTCTGGTATACTTATTTCAAGCGATGATTAATGCTCGTAGAAAGTTTCGATTGCATTTTTTTTTCTTTAATTCGTTTCACGGGTCGTTGGCTGTGGAACTAGTTCAGTGGGATTCGATAAGACCAGAATACGTTATGATGTGCCTTTCTGAATGTTTGCTGAGAAAACAACGGATAAAATGGGAGAAATGATGATTGTTTTGATTGGTAAGTTTGTTGCGAGTGGATCAAATGGTGTATGAGATATGAGTATGTTGAAAGTTTGATGAGATAGTAGAAATTTTTGATATTGCAATAGATGCTTGCCTACAAATATCTCTGAGTTCTACATGTAGATACAGATCAAAGGTATTATATTGAGCTTTATTCGTTTCAGAAATAACGGAACTGTACCAGGTGTTTCGGTAGTTAAGATATTATTTCTGAAATTTAAGTATTACTGTTGAAGACAAATTGAGGTAATAAATAAAAACATAGAATAATTTTTTGTAGCTAGCTCCGTTTTCGACAAACTTTAGTTTAAAAATTCAAGACCTTTAAAAAGAAAAATTTATTTATTTATTTATACATTCAATGTTATGAATACTGATTAGCCGTATTATTTAATTAACATCATCCTATTATTAAATAATATTATTATTATTTAATTGTAATAATACTAATTATTATTATTTAACAAGCTAACTAAAGCTAATTTTTATTTACAAATATACTGAAGAATTCTTAGCTAATGAACTGCGAAATAATTTGCAACGATTTTCAAGTATCATTTTTATAAAGTATTGACTTACTTAGATAAATTTATTTGTACAAATACGTATGTAGAAAATAGAGGTTGTAAGAAACCATTACAAAAAATATCTCAATTTCGACATTCCATATCGTACAAATTTTTAAAGATAACAAATAATTATTTAGACAAAATCAAAAAAAGTTTCGTGCATGTCCTTATTCAAAATATAAAGAAAACATGTGGGAAGAGAAAATTATTTCATAACACTCAAAAGTAAATGTAATATTTTATTTTGAATTATCCGTAATACAAAGAACAACAGGAATTAAATAATAAAGATTAACATAATTTATTAATTTATTAATTTCGCCTCATGTTACTTTCGATCCCGATCGACATTAACAAATTTTTCAAGTTTCATTTCTTGTTCGAAAATGATATTAGTCCGAAGTATGTTACGCAAATTATTCACAAAACCATAGTTTCGAAACGCGTGTTAAATTTATGGTTCCCCGTAATTTATTTTACCGATGATTCGTACCAACCGAAAAATTAAACAGTCGAATAATAAAATATACGTGCGAAACTTACGACGCGGCGATCGTTGATTTATTCTTTTCAAAAATTGATCTTACTAAATCTCTTACATGTGAGTTTTTACAAGATCAATTACTATTTAAAGACGCGTTTACGATCTTGCCGCCAATAAAGTCGCGAAATCATGAGTATTATTCCATCCAGTTTAAGAGCCGTGAAATCATTATAAGATAATCGCACGTTTTTGAAGTATTAATACGCGATTGTACATTTGTACCTCTTCCGTTGTGCTATTACCAATTGTAAGTGGTAATTACGTACAAGTGTAAGTATTCTAATAAAAGCATCGTTAAGAATGGGAATTATACGAAGACAGCGACTCGAAATAAAATAAAGAGAAGAGAGAACTTCTCAAGAGTTGGCATTTAAGTCCATTAGTTATCCGATGAAGTATTTTTATTACTCCACATTTATCTTTAAAATATAAATTTATTTTTAAAAATATACTTTTTTAGTATTGAACAATTTTACTGCGGACGATAACGAACGAGTACTATTCGTACTACTTTTTCCTAATGTATAGATGTATAAAGAACTTTACCACAGTAAGGTAATACAAACAAAAAAGCGGTTAATTATTTAAATAGCAAGAGGATAAAGATTCTCAAAAATTCGTTTGAAAAAGCTCTGTCACCCGAGGATCACAAAATAATAATACAAAATGGACGACTTTGCGGATGATACTGATGGATGGATCTGTTTCAGACAGTTAAACTGTATGAGCAAAAAACAGGCAGTATTAATAAGTAGCTTAAAAATATTCGACACAAAAAGACAGCTGGCAACTGGCAATAGCTAACAATACAATGTCCGGTCCTTAATGTGTTAAACTGACAGACGAATTCAAAAAATCGATACTTTAGAGAATCTTTTCCGGGTAATTATTAGTATATATAATTTCCGTAACTGTCTTCGCTTGGTAATTTGTTTAATTAAAATTATTACAAAATTATTACAAATGGCTATCTCTTAAATTGGTTGCCTTGAAACATTGGATGCTGACCGCCATCGCCGCCAAGGGCTGGAATGCCTAAAATCAAAAATTCCTCTTGATTTATGGATAAAAATGTATTACCTACGTAGCATAGGATTTTAAAAAGATTATAGAAATTATAGAAGTTGCAGTACATCGAAGACTAAATATCGCTTTTGGTTAGAAGAAATTAAATTCGAATAGTTATGAAAGATTGTACAATTAAGACATCGGAAAAATTATACAGTATATTGTAGGTAATACATTTTTATTTTATAACTCGAAAGAAATTTCTTATTTTATGCATTTCAGATTATGACAGCGATAATGGCCGACGTTTCAACGCATGTGGTTAAAAAAAAGAACGAATAATTTTGTCATTTTGTAGCATTTTATTATTATAAAAAGTAGAGGAAAGGTCGGAAGTCAGATGTATTATATTATATTATATGTATTCTAAAAGAATTTATTTCATTTAGTAATTGTTTAGAAAAAAAGTTCCTAAGGTATCGATCTTTTGAAGCTTTTTGTGTGATGTGCGCAGCTTGTAAGTTGGCAGCTGGTAGGAATGTGAATTTTATTAATTTGCGCGCCAATTTACCAAACACGCACAGTACTTGGGATTCAATTCTACAGAAATTGAAAAATTACAATAAATATAGCGAAAAATTATTGATTCCAAAGTATTTACTTTAATTAAAAGTTATTACTCTTTTTATTCTAATAAACTCAGAAATGCAAAGGTCACGAATTTATTTGCCAATCTAATACAATTTGACCATCAAAATGTCTTAAAATTATCGTTTTTATTATAATGCAGCCTCCAAGCAAAAAATTATGACTTTTATAATTTTTAATCACTATTATACAATTACTGCAAATAATTAAAAAATTAATAACTACAATTAATACTACAATTTTACTTTATTATTCAACTATTTTCTGTTCTTGTATTTTATTATTTTAACATATTACTATTTTATTATCTGACAATTCCCCTGTACTACTGTGTTGTTATTTTATTAATTGCTATTCACTATTTCAGTATTCAATTATTCTATTATTTCATCATAAGGTAAATAATCCTACTGTTGTGATCATTCAACAGTAGTCATATCGATAAAATATTGATCATTCGATGTTGGCCCAAGTATCTAAACAGTCAATTTTCAAGGGCAATATAATAGACCAAAAAATAATTAACGAATATTATATTTGATCTGACATCCCCTTTATTGACCACTACAATATTTGACAATTATATCAATAGAAATTGATGTTTTCTTGTCATCATTCCGTTAACTGCGTGCGTTCTGTTAATTTGAACAAATTATCACATAAATTCATTCTTATGTTCTATGAAATTGATGAGTTAAGAGATACATATGTACTTGATATCTTATGTCAAATCTGTAATTATACCAGTTCTTGTTCGTGTTATCTTGGAGAGAACAGTTTTTGATATACTTAATCAAATACTCGCAACTTCAAGGTTTCAAGGTTTTGATCACTTCATCATTTATAGTAATAGGCAATAAACAATTGGCTGCTAGAGGGTACATTTATATCATTGCTACTCTATTTAATCTAACAGGTGGTATTAAGTTATGTGCACATTTATAACACCGACAGGACTTAATCTTTCAGTACACCACGTAAAAATGTTCATTGACCCTACGATCGATTTGCGACTAGCTGGAACGTGTTAATTGACTTTCTCGTTAACGAAAGGCAACTCCGGTCCGCGTCGTTCCAACTGCAATATTTCACCGGAATGCCTGATACGCGGCTTACTAATTGGCTAAATTAATTACGAGACACCGACTTGTAATTTATCGACTGATACGCGAATACTTTCGTCGGGGCTTACGACACTCAACGTGTACGCTACTGTAACGCGTTACATGTGCGTCACTGTATATACAAGTGTACGAAGCGTATAGGTATGTAACCGAGGGGGCAGGCGCCGCTCGTTTCACTTTTTTTTTCCTCTGGGCCCTTCGAGAAATCTACAAGGCCCCGGCTGAAAAGAACCAGCCCCATTTTTCACCGTATCAGCGCAGATAAGATTGCACGGAAATAAAGGACGTATAAAAGCGCGGCGATTCTTGGCGAAACCTACAAGTACTCTCCGTGTACGCTGAACACAGATTCGATGAAAAACAAATTTACGATCCAGCTTACACATACGTTTATTTATAAATAAAATAATTCAAAATTTTATATCATGTATTCGGTAGTACAACCATAGAGGTCTTAATTCTATGTGAAAAAATAGGTTGAAAATATGGAATCAAATTTTTTCGTACATGGCTTTCTAGCAGATTGAATCAGGGAGTTTGTCAAATTTGTTTACGGCAAGAAAGATGACAATTTTAGTAAGTTTTTTGTTGATTAGACAATTAATGAATGTGATAATAATAAAATTATTATTATTACTCTTCTATGGTGTTACCTATGTGCAATCATTATTCCGACTATATTCATTGTGTTGTTCATACATTGGTATGTATAATTAACAATGTAGATTAATAATATACCTAACACATTTGTATTATTATATCAACAATGAAGAATAACTAATAGTACATTTTGGTGGTAATAATAATTACATTTATTAATTTAAAACATTCATTCAAGTAACGAAAAACTTGAAATTGTAAACAAATTTTTTTACAAATATTCTACAAACTTTTTAATTTAATTTCCTCGAAAGCGGAATCTTACGTGATCAAACTTTAATCGATATTTTCGGCTTATTTTCTCCCGTAGAATCAGTACCTCTTATCCAATCAATTACAGTCATCTACTATGTTCATGGAAAATTCGTATAGTACCCTACGTTTTTGTACTATAATATACACTACCCCTGATGAAACTCAAAGTTGAATTGTTTCTCCTTTTTATCATAAACATTAATAATTAGATAGAAAGATTGTAATTTGCTACGTACAATTGTAGTTCAATATCGGTAAGTAACGTAAAAATCTATAAATAATGTAAAAGTCACGACAGTAACTCAGTTAATAAATTTTAAGGTTTAGGTAATTAATAATGTTGGTAAAAAACTCTTATTTAGACATATTTACAGTTATCACAGGTAATATGATGAATTTTTTTCTGGGACTGTACATTTCACATGAGCTCAACCTTCAGATCTGCTACAGTGTACCCAATCTTCGCTAAATGATTCTTTGCAAATGATGTTCTCAGTGACTTGTTCATCAAAGTCTGTCTTCGTGGTAGGTAAGTTATTTTGCTTAATTTATTTCATCTCTTAACCTTCCTTTTTTCTTGATATTTTTTATATTTCTTTCGTACCTCCTCAGCTTTTCTTGTTTCTGATTTTAATCTTTCCCTTATCTGTGTTTCTTTTTTTGTGAGCATTTTCTATAAAAAGTTCTAATGTTAAAATTTTTGATTATTGATTTCGTTGTTCTTCCTTTATTATCCTTGTTTTTAAAATATTATTTGCAAATCAAGTACATCTGAATACTAAAATCAGGATATACCTTAAATGTTAATATTAATATACTTCGGTACGATTTATATCACTAAACATAAAATTATGAAAAGAGATCAGAAGAAGAGCAACAAAATTAATAGAAGAATTTTAAGGAATTGTAACATTAAGATACTCACGAAACGTTTAGTGTAATATACCATATCCATGCTAAGTTATAGTGATATTAACATTAAAATTTAATATATCAAATCTACACTAAATTTTAGTGATGTTAACATTAAAACTTACCAGGCTATAATGCACACTTATGTTGAAATAAAAAATGAGGTTGAATAATAAACAAACGAATGATGAAACGTAGATTAATATACGCATGAATCATACATTTCCATAAAAATCAACACAGATTTCAAGAAAGGCATTTTACCAAATTTTGTAATCTCAACTAAGGAACGAGGGAACTCAAATGCCCCGTTGGTGACAAACGAGTAACAGACGAACTAATATTACAAAGTTCAAGCAACTTGGTCGAAAGGCAACAAACGGTCCATCGATACCGATCCGGTCACGACCGAACCAGTCCAACGAATTCCGTTTGTAATGCAAGGCAAAAAGGGTCGAGAGAAAATCCTCGGTGTCGAGCGGAGGAAGATAGAAAGGGAACATCAACGTTGGGCTGTGCAGGAAGTGGTCTCAGGATCGTTAAGTAATTTCCCTGTCGGATTACCAGGACTGGAGATTATGAAGAGGGTACTCTAAGCGCGGTGTCAAACAGAAAAAGCGAGGAACGAAGAGAAAAACAGTGAGTAATTCGAAAGATCCTTTTTGTGGAGAACAAGAGTGACGTTCAAGAAAGGAGTGACTTGAATACATACGCACACAAACGCAAACGCGTACGAGTGCAGTATGCACCCACCAGCGAAATCCGATTATGGATTTTCGTGTGGACGTTGCCTCTAAACTGCCTCTAAATCGTTTCGATCAGCCAACCGGCCCGTGTCGACGATCTCGAAGGTCTTGAAGAATTTCTTAACCCTTTGGACACGACGTTTCGATGGGCCAGCCCCGTGAAACTTAAATGGGCGTAATTCGGTGAGTAACGACTTACCGAAAAGGATGGGGATCATCAGAAAGCATCGTAAGGAGCTTAAGCAGCTGGCCCTAAAGCAGTCGGTCGGTGTCATCTTCTTGCCACTTGCTCCCAGTTGTTTTCGGTTCGCCGTGATTGCACGATAATCCATTAAGTAACTGGTGGAAAATTAACTCGCGGGTTCAAGAGAGTTTTATAGGCTGGCAAACTGACAAATAGATTCTAATGAAATTTTGTGTACCGATAGACATAATTTTATTACCTAACGATAATAGTACCTAAAGTTATTCGGTTCAATTCTTGTGAGACGTAGGTATCCGAGAAGCAGGATATTAATTAGGGTATTTTTATTTTTGTAGATTTGACAGTCTTCGAATCTTAAGAAAAGTTGCATTTCATTTCTATTATTTTCATTTACGTAATTTAAAGTATGTAACAATGAGATTTTCCTTCAAAAATGTTTATAATACGCGACAAATTTTTAATGAAAATTTACTGTGGTTCAAGATTATTGGGTGTTCATAAATTACGTAATAAGTTTTGGTATTAGCATTACATCTGCCATCATTAATCACAAAATGTGTTAACGTTTGAGGTTATAGTGTACGCTGTGGAATTTATAGTGGGAAACTCAGAAATTTGAAAAATGAAAACTTTAGAAACTTGGGAAAAGGAAAGATTAGGAATTTGAAAAATGCACAATTTAAAAATTTGCAAAATTAAAAATTTTCGAATCCGAAAAATTTGGAGAATGGAAAATTTAGAAATTTGATTATCTGAAAATTTATAAATCTGAAAATGAAGAATTTGGTAATTTAGAAGTTTAATAGTTTGGAAATTAACAGTTTCAAACGAGTTTAGAGTTGGAAAAATATGTATATTAGGTGTAACATTCAAGTAAAACTAGTTTTACATATTTTTAATATACTTTTTCGTACATAATTAAATTTTCGTATCAAATATATCTATAAAGTTTCATAGTTAATTTCTTACAAAGTAACTATTCTGCCTATACTCTAATGAAACAACTGCTTCTACTTCTTTATCATTTAGATAAGCATTTTATCATAGCCGTTGTAACATATTATGTGTAATATTGAATTTTTTTTCTCTGTTTTGTCTATTATGTTATCTGTGTATTACACGTGCTATGATGTCCGCACATTATGGCAGATAAAACAGTGTTTGGAATGTTTTCGCTGAAGCTCTGTGAATTCTATTGCTATTACGTGTACTGATTAAATTTATGACACATCTGTGATCAAAAAAAAGTTTGTGAGATGTACGAATTAGCTTTAATTTCAATTTACTCATAACTAAATTTCCGTCATTGAAAAAATAAATATAAATTAATTATTAATTAAATACATTTATAACTGAACATTTTAAATTAACTTTCTAATAGAAAATTAAATGATAACTATTAATTTAAACACGTTAAATTGAGTATAAGTTTTTAATAAAAGAATGGAAAAATTTAATTAAAGTTAAAATTAAGTTAATTGAAAAATTTTTTGATTAAAATTAACTTTCATTCTTTAATTTGACAAACTTGTTTTGTATTTTCAGTTTGCACGTCATTTAATAAACAATTACATTTTAATTTTTAAATAAAAAATTTTGTTGTCGATTACAATTTAATAATTCAATTGTTAATAAAATAAAAAAAAATTTCAAGACCTTATGCATTTGATTAGGTTGGTGTTTGGTGTAATAAATATTGAAGAAAAACTAGTAAGGAAATGTGTAAAGATTAAATATACGAATCTTATTATTTGATAGTAGCAAAAAGTTATTAAATAATCTCGCAGATAAGGTTAATATTAAACTACCTGTTGTCGCATTGTTATTAAATACAAAATAAGAATTGCACACTATAAGAGCCTTTTTGGGAGAAGTAAGAAAGGAAGATAATCATATAATTGAAAATTGTATAAGAGAAATTAATCAAGCCAGAAAATATAGAAACGTGTAAGGGTGATAAATTAGATTAGAGAAGGAGGTATAAATACTATATATATAAAGTTATTTACGAAGAAAATAGTACAATTAAAAGTTAAAAATGACAATAAATCAAATCCATTATTATATAATTATACGTTAGTAAAGAACAGTAAATTATATTAATTATTAAGGATTATATTATTATAATATGATTATTTATACTAAATTAATATAGTATAATTATTATATCAGTAGGTTATATTAATATACTACGATTATATTACAAATGAACAATTACGTCCAATTGTAGCAAAAATCTAAAAAGTTCAGGAAGAACAGAAATTAATATCAATTCAGTATTCCGTAGAGACACGATGATACGAGAAGTAGGTATTCTGTCCATAAAAGGGTTAAAATGTTAACCTATCTGTAGCAGAATCTATATACAATCGAGAAGATGACGTTTCTCTAAATGATGTTCAACGAACATTGACAAAAGCAAGGGTTAAATGAAAGGCATTTGTTACTCGAAACATTCACAATGTTCCCAACGATTAACTTCTCCGGAGTTTTAATTTGTACGCGTGTGGCCTCTTGTCTCTGTACGACACGAGCAATCAACAAAGTAATATACTTGAATGCTCACGCAGTACAAACGAGTTCAAGCTGCTAATTCAATGTTTGATGCTCTCTATATTTCACCACGCCGATCGATTGAAAATTTATCATTTTAATAACGAATAAACAGTATTTATTGTACTGAGGATTTGAAAATTTGGCCATCTCTAACTAATGATTTCTTTAATTTTGTTAAGTGTATCATGATATTATTATATTATATCCAATTTTGGATAAATAACAATAAAATAGTGGAAATAAATATAAACTGTTGTGTAAAAATATGCATGATTGAATTTTTATTTACACAAAATTCAGTTGCATAATACGTTTTACCAATTTGATGAAATGAAAAGTGAATTTCTTTTAATAAGCTTAGAATTGCTTTTCATGAGATCATGATTTTTGGAACACTAATGTGGTTCAGACATGACCATAGCAATTACTGTAATATTTAAGAAATAATATTTCATTATAAAAAAATATAAAGTGCATCTCTCTGAAATGAAGAAAACATGTGTGCAAAATGGATTTTAATTTAATTTTCACTAATAAAACATTTAAAAAATTGTAAAATTGGAAATTTTGAAATATTTGAAAATAAAAAATTGGAAAAAATTTAGAAAAGATTTAAGATTTAAAATTCTAAGATTTTAGAATTTTGGAATTAAAAAATTGTAATCACAATGCTATGATTAGAAATGCTAACACGGTAGTTAAAAACTTTCAGATATAAATAACTTTCTTATTCGAGAGAAATGTCAGCTGTAATTTTCTTAAATTACTATTTTTCTTTTTAGTGTAAATTACAATAAATTTATAAGTTATTACAATAAGTTATAGATTATAGCACAATCGGTAGCTATTCTTCGTTTTAAAAATTTCATGCAGAACGATGCTCTGCATGATCCAAGATGCATCATGAATGAGCACGGGTTACCCACAAAGTATAGAGTGTGTTATATACATGACTCAGCTTGATCGTGAAAATATAGAAAGAAACACACGAGCGCTTTATTTAAAGTCCATGTGATTCAAAATTTTTGAATTCCAAAAGTAAAGAAAAACAATCAAATGTTCAACCATTTCAAGCTACACGCCTCTTAAAAACCACAAAATACTCGCAGCCAGCATTGCTCGATAAACATACGGTTGAAAGATTAATATCACACGAAGCACCGTTATACACGATCGTAATATGAAATCTGCACGTTCCGACGAATCTATCAATCATAACGATGTGCATTCTGATTTATCGAGCTTAATCACTTCTATGCATAGTAGGTAGCAGGATCGCAAATACATAATAATGCGTATCTCAAGTTGAGGGTAGGTTGACTGCTAACGCAAAACCGAATCGCGATGCTTAACGTAATTACTGGTCATTTATCAAGGAATCCTTCCTGGAATTCGTACCACGATCAGTATTTGTAACTGGCTAATATATTGTTCCCGAAGAATTCTCCTGATGAATACAGGTTTAGCCCCTTCACCCGCAGCCATTAAATAAAATACCCGACTACCGCTCATTGAATACTGATTACAATAGAGATTTCACTTTATGATTGCATTGATATCTACCACTTTTAGGAAAATCTATTTTCTCCTCCGTTGGATATCACAATCTATGTTGAATATTCATAGGCGAGTTGACCATATGCTTGATATCGCAGAAGAGGAAGAAGAGTGACGGGTATTGATGCGCTTACAATTACGCGGATTGGAACTATGGATTGATAAATCGCTACATTTTTGTATTTCTATGCTTTGAGATTTCGAGATTCATTGAATACCAACGTTAAAAGTTTGCAAATTTGAGAATTTTAATATTGACACGTTTTGAAATTTTTAAATTTCTACGTATCAAATTTCAAAATTTTTAAATTCCCATATTTGTGAAGTTGTGAATTTCTGAATTTGTAAATTTGTTAATTTTTGAATTACCCAAATTCTTAATATATCAATTTCATAACTTCCTAATTTCACAAATTTTCCAATTCTCTGATTTTTCAATATTCTAATTTCTTAACTTCTTAATCTCATAAATTACATAATTTCCTAATTCCCAATTACCAAATTTTTCACTTTCTAATTTGATAGTATTACAATTAGAAGAGGGTAAAATTCTGAAATTAAAAAATTTGGAACTTGTACATTTTACAATTTTAAACTTTTATGAATGCAAATTTTCATACTTAAAAATTTTCAAATTATCAAATTTCTAGATATCTAACTTCTTATTTATTTTTTTTTTTTTTGTTAAATAAAGTTTAAAGTCACATCAATATTGTATTAATTTTAAAACTTGAGAATTTGAGAATTTGAAAATTTGAAAATTTAAAAATTTAAGTCTGACAACAGAAGATTTGACTGTTAGAAAATCTCAATATTTGAAAATTTGAATTTTCTATATATTTATGATTTTTGTTCAAATTACCATGTTTCCAAATTTCTGAATTCCCAGATTTTCAAGTTTAAAAATTAGCTCCTCATTGTTCCTTAATAATAATAGTTCTCATAATAGAATTAATAAAAAATTAAATAATTTAAAGATAAAATCCAAACTTTAGATCAAATATTCCATGATCGATTAATCGGTGTATCTATTAAAAACATAGGGATGATAAAAGTGTCCCTGATAAAATTTTCTATAACAGAGCAGGTACAGTAATTTAAGAAAGAAATAAAATTAAAGTCTCAACTTTCTATTTCCACTATCAACGTTTATCAAGTCTCACCCCATATTATCATGCGAGTACCTCGGCAATCAGGAAGGTATCAGCAGAAACACCATTTTCTCTTTTTTCATGCACCATAATTTTCCCCATCTTATCCACCTAAGAAAAAGGAAAAGAACGTACCCCATGTATCGTAACTCATTGAGCAACACCCACTGCCTGAGTCACGTAATACGTTAATTCAACGATAACCGAACGAGATTGCGTTTTCAGAAAACTATGGGAGAACGATAACGTGGAGAAAAGTTTCCAATTGAAATTTCCCTGAAACCATGGAACTCATTTGACGTGGAGATATTTCAGATACGTGGGCGTTACGGCACGTGCTGTGAAATACCATCGCTTCCCGGTTCGCCCTGATATTGTTTGATATTTTTAGAAAATTGTTTGTTTGACAAACTTGTTCGAATAGCTTGCGTGGAAGTTAACGGGCAGAAATTAGGGGCGATTTACAAAAAAAGAAAATGAACAGAAGACACGTACGTATTGAGTCACTGATTTAAACTGTAAGAATTATTTCCTGGCGTTGCACGACACTGACTCGATAATTATGTAACACTGTTTAGGTAAAGTACTTTTATCACTACCGGAAATGAGTGCTGGATCATATTTAATTGACACGTTAGTTATTGATTCTCAATTCTTTCGACGTGAATTATTTTGTCATAAAATAATGCAATTTTGGATCATAATTGCAGTATATTATACTATTATTTAAATTATATGTAGCAATTTAAATTGCATATATCAAAATATTTATCTTTAATTTCTAATACTAATTATTTCGTTCATATTCATCTATTTTATAATAAAATCAAAGAACGATTTCTAGAGGTGTTCAGAAAAATTTGTAAGTGAAATACTGAAAATATTCCCTCTTCTAAATTCGTAAATTGTACAGTATGTATTTATAAATATATTATAAAATTGTATTACACTGCATTTATAAATATATTATAAATTATAAAATAAGAATGCACGTCGTCATTGAGTGAAATAATCCTGTAAATAATAATAAACAATATCAATTTTTATTTTATATACATTGCTTCGCAAATATAATTTTCGAAGAGAGACTCACATCTTTCGAAGAGTCGGATAATTTTCTATTTTTTGTCGATGACACAGTTCACACGTAACTGTAGTTTGTACGAAGGACGATCACGAGTCACACTTGTCTTTACAAATTGCTATAAAGACTCTTACGTATATATATGACTACATAACTCACAACCTAATCATCGGTGGGAACATCTACTAGTTCTATTTTTTTGTCTCAGATTCGAGTGAAAAATTAAGCTAGTAATTTCTTTGTTAGAACCAATAGTAATGGGGGCAACTCCATTCTTTATGAAATTCTAATTTGTTTCATTGTAAACGACTTATTCATAGTAGACAAGGTACAAGTTAATATAACACTAGTAAAATTTCTGAGCGTTATTTCAGTATTTTAGATTTAGTATTTGAAAATATTTAAAACAAATCAAATCATGTTAATATTACATGATACTAAAACTAAAAATGCTTTTTATATAAAAGTCCTATGAAATATAAAAAGACAGTAATATAAAGTACCTAAGCATATATCCGTGCAGAAAAAAATAAAATCAAAGCATTTTTTAAATGGACACTGTTTGTTTATCGTTTATAAAATATTACATCAAACTTGTCCGATTTTAAAGACGGAACAGGATAACATTTTTTTTTTTTAAATATAGTTTCATACCACAGTTAAAATATACTGCTGAAAGTCGAAAGTGTTAAATAATACATAATACAGTAAACTGTATGGGGTACAATTTAAGAGACTAACACACATTTTGCAATTCTCTTCTGTAGAGAATGTCTGAAATGGTACACGTGGAAATAGAGTGAAGCTACGCGAAAAAGCAAGTCGAAAATGTAGAATAAAATTTATTCTTATACGACTTTACTTTCGAGAAAAGTGAATTTGTACATTTTTCATGTATTTGTAAAAAGATTTGTTTATCGTACAATATAACAAAATCAACAGATAGTATACATACAGTTAATTATAATATCAGATAATATTATAAGTCAGTAAATGTAATTAATAATATGACTAAAATATGTTCATTTTCATTACTTATTATACGTATTGTTACTTATGTGTGTTCTTGTCATCGATTAATTCATTGCATTATAAATTAGTACCGACATCAATAATGTGAAGAATGCGTGATACAAAATTTAGGTTGTACTTTATTATGACTAAATCTAATATTATTGTGAATTTTTAAATTCGCTAAAAGGTTGTACTTGATATTTTACAAGCTGTAAACAAGCTTTTCTACAAATACTTAAAGGCTATTCATTTCCAGTTCCTTCGAAAATGAAGCTGCTTACGAGAAAATTTTATTCTGTATTGGCATATTCTGTTATTCGCCATATTTAAGCTTGTACCATTTCGAAAACACTCTGTGCAGAGGTGAAAGAACTATATCTTAGATCCGTGCAGAAATAATTGTGTTTTTATTTACCAATTTTAAGTAATAAATAGATAAAAGTAGACACTTTTTTATTCAAATAACGTACGTATAATTGTTTATTGAAAATAACGGGCAAAAGAATACAGTGGTTTCTATAGAATTAATCTTCGATCTTTCGCTAGGCGTTGCAGTGTACCGACTGAGATATATGGACATACGTCATGCTTACCAACAATTTTAAAATCGTGGTATGTGGTATGAACGTTCCATCAGACCGGAAACATCCTGTAAATTTTATCGAGATCCATGAGAATCAGATCGGAAGCTTGTTAGCTGAAGGGAGCATATGTTGCACCAGACTGTACAAAGTGCACTTTGCTGGGGGAAGGAAAAAGAAGGTATGGTACACGATGCACACGCGTGTACATACATGAAACGAAAATAAAGAAGACACAAATGTATCGAGGTTCGTTGTCTCGTCTGGTGTGGGTCTGAACCCGTATGGATCTATGCCAACGACAACATTTTTAACATACAATGTCGATCATACCGTGGCTACAGATGACGACAATCAACGAGAACGAGAATCGCATAAGAATCAATTCCTGCGGACAAACTTCCACAGGAAGTACGAGAATTTTACTTGCAAATTTGCAATTCAGAAAAGTGTGTCACAATCGAGGTTTAACGCTCTACACTCAATACCCTCCGAATAATCTTATCTGAAAAGTAATTTCGTTTGTAGGTATTCGCGTAATCGATGAGTATAATTAATTAACAAGAGCAACGTGCATCAACGATAAATCGGTTATCTCAATGTTATTTATAATTAATTGTATTGTCTGAAAGTCAGGTTACTAGTAGACGGATAATGCGATGGTTACGGTGTAAATGATGTAATTTTCATTTCTTCTGTTTACATTTGCGAAGCGTTATCTTTATACCACTAGCTAATTTGCATAACTCCGAGTTTTAATGGCAATTCCATGCATGGTGCAGTGAAAATATTAAGATTGATTTTTTTAACCTTACTTAAGTTGATAATTAATATTATATTAAATTAATATTTACGTGAAAAGATAAACATCGTCTAAGAAACTCGTAATATGAGAAAAACTCGGAAACTTTCAAACAATTATATACATATACATGGTGGTTCATAAATCACTCCCATTCACGGTTGGAACTTTTTTGTCATTATCATTTTTATTAATTTCTTGTAACGTGAAGCGATTTTGTGCATGAAGTTCCATTATTTTTACATGCTTTTTCCGTAAGATTTTATGTAGCAAAATTCAAAGAATCAAATTTCCAAAATTTGATATAAAAGTTTTGAACCACGCTGTGTAGTGTATATTTGTACAAATATACTATACTATAAATAATTTTTTACTCGTTACGATCTTCAAAATTCAATTTTAGAAAAAATATGTCATAGTACCTGCAATGCCAAAAAGTTTTAACAAATAATTAATCAAAATAATCTTTCTTACACACTAACATTTTAACACATTACTAATTAATTACGAAAAAAATGCGTATTTCATTGTATTTCAACGATCCGTGTCATTTCTTTAGCATACCATGATTTCAAAGTACGTTAAATGATTTATAAACAATTTATTGAAATAGACAAAATAACTAACAGTTACTAGAATGTTCAAGATCTGTTTAATACATCAATTCTATGAAAAATGATTTCGTTCGCTTCTTAACAGAGTTCAAGCAGCATAAAGTATCTGTTGGTTACGTTTCCATTAAATGTGAATAATATCAAGCCATTAACTTTATATAGACCAATACACACCAGTTACAAGTCCGATAACTCGAACAGTTCGTATCTTTTATAAAACCATCGAACAATCGCGAAGTAGAAACAAAGTACACGTATCAAACTTCTTTTGAATGTATATTGAAACGAACATTAGTATGTCACAAAAGACTTTTTTCAATATTAAATGACCAAGGACTTATAAACAACATAATAATATACTAGTATACTCGTTCCGTTATATGCATTTATGAAAGAAAATTCTGGAATTTATAAGAGTACAGTTATATTAAGAATTAAATATAGCTGTATTATATTTTTCATTGAATTTTTCGAATTATGTTTTTGTTTGAAGCAGTTTTCACTTTAAAATTCCAGGTGCTAAGAAAATAGCAGTAATCAATTGTCTTTCATTTACATTTTTAATCTCTGCTTAGCTTTTTTAATCAGAGTTTAGTGGTTCATATTTTATAACTTTACTCAAAAATTTTGCTGAAAATCTAAATACTGAACATCTCCTAGAAATCAGATGATCGATTTGTCAAATAACTTCATTATTTTTCAAATAATTGTGGACATACAAACAACAGAATCTCCTTCTGTTGTATAGTAATTCGAAACTTTAACGATTATTAGAATCGGTTATTACTGCTAACATTGTTTAAATGATTTAGGTCCATCCTGGATAAACGATCCCTTTAAACAAATTAGATGAACACATCCGTTCATTGTTTTTCTAATTATTCGAAAGTGTCCAGTTATCAGTAACGGTCCGCTGTCAGTCAAATCCTTCTAACTAAAGGAACTCGAACTTTCAGCAAATAAAATTCAACGACGATATAAAAATGGAACGCGCTTCTTATATCACGTGTCGTTGCCGGAAAACTCGATCCGTTTCTAAATCGCGGTAACTTCACGCCGCACCTGTCAACATCATTTCTTCGATGATCGTTGAACAACACCTAACCTAACCCAACCACATTAAACCGAGTCGAGCGGTATATAGGGTGACAAAAAGGATACAACACGACATGCAGATTATTGTGACAGGGAATTTCCGTAAGAACGTCGTTTTTATTCCCTGAAAAACGATCTTACTCGGTAGTGAATAATTTTATTAAATGACCGTAAAATTATCTGATGAAAAAATTATTATAAAATTATATATAAATGTTAAGCATGATTGAATCTGCTTTGGAAATGTAGAGTGTTCTATAAATATTTATATTAAATACCTATATTTATATTTTCCATTAAATATTTATGGAAATTGGTATCCTATTAATATTCGAAACAGAACTCTTCTAAATAAATCTTTTTAACATAAACATCTTATTCATATACGTCTTGGAAGTTTTGTGATGATATGAAATTGTGAAACGATGTAATTAATTCCTATGCGTATTTTGTTGGATTAAAAAATGTTAGAATTTCAAATATTCAAATTCAGAAATGTAGAAATTCGTATGTCTGGATATTCAGAAAGTCGGAAATTTAGAAACGTAACGATTTCTAACTTCATAGGTACCACACGTGTGGTTTTCACGCGACATACATCCTAAGTATTATATTATATGAAACTGATACATTTTCTATCACGAAGAGCAAGAAAAAGTAGTTTTAGTACACAATATAGGTATATCTGATCGAGACAAAAGAAATGAAAGGGATAGTGGAAAAAAATGCGAATGGAACGATAGGCTCGTGCATCGCGCATCCAACGGAAATAAAGGGGTAGCGAGAGGAACGCGGCTCGTAAATCTGTTGCTTCTTTGTAAATCGAAAGAATAAAGGAGGCAACAACAATGCGATATGTTAATCATAAATTTCGACGGGCGTGCGTGCACCGTAAACTGCATAAAAAAGGAGAACAAGAAAGAAAGAAGCTAAACGAAAGGGTTGCGAGAAGATATACCCAGCACCCAAGAGGTGGACGAACGTGGGATTAGGAAAGAGTCAAGAAAAAGGTTAGGTGGAAAGGGTGAATTTTGAAGATGAAAATAAATTAAAAAGAGCAAAGAATTGAGGCATAAAAGGAGAGAAAAATAAAACGTTTCTGTGCAGTAACTTCTTACTATAGTGACTCATAAGAATGTAACACTAGAAGCTACTGAACGTAAACACAGGGTGGGAAAATCAAGTTTCGTCTGGAAAGGCGAGTTTAAATGAACACAGTTACGAGACTTTAAAAGCTTAAATTAATAAATTTAAATTAATAAATTGAAGTAATAAATTTAAATCGTAATTACAGAGACCGGAACCGACAATTAAGACGAAATTTTACGCGAGTGTGGAATAAATACAATTAAACTTTAATTAAACGTTGCCTGGATTCATACGAATCACTTTTAACGAGCTTTAACCGAACCCTGCCATATTGCCATGAAGAGATCCGTAGCGGAGTTTAAAAAGCAGGGGAAGCTCATCCGATCACCTCCAGATAAGCAAACTGCGTAGTCGGTAATAATAAATTTATTCGCTACGATTACAACAAATTAACATTCCACGAAAATTTTTCGCTGATTGCGACGTTATCGATCCATCGGTTGCAATGTTTTACCTTTCCATGATCGTCACGTTCAATGTTGCACAGTTGTACAAACGAGAAATTAAATCAGATCACGACGATAGTAGTTTTACGTACGTAATTAAATTCCCGCAGATTATGTTAGCAATTTAAATCCACCTTAATTGTAAATATTACCCGTTCTTACGTACCTTTCACATAATTTTAAGACTTATGATTATAAACATAGCAGTGTGGAGGAAAAACATCCTTCAAGATGAAATATGACTGAAATCCAATGCGAAAAGGGGCGAAAGAAGAATATAGAAAAATGAGACACCGTGAAATCATATTGTATGATACACTAAGCGTGTTTGGATTTAATTCGTATATTATACGTTTGACATATAATTAGTTATTGCACGCAACTGGGTCGTCTTGAACTGATCCTCATTACGGTAACCCTTGCTTTAAAGAGGTAAAGAGGTAGATATATATAAGATACCATTTATTATCATGTTCCCTAGGGATGTACACCGTGATCGGTACTGTACGATCACTGCCAACTTAGAGGAAGTAATACTGCGGTATCCTGCTGGTAAATTGGCCTCCCCATAATGTTCATATTTCTGAAACACTTATCTAGTAGTGTACTGTTAAATGTGTTTTTTATGGAAAACAATTTCACACGTAGTTGTAGCAAAACGGTATTCATTCAATGTATGTTCGTTTCAGCACTACTATTAAAGGCATTATATTCCTCCAATGTCCAGTGGGATATCATATTATCTTTATTTTCGACTATGTTACAGACTGCTAAAACACGAAGGCACATCATTTCTACATATAACATTATTTATTTTGATACAATTTAAAAATTCATTGCGCAGCAAGACCAGAAATGATGATTTTCTAGTTTTGGGTCGAAGTTACGTGAACCTGTTCAAAGTTACTCAAGCATCAAAACAGAATATTCTCACTGCACACGTTTCCTTTGATCTCGCCGTATTTCAAACGAAAACAACTGATTTCTAATTATCAAGATTCTAAATAATGAAGAGCGTCGAAGAACAGATTAAAATTTCCAGAGAAACAAGCAACATCAAATAAGAATGTTGCTCTTCATTGTTTCAGTCGCTACATACCTCCACGTTCTCGTGTCAAAAAAGATGGATGAACGTCGAAAGAGAGATAGAAATGATGAGAAAGGATCTGGGAAGAGGAACAAGAAGCTTTTAATGAAGAACGTTGAAGAACAGAAAGTTATTTCCGTACACAAAGGTATTCTTTTTGCGTCCGGTCTTATAAGAGATAAAGTAGATGTTGCACTCTGAGCTACTTTGTTAGTTGCAACAATGTTGTCTATCTTACATGCTTAAGATACGTTCGTAACGCAAGGATCGTCCGGAAAGAGGCGGAGGATCGTAATTAAAGCTTGGCCAATTAAGAATAACGCGAATCTTCGCATCTACTGTTCGTTGGTAATTAGTAGCCTATTAATAAGAAGACGTTATTTTCTTTTTTAAGACGGAAGGAATCCGCTGACGCTATTTGCTCCTGCTAGAGAGAACTTTTTAGGTGGAAATCACTGCAATTTTCTAATTGCTATTACTGTCGGAATTGCACGTTTGCTTTCGACACGTTCTAAAGAAAACGAACAAATCCGTTAGAGATTTTGTTAATCCATTTGCATCGTAAAGGGATATATTCGTTTATTCCGTCTGATTTTATCACGAGAACGGATATATCTGCGCAAAGGGCAGCTCGATGTTGGAATCTATGCCAATTTGTATGCGATGCTAACGATTCTACGAATATTTCGCGTAATCCTAGGATCGCACATTACTGCTTGCATGTCTTAAAACACTTATCTCATTAAGGAAATTCTGAATTTAATATAAGCGGGATAGGGTAATTTTGTTTTTGCTTCTTTCATTAACACATGCTAATTTTTATTATCACGGTATCCCTGCATATCAGTTGGTACTAAAGCACAGCAATGGAGCATTAACTATAACAGCAGGAAGTTAAAACAAAATCAACGTTTCACACGTGTTGCACATAATATTTTCACGTCATATACTAGCGAATAGAACATTTGATAGAGATTAGTATTGCATGGCAAGTACATTTTAGTGTTTAGAAGAGTACAGAATATGAGTAACACAAGTTTGCATGTATTTGAGTAAGACAAGTTTGTATGTTTGTATTATATGAATAATATAAGTTGAATATAAGTATCGATATTATTTATTTACGCATTATAACTTACACGAGTAAAATGGCAGAGGTAACGCAATGAACTTGTCATTTTCCTAAAGCAATTCATTTGCTTAATAATTAACGTATTTCAGAATCATCTAAATTATTATAATGTTACAAAATGACGTTAGTTATATTTATGTCATATCGAAATTCAAAAAGTAGTTGTTAACGTTTCAAAGAATCAATATATCTACATTTATCATATTACCAGGTTATTTAATTTACTATATTCAACCGTTTTATGATTGCAAAAATACATGTAGCAGGACTTTTTACTAATAGCAGAAAATGTCCTTTAAGAACAAAAACGCACAATATCTTAATTTTTATAATCATTCTTACTTAATATCATATACCAGAACAAATCGCAAGCACAATTTGTTTGAGTCACTAGTTCGTTGAGCACGGTTCAATGCCGGCTATAAACGGTAAAGTGTTAACTCGTATATAAACGCAGATATAATATGTACTCTTTAGAGTTTCGTTAAACGAATATATTTGTGATCTCCGTACTACACCTAGTAGATTGTTTTCTTTCGCTAAAACTCGGTTCTGGTTGTAAGAACAGTTAATGAATATGTATTACCCTGTACACAGTACCGGTTAACAGTCATTCAACCATGAGTGGTACAACAAGTAGCATGTATCGTGTTTAATCTGTCGTCTAAATTATTTCTAGTGCGTTACGCACACTTTCATTCAGTTGTTCGTAAATGGAACATGAATAATTTTCATGTATATGTATACATGTGAAAGTATATATATTTTCATACAATGTGTCTATACTTTAAAAATATATACATCCTTACATGTGTACATACTTCGAAAATATATGCATTCTCACATCTATACATACTCTGAAAATTAATCACCATTAATTACCATTAATCACTAGTTAACTCGTTATACGAATACACTTATTTTAGTGCAGAAAAAATTATTAGACAAGCTGATCCCATTATCGCATACGTTTATATAACACTTTCTAATCGAAAATTGTGGTCTAATTAAAACGCTTCCTAATTGAATATTTTAGTCTAATTGAAACACTCTCCAATTGTAAAACTAGGTTAGGTATTTCCCTGTTACCTGGACTTCCACAGAAATATATTGTACTAATAATGTCTGGCGTGTAGTCCTCATATTTTTTTTTATTTTAACTCGTCTATAGAATAATTATTCACCTTTATCTGCATAGTAAGTGATGTTTGATGATAATAAATAATACCTGCTTCAGTTTTTACTAATTATGTTTTATGCATAGACCCCATGCTCAGAGCCACAAAATAAGCAAGATTTAATTTATGGAGAATGATGTATTGTAACTAAAGGGTACGTACTCAATAAATTTTAATAACAATACATTATAAATTTCTGATATTCTTAAGATCTCAGAGTCCTAAAGTTCAGTTTTTGAAAACCGCAATTCTTAAATCACGAAACCTACATTTTGAGAATTTCTGATTCGAAGTATTTCGTAATGTTGTTATTTACCAGGAATGTTCTGCAATTTTAAAAAAGGTTAAAAACCACTTAATTATCTTTACAACCGTTCGGTGTTCAAAGCACCTCTAGTAAAATCAAAAAGTAATAAAATAATTTGTTCGATAAACACATTAAAGCAACGCCATAAAACAACCGCGCAAATAACAAATAAAATAAAAATTTTATTCGGATACGAATTCATACTGATATCGTTGAAGCCCGATTGTAATCCACGCAGCCCAGCATGAAACTACCCTGTAAACTCACAGAAAGCACCAAAATTGCGTTACTCGCTATTAAGAGGTGATCTGGCATCCCAACCACGAGCATAACCGCTGGAGCCAAGAAACTGTAAACTGTAATTTACATTTGAATACATTCTCTCTCCTCTCTCCGCCAACGCATCAAAATAATAGCCAGCGCAATTCGAGACGCTAATAACCCATCAACGAATCGTAATAAAAGGAATGGTGCGTGGAGGGAAAGTTGGCATGCGTTCGCGGCTTAAAGTCAAAGTAGTTCGCTAATTCCTTTCATTAGGCGGATATGTACGCGTGCAACCGGTCGTAATGGCGTAGCCACATTTTCTCACCGATCGTCGTTATACGTGTACGTACGTCGACTAGTTTACAACTCGACGATTCTAACATCGGCAAAGGTTCCTCTCCAACTTTACGATCGTTTCCCCACTCTCGGATTTAATGTCCCCTTGTCACGATACGAAGACAAATTCGCTAATGGCACGAGTAACAAAAAAATTCGAATTCTCTCCGATCTGACCATTTTTTCCACCAATGTATTTCAATTCCATTGATAATTACGAAACGTGTGCAGACTCGAATGAAGGTGCGAACTGACGGTATTTGTGGAGTCACGTCGTCGAGTAATGATGGTTCGTGCAAATTGTACAAAAGGACCAAGCGGTACCCTTGTGCCCCCTTCTGGGAAATGCCTTCGAAACGAAAACATGCTGCGGGATTACGTGATTGTAATCCTGAGTTATACAATCTTGAACGTAAGTATTTGCGATCGTTAAAGTACACCGAATTAGGTGAAACGAATATCGTTGACTATAACCGACCGAGATGCTTAAGGTATTTTATTTATTCATATATATGGATGTTTGATTGTAAGAACAAACTTGTTCATCATATACAAATCGGATGAAGACCACTTACGACAGAGAGTATTGCATTTTTATTTGACACAAATTTAATGACATAGATTAGTTCGAATCCAGAATTGCATTAATTTTGTATCGTGGCTCTTCTTTATAAATCAAATTTTTTAAGTCAAGTTTGTATGTAAACTGATTACAATTGCAACTGATTATCAGATCTGAGAGTCGCGAAAAATGTAGGCAAGTTCTTTACCTTCTATATTAAAAATTTTCAAATTCTCTAATTTCCAAATATCACAATTTCAAAACCCCAAATTGCCAAATCTACAAATTCTTAAATTTCATAATTTCCAAATTACTGAAATTCCAAATTTTCGAATCCATAAATTTCTAAAATTCCAAATTATCAAATCCCCAAATACCTAAAATCTTAAATTCTCAAATCTTCAAATTTATGATAATATACATAACGAATATCAGATATATTTATTAATAGCATAAATCATATGCAAAGTGTCCTAATAACAAATTTGTACTATTTATCCTGATCTGATTTAATAAATGAAATAAATACAGGTTAAACTGATTCTATATTCATTATTCTGAAACAACAGTTCCTTAAAATGATCATTATCAGCACCAATGCCATCTGATTTCTGCCATCATTTACAGTGTTTAATATTCAAAGTGTGTAGACGCAGTTTATTAGGACACCCGGTATAAATTACCAACAATTACCCCACAATTTTTCTTAATAGCGATGTAGGTATTAAATTATTATATCCGATTACAGTGTTATTCGAGTAACAACATATACTCATCCACGCACACAGAAAATTATACGTTTCTTTTATATTTCTTCACACTTCATAATTCTCTGTCTCAGAACAACTGAAGATAGGGGAGATAAGCCAAATTTTGCTCGATTATTATACTTTTTACCTGTTATAATATATAAAGAAATAAAAAGAACGTAAAACTCTTATTTCCTTAATGTCACTTTGCATTTTTACTTGAATAAACAGCAGCTACTTTAACAAATTACATGTACAAAATTATATGCTTCTTTTATATTTCTCCACGGTTTATAACTCTCGGTGTGAGAAAATCGAGAAATAGAGAAGATGAATCAAATTTTAACCGTTTATTACAATTTTTTTCTGTTATAATTGAGTGAGAAATTATTTTTAATTGTGAATGAGATTTAAGATTCAGAATATAACTTGAAATACGAAGGTGGAAGAGTGATTGACATGACAGATATCGTTAGGAGCAAATACTCGAAGGAGAAGACAAGAGATACATGCAAATAGCTGTAATGTGCTGTACGATGAAGAACATTTTGTTCGAATTGTTTAAAAGAGTATATTAAATATATATTCAGATAGAGCGTTATTTAAAACACTTTCATTATTAAATTATTATAACAATATGAACTATTCTGTACGTTAAGCTTCGTTAAATTTGGAGATTTATCATAAATATTATGTTATTTAATATAAAGCGAGTAATTTATAAAAAAGCTTTCAATGTCTAAAATTGTATTAACACATTACTGTCCGATGACGAGTATACTCAGGTTTACACATTCATCAATTTGTGGAATAATCAGAATATAAAATGATGTAATTTGTCAGTATAATACTGCTTATCGTGGTGAATAATGTTTGCTGATATTAAGCTTCATACAAATGAAATACATAGCAACAAAGCTGTCGACATATATCAAGATTTCAATAATGTATTAAAAATATTAATCGGTAATTAAAATCTGCTACAAAAATGTATATTTCATGATGATGATTTGCAGAATATTAGATATTTTAATTGATCATTAGGGCGGACTTTACTTAATCTGCTGGTTAATTTTAAAAGTTTTTAATTAACAGCACAGTGGCATTGAATTATGAACACTTCCGTCAGGGCAACAAATTATAAATATTTAATTCATTAAAGCAGCGGATGCTCAAATATATAGCGAATCGCAGCATCGTGGGTGGTTTGCAGAAAAAATTGGTAAATTTTCAGGATTCCAAATTATTCAATCTCTAAATCTTCAATCGCTAAACACTTAAATTCTAAAATTTCATACTTCCTAAATCTTCCACATTTTTTAAATTTTCCAAAATTTCCAAAATTTCTTAAACTTCTGAAATATCCTAAATTCTCCTTTCTTAAATTTCTTAAATTACCTACATTTTTTTTACCTCTACCAAATTTTCTAAAAGTCTTCAGTCTTCTTATTTTTCCAAATATTCTAAATTTAATAAATATTCTAAATCTGCTAAATGTTCTAAATTTTTAAAATTTCTCACAGTTACTAAATTTTCAAATGTTTAAATTTGGCAGTAAACAAATTCCCAAGTTATTCAACTTTGAACTTCTAAAATAAACGGCTCTCCAAATTTCCATATTCCAAAATTTCAAGTTCTCAAATTACTGAATTATGTACAACGTTAAATGAAATCCGTATTCAGATAAATTATTATTTAAATAATTTTTGCTATCAAATTTTACAACAATATTACCAAATACGAAAAGAGTAATAAAATCCTTCCAGTTTTACTACCAATTCTATTTGAATGAACAGCATCTACCTCAAGAAGTAACATCTACCTTCTCCACTCAGCCAATTCTATCTCTTGGTCCGATTCGCAGCTATCCACCGCGTGCCACGAACAGAAGAAGAAGAAGAAGAAGACGAAGAAGAAGAACGAGCTACGAAGCCTTAATATATGTTGTTACAATGCAATAAAACTAACTATTCGATCGTGATTCACCCTCCCCCGTTCGTTCTGATCGCCGAGCTTTGACAGGCGACTCCTACACAAGAACGAAAGACCGTGTCCATGGCGTGGATAAGCCACGTCAAGTTGCCACCGCGTTGTGAGGCCAACATAACACGAAACCATGGGGCAAAAGAAGAGTACCACGATGGGGAGGACGGGACAACACATGGTGCACGCTGACCGTTTGAAACTAATGTGTCTGTCCAGTGATTCGGGCACACGACGAAAATCAATCAAGTCCATTAAGGGGCTACGAACCGGCCGAGCATTATAATACCGATACACCAGCTAATGTAACGCGATACCGATGCATGCACGGTTCCATAACGACGAGATCCAAGACCCTCCTGTGTTATGTCATTAATGAAGATCCATTTAACGTGACGCCCTGTCGATTATGAAATTGATCACGATTCTACAGTACGATACTATCCCTCGTCAAATGTCCTTTGAACTATTACGTACCGATGTCCGTGGGTTCCTATTGTGGCTTTTGAACTTTCCTCTGTCGGGACGAAAGTTGGGGTGATTTCTGGAAGCTGAACCTCGTTAAAAACATTTTGGGAAGAGGATGTAGTCTCGTGACAAAAGCTGTGAGATTTTATATGCAACCAAGTCTAATCGTGACATTTTTATTCATGGATCAGACGTCTACGTCTTTAGTTAAAGAACTAAAGAATTTTGAGACTTGAGAATTACGCAGAGCGTGATGGCTGCTGCTAACAATACAAATCATGATTATTAAAGCATTAGACAAAATATTTATGTGGGAACTGAATATACATACATGTGTTTATAGTGTGGATTTATGTGAGATTGTAAGGTGTAATAATTAACTTGTATACTGATTAACATCTTTGTTTAACTTAACGATTCGTATCGGTGATCGTAGAGCTGTCGATCTGCAGATGATGTACATGTAGATAATGATTAGCAGCAAATTTTTCAATTTTAGAAATTAATATTTTTATATTTATGATTTTCGAATTTTGAAATTTTTATGTTTTTGCATTTCCAAATGTTCAAATTGATAAATTACTTAATTACTAAATTTCTAAATTACTGTTTCTGTATTTCTACGATTTTAAATTTATAAATTACTAAATTATACATATTATAACTAAATATTATAAGTAATATAATTGCAAATTATTGATACTAAATTTTTTAATTTTTAAATTTACAAATATTCGAAATTTCTAAATTTTTTAATTTTCAAATATCCGAATTTACAAATTATTAAACATACAAATATCCAGATTTCTAAATTTTCAAATGTTCAGTTTTACAAGTTGTCGAATTTTCAATTTTCCAACTTTCCAAATATGTAAATATCCAAATTAAAAAATTTCAATACGTAACACTTTTTAAATCTATAAATTAGGAAACTGAATAATTGTAATATTTTACACTTCTATATTTTAAAATATGCCTTACATTTTAAACGATAATAAATAGTTACTCACAGTATGTATTAAAATATAATTTTAATCGCATATTACGTGAGAAATTCATTTTTGATTTTCTCAAAATGTGAATAATTATAGAAAGATATACTATTAGTTACTCCAAAGAAAAAGAAAAATTTACCTTATAATTTCAAAAATAAAAAACGAAGGCTAGGAAAAAGACAAATATGCTTCTTGTGAATAACTTTTGTCGTATAGGATGGGAAATATATTCATGTCTTTCCTACTTTTTACTATTCACATACTGCACTTATTTTACACTAATATTATATTAAAAGTTATGTACTATATTATCAAAAGGTAAATTTGTTACTTGATTGACTGAAACAATTTCATAAATTTCATAAATAAAGTTAACTGCCAATTAAGGCTATACGAATCAGAGCTGATCATAAAATAACAACTTTATATTTTTCTCTATTGCAAAACCTATTAACCTTCACGAGAGTGATCTTAAAATGAAATCAAATTATCGCATAACTGCCTATTATATGCGTGGTCTCAATATCAAATCAAAATATCGTTTAATTAGCAATTATAAGGGTGATCTTAAAATAAAATTAAAATATCGCATATCTGTCAATTATAAGGGTGATATTAAAATAAAATTAAAATATCGTATAACTAAACACTATAGTAATACTTGGTTAATAAAGACATCGTCGTATGATTTTATTAACATCATACTCAAATTCAAAAGATCGTATCTCATGTATTAGTAATTCAAATGAAGCAATTAATAAGAAACTGCCAAACATATTAAAGAATTTCATTTTACATCGTTATCTGTAGGTTGTTCGACACTTTAAATTGCTCGTTTAGATTCATATCACCCACAAGTGGTTACGTAAATATATGAAACAGATAAGAGTGAAAAAATACTGGAATTATTTTTAGTTTCGGTGCTGTATCACGATTCTCATATTTTCTCCACTTTCGAAGCTTTCATAAGTGCCGTTGCAAAATTATTTTCGAACATCCGGAGAAAAGCAACGATTGATCAAGGTTCACGAAAGAAAACAGTTAAAATCGATCCAAGGAACGGTTGACGCGGCTACGACTTGAAAAATGATCAAGTAGAATCGATTTAAACGAAGAGATATGCCGTGTGTAATTTCCTATATGTTAGCCTATACATCAAACTTGGTAGCCTTAATGCCATCCATAATTGACTATCGTCGGTAAATCGAGTGTAATCTATCGGCCACAGGCTTTGCTAGTTTACCATGAATGCAAGCATTATACAGAAAATTATAAGAGTACTTCGAACGATAGCTGATAGAAAGTTAGGTATACAAAGATTCAGTTAGACGACCCTCATCAGCGATCAGAAACGACGCTTTGATGGAACTATGTCAGCCATTTTGATACTACCTATCAGAAGCGAACTTTCGTTTCTGGCACAGTTCATGCGAACAAATATGCATCATGATCGAGCTACCGGGTCACTTTAGAACTCTTCGCATATATTATATTTTCTATAAACTTTCTTTCCCGTAAATTTACTGGACGTTTAACTTACTCAACGCGTGATTTAAAATTAAAATTTAATTTTCATTTTATTTTTATTCTCATTTCCTACATTTTATATAATGAAATATGAAATATGATATATGTATGTGGTACTGAGCTATAATCAATTAAAACTTTATTCTAAGAAGATTACATAAATAAGTATCTATTACTTCAATTATTTCTTATTTATGTGAAAAGTATTTTTATCCGTTGTTTGTCATTTATTAATTCTTATGAGTGGTTTTCTTTCGACAAAAAATGTTATTTATGTCATTATTTACTTGTATTTCACTCTTGGCTGATAGTAAATAAAGTTTCACAGTAGCTAAATTTCAATTTATAAATCATATATCAATATGATTTATTTATCGTTTGAAATTTGAGCATTTGTACATTCGAAACTTTCAAATCTGAATATTTGTGTTCTGAAGACGAAATTCGATAAATATTTGTGCCTTTCAGTATCTGTATATTCGAGTATTTGAAGATCTGAATATCAAAAGATTGAATATTCAATAATTCGAATATTTAAATATTCGAAGTATAGAAATTCGGATATTTGGATTTTCGAATATTTCAATACTGGAGTTTAAAATTCGAATATTTATATATTCTAAGGACTGAAATTTGGATATTGGAGTATCGACGATTTCACGTATCCAACATTTCAGTATTCGAAGGTGTATTCGATAATTTGAAATTTGAACATTTAAATATTTGAAGATTTATAACTTGAACATTTAAACATTTGAAAAATTGAAGTTCACGCTTTAAGTATTTCAATAACTGAAATTCGAATATTTCAACTTTTACATTTATATATAACTAATTGAAAATCATATTTCAACATCTAACAAGACATCGGCACAATTAACAAGTATTTTGAATAAATTTCTAGTTTTTCAATTACTCTTCAGTATTCTAGTCTCGTACTTGAAATATTTTCCAGCGCATGCTTAAAGTAAGTATTCATCATCTGGAAGTGATCAGATAACAAGTTTATTAAAATATAAATATTTCAAGTTAATCTAAGTTTTTATCATTCCGTTATATTTTTACACAAAATACTTTTATTTTTTACACGTTCTATTGATTGGAGATAAATTAGCCCAATTTTACGAGCCATTTATGGTGTGAGTTTTGCTGCGCCGTGAAATTTCCGCGTAACATAAATTTTAATTATACGACTTCTTGATCAGTGAGAAGGAATGTTATTATTGCACGTGAAATGCTTTGATATTCATTAACCGCAGCGTGTCATTTACCTGCACTTCTGATGCGGTACGACTGCTTAACGATTGTCGCCAGATACGTATCACTGATACCAATACACCATAATTATTAACTAATCACTCGTGCGTGACTTTAATGCAAAGATTCTAATTTCATATCTTCCTATATGCCCAAGTTGCTGCGTTCCATGAACTTATTGCGAAATACAAGTAATAAGTCTACTCTATATGCGTCTAATGATAAGCATAGAAATAAACTTACGCCTAATGTAAAATTAAAATTACGATTCTTATCGAAAACGAATTTATGTTACAGAAATATGTAAT
The DNA here is from genome assembly GCA_036983795.1 of Megachile lagopoda. Classification (NCBI taxonomy): domain Eukaryota; kingdom Metazoa; phylum Arthropoda; class Insecta; order Hymenoptera; family Megachilidae; genus Megachile; species Megachile lagopoda. Next base: position 21,836,438 of record CM072800.1, read on the forward strand.
TATCGAACAATTTTTGTTTATCGAATCGTAGGAAATTCCTTAAAATCAATGTATTAATCTTGAAAATACGAAACGGGGAAATATTGATACCTTAAAATGTCTTGTTACAGTAAAAATTTTAGGTTTTAATATGGAGTTATAACTTTGTACATTATAAAGAGGTCAAACGAAAAGTATATCAAGATGGAAAATATTTTAATGAAATTTAGTCGATGATAATTATCCCAGTATGTCCTTTGCATTTTAAAAATAGGCTCTAAAGGTTAAGTAAGCAGTAAAATTATTTATATATTTATATAATATATACATATATATTAATTCTGTATCCAATATTTTCTAGATATCGAATTACAAGTACTTCAGATAAATATATACATGAGGCGAATATTAAAAATTGATGTCACTGTATAGATAAACTATCTGAGTAATTCCCTCGTTTTTGGCTATAATGGAAAATACATCAGGCAAATTTCACTTGATTTTAATGGGAATGCAATCTAATTGTGATTTTTTACAGATGTAGATGTTCGGGATATATAAATGTTAACTTTGTTATTTTGAAAGGAATATCGTAGTGTAAACTAGGGAGGGTTGATGCATTTTATAGCAAAATTATTAGACTTGTTAGTAAAAATGAGTAAATGAGTAAAATTAGGAAAATAAGTAAATTTAGTCAATTAAGTAAATTAGTATTATCATTAAAAAATCGATACTTCATAAAGATTAATATATAATAACAAAAGCTTTGGATAAGTGAAATAAAAATTGCCATCCTGCAGCAAGAAAATGCACTTCTCTTGATAACAAAACTTGATATAAAAAAGTTGGTTTGAAACAATTGTTTATTATCACTATTCATCTACTGAGAACATCCTGTACTACAACATATGATTCTTTTTTTTGTTATGTGGGAAATATAAAATTCAATTAAACCTCTGCGATATCCTCTATTTTTACATAGATTTATCTTTTAAATATAATTGAGTGCTGAATACTATTTTTCTGTAACAATCCTGAAGATAGTGATATAAAAATATTTATATTGGAGGCGGTTAAGTCACTGTCGTTTATTTTCGTTTAATTTATACCGTTTATTTTCACTTACACGTGTAATTATCATACTTGAAATTAAAATCACCACTAGTGAATCAATTATATCACGCAAAATAATGATAATATATTTTAATGGCATTAATATGCACATTCACTTATTTATAACCTCCAATAGCTTTTAAATTAATAAAAATTTTATGAATATTTAAAATGATAATTTTACCAATATTTCAAAAAACGTTTAAATTAATATTCCTCAAAAACGAAAATGCATTTATAAAAATCTTATTCTTTCTTTTCTACTTAATTTGTATGCACAATTATCCGACCGCTTGCACCATGATTTGTGAGACACTATTTAACGCAATAAACATAAATCTGTCAGATGCAGCATAATAAATATGAAAGTTTCAACGTTTATCACAATTAAGAGTAAATCTCTAATTATGTTAGCATCGGTTTGATGATAGTATGTTATATAGTCAAGAATTACTCCTATTTGTTCAGTAGCGTCTCGAACGTAATAATAATCGTTTTCCTCAATTCGTCCGCGACATACACTCACACTAACAGATGCTCTCGTCCTATCAAGTGTCAAATTACGTCAATATTTCATTAAAAGAAGCATAAGATCAACGAACCTCTCATTCTTCCAAAGCACGCCGAAAAGAGTAGCCGGCAATCACGAAACACGAATCATTAATAATAATTCCGAGGAGCGGACAATCGTGGCGTGCATGGACCCCCTCTCGATTCGACTAATATCGATTAATGACAATGTTGACCGGGGGTTAATAGTTTCCGAGGCTTTTTCTTCGCGACAAAGGCTTGAAATGCGGGCTGCTGCGTTAGACGCCGCTTCATTTATCATCTTTTAGCTGTAGCCGGAACGCATCGACGCCTGATGCTCGTGAACACGTTCCGTTTCGTTTAATCCGACAAGAAAGCGAATGTGCGAACCGTTCTCCCTATCGTACGAAAGCAGGTATAATTACTTTTACACAGCGAACGGCTGACATACGCGTAACAAGATTATCCTTCACGTTCGATGACCAGCCAGCGATGAGTCCGATATAATAACGCAGGATTTAATAATTGGTTTCGTGATCAATAGCATCCGTGTCCGTGCAATTTGTGTGACTAATGCGACGTTTCAGTGTTAATCGTCGAAACGGACATGAACGTTGATATTTACGTTTGAAATGTGACTCCTGAATACTGACAATTTATTTCTATTGGCCAATTATATGACGCTTTAGTGTCATTACTTTACACCTGAAACGTATAATTCTTAGATATAGCCTTTTACTGGAGAATAATGTACCGTGACTGTATTAATCCTTTGCGTTAGAGGTATCGCTTTCAGACGTAAACAGTTTAGAGTTCTACTAGGAAGCGGAGTGCCACGATAGTTTGAACTGTTCTGGAAACAATTTATAGCGCTTTGTTTATTAATAGTGTACAGTACCGACGTTTCCTACAAACGTGGGAGGGTGTATCGTAAATTGCTTGTGAAACAGCAATCATATAAATTACTCGATTTTCATATTGTTACGAAAGAAACTTTCTTTGTGAAACGTGTTTCCATTTCAAATTTCAAAGATCGATCCAAAATTTTCAAAGCCGAAATTTGGTCGGTTTGAACTGTCACATTTTTAATTTCCCGAATTTTTGAGTTTAAACATTTTTAAATTTATACAGCTGGAAATTAATAATTTAGAAATTCAGATGTTGTCAATTTGGGAATGTTAAGTGTACAAGTTTACAAATTTGGAAATTTACAAATACAAAAATACAGAAATATGGAAATTTCGAAGTTATACATTCTCAAATTTAGAAATTTGTGAATATGTGAATTTGTAAATCTGCAAATTTGCAATTTAATAATATAAAAATTTACGCGTAGAGAAGCTTCCAGTTTTTCAATTTTTAAATTGACAAATTATAATTTATTTATTAGTCAAATATATATGTCGTATGGATTAGACATAACAGGTAATAAGCTTCAAGTAATAAATACAGTCTTCAAATCATTATTTCTCTCAGAGAATCGTATCGTTTTTAGTACCGCATCGGTATTAAATTCTCCGCATCTCAAGAATAATTTCCATATATACACAATTTATGTTATACTGCTTCAAAATAGTATTCCGACAGTAATATTCCAGTATTATCCTTTTGCGGCTGAAGTACAGATCGTTCTTAGATACGGACAATTCATAGCATTCTCCTAATTTCAAGCACTATAGTGGTATTTAAGTGATTCTTAGATACAAGCAGTTTACAGAATTTTATTGGGTAATAATGTACTATTTCAGTATTATCTTTCTGCCATTAAAGCACGGTCCTTACCCCTAGACAATTTACAGCGTTCTACCAAACAGCACAATGCTATTTCAGTACTTACTCTATACATCTGAAATATGATCCTTAGATATAAGTAGTTTATAGCGTTTTCCTAGATAACTGTGAACCGTATTAGCACTAACCTCCGACCTATAATACGTAACTTCTAAGCAGAGACAATTCCTAATGTACATTAAGCGGTAAAGTACTGTTTCAGACTTAACCTTTTGCTTTCGAAATATGGTCGCTATATGTAAACAATTTACACGGTTTTACTGTTTCATCCATTTGGTCGAATGTTTGATTTTTAAGTGCAGATAATTTATATTTCTGTAAAAAATAAGATACTCTCCGAGCGCCAGCTTATTTAAGGCCAAAGAAGATTAACACTTTATTGCATTCTGCAGCAAATCTACTACATGTACAAAATAATATACTGAAATTTTTGTATTTTGACAAATATAAATGAACTGCAGATTTATATATGCAATAATCGCTTTAGCTATTTGACAATTGCTTAATAATTACTTTTTAATTCGGTGAAAAGTGCTTAATAATTAAAGCAGTTATCGAAAATATTTCTTATCTTTCATGTAATTTATCTTTGAACAAACTTTTTAAATAGCAGACATTGCTATACCATTCTTTCCCTAATTACCATTCCTTTTGATAGTACAAAAATGTATTTTGTTCAATTGAAAAAATCATGCATCAAATAGGTAGTAACACAGTAATAGCTCTGTAAGCTTCTACCTTCAGAAACTGACAGAAGAATAAAAATAATTTTCTTTTATTCTTTTTATAGAATAATAAGAAGTTAGTCGTTTACTAGGAAACTGCGATTTCTGAACATACACTTTTGCTCAGAAGTTCGAAACATATCAAGATTTCAGAGGGCAGACTGTTTTTCTTAAGTAGACTAATTTCTTTATGCAAGTATGTTGTGTACCGTAATGAGATGATTAGGTTGTTGCAAACGTTGGTATATAAAATGTGTTAAATTCTTAACTCTAGTTTATTATCCCGACGACGTAAAAGTACCGTAAAATAATATTTAATATATATTAATTTGAAACTTGTAGTTTCGTGCAAATGGAAACATTTTTCACAAATATCTGTAATACAAACTGATTATCAACAAATCGTTTCACCGTTTATTGAAAAATTTGTATTTTTATAAAAAAAATGAAATAAAACTCTATTTTTTTAAAGTAGAACCGTGTATAAGATTCTACAAAAGAAGTAGAATTCATGTTCCAATTTCAAAATCCAAACAATTCTACAACTTAAATCAACACTTCATGAGCATCATCAAATTCCTCTTCAAAATATCTCATGAGTTGATAATTTTTTTAACATTGTACACCAATATTTTTCACGCCAAAAATTTCATAGAAAGATACAGTTTATTTTTGTTCGAAGAAAAATACGTAAAAAATACAGCGTATCGTTAAAAAAGTTAACTCGACATACTCTGCACTATTTCAACCGCAAAAATACTATTTATATCACCTTATATTCCTCAGACATACCAAGTGAGACCGTAAAAAACATTCTGTTTATTATTTCAGCTCCTTCTAAGGTGTGAATCAAATTAAAATATACATGTTGTACACGAAAAGCAGTTTTCATACAAACAGTAGAGTACTCTAAACTTTTGAGTGATAGATAATCAAATGCGATTTAATAAACTTCAACATCCCATTTCCATACTGACCCTTCATACTTAAAATACGATATGTTTTATACATTAATATATATTAGAAACTAAATTGAAGTCGATAATTACGATATAGAGAAATCGAAAAGTGCGACAGATCGAAGCTACAGATATGTAATTGATTAAATCTCGTGAACCGTTTGAATCTCGAGTCAACTGTATATCCGCAACAGTCATTTCACTGCATCACTTTTTGTTTCATCATGTCGTCGACTAATTGCAAGATCGTACATCAAATGATTAAATCCTCGACCGGAAACTCAGCCGTTTCCTCAGGCAAATATTAACTCGTGTTACTAGATTGTAAGAAGATTGATATCATGCTACGAGGGAATTGTAAAATATCATATTATATTGTATAGAACATATTGAACACTGTAACAGATGGTGTATTAAAAATGACTCGTGTTAATTGTTTTTGAAAGATTCTTGAAATAGAACCAGCTTGTAATCACGATATATTGAGGTTTATTTTAACTATAAAAACAAGTTGTTATGATAAATGAATCTGCAGAAATTTATCGATGTAATCATTATTGCGAATTAAAATTATATGGAAGTATCAATTTATTCAAATGTAAAAGAAAATGATAAAGGCTCTATATATCGATAAATTATTTCCATGTTGATTAGATCGAACTAACGAACTAAATAAATAAGTACTGTTTCGTCTGAACTGGAATATGAATTTTGGCATCGTGTTTATGCTGATAATTCGATTTATTTATGGTGGCTGTTATTAAATACACCTTATATGTAATACTTTAGAATACAAACACACTTTATACACAATATTTTTAAATAACATGCTTTATGCACAATATTTTTAAACACTGACACGCCTTATACATAGTGTTTTCAAATATTGACATGCTTTGTACATAATATTTTTAAACACTAACATACTTTATGCATAATATTTTGAAAATGTTTTAAAATGTTTCAAAACATTTTATCTGTTCTAGTACAGCAGCAAAGAAACTAATTATATTCATCCTTGTATATCGAACCGATAAAAATGAAAAATTGTTAGACATTTTCCCAATATTTGAATACGTTTAAAAATTAAAAATAAAATATGTCGTGGCATTCTTCGGTCTGGATCAAAATTGACCCAACATCCAGCATTCAACGATCATCCGTAGAACGTGTTAAAAAAAAAGAAATTTCCTTATTACTATTCGACCGTTCCCTCAATCATGTTTTCTTCCATCGTAAGCCAACAGAAACATGGATGTAACTCATCCCAGTTACGTGAGCCGTCTTGTGCCATGAAAATCGTCTCGTCGTAATTTTCCCGAAATCTCTCGAGGAGCTAACGAGTAGATCGGTATTTAAATTGTTCTGCGTTAAACGGCTGCCTCCACGGTCATTTTATTGTCATCACTAATGTAGAGGGGAATCGGAGGAAAGTCATTTCCCGGCTCGTTTAAAAAATATGTCCCCGTTTCGTACACCGCGGGTCTCTGAGCGTTCGTAAATTTCAGTTTCCAGCATTCCCAAACAAACGCTTAACGGCATTCTTTCGGCATTTATTTCATTCGAGTTACCTACGTCCGGGATATTTCAATTAAAATCAGTAGACCAATCAGTCGCTCAGCACGCAGCACACTCTATCGCGTGGGTGTCAAGAGCTGCGTGTGGTTGCAGGGGTTCCTGGCGTTTCACTTCACGATTATGCATTAGGTTGTCGCATATCAAATGGCACATTTCGAAATGTAGAAAGTCTGACATCATCTGATGACACACGTGGTATGTCTAGACAATATTTAGATAATACTTCGCTCAAAAATTGATAACATTGTTGTCGCTTATATGACATACATTCGGCGCAGACTTCTGTACAGATTGTCTCACTTAACCTGAGCATCTTATTTTTTACGGTAGAGCAAAATGTGACAGCTAAACAATATTATGTTCGAAACGGAAAGTATTGTAGTCGTTAAGGAATTTTTTAGGGTCATTTTTCTACAAAATTTCAAACCATCAAAGTATTTTAAATGAGACAACATATTTTCATCATTATGGCGTAATAGGTGGGGTCAAGTCAAATTCAACGACATACAATACAATGATCTTCGCGTGATATTGAATATAAACAAATTATGAACACTTTGCAACTAATGAACGAAGCAAAATAACCAATTAATGGTGGAAATTTTCCTCTATCAAATACTTATATCAAGTAAGAATAAAATATGTATTAGAAGCAAGACAATTTGTTCCGAAATTTTTAAATTTGTTAATTTGTAGTTGAAAATTTTTGAATTTGAAAACTTAGAAATTTCGGAATATAAAAATTTGTGGACTTAGAAATTTGAGACATTGAGAATTTGGAAATTTGGCAATCTGAAAATTTGGAAAAGTCAAAAGTTGTCAAAAGAAATTTAGCAATTTAGGAATATAGGAAAGTAGGAATTTAGGTATTTGGAAATTCGAAAATTTAATAATTCAGGTATTTGAGAATCTATGAACTTGGGAACTTGATAATTAAAAAATTTCAAATTTATTGATTTGAAAATAAGTAGTTTAGTAATTTAAAAATATTGTTCTTAGAAATTAAGAAATTAAAGAATTTTATATTTTGAAAATTTGGATACTCAAATTCATGGTTGACCTGTGCGTAGGTGAAAATGAGGAGGGAAAAATGTCCACTTTTATTGCATAATTTAAAGTACATGGTTAACATACAAACGAAAGGGTTAACCAAGAAATTGAACGATTGAGGGAGAGGGTGAATCATGTTTGACTGAAAACTTAACACAACGCATGTTTACAACAATAAACTAGAAAATTTATTAAATTTTACGATATAAATAACTGAAAATTGAATAGTCATTAATAGATAACATTAACAATAAATTTTAAAATAATTAATGCATTATTTATTCCAATGAAATTGTAAGAATATTAAAAAACTGTTTGAGTAATCACTTTATTTTCAGATCGGTATGCTGTAAGTACTATTTTGCGATACATTTACGTGATCAAATCAAACATACATTTCATACATATATCTTTTATTCAATGTGCAACTACCTTAACTACATTAACACGTGTATCACGGGTTTGTGATTTCCCTCGTTTCGTGCTTCAATTATCTTCGTTCGAGGGCCATGAATATATTACACTGGTTCTTTGTTCGTGCATACGTTTCTTCGTTCAACGGTGTTTCCAATTTTTCCGTTCTACGGTATACGGAATGGCCTGTTAACACGTGAACACGCACGTTTGATTTGTTCGATTCCATACCGGCATTTTGGTCGGTTCGGTTCTGGTGAAATGTGAGCCTTCATTTTCGGGAATATATCTGCTCGATGCGTGTTAAACATGTTCTTCAATTGAGGTCCTTTTTCTTTTATGCAATTTGTTATATTACATTTTATTTCATGTAATTTAATACATCACATTTTTTTTATGTCAGTTGTCAAATTGCATTTCTTTTTATGAAATTTGTTACATTACATTTTATTTCATATAATTTAATACATTACATTTTCTGTGATATCATTTGTTACATTGCATTCTTTTTTTATGTAATTGGTAAGGTTACATTTTCTTTGACATAATTTGTCACATCACATTTTCTTTCATATAATTTGTTATGTTATATTTTATTTGGTGTAATTCCCTATATCTTATTCTATATAATTTGTTACATTACATCAACTATTAGGCTTATAAAAATGAATTTTGATCTAAATTTTTATTATGTTAACGTGGTTATAGCCTAAAGTACAGATTTGTAATTGTACTTAAAAAAAATTTTTTTTTAATCCGCTTAACACTGAAATTACCAAACAAACCATTTGGCCGATTCATTAGTTCTTTTCTGAAATTAATAAAGAATTAATGTTTTATTATTTGTTTATTTATTTAAAATTTTAAATTAAGCTATTAATTATTTATTATTTTAAATCTTTAATTTTAGTATACGCAGCTAGGTTTAGTGAAAAGTTTGTTATTGTTCCTGTTGTTCATAATTTGTTACTATCGAAAATAATGTAAGTCCATCTGTCTTTCTGTCAATTAATAACGAGCATTAGATGATACTTAATTGATACTACTAAAAAGAAAACTGATACTTCCGTTATGTGTAAAAGTACATATACTGTTTTTCGAGGACGTGACATTAGACTGTTCAATTATTTTTCAACTCATTGTGATAATAAATTTTTATTTATACTACCTACTAAACTGTTTCAATAAAAATTGTGAAATTTCTATTGACGGAACATTCGAGCGCCGTGTAAAAAGCTGTTCAAACAGTCTTCAAACTTTCTCTTCGATTACAAACGAAACTCAGTAATACCAAACCTCCTCTCGCGAAATAACGAAATTCGTGAATAATGAAGTCCGTGAAATATTACAAACGAGGTGGTGTAAGTGTTGTTCACGGGCAAAAATCGACCATGTAAATCCCCTGTCCAAATATCGTGGGTATTCGAGGGCCGCGACCACAACGAGGAAGTACAAGAGACACGTGAGAAGACACGTACAAGCAACGACCACCAGCTTGAACCTGACCGAAATGGTACCTTCGGGAAACAAACCGCAACAGCGTTTCGACGCGTACAGCTCGAGAGCGTAGCGAGTTCGTGCGGATCGAGCGAGTTCTTGAGAAGCAACGAGCATATTAGCATATCTCGATCGTAGGTACGCGCTGCCAGAGGCGTGATAATAGCTTGTACTCGCAACAAAAGTTCATTAACGAGGTCCCGATGGAAATCGTGCCACTCTAACACGGATTATTGCGTGCAAGTACAACTGTGACACGCTAATACCCGGTAATGCGAGAGCCCGATGCATACGTCGCGACTATCGGCCGCCATGCTATTAAGTTGTGTGAACAAATTCATTTTCCTCCTCGCTGCTTACCCCTTTTCGTTGGTTAATTTGTTGCAATTATTTAGCCAAGTTTGCTGGAGGACTGTAAGACTCGAAGACTGTATTATACAGGGTGTCTTTGATATTCTTTTCTCGAATAGCTACCAAGCGGCATATTTTATGAACATTTTAACGCTTTGGCTGCCTTGTTATTCATATAGATGACGTATAAGTTTCTATACAAATTTAGTATTTTTATTGTTAAGAATTTGTTCACTTCCATAATTGGAAATATTGGTGTTAACTACTTGGAACTATGAAAAATAACTAACGTATTTTGAAAATTTTTGGTAACACTTGTTAAAAATAAAAATACTATTTTTATACAGAATTTTTATGCGGAATTATACAACATTTTTATACTAAAAATGTCGTGTATACATATATGTTAGGAAATTAAAAAAAAAACGAAAAATATAGTTCATGATATGATTTCAATTACGCCATACTAATATAAATCTAAATAAATCAGGAATATGAATATCATTAGAAATAATTTTAAGAAATCCTAAAAGTTCTAAATTAAATTTTTCTTTGCTAAAATATAAAAAAAGCTTATTGTCCGGATGAATATAAAAAACATAATTATTTGGGTTTTCCAAACATGCATAACGCAATACGAATGAATATGTAGAACTTAACTGATCAAAGATAAAAGGAATTCTTATACAGATGCATAAAAACCTGGTAATGCCAGGTAATTCCGCTAGTCATAAATGATACAGCAATTATTCGGAATATGGGCTTCCTCGGCAATTTCAATGACCTTGAAATATGTTGTCAAGGTCATTATTCTGAGCAACTTTTCCTTATGCATGTTACCGCGGCTCAACTTCAGTTTCAAAAATATACGCAAAATACTTCACTTAAAACGTTATGATTGACGTATTCTGCCTATCTTATATTCACCATATCACCGGTATATTATTATTCTGAGCAGATAACTGATCATGTACTGTAATTTATAATTAATCTTTATATACTATTTTATTTATAATTAACCATTATAATTAATCACGCAATTAAACGAAAATTATACTGGTGATGGTAATGGTTATTGAAATACATTCCTTCTTTCGAAATAAAATCCTTATTAAATGTCATTGCGAAAACATGCAAATATTATCTTCTAAAAATTCAAAATTGTAAGAAGGACAGTAAGACCATACTACTTTATGAGCGTTATAAAATATAGCAAAAGATCGAATTTTGTAAATATATTACGTGATACTCTTATCTACCTATGTCTTCAATTACGTCTACGCAAGAGCTAAAAATACTTTCTTTCTCTGGTATAAATCGATAATATACTTCAATTCCCTCTACATCATGCTACACTAATTGTAAGATTTTGTCCAATTTGTTCGCGAGGCAGTTGCATTTTTTATCTCGAAATTATTAGTACGAAATGAAAAAGAAAACTGTCGGTGTTGGTAACCGACACCGAAACCCAGATAAAATTACTAGTCGTTCTCAGCGCTGTCGGCTGCTGCGAATAATAAAATAAATACTTGTTACCAGGCTGCATCAACGAAACATCGAATCGGCCCACGATATAAATTACACCCGTGAACGATACATAGCGGCTAATACCGTTCGTATAATTCAATACCCCTCAATGAAAACTCACCGAGTCGCTCAACGAGTGCAAAACGTTTGCTTTGTGTACGTTGGCTCTCGTTAATGCACGTAACAGTGGGCGGACCAAGACCCCCAAGTGCGAAAAGTTCGATGGCACGTTATTATTTTTAGGGACGATAAATATTTTGCGATTTAACCACACCACGTCGCCTTAGGTGCCGATTTATCCCCATGACGATTTGCATACAGGGGATGCAACATCAGAGGGGGATCGATCGAGAGTGCAATTGATTTAGCGAGGCGCCTTCGATGGCGTTATAAATCACTGCATCTACTTTGCCTCTTAGGGGAAGCATTTGTTCTCATTAAGGAGTTAAACTACCTTGATATGTTCCAACAATATTACCATTCCACGAACTTATTTCTAAGTGCAAAAATATTCTCCGTTAAAAAATTTCTGTGCAAACGAAGGAGACCGTTAAGACATAATCTCTCCAAGGTACGAAATGAATACTCTCCGTTACATTAAAAATAAATTTTAAATTAATGAATGTTTACATGAAATTGAAAAAATGATGGACGATCATTGAAGAGTAAAGTGAAAGAAATTAGAAAAAGAAGAAACGAAGAAGTGTTTGTATCAATAACAAAATTTATAAAATATCTAAATTTCTCGAATATGTGTAAGAAATTTCATATAAAGCTAAATTTATTCACACGTCAGATCTTACACTTTCTTCAAAGTGTCTATACCGACGAAAAATTCTCCAACTCGTCAATATCCTTTATCTCCATTCAACTCTAGAAAATTGAGTAAAAAGTTGAATGTATGATCAAGGAAATAAATCTTGGACACCATGGCGAATTCTACCCGCAAAAATCTATCCAATAACCAAGCACACGATACAACCCTCGATTCCAAATGACACGTCCGGTTATCGCAAGTTTCTAGCCAATTATCGGCTGCGTCGACTTTGTTAAAAATGTTCCAGTAAAGGATAACTGTAGTCGTACTAACAATGAATACATCAACCATTCAGGCGTCTGAATTCCTGCATGTCGTAAGACAGGTGAAAGGGGACAGCCTCGACGACATTGCTTTCGAGATACCCGACGATATCGACTTTCGTCGTCGTGAATTATAACGCGTATAAACACGGTCTGTGTACGCAGAAACAAACATGTTAGGCCATTTATCGGTCACCGTTTGACAACGTGAAAATTGCTTCTTATCTACGAGACGTTGATCGTGTAACACTTGCAGATTTTATGCCACATCAGGAAGCCTGTACGAACATCGAGGCTTTCGGATAAGGTTCGCTGAACCGATAACAGATATCGAGCGAAATACACACCAAGTCCCGATAGAGTAACATATTTTTGGAGACATTTCAATTTCCTTTCCACTTCGGGATGTAAAGCGAGAACGATTGATTTTTACGAAAAATGACTTCGTAAGAAAGGAGTTCCACTACTCGTACGAACATTCGAGGTATCGTTAAGGAATTAGTTTCTTATGAAGCACTAATTTTTTATCAGCTTACTGGTTAATTTATTAAATTAAGGTCAAAGCTTAATTTCAATAAGTATTTTCTGAAAATGAAGATTGACAATTAAAAAATGTGTGTTACTGTTTCATTGTAACTGCACAACTTGAAATATTTCAAATTTGCTTTTATCGAATACAAGTTTGCATTATATTTCTATTTTTATGTTACAAAACGGGCTACTTATAATTAGTTAACAATTATGCATAACAATTAATAAGGCTTCCTTTTAGTATTTTGAATAATATTAATTTTACAGAGCCTTGTAAAATTTGTCAAAAAATGTAGTAAAAATTATTAATAATAAAGCAAATACTGAATGCAATTTTTTCTAGTACATATTTACAGACTAACAGTAGGATTTCCTTCGTCGAAAACAGATCAATGGCACAAAAAATTGAAAAATCCATTAAGTAAATAATTGTAATAATATTCCTATCCATACCTGCTAGTATTACCTTTCATATAAATACATCACTTATAAATAGAAAGGAATCCTTTAAAAAATAACACTTACAATCTTCTCTATTTCCAGGCGTCAGTTAATGATTAATAAAAGTAAGTAACCTGAGAATGAATTAACGTCAGTCTACATTATGAGTTACACCCACGCGTGATATCGTGTGAACACGATATTTTAACGTGTGCTGTGATGCGTGGATTACTATGATTAATTCTTCTGTTGCAGATAACGAATGCGATACTCATGTAGTAATTTTGTCGAGGATAATTGGAAATTAACATTGACAGAGAGACTAACTTCGGTTCAATCGTCTGGAGCTATGTTTAGAACCGCGACAATCTTCGAATTTGATAAATAGTATAATTGGTTGCTTAATCTACCAATCGACCAACGACCCAATTCTATCCCTAGCACGTTCAACTAGATTTACCGACACTCTATGCATGCGTAGTATTTCTGTACAGGTACTTTTGCAATTGGTTATAATATTACTTTTAAAATTTATTTATACTGCAAATATGTCTTATGCAGTTCAACAATCTTCGTAACACTCTAAGTAGTTTCATGAACGTGCGAAATCGATAATATCTGTTATGTAGCGAAACTGAAAGGTTGCATACTTGAAAATAAAATGAAATAGTCGAAGGATATGTTTTACTTCGAAGTTGATAAAGAATCATCGAATTCAAAAGAAAAACTAATCTCTGCACGGGTAATCATTATTATCGAACCGAAATCGAATATAGATTTTGTAAAATAAACGTAGCCATGAACTTTGAATGCACAATATTTTTTTAAATTAAAAAAGTCAATTAATAATTATTATCAGTTGTGCAATATCCTATATTATTATTCTATACTACCCTACAATATCCTACATCACATAAAATTTGAAATGGCTAATGTAGGAACAAACACGAGTTAACTCATGATCAACCAACAACAATTGGATATTAAAACACAAGTTAACGTATGACCGGTCAACAACGTCGGCCATTAAAACACGAATTAATTTACTGATCAACAACTCGCGTGTCTCTGACGCCCAATTATATGTACCTTTGCCGGGAACATCAATGTCCATGATCTTCGGTAATCGGTTCATCTTGGTATCGTTGTACTAAACCCACATTCGTTACTCCAGCTTACTCTCACTCAATGAATCCTTCTCACAGCTCTGTCACCAGACCACCCTGTATATCGTCTCGTCCACTGGTCGTCGATGAGCAATTCGCGTCACCGAGGACACACAAAAACCTTCGTTCAGACTCAACGAGCAACGAACCTTCGGTGAGGGCTCGATCGCGGGTGGTCAAATCTCGGACGACGGTGCAACAGAGATAAAGGAAGTGAAAGAATAATAAAAGAGAGATGTCCACAGTGCAAAAGGTGCAACGGAACGGTTAATTAGGAATCCTCGAGGGCCGACAGGCTACGTGGCAGGACGAGAGGAACCGCGATCGGTATTCCACACGCTTCACACGGGGACCACTTAATGTCGCTGCGTTCGCCTCTAAATCTTCAAGCTGCCGGCCAAGAACGCATGGGGTCAATTGGGTGGGTCCTTAAATCGCGAAATCTCGGTACGATGACAAATCGCCGTTATATATGCTCCCGTTCCAGCGGGGACCGAACAACGTCGGCGACCCTCGAGAAAGCTGCGACCGCTCGGTGCGTGCTTCATCCTTGTGCTTCATGCTGGTCCAGAGCGCGTAAATCAACATTTTCGCTGTGTCCCATCGATGCACGTTTTTTATGGCCACCATGCACCGGCTAAAGACGGTCAAAGACTCGGGAACGCGCTGCGAGGCTTTCTCCGCTTAATCGCGCGCTTCCAAGTGCGAAATTGCTGGCGGTGCTGATGCTCTGCCGACGATTAAAGGTCCGTTCATACCTACCGGTACTGAACGTGCCAAATTCGACACTTTTACCGTATTTAAATCGATAAATTGACGTGGCGAATACTATGGAGACAGATGATCGGCGGAAAAATTATTTTACTCAAACAGAAGTTTTATATTTTATTATTTTAACCGCTGACATAGATATTTTTATTGCAACTCAATATTAGTACGAACTGAGTGTAAAGAGAAAATAAGATTAAAATACGAAGAAATTTGATACTATTAATTATTTTTAACGCAATAACTTACTTTTCATAGTTACTTTATTACAAACTTTTTTATAATATTACTGGAACTACTACTAGTACATGTTTTCACTTTAATTATTATTTTTTATATAAAAAAATTAAATTTCTGAAAAGGCAACTTCAATTAAAGTATACATTTAATACTGAAGTTACCACATTGATCGAAATGACATAAATTTTCCGGTTCATAAATTTTTTACTTTGAATTACAAAATTTGTTAAGATGCTTTCCTGAAAATCCATGTCAACTTTTATCTAGATAAAGAAATTATATTTATGTTAATTTACGTATCGTTCGTTTATTTATTTTTAATTTTAGCAAGTTGACTGCCACAGTGAAAACTGATGTATGTGGTCAGATACTATAATACAGACTATTAAAAATAAGGATCTTTCGATTTCATCTTTTAACCTGTTAGTATAGTATTAGTACAATATCATTGTTTCAATATTAAAGGTTTTCAACACTTGTTATCGTTTGTTTTTTCTATACACAATTAATTTAACTAAATTTGCAGCACTGGTTACTGCTGACCGCCATGACAACCAACGTGTTAAATTAAGTGTACATTACACGCCGGTCGATTAAGTGTTAAATTTGCTGTTATTATTGATAGTCATATATGTTCATGTGTGGCTAAAACACATGTTTATTTTCTTTGCCACTTTTGTAATTATTATTAAAAATCTTTTGGGTTCTAAGAACATTACACGAATTCAGTAATAATTACTAATACTTTTTAATCGCGTTAAACGTAAATCTTTAAATATCATATAATGAGAGTAAGTGAACTTATATCACTTTCAACAAAAAGCTCAAGTAATGGATATTGTACCGTATATTAATAACATAATTTTATCATGAACGAGTAATTTTCATATAATTTTTAATATTTTATTATATCATGTTCCGGAAATAATGAACAATTAATCTAAATCAAATTGTAGAAAGTAGAAAGAAATAAATGCAAAATACGTGAAAAATAGTGACAATGCAAAATATATGATATATTGCCTGAACACCTACAGATGGACATATTAAAATGCAATTTATGCAAATGCTTAAGGTTAATTATATTTTATTACTGTACAAATTAATGCATCATTCAGGTACGAATGATATATCATTTTTAATGTTAAGAAATATTGATGGTATTTGACATATTTACTGGGTGTAGATATAAACGGATATGAATTCGTCCTACGACTGGTGTTTAGTCTATATGTTGAAGGTGTATTAACGCGATGCGATGTGTGGATATGCATGACATGACAACCTGTGCTTAACGATTCGTAAATAACCGTCAGAATCTCATAAATAAGGGTTTAATATGGTTGCTGTGTTTACTACCACGTAATAAAAAAAGAACATAAAAAAGGCGTAACCTTTGCAGTCCAATTTTCTTGGAATGTATATAGTTCATATATTGTTAATATGTTTTTATTCTGTTTTTCTAAATAAATAATTGTACCAATACACTTATTTAGAACACTAAAATTTATAATAGAACCATGCTGCCTAGTTCTTTAATAATATGCCTGCAAAAAGTGCATACATATACTCACATAAGTTCATTTATATGTATGTACATATGTATATGTAGATATACTACATATTAGATATACTATTGTAGAGTAGGTGGAACAAAAACAGTCATAGGTTTGATTAAGATATATTAATTACATTCTTTAATTATAAATAACGTAATCTATACTTTAATTTACATTTGTATAATACGATTAGCAAAATTTTCTGAAACTAAAAATATCGTGCCGTAATATATTAATTGCTTCTTTTTTGAATTAACACGTTAACTGCTATATTGAAAATGGGCACACGTAATAATATTATTTTACAATACAAATTATTAATAAGAATTAATACTTTTCATATCACAACACATTAATTATAAAATTATATTTGGCAGTTTCAATTTACATACATTACAAAATTACTAATTTTTTCAATGTGAGTAGTATTTAACGGATTAAGCATATAACATGTAATTGTACTTAATGATTAGATATATGAAAATAACAGTGATATAATAAAGTTGAGCCTAAGAATCACAAATATCTGACATTATTAAAATTTTAAGAATCAGATTTCAATCGAGATATAGTTAAATTAATAATCATCGAAGATATAATGATTGAATTTTAGCTAGCAACGAACGAAATCACGAAGCCTATTAATAACAGCAGACATTTTTCGACAATTGACAATGATTTTGTGCTTTACGTGTTTTAGTTTTAAGAATTGAAAGTTAAAGTAGGTGGGAAAAATGTAGCCACACATTCTAATTAATGGCGAAACCTGCCCTGTCACGTACCTCTGTTTTTCGTCAATTTGAATCTCCTTCTCAGAATGTCATAAAATAACGAGTGTTGATTCATCTAATTATCAAGTGCATTCTTCCAAATCGGTGTCAAAATAATTTAAAGTCAAAATAGATTATATTACACTAGATTAACTTTGTGTTAAATTGTAAACTACACATAAAAATAATACACTTAAATTTAAATAATAAATTAAAAAATAATATATTCAAATTTGTCTAATAAATTTAAATTGAATAGCAAATTATTCTGTTAAATTGAATTTTCTTAAAATCAATAGAAGTTAACGATTGATTTCATGAATATTTAAAAACTAATCCATAATTTAAAATTAAATAAAATAAATTGTAAATAAATTAAATATGAAATTGGTGTATACATATATTAGGTTTCCATAAAATACCCATTATTACATTTAGTGTGATAACATTTCTTTGAACCATTATAATATTAAAACTGGACTTAAGCATTCGGATAATCATACAAATAAAAATAGCAAATAAAACGAAGTATTTCTTCGTGAAATTAAACTTTCGTGCAAATAATCTTTAAATAAAATTATTCTCAACAACTAATAAATTAATTACACTTAACTTATTAAACAACCAACGAATATATTTAAACAGCAAACTACCCAGCTAAACAAAATTATTTTTAAATAACAAATAATATCCTCTCAATTTAATTTCCGTTTTTGTTTAATTTAAATAGAAGTTATTTATAATTCGGAGACATATGACTGATAGTTATCGATTAATAATACTTAACTGCTACATGTTGTGTATATTTTTAGGGAGTGTCTGAACGTTTGCATTGTACGATTAAACTTACGAGCAGTAATATACGTCACAATAAATTCGCAAAAACGGTGTATCTTCAAGACCGTTACAGTGTTGATCTCCATTAAAGGAACCTACATAAACAATTTGCCTCTCACAGAATAATTGTGCGAGTTCAACGTTAACTCGATTCTCAGACCCCCTTAAATCACGAAATTACCGGAAAAGGGACGGGAAATAAGACGCATCTCAACGAATTGAATCACATCACGCCAACTCTTAACGCTCTGACGACATGCCACCATACTCGGTTTTTATATTTAACCCGCAACTTGATAATTGTGTACCGACAAAATTCGGTACACAAATAATTAATTTACTTAAATTCGTTCAATTTCATAGGTACTGATTTCTCCGAGGTCCCATAATGTAATAATTGCAGTAATTACATATTTTTAATAAAAATAAAGTATTAAAAAGGAAATAGACATGTATATGTTAAATCGATAGTAAGGCGAGTTTTTATACCAATAATCTTTATATTATTTTCATTCAATATATTAGGTACTAGTGATTTAAAAATTGGTACTCTGATCCATATTATAGTTGAAAGTTTTTGAATATAATTAAAATGTAATAATAAATGAGAATATATTTAAATGTTTAAAGGTTTAAATAAAAATATATGTTTTCAAAGCTTAGTTTAATAAAATACATTGACATTTTCTTAGAAATTCAAACTGCACATTTTCCCTTTACATAAAGCAGTCATTGAGATCATTTTGCGTAAAAAATATTAAGAAACAATAAAAAAGAGAAATTAATTTGCAAGGTGTTTCAAATTTTTACATGGAACATATTTAAAAACTTGAAATATATTCGTACACTAATTTATTGAGTATTATACTCTAACATTTTTTGATGCAGAATGTTATAAAGATGTACGTAAACAATACGAAATTCTATTAAAAGAATGGTGCCCTTGAAAAAATATGGATCTCATACCATTCAACATCTTTCTGTATCCAACAATTTTTAAATTTACGGTTATTAAGTTATGATTATGGTTACATTAATAGTTATTACCATATTACCATAAAAATAACTAAATAATGGATGATACATAAACCAGCTTATCTCAATGAAGGTTGACATTCATTTTGACCAAAGCTCCTGAATAATTTTCGTAATTGAAAGTAAGAAATCTAAGATTCGTCATTTTTACGGGTTCCGTAAAGCTAGTGTTAAAAATAACCGGTGTTAATGAATCAACACTGTATGCACTTTGATTTACTCGTCAACCACGTGAAGTAGGGGAGATCGAGGACAAATGTAACACGCTTTTTCCTCTCTTCCACAAATGTTTTTAGACAATTTGTTTTTCATAGTTGTATATGTATAATATCTTTTTTGTTCCGTTGATTGACATCGAGCCATAACAAGAATCACATACGGTGGTTCAACTCAAGTGGCCATTCAAATCACTCAAGTAAATTTTTACCATTTCGACTTTTTTGATAATATTCATAGTTAAACTATTTTTATTAAACGAATCACTTGTTAATTTCAATAAATCGTGTATAGTTTGTTGATTGTAAGACTTTTATTTTGAAAAACACGGTTGGGGACGAAAGTAACATGTTACTATGGGAACAAAAAAAAAGTGTAGAAATTGTACCAGGGATGATGTATTATACGTGTCATAACTGTAATTGAGAATAGATAAATAAACCATGTGTAATACCAAAAAAATGACCGAAGCTAATTACGCGTTTTAATTTCCGTTATTTGAATATACAACTATTGTTTTCATAATTACTTAAAATGTAATATGTGTATTTAAGCATTTATTTTTATTGTTTCTTATAATAAAAACTCTATTCTGCATTAGAGAGTATTTTTGCTTAATTCTCTACAAAATGCTTAATATTACTTTTATCCTAATTGATCACAACCCTGTCAGGACGAAAGTAACAGTAATAGTGACTACGAAAGAATGTCAAAGCTCTTTGACTATTCACCACGGAGATTTGTGTAAAATAATAGACCGATAAATGTCCTTTTTATAGTATAATTCTAGTTTCTATACCTTTAAAAAGTAATTGGCAAATAGGAAAAATGTATAAAATGTTATTTACTCATCCTCTCCTAATGGTCAAAAAGCACAGGTGAACAGAATGTTTCCCAGTAGCTGTATCGAATGTGATACATAATAGCAATACTTGATACTTTCTTATGGCATGAACCTGATTTCTGTACCTACCACTGAAGGTGTTTAGCAGATAGGCCAATATAAAAAATGTTCTTCATGTACTTCATGTACTTGATTATAAGTAAGTTTTCATGGGATTAACCGCGTGCTTTTCATGTTTCAGCTCATTCTCGCGAGCATTGGTCGACTAACCGAGTTTAACATCGCTTCTCGTCGGCTTCCATTAATTATCATTTCAAAGACACATCCTCAAAGAACATCGGTTCAATACTCAACACGATCCTGCCGTTTCGTAAATCATATTAAATATGATTCCAAGGTTCCCCGATAATCCGACGAGAATGCGATATTATTCATCGTCGATTTAGTCGGCAGCGAGTAAATTCACGCTTTATCGCGTTTGAATTAACACATCGTGGAGCGGTTGTTTTCAATACTGTTCCAACGGTACAATCTGTTGCGGGATTTTCTTCATTCATTCTCTTTAACCATGTAGTTGATTTGCTACAAGAGTCGTACTATTGAAAGAACTAAATCTCCCAGGTAAACGATTTGAAATATTTTACAATCAACCAGTGCCGAAGCATGAGAATCAGAGGCATAAAATATTTGAAGGGTTTTTGTATACCTTGTGTGGATACGTAGATCCAATGCGATACACAGACTGTGAAATAAATGTTCGTTTTCCGAAATAGTATTTTTGAAATTTGGTATTACAATATTTTGAAACTTTGACACTTTGGAATTTTGAAATTTTGGAATTTTGGAATTTCGGAATAATACGACTTTCAGGTTTTAAAATTATGAATTTTCACAACTTCGGGAATTTATGGCTTTGAGATTTTGAGAACTTCAGACCTTACGATTTCGAAAGTTAATTTTCGTATTTTAGAGTTTATGGATTTTAGAATCTTGGAATTTTAAGACTCCAGAATTTTTACAATTTAGAGAGTTCAGGATATTTTGAACTTTGAGAGTTTGGAATTCTTAAAGGGACTTTAGGAATTTTTGAATTTTTGAATTTTGAATCTTAAAAATTTTGAAACATTGGAATTTTTTAATTTTGGAACTTTCAACTTTAAAACTTTGAAATCTTAGAATTCCGAACTTTGAAACTTTGGAATATTGAAATTCAGAACTTTCATATTTTGGAATCTTAGAACTCTAAACGTTGGAACTTTGAAACTTTAAGATTTTGAAAAATATCTGAGATACTCCTTGTCCAGAATGCCCTAACAGCGTGTTTACTTTTCCTAATTAGTATTAATATAGCACAGCACGTAATAGCAGTAAAATTATATTTCATTAGTTACATTTCACAACTCATCTGACAAAAAAAAATATATAATTATTTAACAATAATTATTATCATTTAATCAAAAACTAGATAGACTGTTCTAATACATTCTAAAGACTCAAATTAAAATTTTAACCTATAAACCAAAACAGTAAAAAAAGTTTAATGTTTCATTAATTTCTAACAAAAAGATATTCCAATTAAATGTATATTAAATTTAATCTTAAATGTATATTAAATTTAATTTATATATTTCAGTTATTATTATGCTTTAATAAGCACATTAATAACTAACACAGAACGAAACAACATTACAGTAGCTTCATATTTTATAACACAGATATCCAATTTTTTCGAATAGCTTGATAGCTTATCTAACCCTTTATCTACATAGTTTTCTACGTTTTCTTGTCCGTTACACATAAGAAGTAGAACAGCATTCATTCAGAAAACTTAAACTCTTCTGCTAACCAAATGAAAGTGTTATACAAAAATGATTTTAAAACTCAGATTCAAATATCAGAGTAGAAAAAATTGTTTGATAAAATGCTACAAATATATTTTATCCTCGTGTATCATGAAATCGTATGAAACCTCTCTGTTTACATTTTCTGTAAAAAAGATGAACTATAAAATAAATGAAATGAAAAGTGAAGAAAGTCAACGGTAAAATCCTGTCAATATGTGTACAACGTTTAGGTTGTTACTATCAAATCAGATCCAATTATAAGTCTTCCCTTTTCGATTTCCTATACAAAAAAACAAACACTTTGACAATAAAAAAAGAAAGTTGGAAGAAATTCGTAATTAAATTCTTTCAATATACCTGTTATGTCGATAGCATCAAACTAAATCAAACCCTAAATCTCTGTTTCCCAATTGCTTACCAAACAGTGTTGCCAACAAATGAAAAAACAAAAGGAAAACGAAATAGCGAAGAAAGTATTTAACCCCTTGGCCTACAACATCAAGTCAGACTCGTGACGCACGTTACAGTTCAGATGTGACAAAACTAAATAGTATTTACATAAAGATCGAGTTTTGAGTTTGATACCAATTATCGTTTGTATAATTAAAGATTGCTAAATCCAAAATATACCTAATATTTCTTTATTTACCTTAACGCTGCAGTAATAATTAGGCAGCTCTGGCTGACGCACCTGCTGAAAGACTTGTAGGCTAATGGATTTATGCCGTTCTTCAAAAATGTCTATTTCATTTCAAATTATGAGCCGTTTGTTTTTGAGATTTCTATTAATTTCTAGGTTTTCCGAATAGCATTTATTACCAATGAAAGAGAAAACTATGAAAACATCGATAAATATCTATAACAAAAATTCTGTAGAAATTTCGACTCTATTATTAAATTATAATCAAATCAAACCATAAACGTTTACTTAGACAATTTTTTATGAGGACACGTTTTTAATACAAAAGAGGAATGAAAGGAAGGAGTCCAATAAAAAATAGTATTTTTTTTATAATAACGTTCTCAAACTTACGATTTAGGTTATATTATGTCATATAACTTTTACTTAGAATTCAACACCATTTTTCTTTGAATCCCTATTCAAAGCGAGGGACATCATCTAACAATGACTCCATAACCTATTTTTGTGAATTATACTGGATAATTGATGGGTATTAATAAATCTAAATAATTAAACTCGGTCACCAACAAAAAAAAGAAAACAAAAAATATAAAAAGAAAGTAACGAAAAAAGATCTGAATAAAACTATTAAGAAATATCCATTACATTATTTTATGGAAAGCAGATCAAATTATAACTCTTTTTTCTGTCAATTCTTCACAAAAAATATCAATAAAAAGGGATCCAATGAGAAAATAGAAAAGTTTGTAATAGTATTCTTTGAAAATACTCAATGTCATTAAATCATGGACCTTTCTCTATTAAAATGTTCGCAATAAAAAAAAAAATGGAGTAAAACGAACGGAAAGGAAAATAAGAAAATGTTGACAATAAGAATCTACAAAGATTGATATCGGGTCACTATTCATCTCTTTTCAATTCCTTGCTAAGAAAAGGAAAGAAGGAAAATGAACTTTCTATGCATTTATGTAACTTTTATGTATGTAACTCAAATTTTTATAATTCGAAACTTTCACTTGTAAATTCAAAACCTCTTTTTCTTGTTTTTCTTGGTGTACACCATTGTGCCTTATAGGTACAGTAATAAATAATTTATAGAACATAAACAGTAATAGCACGAGCTGTAAATAAGGAGTAAATAAAGAATTAACTAAGTAACTAGTAATAGTACGATTATTGAACATGTCGTTTGTTAAGATTTAACGTTTCTCAAATATTTTATTATTTATTATTGCAAAAAGTAAAATGTCAGGATATGAAGTATTAATACGTTGACTAAAAGATTAATACACAAAAGGTATTGAGAAATTCAATAATAATCGATAATTGAGTAATTATAATAAACATTATCCATTATTTACGCGATATTTTTTATGCATATCTTCACAGATTAAATGCGATTATTTCTAATTAGATAAACGAATAAATTACTAATGATATGAACGATTTTATACGATGCGCTTGAGTTCTATTAAATAAAGAGGACTTTAAGCTTCTTTCAAATAAAAGCACATATGTAAAGTTGAAAATTCCCAAATTTTCAAATCTATAATTTTTTAAATTCTCAATTTTTTTCATTTTCTATATCACGGAATCTTGAATTTCGTAAATCCCAAAATTCCTATGTACCGAAATCCGTATCTTCCGAAATTCCTACATTTCGATCTTCCTATATCTCGAAATCTCCATGTGTCAATATCTCTATATTCCGAAATCCCAAGACTTTCAAGTCCCTAATGACCGGTTCCTAATTTTTTGGATTAATACACCCCTAAACACCTACCCCAAATTTCTCGATCTCTAAATACCTAGACTGTGAAGTCTCAATTTTCATATTCGTAAATACCCAAATCCCAAAATCCTCAAATTCTCAATGCATCCCTAAAATTTGTAGTCGTCAAAAATCATAAAAATCAATAAACAATAAACCTTTTTTTCTTAGGTCCCACATTTTCTATAGGGAAGACAGGTTTGCTGTAAAATGTACAAAGTAAAACGAGTTTCCACGGAATTGATGTAAACAATGTTGAGCGAGCAAGCGATCGAGATTGCCTACGAATTCGTGAGCATCCCTAGGGCAATATAGGTCACGACCTCGCGATCCCGTCGGATAGTTCCGTCTTTGCCTAATCGTGGCGTTCTCTCTGGCTGATAATGGCGTATCGGGGCCATTGAATCCCCTCGAAGCTTCCGTTATCACCGGCCCTCGCCGACTGATTTATTACCCGACCGCTGGCTTCCTTTCCTTCCTTTTTTCTTTTTCTTCCCTCTTTCGTCCTCGATGGTGTTCGTTGTCGCGTACCGACGACACGAGCAGAAATGCCGGATTGAGTCCGCGGCTATCGTTCAGAAAAACAATTTATCCCTAAGTTCGATCTGGCGACAGCCACATTTTAATGTAACAGCACACTGATCGTGATTTATGATCGCGAAAGCAACAGGTTGATTAGCTTTACAGAGTTATGAGCGGACAACTTGACCATTCCGATTCGAAACAAAAGAGAACGAGGAAATCTCGATGACAGGAAAAATCGACGAAGAAATGCAGTCTGCTCAAATTCTGATACGCTCAAGTTATAAATAGGAAAAACACTGATTCGTTTTCTATTATTCGATATAATTTATTCGAGATCTGTATAACGGGAGTTAAGGTATTTTAACTTTCTCTCTGTGTATAAATATCCTAGCGTAAATCGTGTACAACGCTGTAATTAGAGATCATGGATGTGCATCGAATAGATGCGAAGACAAATCTTTGGATGCGTGAACATTTGTGATTTTTTATTTTTAACGTTAGAACCACTAGCGTTACCTTTAATGGAAAATAACGTGCTAAAATTGAGAAATTTTCGGATTTACAAATTCGGGCATATTTGGAATTTGGAAACTTAAGAATTTGTTACCTTGGAAAGTTGGAAATGCAAAAATTTGAAAATTTAAAAATCCGCAATTTGAGAAGTTGGAAATCTGGAAACTCGGCAACGTGGAAATTTGGAAATTTGAAAATTTAAAAATCCGCAATTTGAGAAGTTGAACATCTGAAAATTTGAGAATTTAAAAATTCGGAAATCAGGAAATAAAATCATATGAAAATTTGAGAACTTGAGGATCTGCAAGTTCAGAAATTTAGGAATTCCAAATCTGAAAATTTAGATTTGGAAGTCGAAAACTGACATACGGAAATTTCAAAAGTATAAAACTGAAATATTGAAAAAATTAGGCAGCGTGTACTAAAAATAGAAATCCTGAAATATTCTCAGTACGCAATGTTTATCTGATCTCTCCATGAAAATTCCAATTTGCTTATAGATTGAACTTGGTTATAGACACAGTCGAAATCGAAAATGTCGACAGTTCGATGGAAGTGAAAGTGAATAAGGAGGTCAAGAATTTCAAATAAAAAAAGAAAAGAAGAAGAAGTAGTTACACAGAATTCCTCTCCAAACAAAATATAAAACACAATCTCGTAAATTGCTGGAAAGGTTACAATTATCGCGACTGTTAAAGCACGCAGGACGAAATATTTGCACATTCACGTCCAATCGAAGATATCACTCGTAAATAAACGAGTAGCTCGAATGTTCAGGTACACCGAATCAATTAACGTTTATACTGCAAGGAGTATGTAAACGAGCCATCACAGTTGGCATTTCCGTTGGTGAACGCTTGATCGCGATATCACTAAGCTCATTTACATGAGATCATCCCGCGGAAGATGAAACAACAAATCTCCGCGCGAGATTCCTCCAAATAAATTGCACGATAATTAATCTTCCTGGATCTGAAGTTGATAGCGTTCAACAGAGTAGATTAATGTTAAGTAGAAAATGGTATTTCGTTCGTTTTATTTTGAAAAGCGGCATTTTAATTAATCTGCCCAAACATTTTCACGTCCCTCAAGTAAGTTTCAATCCTAATTAATGTTATCGTTTAGATTAGCTTATACAAGTATCCCGGAAAAATTTTTATCAACTGGATATAAAGAAAATTATTCTGGAATAATTTTCATTTGAGAAATTTCTCCACTTTAGTCTACTGATGTCTTTGGTAATTATGTCAACGGTTTTCTATTACCTTTTGCATTTCACTCGCAAAGTAAACGTTTTGCGGTATTATTTTGATTGTTACCTTGTATGATTACTGCCAATATTTATATTTTTTTATATAATCAAAATTATTACGCGGAGTTGTCAATGGTAAAAGAGATATTCATATTCGAATTTTGCTAACGTTTAGTTGACTAAATTGTATAAGTGCAAAATTTACTCCTGTTCGGTGGTAAAATATTAGTACTGCCTCGTGAATTCAAGAAGCTAAAGAATTTGTTAAAATATTGCATTTAATGTAATTCAAATATTTCCAAAAATTTTGTATACCAGGTTCTGTAGTATTTCTAATAGGTACGCGCTATTTTTTAGATTTATTTTGAAAGTCACTCTCATTATTTTGAGAGTCGCAATTAGACTGTAGAAGTTTATGGAAATATGCATGCATAACATATCATGCAACAAATGCGTGAACTAGGTGACAAAATGAAATCGTCATTTGGAGTTTTTAATGTACGTAAAACGTTTGAATTAACAGAGCTTAGTGTATATGTGATAAACATACAGGATTGAATAACATGTAAAAGCGGACATCACGTAATCTCTTAGGGAAAAATAAGAAAAAATATAAAAAATTGTTTGGTTTCACTTTGGTTTTCAAGAAAAAGAACATTAAAAATTTACTGCATCCCTGTACTATTAGGGCAATGTTATTTTCTGTCGAGTAAACATGTATTGTGCTGCAATATATTTCAACCAAATGTAAAAATATTTTTAATTGCTCTTTAATTGATAATTATAACACGACCACCAGGTCTCCAAGGTTCTCAGATCAGACACCCACGGATTTTTATTTATGGTAATACTTTAAAGAACGAGTATACAGAAAAGATATCGAAATCGCGGGCTAATTAGTACAAGCAATTAATTATGCATTTGAAGAACTGAAATATTAAAACACATTATCAAGGATGCATGCTTCGGTAATTAGACGGGCATAACTATGTATCCGATAGTAAGGACAATCTCAGCAATTTTTCAACCGAAAAAATAAATTCTTTTTTCATATTTTTCTTTTAACCTAATAGCATTTACTTAACATGTAGACATCGTTTACAAGCACAATACGTGTATACGTTACTTAACAGAAGATAACATTGTCGTAACAGCGCAGGAATGCAGCGAATCTTCAAATTTGATTTTCCCGAAAACCAAGCTGAAAATCGATGAATTTTACTGTTTACGTTTTTTTATTTTTCCGTAAGAAATTTTTCGTTCGGTTTACGCTGTTCGCTTTTACGTTCGGCCGATTCCTGTATAAATAAATCGAAGTTAGATTCAACACTACCAACCAGTTAGAATAACTAGTTTCAGGCTTCACATTTTATATTAACCCTTTAGCTTATAACATCGAGTCAGACTCGTGACGCACGTTACAGTTCAAATGTGACAAAACTAAATCGTATTTGCATGGAGATCGAGTTTTCGGTATGATACCAATTGCAGTTTGTATAATTAAATCGCTAAATACAAAATATACCTAACATTTCAACATTCTTTATTTACTTTAATGATGCAGTAATAATTAAGCAGCTCTGACTGACGCACCTGCTGAAAAACTTGTAGGCTAAGTGCTTAACAAATTTTGTTATTATTCGTCTATCAAATCTGTCATATTTCGTTAAGATAAAGAATCGTTCTATGTATTAGTTGATGCTTCATTTTTCTACTTTGCTTTCAATTTTAAAGTACGTATACATTTAACGCCTGTAATTCTAGGGCTAATTTAGTTGGAACCTTGCAACTGTAACTGATTATAATAGATTTATAGACTACAAATATATCTCGTATTTAGTACAGAAGAAATAGTTCAGCAGCTATTAACAAAAGAAGGCGAATTTCTCTTTCATTTCTGAGAAGTATTATGCTATGAGTTCCCAGAATTATTATCTTTGGGATTTCTTTCATTGCACAAAGTTTGCATCCAAGCTGTACCTCATTTGTGCAAAAGCCCATCAATGTTACGTATAATACGGTTACAAGAGAAATGATCCAATAATGGATAATGTTTTTATTCCCCAGATCATAATACACGTCTAAAATATTGTGAATTCATTTATATTATATGTATACTAATTTTTCCTCTGAACATCTTTCATTTCAAAATTGCCAACCGAGGAGAGATTACACTTCCAACGTTCTTTCATATAAATGTTAATGTCCGGATAGAGGACATCCTGTAAGCGAAAAAACTAGTAAAATCCGTTGCATTAATAGTGGACACTTTAATGTTTCTCTAGACGCTTAATTGACATCGTACGGAACACTGGTGCTATTCTTTTTAGGATCCTATTAGAAGCCACTTTAATATCCTTTTACTTGTAATTAATAAAAACAAAAAGTATAGTTGATCTAGTAGTGATCATACAATAAATTAATAGTGGACACCAGATGTTTACAACTGTTAGACAATCGCGGCATTAAAGCATTTCATATAATGAAACATTGGTCCATTCATGAATACAATTTTGAAAAATAGATAAACTTCCTCGATAGCAGTAGTATACATCGGATGTTCTCTATTTAAAACTATGAAATATTATGTTTGAACAGTAAACACCTAATTCTACAGTTGAAAGCATGTACATATTTAATACCGCTAATATTCATTGGAGTGGTTGTATAACAATGGTTTGTTAAGAAAAAAATAATGTGTACTCTTTTAATGATGAGAATAAAGGGAGAGCAGACTGCACTAAATAAATATACTATTAATTGTAACTGCCAAAAAGTGTTTCCCGTGGGGTCTCATAGAACCAGTAGTTCACAATGTCAACACTAGGTGACATAACCTATCACATTCGTTACTTCGAAACAGCTTCCACGTTTCTGCTTCTTATTTTGGGACATTTACCTTATTAGACTTTGTATTTAATTATATGCAAGGAATTAACTACGCACCAGGAGAATTTTCGAAGAATTTTACTGAATTTTTGTTTTTAATTTTGAGGAAAGATTAAAAATAATAAATGGTAATATAAACTATCTAATGTAAGATAGCTAATTAATTTGATATAAATTAGTTAACAAAAATAGCTAATGAATTTAATACAAATTAAATATAATATAAATATCACTTTGCATTAAGCTTCAAACTGATCTATTACAAGTGCTATTTTGTTTTATATCACAAACCATGAAATTTTCTATTTCCGAAATTCGACATTTCATATTGTTCAGTACAAATGTGAATATAACATATGTTCCTCGTAATAAAAATATACAGTTAAAATTAAAGACAGAGATATTTTTATAAATATATTATCCATTGTATATAAATCAATCAAATGACGAATTAACACGCCATTTTCAATTAAGCAATTAAAAAAATTACATTGGAATCGATATCTTAATAAATAATAATTTATTTCGTCATTGTTATATTTTATATATAATATTGAGATAAGTATAATATAAAAATATTATAACAATCTATCAAATTTCTCGCATTAAGTCAGGTAACTATTATGTTTACCGTGCAAATGTACACTGTACATCTCTATATACGGTTGCAAATATTAGTCACATGAAGATCGTTCCTCACATGCTTTTGCTATGTTTGATCATCTTATTTGACTTTTTGTCATTTGTGTTTCAATTGCATAATTGTCGAGATGATCGTAATCATGAACTCGTTTTGCCAGACAATTTTCGCTTCCGATTAAATCAGCACGATACTTGATGACGATTGTCCTACACGGTCAACACGTTTAAATCTTTATGAGCTATGTAATCTAGTTTTCACTAGCAACTGTTTATTAATCGTGATAGGACTCGGTGAAATTACTGATAAAAAGGTATTCATTGTGCCGTTGACTCGATAGCGTTCGATAGTCGGTGTGTGATTTCCTAGAAATTTCTGATGACAGTAACTAGTTCTAGTATTTTTTCTTAAATCTATATCGTCGGAAATGAAAATTAAGTTTCCATAAGTACTGTTAACTGCGACAGAAATTTCGTTAAGTTTTCCGCGAGATAGTATTATGACGTTCGATTAGATAATTCTTTAAAAATTACTCTTTTGTTCCTGTATCCGTATTTACCAATTTATTGCGTTCTGCATGAAGAAAAATTTGGATCAAATTGAAACGTAAAAAATAATGTAATAGTTTGTATTAAAATGCAGACGAACTTTTGGTTAACCCAGAATGATTTAAAATACTTCTTTTTAATTCCTAATAAACCCAAAAACTCGGTTAGCTTAAATAATATAGTAAAATAGTAATATAATGAAATAATGGATTATTATTACAGTGTTATATAGCGGAATAATTAAATACGCTAAAAGTTGTGCAATGCATTAGTAAAATAGTAGAATAGCAGAAAGTACAAGTGTAAAATAGTAGAATAACGAATTAACAAAATAAAATAGAACAGTAAAGTAATAAAGTAACAAAATAATTGATACTCGTATAAAAGTAACGTCTAACGATAAAAAAAAACAAGTCAGCGTCAAAAACCCAATAAAAGAAGTTTCATTTCTTTTAAATATTTTATATATTTAAATTCTACGTCAACTTTCTTGATGCTCTACATTTCTTACAAATAAATTATTTCATTATTATTTAAATTTAAATAAGTATGACATGCCTCAAGCGTCATAAAATAAGAGCGTAAGCAAAGAAAATACGCGAGTTAATCCTATCAGAACCATTTTGATATACCTTATCGTGCAAATAATAAAAAATAAATGATAACTAAATATGTCAACGAGTCCAATCGTTGTTTAAATCTTCATAAAATTATAGTAGGTGAAATGCGGTTTACGTTTGAAAGTGTATGCATTTCATAGACGCTACCGATCTAACTACGAAGAACAAGATTTCTTCTTTTGAATTATGCACAATGTCATTTTTTGTGTGGGTCAACATGACCCTGCATTCGTTGGTCGTATTAAAAAGGGGATTAAGGGAAGTTCGTGCGACATGCTGCCTTGGAACTAGGCCAATCTATGAGGACAACCACCATGATCACACGTCTATTATAAAACTACTCATTTTCTACTCCCTTTGAAGTAGAATATTTCTAACTGTCTGATTTTTGTCATCAGTTCAAAAACTAAATCGATACAATGGATTTACATAAACTCCACTAAAATGTATTATCAGATGGTGCATTACATGTGTACAAGTTACTTATGATATTTTCTGAATACATTATACTATGTACATTATATGTATTAGTATAGTATTAGTGTTATGTGTATTATATTAATATGATATTAGTATTACGTATATTCTATTAGTATAATACTAGTAAGTAGTGTTGTGTACATTATATTAGTATATTAATACAAATAAGGACTATATAAATAGTAGCTCATACTACTTTGATAAAAGGTAATTCATTATAGAAGCTATTAATATAATTGTTTCAATAGATTCGTTTCGAATATAAATGCAAACATAAAATAGCAGAAATTATTAATCTACTGAAATGTGCGATTAACTAACAATTGCTACGAAACATAGATCCATGCTATTTTCCAGTATTTTATGCTATGAAAATTGAGACGCTATCTAATCATCATTTCTTTCATTTGTTTAGAAGCAAAATTGAACATCAGTCAAATATTCTTCAAATATAAATTTAAAATGCAATAAAGAAATTTGAAAATAATTTATTTTAAACGAAACGAATAATTTATTTCAAATGAATAATTGAAACGAATTATTTTAGCTGAATACATATTCCAAAGTATTTAAATAAAAGTTTCATACAAGAAATTATTCCAAATGTAACGAATATTTTGTTATCTGAATAAATTGTTATTTGAACTAAATGATCATTATTTTCAAAATAACCTCTTTTGTTTGAATTCTGAATAAAGTTCCATTCGAATACGAAGTCATCTCTTATTCATTAATATTTTTCTTTTACTCTAAATTCAATTTGTAGATTATGAGAATGACGTCCAATTTCGGATGAAAACGAACCAAATAACAGACTTGCTCCAAGCACATGTCATCATCCATCGAATAACAGAACAGTTACACACATAGGTAAATCAAAATATAAAAGAGTTAAAAACAACACCGGAAGAGAGTCGAAAATAGAATAGTTAGTCACTGAGACGAGCGACGAGTGTCTATTGGCAAGCTAGAAGTATTTTGGCAAGATATATACAAATCGTAATTAAGCCGTTCAAAGACAATGTTATTCCATCGAGCCACAATTGGAAAATAGATACTCTGATCAATTAATTTTCCAGTTTCTCATCTATCATAACATTAAATTTTGTATGCACATTTATACATTTTATCAAAACCGATTCATGCAAAAACAAATGATAGACGTAATATGTAAGAACTTTTAGATTTATTACAGGTACAGGGTAAACTATACAATGATTGATATCTTAAACTAAATCTTCATTTTAAAGGGTTATATGTGTATAAACATACGTATTTATATTGTCCACTAAAAATCTATGGAAATTATAGAAATAGCAGAATAGAAAATACTCATTTTATTTAAAGATCTTCAGTTACAAAGTACACTGATGATTAAAATTATGTGTATCGATAATTGATACACGAGAATTTTGTATTGACTTTACGAACTATGAATACTGTAACAAATGTCATAACATACGGTACATTAAAATTTCTTCTATCTTGCCAATGAAAAAGATTAATTAAATGCTTGAATTTCTAAGTATACCACGTTAAAAAATAAATAATTAAAAATGTAATTATACAAAGTGTACTTTATCATTCAATTTATGAGACGCAGAGAATTCGTGTTATAGATGGTAATGGCGATGTCAATTAAGTAACTGCTTGTTTCATCAAAGCATTTGCCCAAGTTTCTGGGCAAATCATTCGAGAGCATTGTAAAAGATCTATGGTTATCGTACAAATTCCGCTATTCTCGAGTTCTTACGTAAACCCTCAACAAGAGGAAATTGAAGCACACAGCTTTCGTTCCGTTATTAGGACGGTTAAGCAAGTGTCTCGTGAAAGGGTACCGCTACAATTATCGGAAACAAGGCCAGGCATTATATTATACATAAAAACAGTATTTCTTCGAGTAAGCAATCAACATGCACTTTTTCCCATCCTTCTTGCTTTCGAACTATTGTTCATACACCTTTGCTGTTTTTTACATAAGCGCAATGAAGAGCAAACTGAACTAATCCTACTGTTTTCTCAGAAAATTTTTATTTGTGCATACTCCGGCGTAATTTAGTGTCTTTGGATAACAATTAGTGTGTTTGAGAGTAGTTTTTCGAATTTTTAAAAAATTTCATAATTTCGCGCATTTTCAAATTTCCAGATTGTTTAATTTTTCAATTTTTTAGTCCATGAATTATCAAAAGGGTAAATATTTTTATTTCAAAGCTTTCAAATTTTCAAGTTTACAAGCTTTCGAAATTTCGAATTTTTCAATTTACAAATTCTAAAATTTCTTAAACTTCTAAACTTCTCAAATTTCTCAAATATCTCTAAGTTCTTAGATTTCTCAAATTTGACAATTACAATTTATCTTCAAATTTAAACTTTCCACTTGATATCTCACGTAATTAGCATAATATCAATGTTACCACAAAATATTCCTAAACATTTCCTTTTATTTCGTCCAGTTATTAATACGAATCTTTGTGGTGCCGGTTGTCAGTGATCTGTGCGGTATTCAACGTGTTAATCCATGGATAGACGTTGTTGAATGAAAGCATGGATGTTTTTGGAAAATAGTCGCACAGAAAGGTCGAAACGGACTTAGGCACTCATCCCCATTTCAAAAAAGAAACTTCGATCTGTCGACGTGAATTTAGAGCCACCACCGACGGACTAACAAAGTTTCAAAGGTTAGCGTGAACTACTTAAGAAGAGGTACATGTACTAGGCAGCGCATATTCTTGGATCAGCTCTGTCGTCCCAGTCACAGACCTGATCGCATTCTCTTGTTAATTTCGCCGTTAATTCCGGTCACGAGAGAAGCACTTTCTCATCAGAGAAATAATTTTGTTTTCTCTGCCATGATTCAATTTGTAAATCGCACACGCCGTTTTGGTATTCGTTAATCGTACTCCGCTACAAACTCCAATTTGGCATCCCCGACTATAAATATCTTTATAAAGGACAGGAACATTAAAGTGATAACAGCTTCTTTTGTTAAATTTTTGAAAGGATCGATGAACGTCGAATTTAACAATTCAAATTTTGTTATATTAGAAATACTTCTTGAAGTGAGTGGACTTTTAAACAAATCGATTTTTCTTTTATAATTGGATAAAATATGAGAACTTTCAATAGACTTTGTACTTGAAATGATGTATTGAAATAATTTGATTAAAAATCTACTTAAAATAATTTTGTTAACAAAATTTTTAATTATGTAAACTGTAAATAAATATTTTTTAAATAGCATATAGGACAAGAAAAGCTATGAGCATGTAAATACTGAAGTTAATAATCATCGATTAGTAACATTCTATTATCTTTACCCAATTCAAATAAACTGTAAAGCAAATGTATAATCTTGGATTGATATAATAACCGTTTTTTTTTTAAAGCTTTAATAATAAGCGACGTATAACGTTTACTATAAACTGTATGAACCCTCAAGTACAATGACTTATAACATTCATTATTTTACATTTTGTTACATTCGAAAAAAGATAACTCTATTAATAAATAGTTTTGAATACAGCAACTATAAATGTAGCTTTGACAGAGACAAATAATACTCAAGAGTTAAAATAAGCCATCGGCGTTAAAATTAACTCGAGCTGAAATGAATTAAGTACTGATTGTCAGTTCAAGTACTCCAAAATTTGTCAATATATCTTCAATTTTACGAAGATGAAAATTTATAACCAAGTGTAATATTCATCTCAGATTAATTTCAAAACTTCCTACGCATGATATAGGTATCAGGTTCCATTTTGATAAAAACTAATATCTTCAAACGTATTCACATATAATCGTTTATCCAAATTTAATTTCATAATTTCCATTCATGCCTATCCTATCTGACCTTTTTGCATACAACGATTTCAGTGAAAACACTGCAAATAAGATCACGTGAACTTCGAAATTAGATAACACGCTTGTCCTTATCGCGGACACGAAGGCACGAGGTTCCCCGAGATACGATTTAGAATGCATAATCGGGATGTTCGAGTATCGAATGTTGGAGTGGAATCTCGAAATAAGGTCAACGTCACCGATGAAGGCACGTCGACGAACTGGGCCGTTCGAAACTGAATACCTTCGAGTACCAAGTAAGCTATCTAAGGGTTGGCTGGAACTAACATCGTGAACCAGCTACCTGAATCGAAGCACCATTCAAATCGAGAGAATTATTCCGAAGCACGGTAAAGAAACAGACCGACTATAGATCTGCGAATAATTTACTTGATTCTTCAACATTTCTTCTAATTATGAATCTATATGTTGTTTCCAATAGATAAATTACAAGATAGGCGCGCACGATTCTAACAGCATCTTTAAATTCGCCACCCACGAGGAATTCTTTTGGGTAAAGTCTTCGATGTACAGCATTTCATTCAAAAATTGCAATACTAATTGTATGTAAAATTGTAACACGAAAGTTTATTACTAATTAATAGTTTTGTGGCAGACAAAGTGATTGATTCTATTTTTTACTCGGTTAATAATTTATGAAGCAGTTACTTTAATATGAATGTTAATATTTTAATCAACTTTGTATTCTGTTTGTTCAATGAAACCATGATTTCTTTTTTATTTCATGGTTTGTATAATTGATTATTTGGTTTAATCGAGTATCACTGCCTTACCCACAATTTTCTACTATGTTTTGAAAGTATTTTCTCTTGACCTGAAATCACTATAATCTTCAAATTTTTGTGTTATTTGTATTTATTAACCAATTCGTGGTTTACTGTAAAATTAAACAGATCTTTTTCAGTATTTTCTGTAGTAAATTTGAACATTAAATAGTTTGTATTTTATTATATACAACGCTTTTACAGAATGTAATTTGATTATGCGTTGCAATTTTTGCTACATTATAATGCAATACACGATGTATGCAATTTCACCAAATATAGCTTTCCGCTATTTTTGCTAGTAATAAAATATCAAAGATCAATAACAAATCACTTTTTAAGCTATTAATATATTTTAACCGATCGATAGAAACTCAATTTATGCTTTAAATATTACCAAGATGAAGTTATGTACACCTACCATAATCAATTAACAAAAAGGAATAAAGTATGAACTGTTTATAATAAATGTGGGTAAACTTTGCTCTTTTTAAAGAAATTTTTTTTTTTTTAAGAAACGCACGCCTTTGCGTTTCATTTAACTATAAAATATAGTAAGTAGTGAAGTTTCATGAAAAATGGAATTATCCCACTTTTACTATAAACTCAAAATATCTTATTAAAAATAAATGATATTTTGAAGTCTTTTAAGTAAAGTAATTCAATGTTTATACTTTTATTCTTAATAAATAAAATATTTTTCATCATTATCGGCATCTTGCTAACCTTGACAGAGAAGCTCTCCTCAAATAACCACATCACAGAATTTCTTAGGATATATATTCTTTTACTGTTTTCTCAGAAAAGAAAAGATTCGCGAAACTTTTCTAATAATTTGATATATTGAAAGTATATTCCTTAAATGTTCAATTAGATATATGTGCCGGTGATTATGAAAATCGTTAAAATTGTAGAAAAATTGAACTTTTTATTTAATATCGATCTTATTCAATATCGATCACTTTTACTATAATATGGGAGAATCTTTTGAAAATATTCATTGCCTAAATTCAGAATGACGTTAATTATTGCAATTATTACAATTATTCATAATGACGTGATTGAACAAAATTCAGGTCATATTTATGTTGATAATAATTTAAATAAAAGGTTCAATTCTTTTAAAATTTTGACTCAGATGAATTTCATAATAATTGGCACATATATTTCAATTGGTGGTATCTATACACCGCCAGCTATAATTGGTGGCATCTATAATTGGTGGTATACGGTATTGGTATATTGCATATAATAATATACCGTACAACAACTTTATTGCCTAAAATTTTATTTTTAATATCAAACAGACAAGCACAGAATAACACTTGAATTACAACCGAATTTACATTTGAAATTAACTAAAATAAAAGCAAATACGTGTAGAGAAACTGGTTTTCAAGTTCAGGTATCACATTAATTTAAATCAGTTTGTTCTCAGAATAATTATTCTATTAAAAATAGAAGAAAAACATCTTATAGTGATGTGATTAAGTGTTAAATCTCTATTAAGTTCTCATATAGTTAATTATTTTCTTTGTTATTACAAGAATTCTTTAATCTTGGTTTGGTAATATGTATTTATGTAATGGTTGAGAACCAATGTATTAGAATGAGTAGTTAAAATATTAATTTCAGGAAAATACAAAGTATTTCGTTTGTAAGGGCCACGAAATATTTTGCGCAATAATCATTCACTTGCACCGAAAATTGAGCATGATCAATGAATTCGAAATAATTTGAAACAAATTTTCACTCTGTATATTTTCGAATAGCTTCTTTTTACTTTTATCAGACTTTCTTATTACAGAAAAAGAAGACAGACATTTCTAGATTTAAGGCATTCCATACCAGTGCAAGGGATTAAATTATTATTCGGATATTCATCCTTTTTAATCGGATCGAACGTTTCTGCAATAAGAGTGCAATTAAAAGAAGAATTAAAGTCTGACTGATCTCGCTAAAAAAGAGTCCACGCAAGTCATAAAATATCCTGAAAATTCTGAATCTAAATTCCTTTCAAACTAACAGCACAAAATAGAAAAAGATTCATAGCTCGGACAGAAGATTTTCACTACAGAATCGAATTTATTTTTCTCCAATAAGATATAAACACTAGAACTATCAAGCGAATTAAGAGTACCAACTTTAGGTTTTTTATTTTAAATTACAGAAGTTACTAAAATCCTTATTTAGAAACCTGTAGTAACTTCGAAATATGTGATATATTAGCTAGTATTCTATTTTTTACTGATTCTTGTATTTTATTTCTTTATTAGACAACGAAGAAAATTCCTGCTGTTTTAATTTGAAAATACGTATAGATATAAGTAATTATATAAAATGAAACATACTTTTGACTTTACTCAATAA
The DNA here is from genome assembly GCA_036983795.1 of Megachile lagopoda. Lineage (NCBI taxonomy): Eukaryota > Metazoa > Arthropoda > Insecta > Hymenoptera > Megachilidae > Megachile > Megachile lagopoda. The sequence goes on from CM072800.1 coordinate 21,876,160, forward strand.
TATTTTAATATTTACTTTTTTGTTATTTTTTCTGGCACATTCAATTTATTGTCATATCTCTAAAATTCTTTGTCTATATCCCTACATTCCCAAATCACTATTTTCTATTTTCCTGAATGTAATCATTTTTATTAACAGAAAATTGTAACGTTAACAATGCAAATTTTATTTACACTTAATGTTTTATATTTTTACAATTTATTCAAATCTTGGAGCGTGCCTTCAGATCGACGTAGTCGCTCCAGTTAAAATGAGTGTACGTACATTTTGACAAGAAACAGAATCTATAATGGAACCAAGAAGAGCTGGAATTTTCTTGGTTACCTGGTACAAAGAAAGATGCATTGTACGATGAAATTCTAATATCAAGAAACACAGTGCCATTGATACTGTCGATTAATTCTGATTCCCTAACACGGTAATCAATTTCAGAAAATCGTTTTTCACTGGACAAGACACTGCAATTAAGGAAAAATGATGTGCGAGTGCCATCGATCTTCGAAGAGGCGCTCTCCATGGCATGCGGATGTACATATACGGATAAAACGATCGAATGAAAGCACGAGAGTTAACGTCTCCAGTTCCAATTACCGGTATCGATAAATAATTGACGGTAAGGGTGATAGAAAATCGGTACTCACTGTAATCCGATGTGTCGTCGTTTGAGCCGTTCACCGTGCCGTCAGGCAGGATTTGCAAATGCCGATTCTTGATGTACATCTGGATCTTCCTAGAAGCGCCGGTGATGTGCGACAAATTGGCCGATCGTTCTGCCCTTACGCCAGCATCACCCATTAAATCAACTGGTGCGCCACTCACTGCACTGATAACCGTGCCAATCGCCAACACACTCAAACCGGTGGTACTCGATTTCGCACTGCAGTTGAACACACTCGATTTACGGGGTCTGCACTGTCCGAACGCGAGGAGCAACAACAGCAGGGCTAACTGAAGGTACGTGGAACGGTTGTTACGACACTCGCGCCTCTTCTTTCTCGTTCTACCGTGGCCACTCCTCGAGGAAGACTCGTTGTCGTAGGAAGGAAAGTCGGTCTGCCGATCGGCCGTCAGCTCGACCTTGGTGACGCGCGACTCGCATCGCCAGGAATTCGTTGCGTCCACTTCCTTCCACGTTTCATCGGTCAAGGACGGAAGCGTGCTCGTCGTGGCGAGCTTCTCGTACGTCCGATCCGATCTCGAAGGGTCGCTCGATTGACTAGAGAACCGCGATTTCCCTATTTGTACGTGGTCCGCGACACGAAACTCCGTCCAGTTTCCAGTTGCCGATAAGTCGCGTTTCGAACACCAGCCCTGCACTCCGTGGCAATCGTGTGTTTTCTCGTTTTGAAATCTACGGCTGATGGTCTCATGCTCCAACGAACACTCGTCCCGTCTCGATCGCGTCTGCCTTATCGTCCCGTTTTCGTCGAACTGGTCGACGGTGTCGCGAAGTCGCGATTCCGGTTGTTCCGGACCAGAAACATCCTGAGGCTGGCAATCCTTTCGATCAGCCGTCCGTGAGGACGCATCGATAGCCTCCGTAGGAACGTTGAACGCGATGCGTGGCTCGCTTCGACGGAATTCTCTCAATACAGAACGCGCGGATGCGCCTCCGGTACGACGAGAAGAGAAACCGGACCAACGACGGGACTTGAGGCTCGTGTCATCGAGCGATTCGTTGTCGTCGATCCGTGGAAGTCGTCGCACGATACTCGTTCGAACAACTCTATTTTCGCGGCGCAAGGAAGCTGAGGTGGATGCCGAGGTTAGGATCGGTATCGGGCAGACGGCACGGTAATCACAGTGCAGCACCGTTGGCCCGCCCGTGTCGATCTCAGCGGGCATGACGGTCTCATCCACACTCCTTTCCGAGCCCTCCTTCTTATCTACACGCCACGCTTCTCCCTTTGCTTTTATCGTTATATCTTTCTGTTCACTTTCTCTTTTGCTCTTCTTTCTTCTCGCTGATCGTGTATGTCTTATTGCCGTCTTCTTCTCCTCGTATACTCCCTCTCGCGTCGGTGCTCGTTGCCGTTTCCAGCTGTCGAATAATCAGAGCCACGGTACACGTATCGATTGGTCGTCCAGGTAATCACACGAATGGTAACGATACAGTTTCACGATGGAGGTCCACCTCATCCTCGGTTACTTTCGCCTCGAACACAGGAGGCTCTGTTGAAAAATTCTTGTCGAAGAGTGAGGATGCAGCAGTTGGTCCGCTGTTACCGTCCATGTACCCCGTTTTCGGTATTCTCGCATTATTGCGGACCGCCGTGGCAGCGGTTTCTCCCTCGGCTAATCCGATCGATCGACTGTCAATCGACGACGATGTTTCGTCAACGCAAACCAGATCTCGCCAGTCAGAACGGCTTGTTCGCGAAGATGGGAAACCACGGAATAGGTTTACGAGGTAGCATCGAGGCGACGTGAGATGGATTCTGAATACAAACGAGCGACTGGATCGTCGTGGATTCCTGCAGCCGATATCGCCGAGGGTACTCGTTACACTGCGAATGATCCTGGGTGAAGATCGCTGTTTGGAGGAGATTACCGAACGTAGAGCCAACGACAGGGAATTAGCGACAGAGGAGACGAAAGGATCGTTGGCTCGCTCGTCTTTAATCGGTTCTGTCGAGGCACGCAGCTCGATGCTACCGATTACCTTCGTCGACCTCGCTCTGTCCCTCTCCTCTTAGTCCCTCTATCAATCGCAAGAACCTCCACCGACACGTTACTCGTACCGCCTTAACGGGTTCCTCTCTCTCTTTCTTTCTCCCTCTCTTCCAGCAACACCACCTCCTCCTCCTCCTCTTTCCGTTCTGTCCTTGTCTATATCACTGTTACTCTTTCACCGACTGCCCTTGCCTCCGTCGTTGACCATTCGTGGGAGAGCGTATCCTTCCGGAGTCGCGAAGGGTCGTGAATCACGCGCGAAAGTTCTTTCGCGAAATATTCGCGGGGAAACACTGCCACCACTTCTCACCCACTGATCGCTGAAGCTGACTCGGGACGGTTAACGCACGCGAGAACACGGCCAGTGTGTTCCACCGACGCGTTCGTCACCGGTCAGAGAACACCTGACTAACTTCTTAGAAGATGCTTCTTCCGACACACGTACCGTGATACGTAACGGAGAGAGAAAGAGAGAGAGAGAAAGGAGAACAGCTAATGACCTCCGTGTGACACTCGACCGGTAACAGCGTGGTATCAACCGGCCAAACCGAACTGACGAATATACGAACGAACGAACGAACGCACGCACGCACGCAAGCACGCACGCACGCACGCACGATACACGCACGAGGTGATGTTGCACACGAGCGTAATCCCTCGTGGTAACGACGATCGTTCGTCGAGCAGGACCGATTTTCCCCACCGATCGACTTCGAGATCCAACGCGTCGACGTCAACGAGGAAACGATGTCACGGCAAAGTAGCTGGCAGATTCGGCGAACGGTCAACGATCCTATCTTACGACGTGGTCGATTCTTCGAAACGAATGATCCAACGTCTCGCGATCGTGACGTATGTCGGTATTATTAGGAGGTCGGGGGTAGTCCGGCAAGTCCGGGGTTATCTGGCAGGTCGGATGGTGCCGGTGCGGCGTCCGAGAAACTACTGAACGAGTGCCGCGGTTCTCTTCTCCGGCTCGGTTCGGGCACGCTCCTCGGTTCGCTCTCGTAGAGAGATCGACACACCAGCACACGGGCCGGCAGCAGCCGAGAGTGAAACCAATACCAGCGCGCGGTGATCGACTCGACTCGCTACTCACACGGGTCCGCAGCATCCATCCCATCCCGTCGTCGTAGTTGTAGTAGTAGCCCGTCGTCCCGTTTCGTCCCGTTTCGTCTCGTCTCGTCCCGTTCCGCTTCGTACCGTGTCGTCCCGATTCCGTCCCATCCCAGAGCGACGCAGCACGCGACAGATCTGGATGCTCGCTCGCTCTCGTCCACTACCTCGCCACCACGACCACCACGCGCCTCTTCTTCTCCCTCTCTTCTTCTCAAGCTACTCCCCTTCTCCCCTTCTACCTTCCCTTATCTCTCTCCTTCTCCCTTACTTCCCTTCCCTCTCTTCCTTTCTTTCTCTCTCCACCGCGTTTCCTCCTTCCCTTTTCTTCGCTCCTCTTTCGCACTCTCTTTCTCTTCTTTCGCTTTATATCTCTTCGCCACTCTACCTGTCTACCTGTCCCGCTCCTTTCCACCGCCTTCTTCACCTTCTTTCCCTGAATCTCTTCGTTCTTCTTTCTGGCTGTTCGCCGTTTCCTCGTAACACCTTTTCTCTTTCACCCTTCTGCGGTACACTTCCCTTGTACTGCTCGCTCTCGTTAAACGCTCATCGAGCTCCGCCGCTTTTCAGGCTGCCTCTGTTATTTCACCCCTGCGTCGAGAAGGGCAGCGCGGCGGGCTAAAGAAGAAGATAGCCCCCGTTAACGAGGCCGCGAAGGACGCACGCGAGCACCTGCAAACCTGGCAAGATAAATCGCTCGGAAATCGCCTGTTGCACACGCGTCCGTGTCACGATCCTTTTGCTTCGTCTTCCTCGTGTCGCCTGCCTTCGACTTTTCTTCTTCTTCTTTTTATTCGCGTACACTCGATTCCGCTTCTGATCTTCGCCTGTCCCGTTTCAGCTTCTTCGGTTCTTGCGTTGTGTCTTGGCTAGCTTGTATTTCCTCCTCCCTCGTTCTTCGTTCCGTGTTGTTTCTCTGTTTTGCTAACGGGATGACTCGTGTCTGGCTACTTTTCTTCACGATTGCACGACTAGTCGACGATCGGCCGCAACACGCATGAGTTCTCGTTTTCTTCGGTTCCTTCGTTTCCTTTTCATGCTTCCTTAGACACCAGCGAAAGCCCTATGGAGGTCAGCTGTGCGTACCTGTAAACAGTAACAAGGTCGTCTCTTGAATATGAGCGATGAAACGCTGCCGTCTACCGGCCGTTTCCGCATTGTTATTTTGGAAATATACGCGCTGAATTGCAGCTGGGCTTCTAAATATCTAAATAAGTACTGAGAAACACGATGCTACGTTGGTCAGAACATTTTTGTTCGATTACACGGTTCAGGGGATTTCGTGGCTAGGGAAGAAGAGAATTTTCTGGAACGAATCTTTCCGTCGTTATGTTCGTAATGAAGGAATGGGTTTCAATGCAATGATGTTTCTCTGATTTCTTTCATTCGCTAACGATGTCGTTTTATGTTAAGAAAATCATTTAATCCTGCTGTCCCTCTCACTTACGCTTCGCATTTGTATCTCTTCGGATCATGATAACCCACTGAAGAAACTATAACGTTTCGAAAATATCTTCATATAAATAATATTACTGAATATATTGCTATGACAAAACTCAAAAAATGAAAATTTTAGGTAGGAGAAATTGAAAAACATTTGTTTGAAAATTCAGGCCTTATTTACTTTTATTGCAAATAAATGGAATTATCGTGCACAACGAATCATTTTTTATTCTAACAAATTTCAAATAATAACGTATGCAGTTACTAATAGGATATTTTCAAATAGCAAATAAATTTTAAGTGAAAATAACGAATAAAACAGAATTATTTATTATTTGTAAATGTATTCCATCTATGTCATCTATTATTCCCTGTATAAATTATTATTTAGGAAAGTATTCATTTAAAATATGTTTTACTCTTTGTAAAGGTCTTCTTTTTGCAATTTTTATTTAAACATTATCTAAATGCAAATAACTCATTTATTTGTAAATATCATATTTCAACATAAACATAGCACAATATTAGAAAATAAGTTTGTAATTAATTATGTTATGTACATATTAAATATACTCTATAATCTCTAAATAATAGAATAAATATACTCTAAATAATTATTGATGACATTCAGGGCATTTTATATTTTTAAACATTTTTTATCATTTTTTCTTAAAAAAGGTGCAATTCTAAAAAAGTATAATTTCAATACATCAAGTATTAAAAGCAGTACTTAGACACAATATACCCATGGTAATGTGTAATAATCTTCTTTTCGTATTATGCAGACATAAGAAAAACAGCAAAATAATATATGTCTGTCATATGCAGTGGAGGACAAAAGTATTCGTACACTTGAAATATAGAAATAAAAAGAACAATATTTTTTATATTATTAAGTATATTTAATCATATGGCTGTATATTAAACATTACACTTACAGCAACAAATGACCCAAAACCGAAGGCAATAACATCATGTAGTAATTTGAAATGACTTGAAATTCACGAGACTGTAAGAAATCGCCGGGACAAAAGTATTCGTACACTTAATTATTGCTACAATTATTTTGGCAGGAATTTTATAAATTAATGTTTTGTATGATAACCCTTCCGGCGAATCACTTTACGTAATCTATTGGACATTGATAACATCAAACTTTTAACAAAGTCAGGATCTATATTACACCATTCTCTTTTCAATATTTTTTTCAAGTGTTCTTTTGACGTTATGTTTTCGCACATTTTTTCTAGTTTCGCCCATGCATGTTCGATAAAATTTAAGTCAGGCGATTGTAGAGGAGTTTCTGACCTGTGAGGAGTATTGTATAACAACCACTGACGCACTATATAGGCTGTATATTTCGGGTCACAGACCTGCTGAAAATAAAATGTTTTCCCAATTTATCTGCACTATTTTGTAAATTTTCTTTTAAAATATTTAAATATAAATGTTTATCTATTACTTTATCTATTATTACTAAATTGCCAACTCCAGAAGCAGTAATACATCCCCGCACCATCACACTTCCACCTTCGTGTTTCGTCGTCGGTTGCATATTTTTGAAATCCAATTCAGTATTAGCTTTCCGCCATACTTTTGACATACATTTGACAAATTTTGACTCGTCGGAAAATACTACGTTTTTCCAGAAGTCGCCGCTAGCATTTATGTATTGTTCTGCAAATTCTAATTTCTTTTTTTGTTTACTTTGCTTATGAGTGGTTTCTTCCTCGCAACTCTACTGTTATATCCGGCCCGATGCAGCACTCTTCAAGTCAATCAAGTCTATCAAATCGATAGATTGACGAATTGAGTAAAATTAATTAATGGATTTGCTCTGCACAATATTTTGTTACATATTTGAATCACAATTTCTTACGAAAACAATAGTTCTTATATTAATATACAAGCTCGAATACTGGTTTTAGTCAAAATAGTCCTTGAATTAGATTTAAATAATTAATTTACATTTTAACATACAACAGTTAATTTGTCCTTGCTATAGTTAATACTTTAACTACTACGCTACACTAAAGACTATTAAAAGTTTTATCTACTATTTCTACAATATTTCGTTATCGTCATTATTCAATATTTTGAGTGTTTAATATGAGTATTTCTGATTAGATTAATGAAAGAGTCTCTAATGACATAGGTAATAGTTTCTTTATATACAAACAACGTAGCAGTCAGTGTTTAACAGTAAATAATTATTTACACTAAATTCTCTTTATTTCTACTTCAATATTTTTAAATTAATATCTTGTAAATCTTTGTTCTCTTTTGCAACTGAATTTTTTTATGAAAAGTTAAATTATCTGTATATGAATTTCTAAAATTTAATTTTTCTTATTTCTTGCATTTCGTAATAGTTCAATTCATCATTTTGCATATTTTTTGTTGTGACACTCTTATTATGCTAGAAAGTAAAAATGTAATAAAGTATTTGCATCTCGATATTCATCTTCCTCATCATCTGTACATTCGTCCTTGAAGATAAAACAAGCTAATCGTATAAATATCTGTTATCTCGAATCATATCGCAGACGGTATTATTCTGGTAATGTAGCACAGAATGAGTATTTAGATAATTGACACCGTACTATACAAACATACATATGTACTGAAGCAAAAGAATCAATAATGACAAGTTAATCTCACCGAGAGAATACAGCAATCACATTCATGACCATACGAACAATCAGTCTGAACGTAACTCGAGATAAACTCTTGCATCACGCGAACGATTGTAACCTTTTATCGTTCTCAGATATTTAGACGAGTACCAGACAGAAAATTATATATTTTAGCACGATATCGCCGTTTCTATTACATATTCACGAGTCCAGAGATATACATCAAATGAATAACAATTATCCTACTGACAAGTACCACAAAAAATATGAAGTTTCATTTATACACGCAAGAACAGAGCTTAGGGTAATTGTAAATGCGACTTCGTTTTTTAGGAAACGAGAAATTGATCAGTGTCATAGATATGAGTAAGTACTTCCATTTATTATGTGACGTGTACACGCGTGCATGAATAATGCGTGTGAACGCGGGGAATAATTCCAAACAGGGAATTATATGGCAAGGAATGATCGATTACTGGGTTTAATATTATAAAGTAGGAATACACAATTTCGCTATCTTAACGTTTCAAGTGTCACATACTTTTTTGAACTGGTATTCAATGATAATTTTAATCGCGTAATATGCTTTATGTTTTTATTTAATAAAAAATAAAAAAGTATAAAGGGTACTTAAGCAAGTATGAAGTCTTGACATCAGGTACGATATTTTAACAAAAAACAAACAGAAAATATTAATCTTCATGTTTGTTAGAACCTTTATTATTTTAATTAATTATAACAGTTTCCGGTATAATGACAATTTTAAATAATTGAATAGAAAATGAGTATTTGATTGTTGCGTATGAAGTGGCGAATTTCAAAATTGATACACGATTTGATGACATAAAGATACCTTGAAATAGTACTGGAGACGTACGAAATTAAAGCTTATAGTTTGGCGGAATGTATGCAATAATGTAAGTCCTTCAATAATGTCTTTAATATAAAATGGCTGCTTGCCAGTTAAAGAAAACAAAGCATAGAGTTTCATTAAAATTGATAACGCAAAAACATTTGTAAATACTGCTTATGTCATACATAAACTTGAAATTTAAATGAAAATAAATTTTTCAAAAATTATTAATACGTAATTTGTTTGTTAACATCATATCGTTAATAATACATCATTATGCATTAAGTCAATGATTTTGAAACGTTGAAAATCCAACAGGATTTGATATCATAGACGTACTGTTAAGAATATCTTAATATGTCTTGTAATATATCAATTTAAAGTTTAAAGTTCGATAAGAATGACTTTACCAATACAATACAAGATCAATTTCAATACAAGACAGGTATTCGTCATTCATAGCAAATAGCATTTCAGAATCTTTAAATTCGGACACAATCTGGTAATATAAAATCATAGCAAAATTTGTTAAAAATCGTTATATACATTTTTCATTAATATTCAATTGTCATCAATATAAAATTGTCGATTATAAGATAACTGTTTGATTATGCGATAAACTTGATCATCGCTAATGCGATTAGTTTGAATAAAAACGTCTTTGAAAATGTTTGCATAGTCATTTTCAACAAACTTTAAGCTTCAAATTGACACTTAAGAATCATAATCAAATCAAAGAATAAAATTGGTACATAAGAATAATTTTCTGGTATTTTTGATTTTTGATGTTTCGAAATCGGATGATCAAAAATTGATCTATTCATGTATTCATTTATCAATTGATGACTTCGGTAATTTATGTGGAGTAACCCAATATTTGCAATAATCACATATCCAAGTATCTTTGCAATGACACATTGTTACATGTTCGGAGTCCACACGTTAAGTTTTTCGTTTATATTTCTCGAAGGTGGATAAAGAAATACAAAATGAGATAAAATCATATCAAGAACATTGAAATATGATGTATCCATAAATGGATCATTGCTGAGTCTAATCATTTCAACTTTTATGAAATTCGGAAGACGTTATTCAGCTTGCAAATATTTGTGAATGTTTCAGATGACTATGTCAATAATAAATAATGCATGATAAAATAATAATAAGTACCATAAATAAATAAAATTTGTATATCGTCAATTAGTTTTCGAACAATATCAAAACAAAATTTCCGTGCCACGTCATTCTCTTAACTGAAAAATCATATCAAACTGAATTAATGGGATACTCTATAATTGCTTAAAAATATTCAATTATCAGATTTCTAAAGATTACACTATTTCATATTATGTAAATTATTTCACATATGGTCACTTTCTCTGTATGTACATTTCCTTGTTTATTGCAATACTGAAATAAATATTAATGAACATTACAAGCAGATATGCAAATAATAGCAAAATTCAACTAAACATGATAAAGTAATAACAAATATGAAAAATATACCAAAATTTACATATCGTTTTAACAAGTTTTTGAACAACGATAAAACAAAATTTCCCTATCACATTATCAACATTCGCTTGACTGACGGGTCACGTCGTATGTAGTGTTAAAGTTAAGGGCATAACCTATAGCTATTTGACACATTAATTTACGAGTCATCTTAAAATGACGCTATTTGCTTTGATTTTAATTCATTTAATTCAATCGCCAGTGTATACAAATTCAGGAGTTGTCACTGATATGGACTATGATCCCTTTATTGCTGAACGAAAATTAGCGGCTATGAAATGACACTATTTTATATAAGATATATTTTGCTGCATAGGTCACTTCCTTCTACTATTTAAAAAGAAAACTTCTGTTTTCTACTATCAGTGGAAAACAAATTTTTTGTAACCAGAAAAATATCAGTTACACTATCAACTACTATCGCAGCTATCCAAAATTTCCAAAAATGCAATATTTCTTGAACTGTCAATGATATCCTCACCCCTTAGCAGGGTGAACGTAAGCGACTCGGCGCAAGAATGTGGCGCCTCCTAATCTCCGGCACGTATAAATCCGCGTCTATCAGCGTGCACCGATCCATTTCGTCATCTTTTCAGACAACTCTTGACAGCACGTATTTACGAGACGAACGGTAAGTGTGCGTTAAGTGACTTGTCCAGCAAACCCGCCGACAATGGATCGCGCCGGAAATATGTCCACATTTCTAGAAACTTGGAAACCACTATCGGCTATCTTCGAGCGGCCGAGTTCTACGAGATGTTCGACAACGGTAGAAATTTGACGCGCCTCGTAAAAGTCCGAGGGCTTCTCCGTAGGTATATCGGAGAATGTCGCAGTGCGATCCTGGATGAATGGTATCCTTCCTTTATCTTCGTACACGTCTTGGAAGCTGCCTTGTACACTGTTCTACCGGGATGAGATAGTTTTCCTCGAAAAAGCTGCTATTAACGACGTTCAAAATGCATACCCGGTGTGTATCCTTTGCCTCTGATTGGGTCCTTAAAAGAAGTGGGGGAAATAGTGCCCGGTGGGTAATCGTCCATACCAATGTACTTCACATTGCGCGGGTCCATTGAGGAACATCGTTTATACTCCTATTTCGTGATTATCTAAAAAGGCCATCATTTCGCATCTACAGTCTGTTCATAAAGTCTGTGAGGAATGTAAATAGATATTAGTATTTTTTAGTAAATAGTATAGTGTAATACTGGGTAAATCGATATTACTACTTCTCGACAGCAATAAATAAGATTGTACGATGACAGATTTTATCTTATTGATTTAAACACCGATTATTTTCTGTTAATACACATTAGTGTTGTTTAATCCATTATATGTCTAAACAAGTGGCCTGTGAATTGATTTTAAGATTCGCAACCTAAAGGGATAATGGTGCAAGACACGTGCGTTCTCTGATTAAATAAAAACTTTTTATGCATTCCAGCTCTGTGGTGGGGGTGATTGTGACGATAAACTTATTTCCGAAAAATAAAATTTATTTCAGGAAAATGGCTCTTTACATACTCACAAGTCAATTATTATTGTTATTAAGTTTTTCGCACAAATCCAGATTGCATATTTATATTGCATATTCAACATAGTATCATCTCAGATGAAAGTAAAATTCAAATCACTGGAAGTTTACCACGTATTCAAAATTTCAATTCTTTGTTCCAAGAGTTTTGAACGACCCTATATACGTTCCACAATCAAAGTACGAAGTATCTTCATTTATTCATTTTACCTAAATTGTTGCTCGACCACATATTTTACACGAAACGTATCTGTAATTGATCGTGGCCACGCTGACTATTAATTCGATGCTTGTAACCTCGATTAATCCCTGCGTGCACGATCGTTACCGTTGCGTGAAACACACACGTGGCAATTTCAGTCAAATTAACGTCGCGACGTATAGAAAAGATCGGATTAAGTTGCCTTGACGCAAATGTTTAAGAGCGGGCTGCACAAAACGAGACGATCGTAAAACTGGACCATTAATGATACCGTAATTCGAAATTGACGTATCAATTATACGCATAAACATCCATCGTTGGAGGTGAGACGTTACATTTTCATTGTGGAACGGAAACACGGTGCTTTTGATCGTTTTTTTTTCGACACAAGAATTGCAAAAGGAATGAAACGTTAATGAAATGTTTCATGTGAGAAGCTGTACGACGTAATCGCAGTGAATTAACGTATAATTATACGTACAGTACCGAGGAAAGCAGACAACATTTGATTTAATCTCTGTATACCAAACATAGAGTTATTTCGACTTTATATATATATATTATATATTCACACATATTTCACTTTTATTTTAGTCTTTATATTCGCATTTCATTTTCAATTTCATCTCAGTATTTACATTCATTATGAATTTACTTATGCATGTACATACATAGTACTTGTATGCTTTATGGCCATACTCTACATAAGTACTTATAGTAATATTTCATTTCTTATACATGAAATTGTACGTTAGCGTATGATGTAGGCGTCTTTTTGGATGCAAAGTAGTATAAGACTTCAGATCAAGTATTATTGTGAACTTAAAAGCTTATAAATACATTTCCAAATTATTAAATTTCAAATTAAATTTAAATTTCAAAATTATAAAATCGCTAAATTCGCTAAACTTCAAATTGAATTTAAAATAGTTATATTTCGGAATTGTAAAATCCCTAAATTCGTTAAATTTTAAATATTATACTTAAATTTCGGAATCATAAAATCTCTAAGTCCGCTAAATTCCAAAATAAGTTTCAAATACTTAAATTTCAAAATTATAAAACCCTTGAAATTGCTAAATTTCAGATTCTGAAATTCCTACATTTTCAAAATTCCAAAAGTGCAAAACATACACATTTCCGAATTACTGAATTTGTGAGTTCAGAAGTTTTCCTAATTTCTAGATTTAAAAATTTCTCACTTCTCCAAGTTTCTAAATCTCCAACTTTTGAAGTTTCCAACTTTCTACTATATTCTAAAATTTGAAAATGTCCTAATCTCCAGTTTTGAAATATTTACATTTTTTCACTTTTTCATTTTCTAATTTCAGATCTTCAAATTACTTACTCACAGTTTCCAAACTTCAGGATCTTCAAATTATTCAATTTACATATTTCAATTCTTAAAATTACCCAATTTTCAAATTTTAAATTTGCACATTTATAAATTTCAAATTTTCAAGTTTAAAATTGACAAATGTTTAATTTTCTAAATTTTCAAATTGCCAACTCTGGAGATCCCCAAATATTAAGCTTATAACAAAAAACATAAAACAGACAATTGTAGAAGCAGTGGAAATCTATTTATCTGATAAAGCGTTCATATTTTGCAAACAAACATCAAGGAAAAGTGAAATTATAAATTCTAAATGCTGAATAATTTATAACATTGTTGACATTTAACTATACGAAGTCAAAGCATTTAGTCAAAACCAGATCTCTGAGTATAAATTAATGTAAAATTGAAGAGGTGGGCGTAAATACATACTGCCCTAGCTTCCGAGATAAGTCGTCATGTTCTTGAAACCCGTCTTGACGACATTATTAAATCAACGAATAGCACGCTATAATATACGTTTATTTATGTACAAGAGAAATCATCGAGGTGCTGTATTATTAAGAAATTTCAATTCTCGTAATTACTACTCAGAAAGCGATAAGCGTGCGTCGATTCATAAATTAAATTCGAATTCTCTCCACCCACTTCTAGCAGCTTGAAACCCACGCGTACGAAACCCGAAGAGATGGAATAATTTAGGAGTTCAACGCATGCAAACTTTCTATTTAATTTAATAATTATCGAAATTAACTAAAACAATAAAATTAACGTAGTCTTCCTTGTGTTAACAAATTTTTTTGTAGATTTCTATGTAAACGAGAAATTCTTACAGAATATTTATGTAAGAGTGCGTATAGGCACAAGTAATTAAATTTATAAATGTCACTGAGCATGAACTTATGAATGAATCTGTGAATATAAGTGAATGAATATTATTAAATACGAATTTAATGAATGAATCTGTGAGACGAAGTTATGATGCGAGTTCCAGTGTTTTCGAGATGGGGTTGCGTGGTAATAAAGAATTGAATGGAATGTTAATTATTGAATGAAAGTGAAAGAGTACGGCCGTGTGTAACTAACACTGATAAATGTGAAAGGTTGTAAATTAAGTTTACAGGTTTAATGAAGTTTTTTGAAAGGTTGCTTACATTCATATGTATGAGAAAGTGCTGTATCCAGGCATGCAGGTACCCAGGGATAAACATGTCAAAGGGTCTTATATTCATATAATATTAAATATTATTGTATATACATTTAATATCTAATATTTCATACTTAACATTTAATATTTAATACTTATATTTAATATTGACTATTCAATATTTAATAGTTAGCATTAAACACTTATTATTTAACATTTCACATGTAACATTTAACATTTAACATTTAACATCTAACATGTAATATTTAACATTCAACATTACATATTTTAAAGTACGAAATTTTCGAATCCTTACATTCTCAAATTTTCAAATCCTCACATTGCCAAATTTTCAAATTCACAAATTCCCAAATTTTCTAATCCTCAAATTCCTAAACTTTCAAATTCTCAAGTCTGTAAATTTCCAAATCCTCACATTCCCTAATTTTCAAGTTCCGAAATTTACAAATTTCCTTGTTAATTGTCTTGCCAACAATGATGACGTAAGTGCAAAAAAATACAAATCGAATGAACGTACCCGTAAGTCAGAGTACAAATGTACATCAAATATTTACATTTCTCGGTACATTCCTCTTCTTTCCACCTTATTATTATTATTAGATAATATTTTGTACAAAGATCTAAAAAAGTATGTATTAAAAATTCAAATGTAGATTAGGAGTAACACAGTATCAGACTTCGAAGAGTACGAAGAGCGAAATGGTGTGGATGGTCGGGTAATAAAATAAAAAAAGGAAGAAAATAGATGACAGCTATAAAATAATAAGGTGATACCGAGGAGAGGGAAGAGCGATCGAGAGCAATCCGGCTGTTGATCCTCGATCATCGGCGATCTTCCCATCGATCGGTCAAGTGCCGTGATCTTATCTTTAACACTGGCTTAAAAGTAACAACTGGATGGACGATTTTGCGATCTTTTTTGCGCGTAACTTGCCTCCATTCGCTGGTCGAAGAAGCACATTCCTCGTTAGAAATTTCGTTTTATTAAGCGAAGAGAGGACGCTTGTGTCGAACAAGTATTCTTTTTATTTTCCATCTGCAACATAGCGATTGACGCAAAGTCGACTGTTGAAAGCTTTAAACCGAGAGCTTAGTTTTGAATGATATCGCATTGGATTTAACAGGATTTTTACTGTTTTACACAGTCGAACAAGTAGAAAGACAACTATATTTTCATATGGAAAGATTGTAATTTGCCTGCTGAATATACTTTCGGAGATGTGGATTCACACTGCTCAGAATAATTGATAGGATCATTAATTTTCCATATCGCTATATAATTTCAAAATTGTGTACTCGTATATTTTTACTTTTTAAGTTATATTTTACTTCTCTGCAATAAAGCAGTATCAAGTTACTGTATCGCTCTTTTGTAATCACATGATTGCTCATAGCGATTTGCAATTTTTTTTCTCACAGTAAATATGTGGAAATTCGTTTTAAAACGATATATAGCGATTGTTTTACGTGAATATTATTTATTCTGTTTCAGTAATTCAGTAAACAAGGAAGGGTATACGGAGGAAAATGTACAAATATTTAATAGTATACCTGATGTAGAACAGTACTATTTTTTAGATCTGACAAATGAATATCCATGAAGAAATTAAAGGGTATTTCATTAATTTATTTTGACACTACTGTCAGTTCAAAGAAAGATGTAGCAGGAAAATTTTGTGTTACTGATGTTCGAAAACCTTTTGACGACATGTAAATTTCATATATTTTCCGTTTTACCGAAAACTTGAACACTTACATTACAATTTATTATTATTTTATCATGCTTTTTGTATCTTTTTATTGTTCACGTAACTGTCCGAAAAATTTACTAGTGATTGAGAGCAGAGTTTACTGAATATGTCATATTTCAATATTATTTAAATGCTTTTATCTAGTTTTGTATTTTTTTCACTATGCTCGGTAGTGAAATTACAATACATAAACGCATAAAATATTAACTTCTTATTAATATGATATGCAGATATACGCATATAAAAAATATTTGTATAAAATTATTTAACATACATCTCTTTATTTAAAAAAGTATAAGTCGCTTTTATTTGTAGTTTAAAAATAGGAAAAAAAATCTAGTTAAAGATCTAGTTAAAAAATAGGAGAACAATATAGTATCTGCAGTACTATATGTAGTACTATTATAGATACTACTATAAGTTATGGGCAATCAGATATTAACACTTAACTGCTGTGCAGTAATAAAAATAAAATATCATTGAACTTTCTAATAAACTCGTGAAAATCTTAGATTTTAAAATGTTTTCTCTTTCAAGTTACTTTGCAACTTCTGTAATGTCTGACGATTAATCTTCATCGTTCGCTGTTTATTACATTTGCAATAAACTTTCACATTTATGTTGAATTCCGCTATTTTTTACTGAAATAGTAGATATTTCAATTACAAATTAATTACACATGGATCAAAAGACACGAAGTGAAAGTTTGTCAACGTCTTCAAACATTAATCCACGTCCAAACGATTTCAATTCAACACAGCTCTGATTTAAGATCCATGCCTGATCTACACTTCTTAATTTTTACGAAAGGTGAGCTCCGAACGTCACGGAATGACTTATGTCATAACATTTGTGCTAAGCGACAATGAGATAAATTCCACGTGAGTGCACCCATCTTTTAAAACTTATTTTTAGCTTTGGTGCCTTCGGGAATGACTACATACCCTACTCTAGATTAAACAGGAAAGTACGAACCGAAATAGAAATAAGGCTATTTTAAAGAAAAACCTGTAAACTATGATACATGTGCATAGCTTTGAATCTTGAATACTATAAACAAATGAAAAGTGTTAATCCTAAAAATATGACGCATTCGTGTTTCATCAGGTGTAAGATAATAATCAAGGTCCTATTTTTAGGATACTTAAATTATGTGAATGCTATAAATACATATTTATCAATAGTATAATTAGTCTCACCTTTAACATAATATTTTTGTATTATACCGTTACTTTACATTTTGTATATAATTTCTACATTTTCAATATATCCTATAATATTATGCGTTTATGTACTTTCCACATGCGTTATATGTGAATATATGAGTTTATGCTCTTGTTTTATTGTTTTTCGACTATTTATAAAAAAATGAATGAGAGAACAATGAGAAATTGAAAAAGAACACTCATCGCCCAACGTGGGGCTCGAACCCACGACCCTGAGATTAAGAGTCCCATGCTCTACCGACTGAGCTAGCCGGGCAATTGCTACGATGTTGCAAACATTTCCGTTTGCAAAATATTATAAATTTTGTTTGTATGTTATTTGTTTATGCAATAAAATTGTGTTTGCTGGCACCACATTTAGCCGAACAAACGAATGCCCAATTCCAATTATGCGAATAACTGACTATTATTCAAACTAAGGTCGTACGCCGAATCCAGTCATACGAACACGTATTCTTATAATAAATGTTTTGGAATACTTGTTTGTGTTGTTGTAAAAGATACTTGTGTTGAGGAAGGAACAATTGAACGCGAGACAGATGCAATTGACCCCAGTTATAGGAAGTTAAGGGTCCGCTCTGGTGACTGAATACACCGAGTATTATTTTTGGGGATATTTGGGACCTCTGGAGGAAAATTGATACGCTCCGGAAATCCTTGTATATCTTATGTGGTTTAGGTCAGGAGAGACAAGGATCGTAGATATTCGATTTCTAAAAATATGCATAACGCGATTTCTCTTTGCCAAGATCAAGAAGTACTATTTCGTTATGACTTTTTCTGCAAATTATTCTTTGTACAGTAATCTAGATTGGTACAGAGCCCGATTATGCAATTTAGCATAAAAATTTCACGAGAAGGAAATATGAAAATTTTTATAGAAAAAATTTGTTCACAACTCATTATTCCAAAATGTGCTCTTTATCGACTTAGATAATTGTAAATTTGTAAATTTTGGAATTTCGGAATTTGGGAATTTGGGAATTTGAAAATTTGGGGATTTAGGAATTTAAAAATTTGGGAATTTAGGAATTTGCGAGTTTGTAAATTTATAAATTTAGAATCTTGGGAATTTGGAAATTTGGGTATTTGAGAATTTGGAAATTTCGGTATTTATAAATTTAAGAATATGAGTATAAGAGAATTTATAAATTGGGATATTTTGGCAATTACTTTAACAATTTGACGATTTGAGAATTTAGGAATCTGGGAATTTGAGAATTTGGGAATTTGGAAATTTGGAAATTGGAAAGTTTACAGATTTAAAAATTTGTAATAGACAAAAATTAGGAAAATTAAAAATTTTTAAATGTAGAGGTTTGAAAACTTAGTGATTCAGAAATAAATGAATTATGAATTTTGAGATATGATAATTTGAAATTTAAATATTTTAGATTCTAGAGATTTGAAATCTTACCTTCTCGAGTATAATTACCAATGAGAATCTATTGGCATATTTTAACGAAAACTCCATAAATAAAACTCTTACAAAAGCAAAGACTTTATAGTTTATAATAGTTTGTAACTATTTCTTCTCTTCCCGAATGTGTAAAAGTTTTTAAAAATGATATGTTATTTATTAATAATGTCACAGTATTAAATATTTTAAATTTGTGCCTTAAAATGCACTCCCAACATTTTAGAATTTATTCGCCGTCAAGTCTGTACATCATATTTGCACGCAGTGCATATCAATCAAAATCTGTCCTGTACATTATATCCGTGTATCTTAAAACACCCGTGAAAGTACAAATATCCAATAAGTACACAGCATTTTATTTTATCTCGGTTATTTAAATTCCTCCCTTCTCATATATGTGACAACAAAGTAAAAAAGCACCCGTCATAATCCACAAGAAAGTAGCGCATAGCCAAGTTCAACCGATAAAAATTTTACACTTTCACATTAAATGAAAAGAAGTGTATGCTTCGCACGAATTCAAGCAAACAACCTGTCATATTTGAAATCCATACATAAGCATAGACGGACATACCTTACAGCTTGAGGCTTTCAGGATTGAGTGGTTAACAAGAACTTAAAGCGAAAGAGGGATCGGTAAGTGTCTTTATAGCCAGTCGAGTGCTTACTTAAGCAGCGGATATATACTGTTATCTGTTTATTTAGTCCGTGTAAAATTGCCGGTCTTTGCCGTGGAATCGGTTATCACGGCCATTTTACAACAGACTAGATTTTCCTCTCGAGTTTTAGTGCCTGCAATTGTATGCCAATTTTCAGTAGAGGCTTAGTGTGGCTGGAACAGCCCACCCCAATGATAGTCCTCGAAACAGCCATAAGATACACAACTCACAACTTACCGGTGGTGGCAATGAAAATTTATTCTAGAACGGCATGCAACCCATTGTTCTTGCCTACCTTCAGCTTATATTCCATTCTAATGCAGGTAAGGCGGACGTCGTTTATTTTATGACTCTTTATTGCGGTATCACAGCAGAGAATTCCCCGTTGGGGAAATGTTTAACACTCAAACCTGATCGTTGGACGATCATTCAATATAACTAGTAATATAATGTCAACAAGAAACCACTCATGTATGAAACGGTGAAATCCATTTGCATAGATATCGAGCTTCTGTGATCTGTTTGCATAGATATCGTGCTTCTGTAGGAAGTTGAAACTGACGAAAGTGAATCTGAAGTTGAAATATGGTAACAGGAAGAATACTTGCAAATGTGAACATTCGTATAATCTGTTGCAATATACACAGGAAAAATTAATTAAAAATTAATTAAACGGACACTCGATCCTTTTCATTTCAATTCAACTAGTCTTGTAAATTCTCTTACCGATCAGTTTACTTTCTGGATATCATATAGGATGTTTTAGAAATCGTGCAAGAAGCAGCCGAGCGATAACATTCCATAAATGAAATAAAGTTTTAATGATCTTTTACGCATTTTATATTTTAATTTATATGTAAATCAGAATTCCATACTATTAACTTACGAAAACCCGTAATGATTTCGGTAAAGATCATACATCTGTATTTTTAAGTAATACATTTGTATTTTATACTGTAAAAATCAAGTTATAGTTCAACTACCATTATTATTGTATTATTCAAATAACAAAAAATCTCTTAGATTTTGTTATTTTTTTGGGTCCTTAATCTTATTAGGTTTGTAATTAAATTTGAAATCTTCACATTCCTTTTCCCCATATAATTGTTTACAAGAATTTGGTAATAACAATTTTTGATTGAAATAATACCAGTCTAGCAGTTTTTAAACAAAATACGTGAAAAATTGCGAATTTAGTTCATACCCTAATACATAATCGTTTTAATTAACCCTTAACATTGACACTGGGGTATAAAACGACCCCAAGTAATTTAACTACAATTTTAGTCACTTTATATTCTGAAAATCGAAATAAATGCCGTTTTTAAAATGCCGATATTTTTACTGTTTTTTTTTCCCTGAAATTGTTATATCTCAAAAGTGTTCAGCTACAGTTTTAGTTTTTTATATCAAAATCGAAAACAATTTTGAATTCTTCTGTGAATTTTTTTCATATTCAACATTTAAATTTACGGAAAGTAGCTGTGAAATATGTTAAAACAACCTTTAGAAATTATTTATAATTTTTTCAAGTTAAAATAATGAGTAGTTTCTTTGTAAGAAACATTTTTTAGTGGTTGCGCTCTTAAACGTCCCAATGTGCCAGGTATATTGTTCTAGTATATGTAATAAGTTACATATACAAATTATATAAATTAATATATAAATATTAATTAATCAATAAACTTATATAATAATATATATAAATTAATCCATACACTTTTGATAGATATTTTTGAACTATTTTTGCACTCTTGACGTAAATGTTGTACATATATTTCGCTACATATTCCAGAACTTAAATGATCCGATTAACAAAACTACCTTCCATATTATTCCAAAAATACATGGATTCTCTTCTCCTTACAAAAGTTCCAATTATAATCTAAATATAGTTTTTTTTATAATAATATTTTTCACAAAAAAATGTAAGATAACGAGAGGTTTTATAAAATATACGACTATCATAGTGTTACGTTAAAATTTCATGCTTGTATGCGAATATTTGTTGTAACCGGTCGCTAATCGTTTGATGGGCTTTGCGGTCATTTAATTGAAGGGGATCATTGTTCTATGAGGTATAACGAGCCGGCTGATTTTCGGTGGGATGACGTTATAATTATCTTAGGGGCACCGACATTTGAGCAAGGGCGTGACCAAGCTACACCGGCAAAAAGATAACCTACGAAGGAACAGGCAGAACAGTGACGTGGCATTTGTTATACTTAATCGCGCACATTTTTTAACTTTCAGGCATCATTAGCTTCAGACTACGCATTGCCTTTATACTTCCGTTAAACTGAAACATTAATATGATGTTGCAAAAATAATTGCTTTCCTAAAATGTTTATGCACTTATTGACAAGAAGTGAAAACACTTAATATGTATATACATATATGAATTTACAATTATTTCAGTTCCAGAAATGAATACTATATAATAATAACATACAATATATAGATGTTTTTGAATGCACAACGTTTACTTAGTGATTTCTGCTTAAAAACATTAAAAATATGAAAGAATTGCAATTACTGTATTGGGAACATTGCAAAAATTTAGTAATGAGTGTAATATCATGATAACTGAATCATGATATAAAACTGAAATATTGTTGTTAATGAATTAATTGTATGGAAGTTGGAATATTAATCGTCTTTTAAATGGAAAAGCTTCAATAATTTAATCAGTTAATAAGTTTAATTTAATTTGCAATGCAATTATTTAAAATTGCAATTATTAATTATTAAAAAAAGGCTAACTGCATTTTTAAAATTGGTCATTTTCTAACATTAGAGTCAAAAAAATGTAACACCTGAGAAATTCGACAAAGTTTGCGACGGTTAAGATGCGAAGAAATAAATAATTTCAACAGCGTCTAAAGAGAACTATGTCAAATGGTGTGTCAAGTATGTGATAATGAAAACTGTAAACGCAGAAAAATGATGAAGGACCTTGATCATTGTCCAAGCAAAGTACACAAAATACATAAGTACACATCTGCCATTAGATATTTTCCTAGCACTTTGCAGGTATTTTCAAGTTGGATTTCAATCTTGCTTTTCTACTGCAAACAGAAAGCCGTTCAAACGCGCATTTCTCGCTTTTCACTGTATACATTAATCAATCACTGTGCACCCAAGTAGACATTTACGAATCACCTATCCATTTAAATAATTTGAATATTGACTTTCATATAATCAATCTAAAAGAATCACTGTGTTGTATTAATTAATATTAATGACCGTAATACTATAAGTATCTTAACATTTTGATTTTCTTTAACACTTTGACTGCTGTATCATCTACATTTGAGCGACGCTTAAATTCCTATACAAAATCGCTTATGTTATTAAATATTTACCTATTGGAAATACTCGTATTAGCCACTTGAATAACTACTTAAATCAATATTTATTATGTAAATAATAAATTTCAAAAATATCATGGAAATATTTCATAAAAGTTGTCAGAAATAAAAATATTCAACTGCTTCAGTGTGCCAGGAACGTGTTAATTCAGGACCAAAACGCTTCATCTTCATCGAAATTACTTCTAACGCCAGGACCAAAATTTCGCCTACAAGTGGTTCAATCATGGTTACAACTTTATCCAGAAATTCCTGTCGAATATTCCACGTCCATAAAACGTCTCAATCAAGCAAGTACAAGGAAAGGGTAAAAGGGTAGAGTGTAGGCGTGTAACGTGTAGAAGAGCCCCGGATCGATCGATCGTCAAAATTCAAAGCGATCCAGGTACTTTCTGCGCCATTGGGACCGTCGGGATTTTATAGTTTAATAATAGAGCGGCGTGGAGAATGTTTGCTTATCGCATCCCTGATTTTCGGCCGAAGACACGACGACGCTCGTCGTTCGTCGTGCGGCTTATAGGATAGGACGTGGAGAATAAGAATGAAGGTATGAATGAAAAAAGAGAAACCGGGCGAAAAAGAGCGTAGAAAGATAAAGGTAAAACAAAAGGGAGACTGTGAGAGAGAAGAGCGGCATGGATCACGTGCAAAAGAGGGTGGATGACTTGTGCGAAGCTGCTTAGCCGGACTATGCCTCCCACCTGCGGCTCCTTCTCCCCGTTCCACCACCAGACACGAATAATCGAAGCATAATTTCAGCCCGTGGGCTGTTCTCCGCGTATTTCGGTCGTTCCCTTTTTATAAGGCCACGTACGACCCTCTTTACCATACACACGGTGTATCCTATCAGATTGGCAGGATTAGCTTATGCACAAAATGTAATTAACAACATTTTCTTTTTTATGTGTTCACGTAGTCCTCCTTATGTTTCGTATGCTCGCAGATTAGCAAACATTTCGAAGAGTACGCCCTATCATGTCGAAATTAGGCTATGCAGAAAATGTTATTAAAGTTAAAGGTACCTAAGAAGAGGGTACCGACAGCACCGGCCGAGGGAGGGCTGTACAGGGCACCGTACAGCTGTATGGGCCCCGGGCTGTACAGACTGAGAAATAACTAAAACGAAGAAAAGGAGAACGAAGAAATAAATGTGTATTCACTACACGCATTAGAAAATTTATTGTGGAGAAGCATTCGCAAATTTTGATATTGGGAGAGTTGAGGGTTTGGAAATTTGAGTTTGAGGATCTGAAATTGTGGACTTTTGGTATTTGAAAAGTGGGGGTTTAAGAATTCGAACTTTTTGAACATTGAAGAGTTTAGGAACTTAAAGACTTAGGATTATGAAAATTTGGTAATTTTGAGATTTGGGAATTTGAAGATATGTGAGCAAGGAAATTTGAGAATTTAGAAACTTTAAAATTTGGAGAATTGTAAATTTGGAAATTTGGAAATTTATGGACTGAGATTTTTTAGTTTCTGGGAGATTAAAAATTTCGGTATTCAATTTGAAAATTGGAAATTGGAAAAATTGGAGGATTGAAGAATTGGAAAATAGGAATTTCGAATTTAGTGAATTGGAGGTTCAGGAATTTGGAATTTTAAGAATATGGTGATTTGGAAATTCGGAAATAAACTTTTTAATTTGGGGCCTAAAATATTTAACACATTTAATTGAGCGACTTAGAAATTTGGGGATTCTAGAATTGGAAAACTTCAGGATTTCAAAATTTAGGTTTTTATAGATTTGCAAATTACAAATTTTATAAAAGAAAGATGTATGGAAAAAGTCGTACGTCAAAACATATGGCGGATTATTTATTCATTTGTTTGGCTGTTTAATATTATTTTCTTTACTACTGTTATAGTTTTCATGAATAGATGTTTTCTTTCCGTTGGGAAATTGTTTGGATCGTAAAAATACTTCTTGCGTTCGGGCCTGTTTATGGAGAAAGCCGACTTTAAGGACCACTCTTCTTTTTACGGTGTAAGTTAACTACATATTAACAGAATTGGGCTATGTATGAAATTTGTAATATGTGATGTTTTATTTCCTCCGTTCTTGCTTGTTATGTTTGTTCTTGGTTATTCTACAACGTTTATACTGAGATTAGTGAGATTAAACTCTGCATGAGGTCTGCATTGCTATGTGCTGCATTATCTGCTATGTATGGTACATTGGGATTTAACATAAATTGGTTCGGTTAAACATAATACATTTTTTTTTTTATTTGGCAGGAGTCATCATAATTTACAGTGTTAGGCTTAAATTATATGCTAATGACTTCGTCGTTATTACAGTTACATTCTGCAATGGCAAAATAAACAATTAATTGTTAAACGAGAAACGATGATCGAATGAACTCTACTCATTTTCATTGAAACAAACGTCACGTCCATTCATTTTCAACGAAATGAAAATTCATTTCTTTATTCATTTATTCAACTTTATGTCTGTTTCTGCCAAATACTCTATGGTCACAGAAATTATTATATCGTGAACATTACGCTGGTTGTTGATTTGTGAATTTATTTTTTCCTTACTTAAATCGTGAGAACAAGA
The DNA here is from genome assembly GCA_036983795.1 of Megachile lagopoda. NCBI lineage: Eukaryota > Metazoa > Arthropoda > Insecta > Hymenoptera > Megachilidae > Megachile > Megachile lagopoda. The sequence continues at coordinate 21,901,626 of CM072800.1, forward strand.
ATTTAAACAGTTTGAAACATTTAGGCCGAAACATTTTTCATGAGAAAAGATGACTTTTTTGATTCTTTTTTGCAAATACGCACATTTCCTTACAAAGTTCTAATTGTATTTATGATGATCCTTCAACGAGTGCTTTCTTAACATTTTTGGGTGTTCTACTTTCTTATAATCTACTATACTGTTTTATTCACAACCATGTAATCAGATCAGGACATTCTTAAACCAAATACGTAAAGGAAAATGGAACACGAATGTAAAAACTAATATGTATAGCGTTAAAAGTAGGAAAAGTATTCTCTGCATGCTACTTAAATTGCCGCAAATTTTGAATTATGAAAGTAAATATTTTATTTAGGAGTAAACTTTCGGCATAAATATCCAAGAACGAAAAGTGTGTAAGAATAACCATGTTCATAGTTTCCTTTTTTCAATTTCTATATAAAAAGTTACAGTAGTTAAATATTTAGTAGGTTAATAAAAACAAATACATGTTGTACTAAAAAAATTGATTAATATATAAGAAAGATTATAGACGGTTTTAGTAATTGAAACTCTAAGCGTTACAAAATTTACATCATTTTTTATATGAAAATTCTGTTTTTCAGGATTTATATTTGACATACTGTATAACATACTGCACGCAAGGAAATGTAAATCTGTATGTATCAAGCATTTTGTTTGTTGTTTCTGAATAAGCATCTGTTGGATGTGTATGTTTACTAAAGCAACGTTCTAAGACATTGATTATCTAAAGAAATATATTTTGAATGAAATTTCTTGTAATCTCAGATTTACTGATTCTGTTTCAAGATGTAAATTTCAATTATCTGTGCCTTATAATATGCTAGTCTACAAGTATTACATTTTAAGCGCTTTGTACTTTTAATGCAAAATATTTTTAGTACAATCGTACCGATTCACGTACGAAACCTTTACTAACGCAGTCGCCATACTGATTTCTTTTGTATTATTAATGAAACACCATCTAATCAGAATCATAAAATAACGGCATCGATTTTGATTGATGCCGCCACTTTTAGAAAAATCTACATCGCGAAATTTAATTTGTAAATAATTGTATATTTCAACTAAGACATATAAGTTACATAAATAATAAATTTTCATAATAATATACTCTTTCATGTCAGTGAAGTAACGTTTAATGTACATACTTTTATAAACAGAACACATACATATTGCGACAACATGAGAATCACTTACAGAATATCACTTACAAATAATACACATGTAAATATTAAAATAGAATTAAAAAACTATTGTAATTTTTATATAAATATATTAACCTTTAACGATCACAAATCATCATAATAATATACTTGGCACACAGGGACGTTTAAAACCGCGGTCACAAAAAAGTTTAGTAAAAATACCAGGCTTTCAAACAAGGGTTTTTTTAAGATTTTCAGGATGTAAAGTGGCTGAAATTGAAGCTAAATTGGCTGCGGTCATTTCATACCTCAGTGTGACCGTTAAGGGTTAAGGATGATTTTATACCTGTTTGTCATAAAAACCCTAAAAAGTCATAAAAGTACCTATTTGTTGAAAGTAATCATTTTCAAAAGGTTTACTCTTTTTAAACGTAGGATTGTATGCTAAATACAGAGAAAAAAAAATTATTTTTGTAAGAAAATAATGGCAGTGGGTAACATATAAAATATGAATGAAGTTTTGTTATTTGTGCAAATTGTATCGTTTAATTAAAGTATTCCATTCTTTAAAAATTAAATTTTGCCGTATGAATTTCGCTGAAAAATAGCACAGTTGAGCTAACTTTGTTATCTATTTTGTGACTGATTAGAGTGTCTCTATCAATAACGACAGTATAAAGTAAAGTGACCTAATTAATGATCGCAGTTCTAATACTAACTGTCACACCAGCTTCTACTGCTCTTTTGTCTCGCATTTAACATGGAATGGAATGTATGCTTTAAAATAGCACATTTTCGTGTTAACGTCATCAAAATACTTTTCGACGTAATTTTCACGGCTTCTTAGAAAAGTATATACTCCACATCGACTCTATCCTAATATTTCCAAGAATATAATTATAAAATTATTTTTCTGCTTTAAATTATTAATTATGTTAACATTACTTATATATAACTTTTTTTCTATAGACATTTTATATACAGAACAAATAATTACTGTGTTACGATCGATATTTACACTTTTAAACATAAAGTTTTTTTGACACTGAACACAGACTATTTCAAGTAAACTACCTAATATAACTCTGTATAGTTTTATTGTATAATTTTGTAGTTTTGTCGCAATTGAAAAAAAATTGTTTTTATTTGTTACTCAAATTCTTTGAACTATAGCTTTACATAGTATGTAAAATTATGCAGAATACTACGATTAAATGTAATCAATGTTAGAAATTAAACGTTGGAAATGGATTATAATTAAATGAAATTTTTCAAGATATTTTATCATTAATAAATTGAGTCGGAAGGGAGACTTTCGCTATAAAAATCCGGCATTCACTATGCAGTGTATTTTTTTTATTCTTACTCTATTTAAACAAATATTCAGTGTTTCTCGATTCAATTCATTTTTGCATCAAGAATTAATATATTAATTTAAAATAAACCAACGTGAAAAAAAAGAAAATTAGAATATTATTTCCTATCATATTATTGCATATTATGTAGTTTTGTCGCAATGTGTATAATAAATATAGAAGAATTACCTGACTTACATAATAAAATTCTAGTCATTATATAAGTACAATCATTTTACCTTAATATGTGAATCATCTTATCCAACAATCAGTTAAGATGGTTAATTTACTCACAAACTAGTTTCCAATTTCACACTAAACGTGGTAGTAAAACATTTCTCTTTGTATAGATATCTCTGTTTTTAAAACATATAAGGTCATAAAATGCTGCTTTATTATACGAATAACAAAAAGGTTACCTTACTTTTACTTAATATGGTTGTCTTCTCGTTAATTCTCCTAATACTAGTATGTCTAACATTGAATATGCAAATTATCGCCTTAAACTTTGATTAATGAGCAAATATGCAAATTATTAGGTCCAGTATCGAACACTATTCGACGATGTTCATGGTTTATTGTTTCCACCCAAATCACAATCTCCATCGATTGAACAAGGGTTTCATGAATTTTTCTAATAAAATAACCGTGGACCAAACCATATTTTTCGACCGTGTTAATTTGTTTTACCTGTCGGCCAAATTTCGACGTTGTCTCGAGTAACCTTTAACGTAATGGCAGTTATTATGATAATCGCTTATTACGAGACGAATAGAAATAAAAATTGCGCTCGGAGCACATTAAATTATGCCCCTGTTCGTTGTGCCTATACGTATCGATACGGAGCTACGATTATGAGCCTACATACATGGTGTACCGTCGAATCAATCATCGACGTAAGATCGGTATCGCGATACAATACGAGGATAAAACTGTCGATAAATCATTCACCGTATTGGAGCAGTAGAGGATATTAAAGTCAATTTTTGTTTCACACTTCCGAAGTTAACGACGTATTAATAGGAGTCTCGAGTTTCTATTTTTGTTTAATGTTTCAAGTTTAATATTTCAATCTAAATGCATGCTACTCTGTTATTAAATATTATATTGCGGATACTGCAATGTTATAAGAGTAGCGATACGTTAAATGTCGTGCATAATTATGCATTTACCGGTTTATTACCTGTGAACTGACAACGAAATAACAGAGGAGTTAACTTTCTTTTTGCATAGATTGTAACTATACATTTATGAATTACGTATAAAGTTGTGTACTATGGTATAATTTCGTCGTAAATAAATGCTTCTCGCATCTGCATAGAGTTTATAATCATCTTAATTATTGTGTCTTATTTACTACTCGTTATCTAATCATATTTGTTAAAACTATTAATATGTAAGTAGATTACGTAAAAATAAACAGTATGAAAGTCATATTAACTACAGGTTTTCACTTAAATTGTATTTTATCATACGTCTTGTTCGTATACTTAACCTTTAAGTGTTATGATAGTCACTTTATCAAATTGAAGACATAATGAGACTCTTAGGAACGTTAAAAAATTGTAAGTAAATGAAGAAAATGGAAAAAGATACTATTACAGGTCGTAATTATTATGCTGCTTATGGACTAGTCAGGTTACATTTACAAGAAATAAAAATATTAGGGACGATATCATAACAGTTAGGAGTTATAGATCGACTTAGCAAAATAACGATCAAGGGGTTACGAAATAATTGAACTATAAACTTCTATTTTAGATTCGTAATTAATTGTTTTGAAATTACCTAACATACAAGATGGTATGGAAAGCATATCATTGTTTGGAATAAGATAGAAAAAACCAAAAAGCTGTTTAAATTCTGAGTAATATTAGAAGTATCTTTTTTTTTTAAACAGCGTATTTTGGCTCTCAAAAATTGGTTGTATGCGTAGTTACGATTACGATTGCAATTTTTTCGTTTTACCTTCACTCAACGTTATAAAATTGAAATATTATATAATATTCTTGTAAATAAATTTTCGAATTTTCAACAATTTTTGTATTTATATTTGAAACGAAATCGTGCGGCAAAGTATCATTTTTAAGTAAGAAATGTGAAAGCTTAATTCCATAATTCCGATGATAAAATCGATCGAACCCTTTAATTAAAGAAAATGTGAAAGCTTCTACATATATGGGAATTCTCTGTCACTATCAAGTAACTCATAATAATCGAGTCTCGAATATGACGTGAATTGTTTATGAACGTTACATAATTATATCCATTAGCCGTGTAATTTAGCTGCCTTAAATTTCCGTTTCACGCGCGCACTCCCGATTCCAAGATGAAGCCATTAATAAGTTCAGATCACGCATCGATCACGTATTGGTTTATGGTTATTCTGCCTTAATTATGGTCATTATAAGCCGAAAATTTTATGCTACGATTGCCTTGTGTGATACCGATCCCGGACTCTAGGAACTACGGTTCAAATACCAAAGGCACCGACTACGGATTCCTCGAATATCGAAATCTTTTTCTAATATCGTATACATGTATACCTTCTTTTTTCCTTTTCTCCCTCCTCTTTTTGCCTCCACAGAACAGTTAGGCATTTCTGGAAAGTTGTGGTGTTTGCGTCACGAGATCGCTGCTTGGTCGTGATTTATCGCAAGAGTTAATTCGAACAATTTTATTTATTTATTAAATATATCAGATTATTTTGAAAGTGCGGCAAGTCCACTTTTTATTATTGCGAGATATTCAAGGATTTGCATTTCAATAAATTTAAAAATATTATACTAATAGACAAATTGTTTGTATTTTATGTTAATTACAATTGTTAATTAAATGGATAATATTTTGGATGTCAGGTTATTCTTTTTTTAAATTTCTTTGAATGACGTCGTATTCAGATCCTGCCCCGAGAATCTTCTTTTATTACTAATTCTCATTATTATTAATACAAAAAGTATACATTATGTTAAACGATTGTTACAGTTGTTATCATAATTAATATGGTGACATTCGTAAAAAAGGCTTTCATTTTATTGTGTTCGAAATATGTAATTCAAAATTATATACTACAAAATTCTTGTATTGTATCAAAATTGTATAATGTTGATATATTTAATACATTTAAATGAACTTCAAATTAAAATAAAGTTACGAAAAAGTTATCTAAAACAGACTTCGATCTTTATAATTAAAATTTTTGGTTATACCGCCTTAAAATATTGCAAGCGTGTTATATAAGTTTTAAAATGAAAAACATTTCTTCATTTTGTACTATTATTATTTGTAAGAGCCCAAAAATGTATTTCCTTTCAAAATTGAAAAATCACGGAACAAAGAGTTAATAGCCTAAATGGTACATGTTGTACAATCTTGAGGAATTTGATTTGATGATTTAATATTTTTTTTTTTAAAACAGTACCCTAAAAACATACATCTTATTTACGCTAATAAATGACTAGTGAAAATAATTGTTTACACTGTCCAAGAACATTCAGTCCTCAAACAATTGTTGCACGGTACTTTAACGTATTAAAGTCTGCAACTTATTAAAAGTACAATAATGTGCGAGTAAATATTCATACGCTGTATATGAAGTGAAATTTAACCACAAAACAACCCCCAATCTTGTTCTCAGACATATGTTGTCCATTCCCTAAAATACTTAAGATTAAAGCCAATTAAATTCACCCCTTTGAAAGGTATTACATTACGGACGAAACGTGAATGTCATATATCCTCCGGCAGGAACCCACGGTTCCCGCAAGCTTACTGGAAACCTGGAACCACCCGTGGTCATGGCAAGTCGTGTGCAACTGCAGGGTGTATATAGTCACCTGGTTGACCGATTAGTTTCATCCATCATACGCTATAAAGGAAGTCAAGGGCTGAACAATATCTGATTTCGGTCTCGACCTGTGTGGCGTTTTCGGATCGTGGTAGGGCCTCAAGTATCCCGGGGACACGAACCCTTTTCTGGACAATAGGGCCACCCTCTTTAGACGTTTCTCCCCCAAAAGGAAACTGGCGCGCGACAAACCTGCCCTTTTTACGACGCCTTGCTTCTATTCAATAATCCTTGTCCACGGATGATCGTGTAAACACCGATACGCCGCAAAACACGTGCATCGTACAATGAAACACCTTTATGGCGAGTTGTTTGGAGACCACAGCCCTTTTTTTCAGAGCCATCGTAAACGGAAAAGAATGCAAACAGGAAACGTTCGTTTCGTTTCGAGTGCTAACGTGCGTCGTGTTAACGATCGGATTAGATCGTGATGCCGAGATTCAAATTTAACTACCTAGCAGCCTTTCTTCGCTGCAGTAGACTCTTGTTATATTGCCACGAATGTTATTGTGGGAGCCATAACTTTGTTGAATTCAAAACATTTCTATATCTGACATCAACGTTATTACTTTTCTTACTATGATTTAAACGTACGTGAAAAAATAACCATGCTTCTGTTGTAATTACAGTTAGTTGTCGCGAATCAAACATTGCAACTAGACATTTCCTGACTTTTGATCCTAAAAATATTGTACTTTAAATTATTATATATTATTTTTCTTGAAAATTTTAATATTAAGCTTAAAAAAATAACAAATACTATAGCTAAAAGAGAAATTTTGAGTAATAGTTTTATGAGCGTCGACTACTGTGGTTATTAACCCTACAGTTCATTTTGAATTAATAGTTCATGTAATATTTATTTCATTTTCACTATAAAATGTTTTAAGAATTTCATAAAGATCACAATAAGTGTTCAACATAATAATATTTTAACAAGTATATTTACTGAAACAAATGATGTAATCTTGATTTATTTTCCCTTGCAGTGTCACTAAGAACACCTATACATATTTTATAACTATTACTTACAATGCTGTTGTTCCAGAACTTAAAAATTTTAACACGTCATAACTTATTTAATAATATAAGGAGAAAATAAGTGTATGATTATACTTAAGTTTTTGCCACATTAATAGAGATGAATAGTAGATGTAAGAAAAACAAAGACAGAAAGTTGTAAATCATTCTCTTGTAAATATAACATAAAGTGTATCCCATGAATATTTCTGCTATACAATGGTGTATGTTCCATTAGTACACATGAAAATCTACGTAAGTTTATGACAATATAATGGAACCTACGGTTCATATAAACACCATCAGTAAATTCACCTGCTAAGTGAATTAATTGGAAGAATTCGAAACCGCATTAACTTTTTTATTTAACAATTACCGTCATTATTTCTTTCCAAAATTTATGTTTACAGATAGCGAGTATGATAAACGTATAAGCCACACATACTGGTTTAAAATAATAATCCAAATGATTTTACTAAAATATTACTAAATACTAACTGATTTCAATTCAATGTCTTAGGATTAACTAATGTGTATTAATATCGGGAATTAGAAACTATGATGTTCACGATTCTCAACTTTAGATTTATAATAAATTTCCTTAAAAGTAATATTCATATAGGTACATCATTCAAATCGCAATTTCAATTTCGCCAATCAATTTCTTAATGTTAAATAAATAAATCCAAATCAAGTAACCCCGAGTTGAAACATTCAAATGAAAATAAAATTATTACTATTCTAAAATAAATTTTATTTTACTATTATTCTTCAACATTCCTCCTTTTATTCTATTATTATTTCTTCAGCAAAATGTCAGATACTTGAAACAGTATTTACACTTCCTTCTCTACTGAACAATTTGACAGTTTTGTCACCGTAAATCCTGAGACCCGATTTCGACCCAGATCTGAAAAGGTATTCGAACTAGATGTTTCAGATAAAACGAAACGAGATAAGAAGCCCCCTGAATACTGGAATTCCTGTATCTGAGAATCTGAGAGATCGTCGCGCGGAACGCTTCTAATGCGGTTCAATTTGGAATTCCAGGATAGGTATAGAGTTTCGAAGGAGAAAAGATGGTGGCAGGCAAAAGAGCCGACTGACACGATCCGAAACAAGAGAACAATCCCCTTGCCAACCCTTCTCTGGTGATTAATGTATGCAAAGATAGCGCGTTCGGGAACAAGCCCGTCCTACCGATCGGTTGAAACCGAACGAGACAAGCAAAAGCAATTTCTCTGACGAGTTCACTTAACGACTAGCTCGATTGACGAATTAGTGTCTGGAAAGACACAGACAATGCCTTCTTCCAATTAAAAGTAACAAATAAATGTTGTCTCAAGAAAAAAATAAAAATTATACAGGCTGTTTCATTTATATCTGCCATGATAATATCATTCTTATTCTGGCTAATACAGAAAATATGTGGTAGTTCTTGTTTCCTTAACATCAATAAGCCGTCAACGTGGATTTCAACGACCTTGAAATGTTATCGTTCAACTTCCTTCTGCATATACTGGATGATTTACACAAAAGTATCAGGTCATAATTATGTTACCAGTGCCAATACAAGGAAATGTTAAATGAATAAATGATTCAGAGATATTACATTCATGGAACTAAACCTCAGTGGTGCATGTATATTCACGAATTGCATTATTCCTTTAAATGGAAATACATCACTTTCATTACACAGTTAGATTAAAAAAGGTATTTATCGAGATAAATAAAAAGTAAAAAAATATATATATTTTAAATGTAAAAATGCGGAGCTTGATTATTCTTAAATTATGCAGATCTCTAATTTTACAAATGTATAAATTTACGAATTATCAAATAAACATAAAAGTGGATACCACGGGGCACAACTGAACAGACTAAACTTGCTCTACACAAACTGTCTAAATATGTCCCTGGTGCAGGACCTATTCAGTTATGACTAACATGAAATCTGTATATAATGGGGATATTGAAAGGTTAGGTTAGGTTAGAAACGGTAGAAGTCTTTAAAATTATTGTATTTCTGCAGCATAATTTATGAAAATGTACATCATTAACTATTTAGCTTATATTCTAACGTTTAATCATTGTAATTAAACTTACCTTCCACAGCAAAAACATAAACTATTTGGTAATTTTCTTATATCACAAACTAATCGTACTGTTTAATCGACACTCATTTATAATTGTGTTAAGGACTCTGGCTGCTATTGCAATGGTACAGAACATATTTAAGCTGGTAAATTTAAAGTGTCCAAATGTACTTTGTACAAACGTGGCTCGGTCTCCCTTATATAAAACAGTACACAAACTTAAATATTAATCTTGATTAATTTCAATGATTTTGAATATGAACATGTATAGTTGCTCGCTCTAAGTTCCAATACTAATCTGACCTAACTTAATCAATTGATTTAACCGTTTGACCTATCATTTTGTTGACAGTTGAGTCAATCATAGACAACCGACTTCTGCCGCAATGATACGGCGAATTAAGAAAGTTGAAATATTAGTGTCACCTTGCATTTAGCAATCCTTGACTATGCAAATTGTAACGGAAATAAGTTTTAAGATTCAACCACATAAAACCACGAATTAGATTTGTCGCATTTGAAGTATATGTAGAGTGACACGATGTTATTAGCCAAGGGGATGATTGATTAAATTAAGTTAGGCTATAATATCAGATAACAGGCCGCCCAAGGAGGAACATGTCAAGTTATAAATTTCCAAATAACCAATTAATTTATTTCGCATTGTTCTGCAATGAGGATAGTGAATGCAAATAAAGTAACAAATAAATAGAAACACAAATACAATATAAATGTGTATTAAAAGCATTGTAAATACCCCGAATCTATTCTACGACTATACTGTGAAAAACTATAAATTATATGATATTGATGGTATAGGTAACCTCAATATGAGCAAGAATGTGATGTAGGTCTGTCTCGGTATCATTGTTGACTTCTATTATCAGCTTTGCAAGAAAGTTCAATTTCAGTTTCTAATAAATACTCAAGAAAGTCGACACGATTTTTGTTTTACAATTAGTATCAGTGCACACAATACCTTAACAATTTCACTGTTATTTAAAAATTAATTGCGAATTTCTGTTTACTTTATTAAAACAAAATATGGCTCCGAATGATTTCAACTAAAATTATAACTGTAATACATCTGAAAGTGACGCTGGTAGGTAATAATAGCAAAATAAAAACACTTTTCTGGGTAATAAAACCGCCCCAATAAAATCCTCATTTCTGAAAAATATTATTAATTTTATGTTTATGGAAATTTTATTTCATCTTTAGAAATTTCTCTTTTTCAGTTCTGCTAGCATCTGAATATGAAGACAATTTAGATCAAAATGATTCAAGGAAATTGAGAAAAGGAATAACTAAACAGCTGAAATATTATGCGTTTAATTAACGATTATAATAGTTCATTAATTTTAAAAGAAAAGCATATCCATTTGAGAATATTAAAACTTTATTTTTTTTTTTAATCACTATTGGATAATAAACATACATTATTTAGCACCAAAAATACACCTTTGTTTATTAATGCTTGCCAATATTTTTAAATTTATTGAAATGCAAACCTTTAAATATCTCGCAATAGCAAAAAATGAACTTACCCCACTTTCAAAATAAACGACTCAAGTGATTCTTAGTTATATATATAATAATACTATAATTTTTATATTCATACAATTTTATATTGCTATATTCGATTTAAATAGTAAACTAATTATGTAATAATTTCAGTTTCATAATTTCCATAATTTCTCATTAAAATCTTTTTCTCATTGACATTTCAAGACAATTCAATCCTCAACTTTTTAAATAAATAGTTAAAACGATTCAATTTTTTTTAAAAGCAAAAAGGGTAAGTAGACTAGATCTTTTTCGCTTTGAAAAAATTCCAATTGATCGGTGTAGCGAAGGGAATAATAAAGGATAATATTCAATATACCTCGTTACTTATAAATTACGGCTCAAATAGTATTTAAATCATATGTACTAGTATTAACTTAAATGAGAAACTCAGTTTCTTATGACTTATCGATAAGAATATAAGTACATACCTCAAGATCATTCAAATCAATGAAGTTGTTCCTGTCTTGCATGATTACAATACTATTTTTGAAATGAAACTACTACGGACGTAATTTAACGCATAATCATTATGGTTCATCATATCATTAGACTTGAGTTTTGTAAAAAGTACAGACAAGTTCTCAAATTTCTGAATTCTCAGCCTTTCAAACATTGAAATTCCACGATTTTTAATAATTTTTTTCAAATTTCAATATTTGCTAATTCTCAAGATCAACAATTTTCAATTTACATATACGCAGATTCATAAAATCTCAAACCTTACAGCAAGCCAAAAATTCAAATTCCGAAATTTCTGAATTACTAAATTCTCTTATTTTAAAGTTTCCAAACCTTCAAATTGTTAAATTTCCAAACGTCAAAGTTGAAAAATTACGAAATTTTTAAGATCCGAAGCTCCAAAGTCCTAAATTTCCAAACTCCAAATATCCAACTTCACAAACTCTACAATTATCAAATTCTCAAGTTTCATAATTTCTAAATCTCTACATTCCGAAATTTGCAAATTTGAGAACTTGAAAATTTAAGACTTTGATAATTCCAAAATTTTCGCAAGGAATGATGATATTCTCAAATGCCAAATTTGCGAACTTTTAGCTTTGCAAAATTTTCTAATACCCAAGTTCTACAATTTTCAAAAATATAAATTCATTGATTCTTGAACATTTCAACTTTACGAATGTTTAAATATGTAAATACGCAAATCCTCAAACTTCGGAATCTACAAATTGTTTTACTTCTAGAACTCTAAGCCTCCGAGTTGCCAAATTCTCAAATTGACTTTCTAGGATTTCTAATGTCTAAATGAAAAATTCCGAAATTTTCCAACGCCAAATCTAGTAATTATCAAGTTTTAGAGTTTCATAATTTCTAAGTTTTGCAAATACTAAATCGTAGAGTTCTTAAGTTTCAGAAATTCTAAATTCGAATTCTGTAAATTTTCAAATCTCAAAAATTTTGAAATTCTCGAACTCCAAAATTCTCAAGTTTCAGAATCTCGAACTTTACAAATTCCTAAATTTCAGATATTTCCAAATTTTTAAACTTCAACATCCCTAGGTTCTCAAATGCCCAAACGTAGTGCTTAAATTGCACATTTTTTAACCCCCCGAATATCAATACTCCTAAAAGCCTTAATTTCTAACTAAACAGAAATTGTATATCCTGTATTCAATAAACGCAGCATCTTCAAAAATTTTTATTTCGCGTTTCTCCTTAGCGTTGTCTTCTACACGTATCCTCCGTAGCCCGGTGATCTAATACCTCCTTTGATATAGCTACACTGCGAATAACAGAGAACACTGTGGCGACTAGTTTTTGGTACACGGTGGACATTGAACACGAGACGGCAAAAAGTAGGAATCCATGACAGCGAGCTTGTTGAAGCGTTTCCAAGGGAGCTTCGAGTTTCAAATTCCAGAATAACCGTGGCTGTTCGGCAAGGAACAGGACACGGGAACAACACTTTGTGGAGGGAGGACAATTCCCGTGGCAACCCTTTCAGCATGATTAATGTACGCGAAGATAGCGAGTTCGAGGCCAAGCCCATCCCCGTGAGGGCGTATTAGTTTTAAGGGAAGGAAAAAGGGAGACAGAGAAACGAACGAAGACGAGGAAGAAAAAAAGAAGGAAAAATAAAATGCTCACATCCGACCTCTTTCATTATAAATGCCCCTGTGTGTTTATTGTCCGGGCCATTCTATCTCTCTCTTTAGGTGTGCTTCGAGAAACCCGTAAACTCTTTCGGGGTTTTTTGGGGGCTGGGCCTGAAAACCGTAGGACGCCTTCCTTACAAGATGCACGCAGTCCGATTTTTCGGCATCGGGTCTATAGATGCTGCTCAACGATAAGGAACGTTGTACGCCGATTTCTTGGATCGAGGATCGTAAGTCTGCATGTACCTGTGCAGCTCGTGTCTAATGAAGCCACGGAATTTCGATCTTCTTTACGATCCAACCTGGCCAAATCTGATTCCGAGGACGGTGCGCTGGGCGGGCAGAGACGTTAGTTGCTGTTTCACGTAAAATTATTACTACTTATCGTGTAATGAGATGGAAGTTTATACGTTTGCGAAATCGTGTTGTTACACCGGCCTGACGACTTACGATTTTGTATCGAAAACGATTTCGGCTGATAATTTGCTTGTTACAGTCGATGAAAATGTATTTGTATACTACTTATAACGGAATGACTTTTCGTTTTGAAACTGGACCAAACGTCACGAATTTTTACTTTCAATGACCACAGGGTATTATCGGTGAACAGCCAACTTAGTGAATTTATACACGTTTGAGATCAATACTATAAGATATAAAAAGATAACTGTTGGAATGGTATTTGAATTTGTTAATATTTTTATTTAGTTTACAATTTTTATAAAGATTTGCTTATCTTTAATGTAATTTTTTAAAATAAACAATTAATTGTAAAATGCAAAATGTGTGAAAGTTTAATAAATGTTTGAATATGAGGTTGATAATAAATTAAGTTGAGTTGACAATAAATTCAAAATAATAATCACAGAAGTATTTCTAAATTAATAGGTAATTCAATAAACTGAGTACAAGAAAATTATTTGATTTACAGCTCCAAATTTTTATTTTATTTAAAAAAGATATTTTTATTCAAAGTTTCAAATGATTATTTACGTCTTGGAATGAAACAAGTTACTTTTAAAATGAGAACACATAATCGAACGTATTAATGTGAATTACTACAACCTAAATTGTTAAATATATATTTCCAGTAATCAATCTTTTAATGATCACAAAGTAGACGAATTAGAAATAGTTAACACATTGTATATTTAATAACTTTTTAGGCTAACTATTAATATTTTTAAAGCTTTTACTATTTCACATCTTATAAATAATAAAACTTTTTATAAATGTAACGATTACATTGCAAATTTTTATTTTTTAATAACATGTTTTTTAATTACATTGTATGTAATAATATCGATGTTTGAAATATTTTTTGATACTTTTCTTTTGGCACTAGCAATATTATTAAAATTAGTGTATAAATTCGAAGATTTAATTTCTTTTTTTTGAAGTAAATCTCTGTTAGCTTTTTGCTCTTGCTTTCTACACTTCTTCCGTTTTTTTTTTAATTTTAATTTCTTGTTAACTTCCTTAATTCCTTTAATTCCCTTTCGTAAGAAAGATTTTTATTTTTCTTTTCTCTTGCTTGAATTTTTTTTAGTTCCTCTTTTCAATTTTCAAAATTCCTCTTGGCGTCTTTCTCTCTTTACTCCCTTCATTTTTTTACGGTATTTTTCTTCCAATTACGTAGTGCGTTGATTGCGTAGAGAAGCAGTTATCAAAGTGTAGTACATGTACCTTCGAGAATACGTGGAAAGTATTCAGATGATAGATGGCAATTTCCGGTTATACATCATTAATGCAGGCGATCATTACTAACCAATTAATTGCGTTTGACATGTAAACACATCAATCTAACATTTTATTTCAGTTTGCTTGGCATGTAAACTCGTCATGTAAGATAAGAAATGACCTAAAATTAGCTAACAAACAATTTATTATCAATAGTAGAAGCATTTGTCTTTCAGTAAACGTGTTTATTCATCATTGCTTGATTTTAATTACGCATCCCGTGAAAGATTTTTAAAATTAAATTCTACAGTTAACTGATCAAGTAAGAAGAATTACTTTAAATATATGTATTTTTCAAAAAGTTATATACAATATATTATGTCAAAATTTTCCTATACAAATTGTGGTAAGAAAATGATTACACTTACTGACAAATATTAAGAAACAAATGAATCTTTGACAATTCAGTAAATATTTAATATTAAATGATTGGAATAAGTTAGTATTTCTTAAACAGTTAAAAACATATAATTTTTTAAATTAAAAAACGATTAAGTTATTTGAAATAGACTACGTAGTAGTAATATTCTGTATTTAATGACAGAAATAGGATATACATTCGGGAATTACAAATTATAGATGCTATAAGTAAATATTTATGTTAAAATATATACTACAAAATCATATATAGCCATTAGTAAGAAAAAAACTGTATGTTGGTTGTTTATTTCAATACATATTCCATACCTTTACATCAAATGTATAATGTTCACACATTTATGAAATTGCCAGTTTATACAGATGTAAACATCTAATTGAATATTCGTATACAACATTTTAGGGGCACACGACTAATTGTTTAAGAGATATTAACAGTTAAAAGTAATTACTCTATAAATTCTGAAGTACAACACACGTCATACAAATCTTTAGCTATGTAGTTAAACATTTGAATATAAATCGAAAGGTCTACGGTTCAAATACTAGTTACCTATTTCCTTTCATTTAAATATTTAATTATGAAAGTAACAATATTAAAGTTCGAAATAAAGTATTAACAATTATTGGTTTGGTAATTCGAATTAATAGACTTCTTTGAAAAAGAGAAATCATTTCTCTTTAACTTAACAGTAAATTAAATCAGGAAATCTTATGCCGTAAACGTATTGAAGCAAATTTCAATATTGCATGAAATGAAATATTAACAACTGCTACTGTATTAATTAGATACACTATTAATAGACATTCTTGAAAGGATGAGTATCATTTCTTTATAATTTAACAATAAATTTAACCTTGGAAGATTACTTCACATTATTATACAACCTTCTTCTTATTGAAACATGTATAAATGAAAATACTATTCTAATTGATCAGCAAATTAATCGTTAACGATTATATCGCTGTTAATTTGAAAGATTTTTAATATATACAGTGAAGAGCAAAAGTGAACACACCTACGATATTTTTACAAAAATGAATTTTTATTTAATGTTTGCATATAGAATACCACGAAACAAAATATATAGTATTAAGTACAACATTTTAGATTTTCAAGAAAATTTAAACAATCATGATATTATTATTATTTTGATAAAGACACATTTTTTCCGTGTGATCGGTTTTGCACCCCAATTAACTTTCAAAGAAACATTTCATATTTTTATACATTTATTACTTCGTCCACGAGCCTTTTGCCTTCATAGTGGCTTGAATGCGTTTAGGCATACTTGAAATTATATGTTCGCAGTATTCTGGAGTATAAAATACCACTGTTGCTGTACTCTTTGCCACAAATCATTTATTGTTGCTGGTGGAGCGCTGTACTCATTCGCTAGTTTTATTTTTAAATATGCACAGACATTTTCGATAGGTTTTAAGTCTGGACTTTGAGCAGGTCACACCATCGTTTGAAATTGTTGAGCCTCGAGCCGATTTTTGACCCTTTTTGTAGAATACACAACGATTTTGGGGGCGCTTCTGGGGGCGTTATCGTGTTGGAAAACAACATCACATTCTCGTACCAGCATATTATCAACAACATCCAATAAATTTTGTTCTAAAATCTGTCCGTAAGTGTACTAGTTCACCGTATTCATTAATAAAATAAACCACAATTCATAATTAATATTTAAACAATAGTAAAGTTGTTAAATGGTATTGGGCACCGATACTAAAATAAGAACACTGCCGGTTTAAATATTTATTAGGAAGTAGATAGACATACAGCACGTACTTATCTATACCACCAATACTATACAATTTGTCATTTTGTACAGTATTGTCAGTATTACTAAAATTTATTGGAACTAAATTCTGAATATATTCGGCTAAAAATAATTTCAACCTAACGTGGACTTGTACTACTTTCAAAATATACATACATTTCCAATACCGCCAATCACCTAAACTTCCATCGTCCAAATATGAAGGAACTTGAATTATTTTCTTATAGATTGCTTACAGATAAAAATATTATATCAAGCTTCATGTATTGTTATCATTACTGTTATTTTTTTTCATAAATGGATTTGCTTCACTTTCAAAATACACGACTCAATTAGTCAGCTCAGGTGCCGCGCTTGTCCAAAACAATGGGGTAAGGAATTAAATATAACATACGTATGCAATGTAATACATATTTATCTTAATTTCATTTTGTAAGAGAGTGAATTGGTTAAATTGGCGAAAGAGTGAATTGGCTCTGTATAAAATCGGAAATTGTTCAGTTACGCAGTAACGAATAATCAAAGAAATTGATAGCCGGTAAAAGTACGTCGAGATATGTTAATTATTTTATTTCTGTTTAAAATATGTTTAAAAATAAATTCATAATAAATACAAGCGTTTAATTCATTGTCTCTATTATCCTGACAACGAAGATTACAATTTGACTACATGTTATGAACGTTTGAGTAAGCGAAAAATAAGATTTGAGAATTCATAACCTAGGATATTCGTACATAGACAGAACTAGCACTAGTCTTTTTCGTTAACTATTTGAAAATGTTATTGTTTACTCCACTTTACATTGCATTACAATTCCGTTCCTCGAAATTTGTAACTGTAAGTGACAGGTGCTTCTTGAATAGGCTGTGTAAGCTTTAAATACCCCGGGTCCTGAAAATCCTTTACAATCTTAATACTATCTTGGACCTGAAGTTCGACTATCGGTCTAATCGAAATTCTAGTGTGCCAAACTGATTGAGATTAAAATTCATATATATCATCAAGAAGCTCTCTGGTCATCGTTGGAAGACCCGAAGAAAATCTCGGCTGAATGCTGTTCGTCGAGATTGATTAATTGAAGGTTAAGGGTTTCGGGGCGTTAAGTGGTTCACTGAAATGTTTCTATGGGCTGAACGGTGGGAGCCATGAGAGGCCGCGCGTGGATTCAAAGCCGGACGAAAGGACAAAGGAAAAAGAAGGAGAAGAATGCGACCTCGACCAGTTGCCGCTTCTTTCGTGTCAAAACACGGCGCTAATACATCATTAAAAGAACGCGCCCCTAGCGTGTCGGCCTAGCGCCACTGAGGGCTACAAGGACACCTTATAATCGATTGGTCTTATTTTTCGATAGGATACTGCGTCTTCGTTACAAGACCGCCTCCCCATTTATTCGCTCTTATCGTTATTTACTGACCGTTGATTGGGTGTTAAAGAACCTGTTGATTATGAAGAAAGAGAGGATATGCCGTACCTAAGGACATTTTTTTAATTTTTGTGAGATCATAATTGTAACTAATTTTGAAGAGCTGTAAATCCATTTGGATAAAAGGTTTTTTTTTTTAAACTACACTGGTAATTTCGATATATTTTTAGACAACTATTTTATATATAGCTGATATATTTTGTGCTCATAAGTGTCCTTTGGTACATGATTATGTATCCAGCAACAATACTCATGTAGGTAAAAAATGGTATTGGTTATTGAAATGTAAAATAATAAGTCGATTATATACAATAAAATTTGTTCATAAAAGGATGTTTTTGAGAAAGTTTAATTTGAAAATTTGTCAAAATATTTATAAAATTGTTTACGTTAAGAATGATGACAATTTCAGCAATCTTTTTGTTTATTCAGCAAGGAATAATGTAATTATTAATGTCGATAAAATTATTGTTATTAGTCCTCTGTGATATTACTTATGTGTGTATTTTATGCTTCCGACTAAACTCATTGTGTTACAAGTGCTTTAGCATGTATATGAATAATATCAGAAAGAATAATAAGTGGTAATATATGTTAGCAATATTAATAATTATATGCATCAATTTATAACATTCATTAATTGTTAAATTAACGGCAAACTTAACATTGTCATCTTTCTTGCCGTAAGCAAATTGTCTTTAAAACATTCGATGAATTTTTTAATTCAACTTTCTAAAGAACCAAGCCTTATGTGAATAAATTTTAATCTATATTTTCTACTTATTCTTTCAAATAATATTAGCTCTTATCCGAATGTATCGCAAGTTATATGATAATCTGTATAATAATTATTATTGAAGAACAAATACATTATGTTTTCAGACTATCTGACGATGTAACTTTTAAATATTTTAAAATTAATAAAAAAGGTTATTTAAAGTTTTTAGCCCAAATTGTAACAACTGAAATCAACTTGAAACCCCAAAACGTAACTCGGTACAACTGCATTAATTATAAGTACATTTCAGTCTACATCAGAAAGAACAATTAACAATTAAACAATTTAAGATTAATTTCTACATGATGGTTTAGTAAATTAATATTATGCTAAAAATGACGTGGAGGAGACGGATTAAATACATATTAGAGTCTAAATATGGGTTAGTTGAAGTGTTCGAGATTTCACCCTAGTGAGCACAGTATGAAACTATGATTCAGGAAAAAAAGACGTCAAGAGAAGCAAATAATCGCTTATATTTTTTATTGTTTACGTGTTATCTTGCAGAACGTGTAGTGTTATTTATTTCACCACTTTGAAAGGTTTTACCGTTGTATTTATTTTACTTTTTAACAATAATCAGTTAAACCAAAAACTAATTTGTTAAAACCACTATATTGCTGATATTAAAAGACTGTTTCATAAGTCACATTATAAACAATAAATATCGTCACACAGTTCTGCAACAATTATCTAGTATTTACACTACTTTTTTGTATACTTCAGGATATCCAGCACTACCCTAAATTACATTTAGCGAAATAAAAGCAAGTATTGAAATAAAGGAAGCTTTGAATCAAGCGTTTTTATATTATATCTGCGTATACAGTGTTTGTGTAAGTGTTGACAAAGACATATTCGTTTAAGACCACTGCAAATTAACCACTAGCGTTTAAGTTTATTTTTCTCCACATTTTGAACATACTTTTAAATATTTATATTACTTGAAGATATGCATTTTTACTTTTTTTTTTAGCTTATTTTGAGAGTAGCGCATACCTACAGTACACTTTTAATAATGCAAATTTTCACATTTATTTTAAATGCATAATTTACAACAAACTTTTGTTCAATTTCTTTTAATTCTATATCGGAAAGGAAACACGTTTTATACAGGGTGATTGTATAAAATCACGTAAAAGAATATCGAAAACGTGTAATTTAAGAAAGACAAACAGACACGTGTCCTTTAGCATTTGGAGTGAGGAGTCAAATGACATTACTAATTTTTTAATGCATGCGCGTCTTCAAGGTTTTTTCAAGATCATCTTGTCTTTTTTTTGTCATAAACTCATATCTTTTATTCCGGAATCATATTCATATGATATATTCGTATGGTTTCATAGATTTTGTTGTAAATTCAATATTGAACTTGTTCAATATGTATATGTAAACGGAATTGATACATTTTAAAAATATTTATAAAGACCTGATGTCCTAAAATAAAAGTGGTGTCTAATATTTGGATCGCTTTTTACTAATCGCATTTGAAAAATCTCTAGTTTTGGTCTTTAGAATTTTCTTCGTAAAAGTCGGCAGAAATATGTACTTAAGGTACTAGAAACTCAAGGACATTTACATAACACTAAACAAGCATTATTTGCAATTATATCTGACTAGATGTTATTAGTACTGTAGTTACCAGCCATACAGTAAATGCATTTTCCTGGTATTTCAAGAAAACAATAACGTCATTTGATACATTTGCCTTCGGATGGAGCATCTTCTTTTACACTTTTCTCATGAACATAAATATCATTAACGCAATCTTTTGGACTAAAAAGGCTATTCACGCTTCCTGTTTTTATTTAACACAGTAGTTTAAAATAAATATATATTTTTTCCACATACATTTCAAATAGTTCTTTCTATTATTGGTATTTTTCATGTAATACACTGCTGCGAAACAATTTTTTTTTTATCGAAATTAATAGTAAAGGTACATACTGAAATAAAAAATTACTTGTTTAATCGGTTTCACGAAACAATTATAATTAAATATTGAAATTATATTGTAATGTATGTACATTTTATCGGGAAATGCGTTATAATGCAACTTATAAAAATGTAATGAAATGTGATATCTTTAATTTGTTTTAAACAAAATTAAAATGAAACAAGATATTTGTTATGTATTGTTTCTAAATGAAACAAGATATTTCCACGATCTACCGCACGTGGTTTAGAAACCAAATTATATCAGGAAATAGTCTAACAAGTAGCAATCAAAAGACAGGTTGCAATCAATCAACAAGTTTCTATCAAAAGGTTTCATCAACCCTTCGACAGGAAAACTTTGAGTTATTGCGTTCCTACAACAGTTTCTTTGAGTACAAGCGGTTAATAATTGTTGAAGTTCAATCTTTTTCGAGAAAAATAAACGGTTAAATTATTGTATGAAAAAGTACAATTGGATTTTTAGTTCTTCCAAAATTCAATAAATATTTTTAATTAATCAGATTAGAAAAATTTTAATTTTCAACAAGCTTCCTTTATTAGAAATGTGGAATTTTAAGATATTCTAAACAATATATGTGCAATACTACATAACGTTTAGATAAAGTTATGGTATAATATTCTTTACTTTGTTAGTCTTAGTGCTTCGATTAAGAGGATGTTTTCATTAATTAATAAATACTGAACACAGAAAGATATTGATAGAAAGTTAAAATACTAAAAACTGTAATAAAAACGAAATACAGTTTGAACGTATCAAGACAGCGAATTCATAACATGCTCAAAAGTAATATACAACTGTTTAAAAAATACATAGTTCTGCAAAATACTACTTTGTTTGAGAATAATCCTAATTAAAATTTATGTTCTTTCTGCTTTCGATCCTGAATTGATATGAATCTACATCCAGTGATGATTTGAATCAAAACCATTACTTTACATTAAGGTACAATTCCTTCATTTAATTTTCCCATAATATCAGCTAAGTTGAACGATAATCTTCTTGCGATAATTTCGTCGCTAATTAAGGTGTTAAATATAAAAATCAAATTTGTAGAAATAAACCACTTAAGTTTATGTTACCATAAATATACTAAGTCTATTAAGGTTTATTCGGACGAAGCTGATGACCCAGAAGAAAAAAAAATGGACGTTATGTACAATGCAATTGGAGAGCCTACAAATCTACGCGATCTATGTAATTATTACCGTAATTAGTGTATACGTAGCTCTAAATGGAAGGAGGGAAAACTTTCTAAGTGCCTTGAATGGTGGCTATTAAGAAAATTTCTCGAGCTATTAAGAAAATATTACGGTAACAGTAAGGAAACGTACCATTTTCTGTTATTAAATTAATACTCTCTGAAGCGTGTTTCACTATACGTTTCAGTATAGTAACATACTGCTATTTATTCACCAAAGATTCAATAATACGAATAACTGAGTGATTAAAACGTGTTTACAAAAGTTTATATTTTTCAAGATGCTGAGTGTCCCACTACTGGTAGCTGAAGCAAGGAATGGATGAGTGTGTGTGCAAAAATAACTCGTGAATGTGCAATAAAATTATTTTGCATACGATTTTTGCGGAAAATAAATTTGAAAATTCTTCAAAATATTTGTGACAAAATAATTCAATTTTATACTTCTTGACTTTTCTGTTATAATAAGAACGATTGAACAGAACGTACATGAAAAATAATGCTAATTTTTAAATTAAAGTTAAACTGATTTAATAGCTTCAATTTTCATGAAGGCAATATTAAAAGAACATTCGCAATAATATTGAAAATTGTAAAGCTTTTAAGTATATATAAATGTATTTAAATTACAAAAAAAAAATTATACAGGAAAACTGTATAATTGAAAAAATAAGAGAAAGTGAAAAAACAATATGTAAAGTATATGAATTAAAAGGGAGAAAAAAGTAATTTATCGATTTTTCTATATTTGAATATTTATTGTAAGTCCTACAATAATTATAAGTAAATATGCAAAAGATCGCGAATTTATTTATCAGTATAATACTACATAAATAATTTATTAGCCACACGAAAAATTATGTAATAAAAATATTAAAAATATATATATAATTACGAATTTTCTTAAAACCATATATTATTAATTTTAATCCTGATATTTATCAGTGAGCATACTCTTATCCGTTAGATAACTGTCACTGTGACGATAAACTTCTCTTTACAAATTTAATAAATTATCTTTATGAAGTAATACAAATGAATATAATTTATTATACCAGTAGAGTAAATAACGTGCTACCTCAGAATGTATGCCAATTATGATGGTCGTGTTAATTCATTTAATTGAACATCCCATTGATCAAGAATCGCAAATGGCAGAATGAATCTTTGCATGATATATCTGGACACGCGATAATATTTTACCAGTATTATAATTACTCTCATAAATTCTTCATACTTCATATGAAGATTATTTTGCTATGATTTAAATTAACATCACTCTTTTAAACGAGGCATTCTACTGCTGTATTCTGATTCTATGTATGTTGACGTTTATCAATATCTTAACAGATTAATAACCAATCAGTGAAATGACGTAATTCTTGCAATCGAGATAATATATTATATCAACATGAGATTGAATAGAACATTTACCATGTAAATATTGGAACTGTAGTTTATTTGTAACAAAGCGTTGTAGATATGTGTATGAAAATGATCAAAAATATAGATAGTAACAATTACAAAACAAAATAAAATTTTTACTGAAGCTGACAACTCATTAGGCTGGTCAGTATTTGGGCCATTCATTACACACTTTTCATACACGTTCATGCACGGAATATGAATCCGCAATCCTTTCTTCACTCCTTGCTCCAGCTTTTGAAAAAAAATGTTAGCTCCGAAAGCGTTTTGTGTTCAAATGACTTAAAATAATTGAAAATTATTAATTGAATTACTAGTTGAAAATTACTTTACGATCTCGCCCAAATAAAATGATATGTTACCGAGGCAACAAAAACATTTAAATGTGTTCAAACAACGATCAAAGTGAAAATTGCACCAAAAATGTATTTAACTTTCATCGTAATGGATGCATACATAAATATCCAATTTTCATGGGTACTTATCCACCTATTACAAAAACTTAAACTTTTGAAGAGAATTTAAATGCACCGTGCAATAAAGAACGGCGTCAAAATTGGACATTCTTATATTAATTTTATCCAAAGTTTCGTGAAAACTAACGAATATTTTAGGTAACTGTCATCGTAAAAAAGAAAACTGGCTTGAAAACCATGGCCGCTTCTGTATATTTCAAATAAAAGGGTTACGGTTAAAAATAAATCGATAGCAAAACGAGTTATCGGTCCATTCAAAAAGGGGCAGAAACTCGAAAAGGGAGAAGAAGAGACGGCGTGGTGAATAAGCTGAATGACAAATTGATGCAGTGTTAAATTGGCGAACGAACCGATCCATTCGGAGATAATATCCGTAACTTTTAGGTGCGAGCCGAGCAGTCTGAATCGAATTTGCGACGCCTTCAGGCTCAGTCGTTGTACACGGCAAGTTTCTAAATTAGTCTCAACTCATCCTGATTGGACACCGGCGTAGCAAGTGCTTACCGATCGCGAACCGCTCGTTCGATTGAAGATTTATCACGGTTCGATCGTCGAATATTAAAGACCAGTATACTCACTGTGATTATGCCGCTCTGCGTTCAACAGTATCGTTCCGTGTGACGACTAGTGATGGGAAGGAACGCTTCGCAAGTAAAGTGACCAACTTTGTATAGGTATCTCGAAAGAAAAAAACAAAATAAAATTCTTTCTTTCTCCACTCTGATTGAATCCTTGACTGTCTCCTAAAAAAATAATTTATACCTATGACCGATTGATCACCACTCACACTTCAACGTAATTTATAATCGTAAAAAAGCATAATAACAGCTTTGCTGGGTTATGATTGAACGGACAGCTTCATTTCCAACGTTTCAAGAAAAGAGATAGACAAAGAAATGCTGTTTGTCCAGGTTTGAATGTGATTGATCAAGTTATGACAAGAGATATACGATTCCTTTTTATTTTGTTCAATGTTTAGTATATTCAATACGAATCTCTATATACACTGCCGCTCAGAAGTATGTGGACACTTATATTTTCTTCAAATTTGTGTTACATATTGTATATTTTTATTGTTAAACAATATTTGTTGCTAAATTCTATTATGAATATGAATGTAATGTATTATAATGGTACTAAATTAACAATTTAGTTATTCAATTTTCTTAAGTAAATAAATATCTATGGGACCACCTTGATAGACAATTTCGAAAAATTTCCAAAATTGGAAAAACATTTGTGGGAAATCCTAGAATCGGTGTAGAAAGCTGTTAATAGTGAAATACTGAAAAAGTTAATAGCCACGATTAGTAATCGCGGTTATAAAAGCACGCGATGCATATGTGAACAAAAAGAAGATATAATTATTTTTTATCATTATCGGTAAGATATTTAATAAATTATTATTAAGAATATGTTCTCTAACACTGTACGAACTGGAATACATACAGGATAATCAAAATAATCAGAGGTATCATAACTTTTTTTTGAGGCATTTATAAGGATTCAGGAAGTGTCCACATACTTTTGTGCGGCGGTGTATATGCAGAGTTAAGGCGCCTCAATGTGCACGAATATTTTAACTGGGTAGATGTACAATTACACCCGACATATTTTCAGTACGAGATGTAAAATAGAAACGTTGCATATTTAAATTTTTAAGAAGGTAGATATACAAAAATGATAAAATATTAGCCTGTGTTTGCATCCCTTTACACAGAGTAAACATTAACGCAATAGATACAGCGAGACATCACTAGTATTCTGATATCTACTTACTTGTTTGATCGTAAAATCACATTAAAATCTGTACGTAATCAAGTGTGATGATGTTACAAAATTTTACTCACCGTATAATGTACAGATGTCAACCCACGAGTCGGCGGGTAAGGAGGTGGACCCAAAATAAAAGAAGCTACGCCTATCCCCACCGTGAACACTTCTAGAGTTATATTTCGTCAAATAAGAGTAATAATGATAGTAACAACTGCATCACGCAATTCGCTCTGTTTCATTCACTCTCGAGAGACTTGCCGGTTTTTGGCCTATTGGTTCGCTCGAACCAATTGTTCCTACCGCCGAAAATATGTGTGAGTCTAGGCGTCAATTCCTATATTCAAGTAGAGCAGTAATTTTTCTGAATACCTGAGTCCAGCTTCTTTATGCCAACTCGTCCGTTGACATCGGTGCACTGTTTTTCATTAAAATCTTTATCCAATCAACAACAATCGGTTTATGGAAGTATTTTGCATTCTTGAAACAAGAATAATCAAATTTGGAATACGAAAACCAGTTATGATGAAATTGAAAAATTAATCATACTGATATCACATTTTATTGGAGAAAAATCGCTTTCATTACGTTGCATATCAGCGAAATTAATCCTAATCAGTGAAATTAAGAAATAATAAAGGTACAGTGCATTTAAGTTTCAATATTTCTTTAACACTAGATTTACGGAACCCGTCAAGATGATGGATCATAGATCTCTTATTTTAAATGACAAAATTTATTAAGAAATTTTTGTAAAAATGTATGTCAACTTTCATGAAGCTAAAGAATCAATATCTGAGGCAATTAACATATCATTCTCAATTTATTTATTTTTCTACTTTAGTTCAAATTTAAATATAAGTGACTATCAAACGTTCGTAAACGTGGTGTTAAATACATTGAATTAGTATTACTGATATTGCCAAGTCGTTAAAAACTTCTAATGAAGTTTTCTTAATGAAGATGAATGGTATTTACGTTTGCTTGCTAAACAGTTCATTTTTAAACATTTCATTTAAGCAGTTAGGAAACTTGTTATTTCTATTATGCTCCATATTTTTTGCTAAGTACATTTGTAATCTCTCGGAGTAAGCTGATCTCGAAGAAAAATCATCAATTAATCAAACTTATTGTAAAAACAATTAATCATGTTCAAATGAAAAGTACACGCATAAAGTACTGGATATGGAGATAAGACAAAACGATCAAATGAATCATATCTTTAAGTGGGTGAGCTTACGATCATTTTTAATTGATTTTCTCGACAAAATAATATATGGTGCAGTGTACCAACTTACATAAATTCATTTTACATATTTATCTTGTGTTTATTTAAATAATTTCATTTCAGCTTTCCACTCTAGCTTTCATTAAAAAAATATCATATATCGATTTTAATGTCAATCCCATTTTTAATACTTCGAATGAGAACATTTATAGTTGTTAACTCCCTAACTTATTAATTACTTGCTCGTTGTTGGATTTATATCTCCAGAAATATAACTGTTCAATTAATATTTTATCCGGTTTCTTCTCATTTTACATTGAAATTCTCATAAAGAAGTATGACACATTAATGTAATTACAACTGAGATTTATAATATATTAAATAAAAACTTGTATAGTAATATTACAATTAACATTCCAAAGAAGAACTTCGGCAAAAAAATACGGCAATTTTTGGCGTTATATGGAAACGAAAAGTGTATGCAGAATATTTAAAACTACTTCATAGAGAACAAAGAATGTTATAAATATCTATTCAAAATATAATGATTGAGCTTTAAACATATGAGTGCAAATATAAAAAATTATATTTTATTTATAGATCAGATACCAACTTACCATTAAAATAATTCTTAAGAAAATTTACAGATAAATTACTCAAACATATTCAATATGCTGCATGAAAGTAACAAGCAATGACATCTTCGTTGACTTTACATCCACATGTGCGCGGTATAATGGCTTCCAATCTGGCTTTATTTTTGTCGATCAATACGTAAACAAAATATTTTAAATTCTTTGAATGTCGACAATACAATTTCGTTTCAATTAACTGGATAAATGTACAAAACACCATATTCTAGGCAAATTATTTTTAATTGATGAATCGTTGTTATATCAAAATTTTCGTAAAACATAAAAATGTTCCTTTTCGATTTTTCCTTGTGAACAAACATGATAATCGAAAGTATACCATCTTGGTTGTAGTTAGACGGTGTATATGATTTCTGATGAACATATTTCTGCAACAAAATTTCTAATAATGCCACATTAGGGTACGGCCACACTAGTGTACGAAACGACCCCAATCAATTTATCTGAAAATCTGAATAAATTTGAAACCCCTTTTTTGAAACCCCAGTATTTTTATTTACTACGGTATTTTTTTCCTCAAACTGTCATATCTTAAAAGTGTTTAGCTACAATTTTAATTCCTAATATTAAAATCGAAAAGAATTTTGAATTTTTCTGTGAAAACCGTCATTTTTCACGTTAATTTACTGTTATAACAAATAAAATTGTAAGCCCTTTGACAGAAAAGCCTTGATGTTACATAAGATTTTAGAGAAGAATTCCTGATACTCTTAAGAAAGTTTTAATATAACAAAAGTCAAAAATATTTGTGAAAAGTAATTTTATTTATGACAAATAACATGACTTATAATTATTATCATTTTTTCGTCAGTAACATGGAATAATATCATAAAATATGACTATAAACTTCGAGTTTTAGAGTTAGCGACGATAAAAGTTTGGTTTTCCATTTTCATTAAATTTTTCACATTGGACACCATTGGTAAATGGTTAAGTTTTCGAAGTTCTAGACAAACTTATTCTTGAAGAGGTCTAGTTGCCATAAAATCGAGTTACAGAGGTAAAATCATACACCTGAACATGCAGCGAAATAATTCAAGTTCAAATAAGTTTTATTTTGACTTACAGAGATTTTACAGAGGCACAAATAGGAATGAACAAAATTTTAGTTTTGCAGAGAGTTTCGAACTATTAAATTTAAATCGAAGAATACGGAACATACCTTCTTCAAGGTGTCAGAGAGGTAAAAATTAGTTCGCTAGATATCATCAACTATGGTTGTGAAGGGGTTAAAAGCCCTCTGTTGCGGAGAGGAGATAATATCAGAGAGCAGGGTACTCGTTTTCTTTTATTTTTCACGAATCGAGGTACCATGGTTTTCGAACATAAATCACAATACGTGCATTGCTGGTACTACTTAAGCAATATACCGCGCATAATTCAAGGTTTGTAACGGCCAATATCTTAGAAGAATACGCAGTTTTTTAGAAATAAAACTAGGAAAAAGTACGAAACGGAAAGGAGTCGAACTATCATCGATGCTCGACCGAACGTATTACTGATCTGCAATTTTCCATGTTTCGAATCTGCGATAAATAATATACGGGTCGAAGATGAAGAGGAAAAAAGGTGGGGTTGAAAGAGACTCACGTGTGCCGCGTTCCTTCAATGGTATTTAAGCACCGATCGCAGAAAAGTATCTCGGCTATGTTACATTTTCGAATGAGAAGCTCGAGAGCAACGGAAATAGGTGCAAAAAGCGTACGGCGATACTTACGGATCTGGTAAAATTATTCCCTATTCGTTCAGAGAGTACCCCTTGATAACATGGGGTAATGTCAGATCAATGATTTATGATACTTGAATGAATACTCATTATAGGCAAGTACAACCGGACCCACGATTACTGGAATTACCCAACATCGATTTAACGTATCCTTATCTGTGTGTGCGTCTTATTTAAATAACAATAATGCTGTTCCTAAACGCTTTAGGATGTCAGGGATACTTAAGAGAACTTTAAAAACAGGAATTATTTGCAATAATATTGAATAAATGTTAATATTTACTTTTTTGCTAAAGTATCAGCAATTAAATCATAAATAATGTTGCCGCCGTGGTTATGGGAGAAAGCGTTTCTTGTTTATACTTTATCTGTTTAGGAGTTATTGACCAATTATCTAGTAATATGTAGTATTATTACATGCACAAGTTTTTTTGCAATTATTTTTAATATATATTATTAATATAATATAAGTTATATAATATAAAATTAATATAATATAATTCGCATTTTTCTACACTTGAAAAGACGTTCTACCTTAAAAGATAAAAGTTAAAGTTATTATATTGTCGTAAGAATTTCTAGTAACTACAATAAGTATACTCTTTATTTATATAAGCCTATTATTTGGATCATTTTTCGTAGAAACGTATTTGGATACAGGCTATTATTGCAATTATAATATTAGAATCAAATAAATGAACAATTTGTGAAATGTTTCAAATTTTGAACAGTTATTAGATATTGTAGTGATCTTAGATGACCAAAATATAGGTAATTACGCAGAATAGTTACTTTTCCGAATTTCTATATTTTTTCGCAATTTTCTTGATAAAATATCGGTTCGACAACCGGACTAGGTTCGATGAGATTAAGGGAACTTTCTTTACAAATAGCTTTGTTCTGAATCCGACAACGATAATTAATCGGAGGTGGTTAAGTTAGCTTAGATTAGATGAGGTTAATTTAACCCAACGTCTCCTGCTTCAGCCCGAGGTCTCTAATTGTTCAGTTCCACATGGATTTTCGACTTTTACCCGAAGCAATTTCTACCCGTCCTGTTGCGAAGGGGTGGTGTGACAGAGGAGTTCACCCTAACACAGTACAAAGAGTGCTGCATCAGGCCGGATATAACAGTAGAGTTGCGAGGAAGAAACCTCTCATAAGCAAAGTAAACAAAAAAAGAGATTAGAATTTGCAGAACAATACATAAATGCTAGCGACGACTTCTGGAAAAGCGTAGTATTTTCCGACGAGTCAAAATTTGTTAAATATATGTTAAAAGTATGGCGGAAAGTTAATACTGAATTGGATTTCAAAAATATACAACCAACGACGAAACACGGAGGTGGAAGTGTGATGGTGTGGGCAATTTAGTAATAATAGATAAAATAATGAATAAGCATTTATATTTAAATATTTTAAAAGAAAATTTACAAAATAGTGCAGACAAATTAGGCATTGGAAAAACATTGTATTTTCAGCAGGACTGTGACCCGAAACATACAGCCTATATAGTGTGTTAGTGGTTATTATACGATACTCCCCACAGGTTAGAAACTCCTCCACAATCGCCTCACTTAAATCTTATTGAACATGTATGGGCGAAACTAGAAAAAAATATGCGAAAACATGATATAACGTCGAAAGAACACTTGAAAGAAATATTAAAAAGAGAATGGTGTAATATAAGACCGGACTTCGTTCAAATTTGGTGTTGCCCGATAGATTATGTGAAGTGATTTGCCGCTAGGGTTATCGTACAAAATATTAGTTCATAAAATTCCTGCTAAAATAATTGTAGCAATAATGAAGTGTACGAATACTTTTGTCCCGGCGATTTCTTACAGCCTCGTGAATTTCAAGTCATTTCAAGTTACTACATGATGTTATTGCTTTCGGTTTTGTGTCATTTGTTGCTGTAAGTATAATGTTTAATATACAGCTACATATGACTAAATATACTTAATAATATAGAAAATATTGTTTTTTTTATTTCTATATTTCAAGTGTACGAATACTTTTGTCCCCAGTGTATATCTACATCTAAATATCACAACCAAAGCATTAAATTTTATAAAATTAATACTTTTTATACATACAATATTTATACATGTAGTATAAAAGCAACTTAGTGACCGCTGAACTAAAAAAAGTTTTGACTGTAACCAGTTCTATGATAAAGTCAAAACGCTGCCACTAGACTATAGAATGTAATAAAAAAAATGTTATCTGTTAAAATAATTCTTCTATCTTCCAACAAAAAAAATATTGTAGGGAATTTATTTTATAATAATGTATGACGTATGATTTACAATGTTTCGATGATTCGAAACGTCGAATGTCGAGGGATTGTTAGGATTTTGTGTTTGCACGCGTACCGTTGGCACGCGTTCCCTCGAGAGAAAAACGTTTGAGACGCGTAGACGAAGAGATGCTTGCGACATGATGATCAATTACCAAAAAACCCATAATATTAATTATTTGATTTTACTAAATATATTAAACCTATAATATTTTGGTTCAATTTTAAAAAAGTTATTCCGTTTTTAAACACAGTATATAAATATTTTTTACCGACTGTAGGTATATTTAAATGCCGGTGATGTATTTTTACACCTGCGCCATCATTTTGATTGCATAGTCACACAAATAAATACGCAATTACAGATTATTTCGCAAGAAGATTAAACGAAGTTGAACATAACTTTGTACTGTGTTGTATAAGTTATAATCATATTGTGCCACAAAGTAGAAAAACAGTAAATATTGGTTAGGGCGGTCACATAGGCTTTAATTTGCCGTACAATTTACTTGTTCAGCAACTATGTACGGATACATCTACGGATAATTTCGTTCGTGACAAAAAAATTGGCGGTATGCACATAATAATAGAAAATTGATTGACTTCGGTGTATACACGTCACGTTGTGCAAGATAATTTACGTTTGAATAACCAATACTTACGGCAAGGTGGGGCCGTGTGACCGCCCTTACACGAACAAAAAATATAAATATCAGGTTTTTTGTCTTGTTTTGCATCGACGTAAAACTATATCCTTCACGATTTACATTCATATTATAATAGTGTAATAAAACATCTGTGTACTGCTGGTTAACACTTTAGTTTTATTTGAATTTATACCGTGTACCTGAAAAGTTTGTGACATGTAGGATATCATGCATATTGATCTCGAACTTGGGAATTTGGGAATTTGCAACCTTAGGTTCGAAAGTTTATTTTAACTATTTGGGAATTTAGAAGATGTGGAATGTTGGGGTTTGGAAGTATGGACCTTCGGATATCTAAGAGGCGAGGGACTTGAGAAATTGCAACTTTGGGGCTTTGGAAATTTTGGAAATTGTAAAATATGATATTTGGAAATGTGAAAATTTTGAAATATGGAAATTTGGAATTTGAGTTAGATTTGATTTATTACAAAGTATTTGATTTAGGAATTTGAGAATTTGGGAATTTGGGAATTTGGAAATTTGAAGAATTCAGGAATTTAGGAATTTAGGAATTTAGGAATTTGGGACTTTGGGAATTTGAGAATTCGATAATTTAGAAATTTAGAAATTTAGAAATTACAGGCTTGTAAATATATGTATCTATGAATTTGTGAATAGAAAATTTGAAATCGATGTACATCGACTATATGCTTGTACTGATCGTGAGACTTCTACAATGTTGAGAACGTTTATCTTCTTCGCTGCATCAGAAAGTTGCATAAGAATGTTTCTCACGAAACGGGGGTTATTACATTCTGTAAGGATTATCCCTTTAAACAGGAATGATACAAAATAATGATAATTAATTTGTTTCTAAATATTTTTCCTACAGATACAAAACGTGTAGTAGATCAACAAGAATATTGAATCGATACCCACAAATATTCTAAAGCGTACATAATTTTATCGAAGAAACTGCGGTTGCCTCAATCAGGAACTTATCACGATTGAATTGTCGTTTATGATAGTGATTATCTTGCTACAAGTTGCTGCGTGTTCATTTGCATCAACAAACCGGCTATTCCCTTGCAAGAAATGCTGTTCTGCAAATGTAGTTATGTTTAGTATTGTGCATAAATATCAACAAAATCGGCGTAGCACGTCGGGTGATGTTTCCCAATGGCCATCATCCGTGAGCTTTAGAGATTAAATAACAAATTAATAGCCAATCAAGTTGCTATCGATGTAGGTTTGTGCTTTTGCATTACGTGACCAGATACGAGAGAGCAATCTGATACGTCTGAGAAACATTACAGTATTCTATAACATATCAACATGTTTGTATTTTTCTAATATATTTCAATGTTTTCCAACATAAATGGTAGTTCTCAAATGTACGATAGTAATCGACAGCTCGTTAATAGTGCTACTTATCAGTGAAGAAAAATTTTTAGTTTCGAAAGTGGAGCCATGTAAAACTGCTAATCGTTTAACTTGTAACATTGATTCGAATTTGTTATGCACATAAAGGTTTAAATGTGGCGAGTCTATATCGTATTTGCACAAGTACTAAATTTCCAGTTCAATACCAATAATTTGTACCAGTAATCAAAAATATACCTAATATTACAATTTTCTTTATTAATCTTAACATTACAGCATTAAGTAGACTGATGCAGAAAAAATTGTAAATCAATTAGTAAATTCGTTTTGTTTGATAGAACAATATTGCTGAGAACAATAGCTGAGTAGCGATTTACTCCTGATAACCAATATGCTAAACAACTATGATGTACTATAGAATTTAATGTTGATTGGTCAATTTTTAACAATGGTAATATTGCAAAAAATGATGGTTTTAGTTGTAGCAGCATTTGGGTTTGTTTTTTATTATTTTTATTTATTAAATTTGCAAAATTCTAGAAGGCCCCATTTAATTTCTTCTTTATTAAAGTATAAATGAAAGATTACAATTCGACATGAATATATCGACATACTTGGTGTCGCTATTAGTACCAGGTTAAACAATTGCGACATTGGAATTCATAATTTTTTAACTTCGTGGCATTTAAAGTAGTGCAACTCTTTACCAATTTTTTTTAATTGTTCCATCATAATTCATCTTAGTATAAATAAATAATTTCCTCTGATGTATTAAGGTTTTGTTTGCAATTTATCTTCAGAATACAATGTTATCGTAGACTGAAAACAAAGCTGTTCATACAACATATGAAAGTTTATTGACATCGTTAATAAAAATCAGAATCAGGCGAAGCTCATTTAACGACGGTGAAAATTTTAGTTCGTAGCAAACTACATTTTACTAACATGTAAATTAAAAATTCTTGCGAGGCACTATTTACAAAAAAGTTTATTTGAAAACATATTGCCGATCATTCTTTCACAAATTCCATCAATCTTTGAAAACTTCAAACACCATTTCTGACAGCCTCAATCGTCACTTCACTTTGAAACTGTCCTACTACGAAAAGGTACATAAAGCTGGTCGCTCACAGTACAAAAAACACATTCCTTTCGTTTCATATTCTAACCCTTCCTTACGTAATCCCATAGTTATATCTCAGCCGTTCCAGAGTCCGCATCTGACACAATCCATGTCGTGTCTATTTTCAAGCAACCACTCGACAAAAAACCAAAAGGGTTCATTTCGTCTCCCGGAAAGCTCGTAAAGTCCACTTGTCCATCGGACCCTCCTCCTATCCTTTGTTCAACACTTTCATGATCCTTGATTGACATGCAACATTCCGCGAAAAAAGGGCGGCAGCTACAACAGCTCATCCAATTACGTCCTCGCTCTGAAAATGATCGCAGCCGAGCAAAGTCGGTACTTTTCTGCTCTAAAAATAGTGTTCCGCGGAATGAGCTAATCCCATTGAATTCGTGCGAGCGTTAAACGCAACGGAATCCACGTTAGACAACGGGTGTAATGACATCTGGCTCAGACCAGACGTAGAAAATATTTCCTGCATAAAACGTGAACCAACCGGCCAAGTCAGACCGTACTCTTAAACGCGTTCGACGCTAGTTCGTTGGATGGATTCCTTTATTTGATTAGAGTACCAACGCGATGCGCTTAGGCTAGCACACCGTCCAATTAAGGGGACCCAACGCTCTAGCAGCCACTAAACGACCGGTTTCCTTTTAATCGCACGAACTTGATTAGTTTTTAATCCAACATAGTTGTCAGTTGCCGGTTATTAAAATATACGAAACATGTTTAAGTAAAGAGGTCACTCAACGTTTGCGCAGTAAATTCCTCAACCGTTGCGCAAATTTTTAATCTTAAGAATTGGAAGAAGAAATATTATATAATTTAGCTTATATGTATAAAGTGTATATTATGCGTATGTAACATTAAACTTGTAAATGTTATGGCCTCAAATGATTAATTGCATCATTACTTGCGTTAAAGTAGCATTATATGATTTCACGTTGACTCACTTCTATATAATAAATAGTAATTTAGTTTAAAAGATGTTTAGGTGGTTTTAATTGGAAAACTTTAGCCTAATATTTATTTCATGATGTCCGTCTTTCATTTTCAGTTCATCTTATATTTATATAAAATGTTCCATGTGGACATTAATAAAATATTTATCATTTTAGTATTCAAAATTGTTGAACTATCTCACAATCAGAGTAACTCACCTCGATGTAATAAATTATAACCTATTTTAAAAAATCTTTAACTGGTCCAAACTGAAGAATTTAGAGAATCAAAATTTAATAAAGAAAATTATGTTTGTCTTCTTCGATAACTTTTTTCAATAATACTTAACTGTACTTTGTATTTTACCGTTGACCTCTAAGTTTTTCACATACACATTTTAATCGTCTTTATATGCCGAATACAAATATCACATTCGATTTGAGTGAAAATGCGTTTTTCTTGAATTTAATCCAAAATTAATTTTGAACATAATCAGCAGTCTCTTGTCAATACAGATGCGTTTATTCCATATAATGTTTATTATTCTACTTACTTTAATGTTCCTAATATGAATATCGTATTTATTTTTGTGTTTTTGTATTATATTTTCGAATAGGTTTAAAGTGATCGTCTTGTACTCAGAACATTACGTATAGTCAGTGAACATTTCTCGATTTAAAAAGTTTTAGTTGATCGCCATGTTGCTCCTATTCGCGTATGTGTTCTACCATAGGCCGCAAAACGATACAAAGAATCACTATGATTTACAACTATATGAATGTAGTCATTTTTCAAAAGAGCACGATAACGTGTCACTGTGTATAAACAAGAAATACGAGTTTGGTTTGAAATTTATACTCTATGAGTGCATGGAAACATGTTGCTACGGATGTAGGATTAATAGCAACATTTTTACGAATATTTCAAAAGTGAAAAGACATAGTAAGAAAAAGTAAAAAAGTGGATAAGACATTCATATGCAACATGTCAAAATGTGTCGAATAACGTGTACTGTGTGTTGAAAGCTGCGGGACAGCAGCTTTTAACAGTATACAAATGCCAAATCATGTAAATAATTTATACAAATGTTTTGTTTTAGAAATGTTACAAATTAAGAGATATGAAAGTGTTGTCATATAGCCGACATGGATAATTTAAGTTCAATATTCTTAGATTCGAAAATATGAACATTTTTTAATTTTTAAATTATCAATTTTTAAAATGTTTAAATTTATAAATCTTTAAATCCCTACATTCTTAAATTTTTTAATATTTACGCTCGTTAATTTCGTAATCTTGAAGGATGCCAAATATTTTTGGTATTTTTATGTATTTTGACGACTGAATATGAAATCTGTAACATTTCAAGAAAC
This sequence comes from Megachile lagopoda, assembly GCA_036983795.1. Lineage (NCBI taxonomy): Eukaryota > Metazoa > Arthropoda > Insecta > Hymenoptera > Megachilidae > Megachile > Megachile lagopoda. Next base: position 21,939,118 of record CM072800.1, read on the forward strand.
GAAAAATATTTACGAGAGAAAGAAATATGCATTACGTGCTCCAAAGTGTCCATTTACATGAAAATCATGTGGCCTCAAACAAATGGCCAAGGTTACCAATGTTATTTATCAAGCTGGAGGAACCTTTTAATGTATCTCAGATAAGAATCAATTTTATGTTACAAGCGCTTTTTGAGAGAAGCACGTTCCATGGAATACGTGTTATACAATTAAGATCAATTTTTTACGAGTTTTATGTTGTTTAAGACCTTGCTAACCTTCTATCTCTTTGTTTGAATAAAATATATCATCTGTAATGTTTCTTGAATTTGCAAACTTATGTACTTGCAAGTTTGGTATATCTATATTTGAAAATTTTGTAAATTTTCAATATACAAACATCTCATTTATTTACTTTCTTAATTTCTAAATTAAAAAATGTTGAATCTTAAGAATGAAAAGGGGAGGAAGAAAAAATTACTTAATTTAACTTAAATAAAAAATATGTTATGTATGCGTAATATAAAATCTGTAAGTATTTCGACCTCAAAAGATTAATTAAATCCTTAATTACGATGAATTGCTGTAACTTGATTCCAAGTTGATTCTTTTGACATAATAAATATCAACTTATTTTAAGAAATATTTAAGTGGTCCAAACTGGAAAATTTCACCCTAATATTTATTTCATGACTTTCGTCTTCCACTTCCAATTGTTTTATATTTGTATAAAATTTTCGAGTCAGACATTAATAAAATATTTATGATTTCAATGCTCAAAATTGTATTACTTGTAGCTTTTAAAATTGGACAATGGCGGAAGGAACCAAGATGTCCAAAACATTGATCTTAAAAAATGACAACGAAGATTATGATCTTTCGTATTAATACCAATTTCCATGAGAAAAGAAAAGGCAGAGGATATAGTTTATGACCCTGTCGTTTCACACCGAGAGCAAACCATCCCTTGGTGAAGCACATAATTTTTAGTACCATCGGGAACCACCCTTGTCCCCTACTGTTTTCTACGCATTTGTCCTCTGCCAGCTGTCACCTTGTACACTTTATGTATTTTTGAAGGAAATTTTATTTCTATTTCTGCAGTATATGTAACACATTACACTTCGATTTACTATCCATTATGTTGATCACAAATATTCGTCTAAATTGAAATAACAGTAAATGAAATAGTATATTATTTAATCAGAGTGCATCGGAGTACAATAGTAAAAAATTATTAATTGGCAAGGCATTTTAACAAACATATCTTTACTGAAGAAGATGCTCAAACGCTTCTCCATTATACTACATACATTTCAAACAACGCCTTGAAATTATTTTCATACTTGAGATATGGTGATCAGTTCATTGTTGCACATTGCTGTATTACACATTCTTTTAGATCCTCTACAGAATGTATTGGATTTGAATTAATCTCTTTTTTTAAGATAAAGATAAGATTTAATCTTGGAAAAAACCAAGGTAATTTAAGTCGTGTAAGGTAGCCAAAATATTGAGGTACGTGTACCAAGGAGTTTATTGCCATAATTTTTTAAATACTGAACTCATGAATTATGAGCCTGAGCACCTCGTAATCAGCGACATCAAGCGTTTAAGCATCTTCAATAACGATATTTTCTTAAAAAATCTCGATATATAATAACTTCTTTACTATTGTATCTCAATACCTTTTTAGAAGAGATATCTGCATAAGAAATAATGCACTTCGATTTAAAAAAATAATATAATTGTTGAGAGTAAATGCACCACTATACCTCTAACTAAACTTTCGTTCTACAAATATAATATTCTTTGAAGAATTCATTTTTCTACTTTGATATTTTTCTATATCAGTACTGGCAACGCAGTTATAATCGGATACAATTGTGTGAACCACTCTTTAGACGTCAAATATCCATTTATTAATTTTAACCTATGTGAAGACTCATTAGTCTTTCCATATTTTGCAATACTGTTAAAATGTGTTTAACATGGTATTAAATTCCATATTATTGTTTCAATAGACTCAACTTCAACCTTTGAACCGTGGGACACATTATAGGGTTTTAAGAGTCATACGTTTGATACCCTTGCTTGAATTAAAAATTTTAAACAGTTTTTCGTGTAAGATGCATTGTTGATTTTGAATAAGAGCACAGACTTAACTCGAAAACTTCAATTTCGATTGGAGAAATTATAGACTTAACTGAAATTTAAATCTGGCTTTATCCTGGTACAAAAGTATTATACTGAATGTTAATGTTTGATGCTTTGGTTGCGTTTACCCTTACGAAGAGTACACCTCTTTTTATGAGAACGATTCCATATACCATGTTCGACAAGCATTGTACGAGTTTGCATATTCAGAATACATGTCTAATAGGAAAATGGATCTGTTGAATATCGACGAGTCGATATCCACGATGACACAGCGATCGGTATAGTGTGCCAGCTTGTGCAACTTGAATCTACCATCTAATGACTGTATCGTGTCTGATAGATTATTTTATGGGTTAAGCTTCTTAACATTCCCAATCAGATGTACGCGTTTTAGTTCGTAATGGTGTCAGGCGTTTGCTGTAATCCCTGAGATTTAGACAAGACGTTCGTGCGAATCGCGGTTTCAGATTGCACACCCAAAACGGTCAACCTTTTTGAATTAGTATATTTTTTGTACTCCGGTAATGGAAACCAGTTGGATCATTGTTAAAGATCCGTTTTGAATATATGAATATAGAGTGCTGATCGTATAAATAGGAATGATCGGAGATTTAACTGAAGTCAATTTTTATCTGTAGACAAATTTATTTTTAAACGAATAACACGATGAATTTAACAGCAATAATCAATTTAGAAATACATAGTGCACTACGCTGTATAGATTTCTTTTGGATAACGAGTAATATGTGAACTTGACAATTTCTAAATTATCAAATTTTTGCAAGTTCAAGTTTAAAAATTGCGAAATTTCCAAATTTTTACATATTTCAATTTTTTCATGTTCAAATACTTAAATACTGAAATTTTTTGAATTTCCCAACTACTACACTAGCAGAACGTATTTTTATATTTCTTAGATATTTACTATAAAATTAAGTTAGTATTTTGTTGCTGTACTTTGCTCTGTTTTTTAATACTGGTTGCACATTTTCGTAAAATGAAATTTGTAAGTCATCTACAGATGCATTATGCAAGTAACAATAAAATAACAAACATTAACTTCCACGTACACAATTACAAAAAGTCGAGATAAAAAGGACGTCAGATCAGATGTAATTTTCATTAACAATTTTTCTTTTTTTTTTTGTAAATATTCAATGCTGCACTTGAAAACTATTTAACTCAAAAATTTAGATTGATCAGTATTTAATAATCAATATTTCATGCAAAAATCTTTAAATGCTAATGAAAATAATTATTTCTGAACGATCTCTTGCTACTAAGATCATTTACTTTAACTGAAAATTTAAAATTTTGGTTTTACAAACCAAATATCAAATTTACCATGCTGAATAAGGTATTCTGTTATACAGGGTGATTCGTGTTAAAAAGCGCATGTCAAAATACGCAATCAAAGTACTGGCATAATCACATAGTATTCAATAAATATAGGCGAAATACCTTTTTATTATCGGAATCCATTAGGAGGAGTTCAATGTCTGATACGGAAAAATACGAGTAGTATTGATTAGAATAAATATTCAACCTTACCGAGAATCACAAATTCATTGGTATTTTTATATGATTTTAAATAGCGATGAAGCGAGACCTGGTAAAATAAAATACAATTGTATCAGAAGAGTAGACAGTTATTAGGAGTTGGGTATGGTCGACACTAACACAAGCTGTCGTACGATTGCAATCAAGAATCGAGACGTTCACTATACTACCAGTTACAAAGGAACGCGTTAATATTTACATAAAATGTTTCAAAAACTACACAGAACGCAGTGCAGAATATACATAAGAGTATTAATAACGATAGTTTGTAGACAAGTCTAATTTACTTTAAATTTAAGCTAGATTACGGCCACATTTCGATTAAACTTTAACTACATTTTAACTAAATGAAATATAATAAATATTAGCTAACGACGGTATACATATTGCAAGAATGGAATCTATATTGTTATCCTGCAAAAGACTGTATGAGAGAAAGAGGACGTATTCACGACACCGAATTCGCATTTTGACTGTGTGCATATTTATAGCGACAATTTTGTCACAGAAATAATATTAACCTAATAGACTACTTATAATACTTAGTCTATTAACCTAATAGACTACTTATAATAGAATTTACTTAGTTATCACGTTAAAGTAAACTATACAGTACTCCGAAACTACCAAGCTTTAACAACATACAACTTTTGAACCAATCGATTCCGACACTCAATATCACTATATTTCGTCTATATCGAACACAATCAGATTATGCAAAAAAAGTTAGGAAAAAAATGGTGCCCGAAGACGAACTCCGGTCTACCTATGGGGCCGAAAGTTGCCGAGACTCATTGAGTCCGAGGTGCATGTAAATTTATTCCATTGAGGTGTGGTACGATGCGCTGCACATATATCGTGGTATGGACAGCGGAGTCTCGTCTTGCCGCCTCCACGTAAGTTATGTACCCACCAGCTCGGTCATCCACTTCAGGTTCCACTCCAGTGTTCGGACCACTTTCGCTTTTGGCGTTCCGTCGCCGTCCAGAAAGAATAATTTCGATCAGTCAGCAGTCCGTCGACTCTCACGCGTCTCGTTAGAGGCCCTCCCTTTTCCCCTTTAACGTTAATATCTTTCTTTTGCATCATCGTATTTCAACACGTGCGTTGTTCGTGGTCTAATGGTGAATTATGGTGGTGATAAAATGCTCTTGTATCCAGCACATCGGAATTTCTGTGATCCGTTGTATACGCCTTAATAAAATGCTACAAGGGATAAATGGCAGCTGAGAAATGATTCTCTTGAGTTTTGATAGGGATTAGTGTACGGTTATTTATAAAGTGTTATAAATAGTGAAATTGATGTGGGGCTGTCAGTAACCGGTTCATTGTTATTGTTCATTGATATTGTTGATCGATCTTGTTAACTGCTCCTGTTAGTTGCTATTGTTCATTGTTTTTGTTAATTGATGTTATTAATTATTGTTATTTGTGACTGCTTTTGTTTATTAATGTTGTATATTTGTGCTGTTTATTGTTGTTATTTTCTGATGCTGTTTATTGCTGTTGTTTATTGTTAGTGTTTATCGATGCTGTTCATTGTTGTTGTTATTGTTACTGTTTACTGATGTTGTTTATTGTTGCTATTGCTATTGCTATTGCTATCGCTATTGCTATTGCTATTAGTATTGTTATTTATTTTCCTCATTGAAGAACATTTGAATCATTGATATAATATTAATCATGTGCAATAGCGAATAGGAACTTTAATGTGTAAAATGAAGTGATCATGTGCTGAATAATTATAATTATAAGTTGACTATTAGATAAAATAATCTTGTATTTTGAAGAAATATTCATTATTTTAAATGAGTTATATGTCAATTATATTATACAGAGCATATAATTGTTTCTTAACTATGAATTAGTCAAATTATAGATATAGTATGTAACAAAATATATTTCATGCGTTAAGTAAATACATTATATTTGAAGTGCTGTGAGCTATATATAATATAATCAGACAGAAAATACGGTACTAACGTCAAATATAACGGAATGCGGTGTTAAATAAACAATTGTAACGTTTAAATGTAAACACGGCATCGCTTTGTTTCTCAAATTTACAAATTAGTTCCTTATAATAAATTGAAATGCAACAAACATCAGTTAAGTATGAAATTAGTGTAACTAGTGTCAATATTTTTTTAAATGTGGCATCAACTTTTTCCTAAGAGCTAGTAATATCAAGCTTTATTGTTTAAACAATTTCAATTGTCTATATATTTATAATGACGTTAAACGAATTACGATGTTCAGGAATTAAATTTATTAGAATAGACATATGTGTAACCGAGAAGGGGATGATTATATGTATAGGTTAATATATAAAAAGTATAAATTGAATTATATTTATATGAATATTAACAAAAAATGAAAATATTTTTAATTAACCAGTTAAATGCGGAATTTATGTTCAAAAATCCCTCACAGAATGTGCAATGAAAATTAAGCAGTGACGAATGTACTATACACGACGAACACAGGGCAAATGCTTGTATTTTAAATTTTATGAAAAATGTTAAGTGAAACATGGAAGTATTTCGTTTTTATTCCGTAAAAAATGAACATCTTTCGAAATAAAGTTTTGAATTCAAGTGTACCGACGAACACAGTTAATTAGTTAAAAAACCACATTCTTTGTTATAACGTAATTGCTGTTTGTCGAACATTCCTGTTCAAATATTCCCATAAGTATTCAATCGAGTTAAAATCCGGTGATTGTGACAGTGAATGCAACACAATTTAAAATACTACAAAACCCAACCCCGACTACTCACTCATGTACACAAAAATACAGGTCAAACCGTGCCAGATACGAATTTTTGCTAGAGAATCAAACTTTCTTAAAATGGACCAAAACCCCAGAAAAATAATCAAAAGTGGCTTACAGGAAGTCTGGACGGCGGAGAACCTCCTGAACTATCAACTTTATTGGGATCATTATGTTAACAAAATCGAAATGTGTTATCAATCTTTATTGCAGATACTCCTTTCGACGAAGTACAACTCTTTTGCTTTTCCGTCCCATGTTCAAAATTTCTGACTGATCGCAATGAACTTCGTATTATAACTGATATTTCGAAATATGCTATACGTCGTACTCAACATATGTAATTAACATTAAAACTGAAGTATAATCAGGAAATATAAATAAATATTAAATGTCCAAATATTTTTTGCAATGTAAAAATAATACATTTCCTAATATATTATTCATTATACGATATATTAAAACAAAAGAAAAAGTTTAAATAAAATGTAAATAAAATATTACATAAAATGTGTAAATGTAGTTAAATAAAATGTACAGAATCATCAAAGAAGAATACAAGTTTGACAATAATGAAGAATAAAAAATATGTTAATTTAATCATTTACAAATAGATAGAGTAGTAATTGATAGAATAGTGTCATAGAATATAAATAAGAGTCACGAAGCGTACCGCATTCTCAAAAGACGGTTCCGTTATGTAGAAACAACTCTATCAAACGAATGATTTTATCGTCCCAAGAGTTTGCTTCAGCTTCGCTCATTTCTGATTTCACAATCACAGTTTCGACGCTATCAAGTCTGTCCGCCGGTTGACAATAAAATAGATGCCAGTGTCAACAGCGAACATTTTTCTTTTCACGATGATCACGCGTGATTTATATAACGGGAAGCAAAAGCCACGCAAAATTCGCGTTTTTTAATCGAAACCCTAAATCCATGAAACGATCGTGGCCGAGTATGAAACGAACGTGACTGGGTTCTAAGCTAGAATTATAGTTTCTGAGCTTTCGGAATTGCACGCGATTATCCATAGAAATACAACTTTTCCAACAGTTGACACTAACAATAAATCTACCCAGGCGTCGCTTCGGGTAAATACAATGAAATTCCGTTTGAATGTCTACTCCGAGACTTTTTCGCGTAAATTTAAGATTTCATGTGTGAGGAGGAAAGGCAATAACTTTACGAATGAATATCTAACAGGCAAATGGAATGAAAATAAATTATATTATTCATGGTTTAAGATAACCTTGCTCGGTAAATATAACTTCGAATGTTTATTTAATCCTTAAAAATCGAATGGCTGCACTGAGAGGACATCACACTTGCAGAGAATGAAAGGCTCCATTACGGCAATGTAGAGGGAATTTTGAATTATTTATTATAACTATAATCGAGTGTAACATCTTTCACGATATTACATTACATCATTACAAGAGAGTAAATAAAAAATTACACGTGTTTTATTAGCTTATCGTATATGAAATGTTTTTTAAAATGAGACTTTAAAAATATAAGTTTCTTATTATAGATATATAAAATTCAAAAAGTATGCCAAAATATATAGTCTCTTTTGTTGTTGAAATTGGACACATTTAATTAAAATAATTTCTATGTAATTCTTTATACTCTTCACGATGATAAGATAATTTAATTATTATACACCGTGGACCACATTTTTCAAAGGATTGTAATCTAATTATTAATAAATTGTGTAAAATAACATTTAATAGAAATCTGAAGCGATTAGTAAGTTTATACAGTCAGTACTTCCTCCGATATTTGTAGTTAACACTATATTGACAATATTATATTAATAATGTAGAGTGCATACACATATGTAGATCGTGTGTTAGGTGATTTCTTAATTTGGAAATTGGGAATCTATAGACATAAAAGATTCGATAATTTCGAAATTTTGCGAATTTGAGTATTTTAGGATGTGAAAATTTGAGTCTCAGAAAATTTGTGAATTTCGAAACTTAAAAATTGAGAACACGGCTATTTTAAACTTCACGAATTTGATAATTTAACAATAGAAGGATTCTGTAACGTTGGATTTTGAAATTCAGGAATTATGTAACTTTTGAATTTGAAAATTCAAGAATTTGGAAACTTCCAGTGAGAATGTGGCATTCAGGAAGTAGAGAATTTAGAAAGGTGCAAACTTATAAACGTGCAAATTTTTCAATTTGAAGATTTAGTAACTGGACAATTTCGGAAGATTTGATGACTTAGAAATTTGGGAATATTTACAAATTTAGGAATTTTGGAATTTAGGAATTCAGAAATTTAGGAATTTGCGAATTTACGAATTTACGAATTCAGGGATATAGGAAATAGGGAATTTAAGAATTTGGCAATTTAGGAATTTGTGAATTTAAAAACTTGGTAATCTAGTAATTTATGAATTTTGGAATATCGGAATTTCGTAATTTCGTAATTTAAAAATTTAAAAATTCAGGTACTTGGAAATTTAAGAATGTGGAAATTCGAGAATTTAGAAATTTTTTAATTTACAATAGATAGATTGTAAGAATCCTAAAATATTGTTAATATATGTACATATACATATGTATCGACTAAGGTCTTCGTAATAATTGTTGCATTGACTTAGAGTGGCCGAATGACAAATTATTTTTTTTGGTTAATTCCACTTCATTATCACCACGTTTATATTCACCAAGGAAAATGCTCAAAAGTTCTGGTTGTTTATAAAACTATAGTTTTATAGAATTATGTTTATAAAATTAATGACAAATATTATTAGGAACGCATGCATAAATATTACAACAAATTCTTTCTTTATAAATATAATTTGTAACAATTATATATTAAAAAATGATCACTGTCTAAAATTATTTCACGAAAATCAAGGCTTAGAAAAGTCACATTTTAGATGCACGAGTCTAATAAAAAGAAAAAGGGTACTAATACTAAATTGTCGACTGTCAAGGGTTTAATATTGTGACATGTACCGGAACGGCCAGAGCCGTAGCTAAAATTTTGGAGGCCTGCGGCAGTAGCCGTCATCATTAAGAAGATGCAAGTCCCCATATACAGGGTGTTTCATATGAACAACCCAACCTGACACGCATGTATTCTAAATGAAAAAGAAAACCGAATATAAAAATTACGATTTTTGCAGTAAATCTTATTTGAAAGAAATTTTAAAAATTGATTCACTCTTGGTAACTCTATATATTTATTTCGTTTAAATGAAGTATTAATTCGTATAATATAACAAAAATCCATAATATTATAAAAACGCGAAGAATTTTTAAGTACTTCATTTATTCAATATTAACAAGTGTACTGGGTCCAAGTTTCGAAAATGATTATTTAAGGAATTGTTATCAAGAATTTCTATTTTTCAGTCAATTGTGTATAATTTAAATCTAATGCATTGATAAACTTTTAGGTCATTTACAGTTCAAGTGAAAAGTACCTGTTTTGAATATTGAAGAAAAGATGTAGAACTTGTTAAATAAGGATTTGAAACTTATTAAAATTTGTCTAAATAAAGTTTTTACGAAACAGTGTATCTACGAATGGATGTGAAAAAGGTATTATTTTAAGTGACAATATTTAAGTAAATATGAATGAATTATTAATGAGTTGCAAGCATCTTCCAAAATTATACATAGTTGTAAAAGATTGTAAACGTTATCTGTTTGATCTCTTTCTTTCAGGAAGACATTGCAAAATAGCTTAATAATAAAATCTAAAGAAACAGTTTGTTTATATTCAAGTATTTCAAATAAGGAAACTAAACTTGTCATTTAAATAACTCATTCAGTTAAGGAAACTAAACTATTGGCATTTAAACAATTCATTCTAATTTGTCAACCACTATTTGCATTTAAATAATTCATTCTAGTTCCTTGATCATTATTTGCGTTTAAACAATTTACTCTAATTCGCTAATGATCACTGGCATTCAAATAAACCGTTCTAATCCATGAATCATTATTTACATTTAAATAATTTATCTTAATTTCTATAAGCCTTGTAGCAATCAAGCAATTCAAGTTTTCCTTCCATTATATTTCGCTGAAATCTCTTTAAAAATTACTAATTGGCTTTATACAATTTTATGCCACTAAACTGATAAGTAATTTTTAAATGATAGCTTTTGTGCGATAGATACACATGTATTTATTGTAATGTTTTAAACTTGGAAATTCTAAATTAAAAAATTTTTTAATTATTAAATTTTAAATCTTTTTAACTTCTTAATTTCTAAATCTAAAATTATTTTAACATCTCAATTTCACAATTTTTTGACTTCTAAATTTTACATCTTTTAATTTCTAAATGCAAAATTTTCTAATTTCTCAATTTGAAGGTTTTTTAATTTCTAAATTTTAAGTCTTTTAATTTCTAAATCTCAGAATTTTGTAATTTCTAAATTTACAAATTTCTTAATTTCTAAATTTGAAAATTTTTTAATTTCTAAATTTAAAATTATTTTAACTTCCAAATTTGTTTTGTCTGAAACTTTGTTTCACATATAAATATAAGCCATGCAACAGGAGTGCACTGTACTCATATCCTTTACATCTGTCACGACAAACATTCGCTAATAAAACTCTATATTCCTTAATTTCCATATCTCAAATTTTAATATCTTCAAATTTCTATATTTTCTCATTTTTTTATTACGCAAATCTCTTTGTTTCTAAATGTTTACATCTGCAAATTTCTAAATGCACATCTTATTATGTTGCTATGTTATGTGGCACATATAAAATAATGATTTTCAAGATAATTGAGAACCACTGCTATTATATCTCATACAAGCTACGTATTACCAACGAGACAGGGCTCCGCCTTATAACTGCAGACCGGTAACTAGTTTTTAGAACAATATGTCCAATAATAAATGGATCGGAATATGCGGACTTGTATGTTCGCACCCACCTATGGATCTTTTCTTACGGTGTCAAATTAGATACATTACTTATATTGCACTGCCAAGTAATTTATGCCACCTGCGAAATAAGATTAAAGAAGCATGTACATCTGTATCAAGAACAAAACTAGCACAAACCTCCAGGAATGTAATCAATAGTGTTCACGAATACATTCTTGTTAATGAAAATCACACTGAACATGATAAATGAACCTATCAGTTTGTAATGGTAACATACTAAAAAAATGTAACATTGTGGAATGTTCAATTCGTTTCGTTCATTTTCCTGTTGTACGGCCTTGAAGGTCATAGTCGTTCTTGTTAATAAATCTGTCTTGATACGCTTGCATATGACATTTAAAAAATTAAAGATCAACTTTCCTTTCTCAGAAAATAATGTAAATATTCAAAATTGATATAGGTCATCGTAATGCTAGTAAAATATTGTACATTTTCCCCTTCTATCCATTTGAAATCGTTTACATTACCGAACACGCTGTACCATTTTTATTACTAGAAAGTTTGTGTTTTAATACTACAAAGTTTACATGAATTTTGAAGCGTAGTTTCAGTTCTGCTTGACCTCCGTAAGTTTTAACAAGATTATAACTGTTGATAGTGCTATGAATAAATCACCCGTTTTATAGCATAAGTTAAGAGAACCATTTCTCCTGGTATCTTCGAGTTACATAAAACCTGTGTATGCTCCAACATTGACGAATACATGAAAATCAATAATCGTTCGAACCACATGGCGACCATTCGTCGACAGAAGACGAATTTACGTGGCACAGATCGTATCCAAGGCGCGACTGAATTCTTTGATCTTCCACGAAGGATCGTCGATCCTGCATAGCTCTAAGCGTCCTCACGAGCCGTAAAACCCGACACTGAAATCTGAAACGTTGTCTAAAGATCGATGGCGAACATCGTCAGACAGTACGATGTGCATACGTTGATGAAAAAGAAGTAAAACCGGAGGATTTGTGCAGGCTCCGATCGCGCCGGAAGTGGTGGGTGCCAACAGATCTGGGAGCGAAATTCGAGAGTCGTAGATTCCTTTTTCGTAGAATTTTTTCGTATACCTTGTCTGTACGTATTCCAGCACCACCGTGTAGATCCGGACGCTTGATACGGTCGATTTATTGGCCTTCTTAGGAGGAAAACACAGCTCGCGATCTTCTTCGTTTAACGATTTCACAGGTGTAAATACACCGCCTGTTTCGTTCCGTAAAAATTCCATTCACCGATGAAATTGCTAATGGAAGTTCAGAATTGGGTGAATGTTTCACTGTTCAAATGATTAAGGAAACAGTTAAGATAATTGCAATTTCTTTTGTAATTGGGGCAATGTTAAAGTATAACTAAATCAGGTTTATCCGAAAAGGTTACATTTTTGTTATTATAAAATGGCGAATTTAATATCTGTCTTATAGCAACTATTAAAGCACATTTTAAGTAAATGTAGTAAATAAAGTGAAAGTAAATATATAGTAAATACATAGTACTTGTTAGAGTCATCGTTCATTCGCTCCGAGTGCAATTCATTAATCGATTATTATATCCAAAAACAGATTGAACAAAACAAACGACGGACGATGAAATGTCCTGATCGAAAATAAAAGGATTTACAAGATATGAGAACAAGTTCATTTCATTCGTGCACTTTAAACCATCATTAATCGGCGTACCATTGCGATGTAACAATTTATTGCTGTTGAAACCAAAAGAAGTCGCTATCGTGCAAATAAAACGTCGAATAGGAGACGTCTATGTTTAATACAAATCACTCTATGGTGTTCGATAATAGCATGCAATGAAACGGATATTTGCAACATGAAAGTAATAGTTTGTTTAATCATTATTGCGCAGACTCATCGCGATACAACGATCAGATCAGGGGTTAGTCGCATACAGGGTACGAAAAATAATAAGATCTAATTAATTGGTCGTTTTGTAATCGTAGATTTATTTGTCGATAGCTTGTTACTTAAAAAAAGACAATTCCTGCAATTACAAAGGAGGGTATTGATAATTTTGTATGTGCAATTTCATCATGAATTGTTACAAAATCTTGATATTCAGGAGATACTAACTTTCTTGTACACTGAATAGGCTGTCTTTACAGTAATTACCATGGAAACGGGCATTTCTTCAAAGTTTACGATCTGAGAAAAGAAGACTACATAACCTTATCGTACCGGTTTTGATAGTAATTTAGGAAAATTGTAAATCCCTTCTGACAGTTTAATTAGTCGAAAGGATACAATAAATTCATGCGAAAATTTCGATATCTAGCCGATACGAACTTAACTAGAAACGATCTAATACTAATAGTTGAGCTAATAAGACTTGTTTCATTTTTAATTTATGAACCTGTTATTATTTCAAGATTCAGTAAATGTAATGTTAGTTTTGTATTGAATAACACCATAATAACGATCCAAACATAAATTATGTAGATCGCTGAACCTACAATTATTATTCAGGAAGATAATATGCAATTATCTTATATAATTAAATTAATACTTCCCTTTGCAAGAAATCTAATTAATTATTGCTTGCTTTAAACGGTGATAAATATTTTATAGCTTTTGTAATGTCAATATCGTTTTCATGCATGTTAAATGTCCATTTTTTTTCTCATTTACAATTAGAATAATCTCGAGAAGATTTAATTACTATCCGTCAAACATTATCTTATTTTCATCAAAGTTATGGAGCATGTCTGTAAATTGTATATCGTAATTTCAATCAATTTTAGTAGAACTCGATGTGTAATTCTTGATAAGGATATAAGTATTTTTACATATACGTAAAAAGTAAAATCATTCTGTTGGGAGAGTGACTAAACAAAATTAAAATAATTGCATACTTCCATTTTTATTAAATGAAACCACAACGAATCTTTTGGTTATCACAAGGAGATTTAAAAAAATTTATTTGCTATATTACCTAGTAATCCAGAAATTGTCAACTCATGTTGTCGTGTTTTTGTTAGAGAGACATTTTTATAAAATGATCTAGCATTGCATATTTGTTTATTTTAATATTATGGGGAACACGTGCCATGTGATAATAGCTATAACTCTCATATTATAAGTAAATGCATATAATAATTATATAAGCAATTATAATAATTACTGTCAGTAATTATAGTAATTCATGTTAGGAGTAAATATAATAATTATGTAACTAATTATAAGTAATGACAATAATTACAGTAATTATAATAATCATATTATAAATAATTGTAGGAACTTCAGTAATTATAACCTGTTTTGTACAATAAAACAATTTCGTTAGCGAAAATAATAATAATAAGGTATATAACTTTTATGAAAATGACTCACCTCATTTATAGTAGCGAGGAGGATATAGATCGTCAACCAAACTTTTATTTTTCTTATGCTACAGTTATTAATAAAAACGTTACATTAATTACGTTTTCTATGAAACGTCGGTCAATACGCAAACTAACAAGGGAACCTATCGAACTGGAACACACCGATTTCAATGAAACTCATATGAAAAATAATTCTCAAGAAAATTATAAGTAAGGGTGATAATAGCCCTCAAACTTAAGGGCTGAAAATATATTTTTGGGAATATCTCCGGAATTAAAGAAGATAATTGGAAACTTTTTTTTGCAATTGTGGGTCTTTAAATAGAGAATTTTTCTGCCGAAGAAAATTTTAATCAACCTTATTTCTTTAAATAATATATTGTAAATTTATAGTTTTTGTTTAATTTTTTTTACTAAATGTTGAACTATTTTTTTGTAACTTTGTGTATGTAAACTATGGACTAGAATACAGAATACGTGTTTTGAAATTTTTTATTTTTAGCGACGTTTATTAGATATATAATTTGAAATCACCTCCTGCAAAGAGGAGCAATCAGCCTTATTATTAAAAATATCATAACTTTTACAATGTTTTACAATATTCTGGACATTATACACCTCCTAATGTACAGTAAATTGATTCCACGATAATTATTGAAAGCAACGCAGGTGTGAGCGTGACGAGGTTCTAATCACCGCCGCAAGGAACATTGGTTTTTATGGCCAATACTGTTAACAAATAATTTGATTTAATTGTTTTTTTAATTTCTTAAAAATCTCAAAGTTTCCAAAAGTTCTAAATATTGTATTTGAACTGAAGGCTTTACGGCTATAAAAGTACAAAAGTAGTATTCCCCTTAAATGTGAACGATAGCCGATATAAAAAAATACGTGTCAAATATTTTCTTGAGAACTATCTTTTACATAAGTTTCATTGAAATCGATGTGTTCCAGTTCGATATGTTCGCTTGTGAGTATAATATTTATTATTTCTAAAATATTCAAGTTCTGAACATTTTGTATAAAGTAGCTTACCTTTCTTGTAGAATACATTTTTTTACATATTACTCAAACAATTAGTTTATGGAAATCCATCTCTACGGCTTTATTTAAAATAAGCTGTAGCAGTACTTGACACTTTTTCAAAAAAAGTAAAGAAATAAGGAAACCACAAGTTGGAATCCATCAAACCTTATTAATCTGTATACTGTCGCACTTCAGCTGCTTAATTGCGAACTACTGCGCATATCTGCCATTCAAAAGTTTCATATCAACCGATTAATCAAACTTGCGCACGGCTCTTACGATTTTTCAGTGTTTTCTTATATAAATCGCTAAGGTTTGGTTAAAATGTAAGTATTGCAAGTTTGTATTATGTAATCATTGTGAATAAAAAAGACATTTGTTTATGTTGTTTGAAACTCAAAAAGAGGTTTATTTATTAAAATTGGCAACAAACAATGCTAAATTGTTTAAATTCACTTCGTGTCAACTATTGAAACTTGTAATCGTCTATTATTCAGTAGTTGACATGGGGTGTCAAGTATTAAATTATTACGTGTCAACTAATGACTTTGGTCCTCTGTCATTTTTGACATGCCTTCTATGAAGGATAACTTCATAAATTATACAGAAGTGACTATATTTTTGTATTTTCCTACGAAAAAGAGTTGTTCCCTGGAGTTATAATTGCTGTGTCTGAAACGACTGCAACCATTTCAGCAATGGCAAAGTGTGGTAGACTGTGAAAGTGGCCAGAAAGAATGGATAAGCTAGATTTTGAATAGGAAACAGTGCTGTTTCGTATCAATGAACCCATTAAAATGAGTAGAACCGGAAATGTGTATTCAGTTACCAAACTAAGTTAGATTTTTTGTGAAAGTAACTTCTAATTATTGAATATTTTTTTTGTAAACTTACTCAAGAAAAATATTTTTTAAAACGTTCAGTAAAATTCTGTATTCATACATTATCAAGACTAGTTCATTAATTGGATTTTCTCCCTATGTCAACTACTGACACAAAAGGATGTCAACTACTAAATTTTTTGTTTTCGCTGGGTGTCAACTATTGAATCAAATTTTATGTTTAGAAAAAAAAAAGAAAAAAATTTACAACCGCCATCAGGAATGAATACTTGTAATATAATAGAAGAATAGTTTGTGCAGCGACTGCTAATCATAAATTTTCCATAAAGTGAACTTAGCCTGAGCTATGTGAACAAATAGACAAAAAATTCCTTAAAGTGTCAACTACTGGTACCTTTACCTTAATTCTGTAATTTATGCTACTTAGTTTTATTATTTAGAGAATATGTAACCGAATATTCGTAATATTCACCCGAATTTGGAGTATTCAACCGAACATATTTCTCATTCCCTACTTTAAGAACTAATTTTCATTCTCTTAACATGAACATCTTTAAGTGAGAAGAGAAAAGTACTGAAAATATAAAAAAAGTATAGGTTTCCTGAAAATCGGAAATTATTACTTCATGTTTTTTGTAAGTGGAGTAAATATTTGAGGTAAATATCATAGTACTGATTAACACTCATATATTGAACACCTTAAATGCAGAACGCTGAAAATAAAAATCAGAGATATTGAAGTTGCTTCAAAGTAACAAATGTGATAGCTTATGTCACCTAGTGTTGACGTTGTGAACTACTGACCCTTTAAGACCTTTCGAAACATCTTCTGGCAATTACAAACGGTGTCATTTATTCACTGATGAATACTTTCCAGTTGCTCTCATCAAATCATCGTACTATTACTTTATTTGTAACAAACCATTGTCGCACAACCACACGAATGTATTATATTACAGATATTAATTAAGTAGACCATTGGTCTGACGTTTTACACAAATTTTCATTTATTTAAAAAAATATTATGAGTACAATTTCTCTCCATGCTACGATTTTGTGACAAGGAATGTTTACAGAAAGAGTTAGTGCATAATAAAAATCTCTTTAAATTACCTTGGATACATGATATAGTACCCTAGAAATAAAAAAGACCGTGAAAATGATCTTGATATTGTCCACTACTGGTCCATTTACCTTAGCAAGTGCGATTTAAACGTAAAAACTTGCGTAGTCTTCTCGCGGGTGAACATTAAGTTATAATAGGACAGTATTGAAAAAAGTCTGATTACTGTTTGAGATACAACTATGGCTTTTCCCCTTATGTTTTGCTTTTTATTGTATCCGCCATATAATTGGATTAATCAGATTATTTATGTTATTTATAAGCTGTGTTACTCAAATATACGAGTTATGCTATGGTGTTAGTTTATGTTTTTAATTTATTTTTTTAACAGAATTCTTTCCTGCTTGATTACACCGTAAATACAAGGAGACATCGTATATTAAAATGTTAGCTGTTTTATGGCTGATATTAACAATGATTATACTTGAGTCAAATGATAGTACTTATAAAATTTTAACACCGTTAATGTTATAATAATGTGGTATAGAAGCACAGCAAATAGAGATGAGATGCTTCAATATAATGTTCGCAGAAGAAAAACTTTTCTACTACAATTCATTATAATAATTCTACTGAAAATAAAAACGACAGAAGTCAGTAAAACGCGATTGTAATACGAACGCAATATCGACCACATTCCTATGTAATCGCAGTCACTGGTGACTTCCAGTAAAATAAATGCGTAAAGTATGATAACACAGTTCAACTTAATCGTCTTATATACCTACTATGAAGGTTTAAAGTATTTTTTGTTTTCAGGATTACAATATTAGTACCGAGAAGGAAACTGTAACTGCCTTGCTGTTGAATCTTTTTTAATCCATTTGTTTTAATATTAACACCTTACCGACGGAGCCATGGCTCTGATTACTATTTAATTATGGGAAGAACAAATGTATAGAAATATGATATAAAATCTCTTACGAAAAACATATACAATAGAGATAATGAAAAAATAATATATGATTATTATGTAAAAGTAACAATACAATAACGCAAAGACAAAAGGAATCATACATACAATTATATGCAGAGATGTTCACGCGGTTTAGGTTAGGTAGCTGTGGATTAAAAAAAAATGTCAGTGAAGGAAAATGAGTGGTTCGAAGAATACTAACATTAGTAAATACTTCTTTTAAAGTGCAATGATGCAAGGTCAATCAACAACTGTATTATTTCTGTAAATGGAAATCCATACTTTCCTTTTACGTAGATCCTTCGTTGTTTCACGTAAAACAGCATTGTGATACAATGATAACAAAGTGATTAGTTATCGAGATATTTTAAATTTAAATATAAGGAATCTTATATAAAAATTTAAAACATTTTATGAATTGTTAACTGTTTTTTATATAATGTGGTAAAAGTAACTTTTTATATAATGTGGTTACATTAAGGATTTTTATAATCTTAGACGCGTTCATTTGTAAAATTATGCATTAAATAGGGAAAATATAAATTTTAAATCCATAATATTTATATAAATGCTGTACATTCCATGCAAAGTTCTCTAATGTTATTCGCATAATTTTTCAATTAATATTCTATCACTTTCGAAATCAAGAAATAAAACTAGTATCCCGATTTCGCGTTCTCTTTCCTATATACAGGTTAATACAACGTTAACAGTAAATTATCCGCTCGCGAATAACCGTTTACATGAATTTAATATCGCTCTCGATCGTAAGCGGCGTTGCAAGAAATATTTTCCCTTTAATTCAATTATTCAAACAAGCAGGCAAAGGGACATTTGCACAGGAAAAATTGAAAATTACCTATACATCGGTTACGGTCGTTTGCTATTGCTCGACTTACTAATCTAGTCGATGTCGTTTCTTATACGTATATGTAATTCGCATGATAAGAATGAGTTACGATGCATTTTGTCGTGCCGGAACAAGACGACAAAAGGGTCACTAACGTTGGCTGATCTGTTATTCGTGCGCACGTAGAGCAAACGCATATTCAGTATTTACTCATTTACATATTTACAAGGTGCACTTAAGGCTCTCCTTGGATGAGGTGCACGTGAGTACGATTACTATCATGCTCCACTATTACGTAGGTGGATCATGCTAAGCCCACACGTTCGCGTGCGACCGAGGAAGTACCTATCGATAAATCGATACGCTCAATGATTCCACTTGAAAACTGGCTGCGCGCCTTTAACCCTACTCCATTATCTCCTTAATTGCACCCAAGTTTTTCTGAACGTTACTAAACCGACCATTTTTGAATGAACCAGTTCACTGTCATAATATGACTGGACGTGAGTAGTATGACACGCTATAATTTGCAATTATAGTGTGATATGACATAATCAATGAATGATATACTAGACAATTTTTATTGATAAAATCAATTTGCTATAACGAACGCCGAGAAGTGTTATAATAATAAACGGTGATGTTTATTATGAATATTAATAAACATTGTCGTTGCGTGTGTATAATATCCATTTTGCTCCGTTGATTGACACCGAACCATAACATTAAACTGAATTGGTCATTTAAATCACTCGCGTGAATTTTTACCATTTCGATTTTCTTGCTAATATTCATACTTACACCAGTCAGTTGTTAGAGCGCTCGTAGATAATATATTTATAAGTCCCTATAGTTAATTTCAATAAGTCATATACGTATAGTTTGTAGGTTTTAAGACTTTTATTTTGAATACCACGGATGAGGACGAAGGTAACACGTTACTATGGGGACAAAAAGAAAGTGTAAAAAGTGTACCAAGGGTGATGTATTATGCATGTCATAACTGTAATTGGGGATAGATAAATAAACCACGAACACCATATCAAAGAAATGCTCAAGGCTAGTTATGCGTTTTATTGTTCGTTATTTTAATGTACGGGTATTGCTTTTTATCGTTACTTCAAATATGCTATATTTAATTAAGTGTTTCTTTTTATTGTTTTGTATAACAAAAATCCTATACTGCGTTAAGAAAGGTATTTTGACGTAATTCTCTAGAAAATGATTAATATTACTTTCGTCCTGATTGATGATAACACTATCCTATCAGCATGCTAGTAAATAAAATCAGTTTTCAGTAATTAAAATATTTCACATGTCAGTAACTGACAATACCGATAAGGATTTGCATATTTTTTTAAATAAAACTTCATTTTATGCAATACAATTTCAACATGGAACGAAAAACAAGATTTGGTAAGTATAAAAGATTTTGAATTTCATCGTACACACACAATTTTATACAAATTGTAATATATATTTTAAAGTACTGTATTATAACGTATAAATTATTTTGACGTTCCAATAAGTGAATACTAATAATTTCATTTGACACGATTTCTTGTAAGTGGCGGTAACTGCCATAAAGTGTTCAGTACTTACGAAAATGAAGAATATTTATTGAACCATCTAAAACAGAAAATTAAGGAAATTTTCTGAATTTATAAACTTGTATATGAAAATATTTACAATCATAATTTTTTTACGGAACCTTCTTTTTCCATAAATTACTTATTTCACTTTTAATTTGTAATTTATATGTTTACCTTATATACTTTAAAAATTTCACCATGAAGTGAAAGCTTATCATTTCTATAGATGAAAAATCTTTTTTTACCACTAGAATAGATAACAACATTTACAAGAATATTATTCAAATGCGCAAATAAGTCATTTATTTACTATCACCAACAATGTCTCGATAAAACGTAAAACATTCTGTAACTCTATATCGTTCATCTTTCTTCTATATCGTCTTAAAAGTAATCTACTCTTAATTATTTCATAAGAAGGAACTTGCAGATATACTCGCAATATCAATATTAATTTTGTACATAGTTTCATGGAAAAATTAATTCGATTTATAAAAGAATTACCTTAATAAAAAAATTAGCGATCATAGTATGATAAATGGCATAAAATATTCTGCAGTATCTAATAATTCCGTACTAGAAAATACACAGTATGTCTGAAAAGTAACGAAACTTTTTAAATTCAAAGAAAACTATTAGCAC
Organism: Megachile lagopoda; assembly: GCA_036983795.1. Lineage (NCBI taxonomy): Eukaryota > Metazoa > Arthropoda > Insecta > Hymenoptera > Megachilidae > Megachile > Megachile lagopoda. The sequence continues at coordinate 21,960,845 of CM072800.1, forward strand.
CATCTATTAAAACAATATGCTATCTGAAAACAGTATTCCTCCCCTACAAAACAAAACAATCGTTATTGGAATCGAGCAACGAATTGTAAACTTATAGTGTTTAAAGCGACAGAACCTTTCGTCACCGTGTCACAAAATCACGATGGAGCAAAGAGCGAATATTAAATTCTGCTCGGTAAAGCTCGGTAAAACTTTTACAAAAATATTTGAATTAACGAAAAATGTTTATGGCGATGATCGTTTATCCCATACACATGTGTTCGAGTGGTATAAACGATTCCAGGACGGTCGTGATACTTTGGAAGACGACCCAAAGCCAGGTTTTGGGTTTTTCTAAATTCTAAACGATTCTAAAGGTATTATACTTCGGAATTCGTTCCACAGGGACAAAATGTTAATGGTGAATATTATCTAGGTGTTATGGAACGTCTGTGGAAAAGAATCGTTCGTGTGAGGCCCGAACATCGAGCGCCAGGGAGTTGGTTTCTGTTGCATGATAATGCACCATGTCACTGAACTGTCACAGTTCGTGAATTTTTGGCGAAAAAACAAGTCTGTGTGCTGCAACATCCTCCATATTCGCCTGCCTTATCTCCATGCGATTACTTCCTTTTTCCAAAATTGAAATTAGTCATGAAAGGAACGTTTTATGACACTGTTACACAAGTCCAAGCAGCTGTGACAAGGGTGATTGAAGCGATTCCGCAAAACGACATAAAAAAATGTATGTTAACATTGCCTGAGCGTGCCCAGCGGTGTATTGATGCGGAAGGGATGTATTTTGAATAAAAAAAATTAATTTTGGCGAAATAACTAATACTTTTTTGTTTATTTAAAAAGTTTCGTTACTTTTCAGACATACTGTGTATGTAGATATTCTGAACATTATATCGTTTTTCTAGTTCTGTGTGACTTGTTTAATCACAAATTATTATAAATATCTGTTAACATTTTTATTATTGTTTTTTTCTTGTAGACACGCGGTATACCTTATTTGAACGGGTTTCTGTGATTACAATTCAAATGGTGTGCCACTCCTATGGGTGGTAGGTATGATAAATTGTGCGAAAATGCAGCTTCTGGAATCGAAAGCAGCAGGTATCTTGATATGTTAAAGCATAGCCAGTTAGATTCTTCGTGAAAATTAATGTCGTTTTATGTCGGACCGGTTTTGCCTCCCTTTTCGAGCAAGGTGCAATGACTATTTCTAGACTGCGTTCGAATTAATCGAAACGAATACCAGATGAACAGGTGTAGCTATAAGGATTCAAGTACATACATATATTGCAAGTTGCTACGAATCTGATTGGATAGTTTCTAATAGCTCATAGGCACTTCGGGGAAGGAAGATGGTATTTGTGAGTATATTTGAATCAGAACGAGATCGGTTCGAATCTTTTATAAATACTTTGAGGAATGCAAGAGTTGCTCTTAAATATAATTCTAACTACGTTCGTCTTCGTTAGAAAACGTTTTTTCTTGACTAATAAGTCAATACTAAATTAACATATAATAATAATTCAGTTAACATATAGACGTAAATCAAACAACTTTCTTTGTAAAATTTTATTTGAAGTGAAATATCTTTCGCAGTTGGTATATTTTAATGTTTATTATTCAATGTCTGTTATAAAACTCTCACTTTAAATTGTAAACATTTTGCACAATATGATGATAACTACTTCGTAATTAAAAGATTAATTATTGCGATTTAGGTTTGACTCATTATGGCAGATATTTAGTTCTTACTTGACTATTTTTACTAATACTGTACACAGTATTCTTAGCTTTATTCATAAAGTGGTGTCAACATATTCTAAAGTTAAAAATAAGAGAAAAATGATCAAAGTACCCCAAAAATGTTATTCTATAAAAAAATTTGCAATATTGTAAGTAATATAATAATATTAATAATGGGTAGATTAAGGCTACCACATATCGTGCAAAATATTCTTTTTACAATAATCTAGGTCCTTAAACAGTCCGATTTTGCAATTTTACTATTAAAATTTCACAAGCAGGAAACAAGTTTTTTAAGGAGAAATTTTTTCACGTCCCATTTTTTAAAAAGGGGGCCGACCTATATTATTATACAAAGAATATTTTGAAAAAGAAAATTTTGCACATTTTTGGAAACCAAATACCTACTGTCCTTGTCTCTGCTAACCAATACACAATAAGATAAACAAATATCGCCGAAGCTTATCAACTTTCCACTAAAGATCTCAAAAATCCCCAAAAATAATATTTGAAGTATTCGGTCACCAAAAAAGATCCTTAAAGTTAAATGTGACAAAAAGCTAAATATTTCATATTTTCTTTACTGTAAGTCGAGTAATACGTTAGTAAAAACATCATGTAATATGAATTGTGAATTCATTTCAATATTCTGATATGGTAAAAAAAGTATGTGTTGCCAGTAAAGACCAAGGTGACCTCGATTTCGCCATGAAAATAAACTGTTTTCGAATTGGTTCTTTACAGATGTTTGTCGTGCAGAGTACACCCCGTAACTCTTGTTCTAAACCTTTTTTTATTAGACAGCTACAAGTGGGTGATAAATCTTGCGACGCGTTAGAGGTAACACACTGTATATTGTAAATCAGTTCTTGTATTGTATCGAATAAACACCAATCCGTTTTTATTTCATACTTTCATTATATGAAATTTTTTAGTGGAATATCTTTTACTTTTCTTATTTTTATTGCTAGAACATTTCGAAATCATTTTATGCAATAACGTAGGATACATTTGTTTGTTAAAGTTTTTCATCCCCAAGAAATTTCATTCGGTTATGCTAATGAAATGCAAATTCACACTCTTCACACACTATACGACTATTGAATTTAGGGGATAATGTAACCTTGACCACGTAATTAAATTCATAAGCGCCTACAATTTACAATTAAACGTGTTCAAATGTTTTAACTAATTCTTGAGAAAAAGTGATAAAATTCAACGTTGCTATCTCATATTTCCCTTATCAGAGGAGACGGCGGCTGAAACTACGCTTTCTTGTCATATAATCAAAAATCATTACTAGTATGCATAAACATTAAAATTTATGCCTATCACACTGTTCTTATCAGACTATATCCTTTAATATCAAGTAAATCATAAATAAAGTTGCCTAATGTTCTAAATATTTAATATAATTATTGGAAAGTTGCGTCTAAAGTGAATCAGCACAATGTACAATTATTTTATCATTTACAAACTCCTATGTATTTATCAAAATTTCTACGTTATAAATTCCAAGAGAATATATACAAATCTAAAAGATGAAACAATAACGCTCATTGAAATATATAATGTAAAATTATAAGTCAGAATATGTTTGCAGATAGCACATTGAAAGATAAAATCTGATATTATACTAGTGATAAGACACAATTCAATTATGATACGTGATAAAATTATAATGATCTGAAGCCTAGACCGGTCTGAAGTGCAACGCTTAACTGAATGTTTTCTAGGTGTACTAACTAGACACCGGACGTTTATGGAAATACGTACTTTTATAGGAAACCGGTAAAACATGTGACCAGGACAGAAATTTTTTCCTCATTAGAAGATTCTAAAAATATCTTCTTTGTTTCGCATTTTTCGCATAATACTTACGCTTAACATATTCGTGTTTAATAATATAGTACGTAACAACGTTTGCATATATTATCGATGTTAATATGTATACATGTCGTGCTTATCAGGAATGGAATATTTTAGCAACTCGTCAAAATAGTTTCATCTATTAAAAACTTTGAAAGGGTCCAGCCAAATAAGGTAGTCAAATGTGCCCTTGAGTCAAATGAAAAACTCAATATGTCAGTCGATAGCATATCTAAAAAAAACATCTCACACCAAGTTTCAACCCCCTATCTCATCCGTGGGGATAGTAAAAGGGAAAACACGAAATTCCGGTTTTTGGCCTATTTTGCCTATTTAATTTCGCACAAAAATTCTGAAAAAATTCTGAAACATTGAGGTTGCGCATAAAAAAAAGATTGTAAAAGATTGTAGCAATAAGTGCACTTAGATAACAAGTGATATAGACTACGCGTGCTCTATGTTTAGAACCTTTAGTCTAGTTTTAGTTGTAAGTGTTAATTTTGTGTACGTTTAAATTGTTGTGTATAGTATATTGTAAATTGTTATGGCACAATAAACATTCTGTTACAGAAAGAAGTCCTGCCTCGTAATCTCTGCATGTTTTTTGGTCGCAGGTTCGAGCCCGCTGGACTTAGTTTTTTCCATGATACGTTTCTCATTTTTTTTTTTCATTTTTAATAATATTAATACAGTTTCAAAGTATTTTTAAATAATTGTTATTCATTTCTATATCCACAGTGTACAAAGAACTTGCATATAATAATATACATATACAATAGTATTTAATACATCAAATAATATATATATATATTATTATTATGTTATACCATGTGAATGCAGAAATGTATAACAATTATTCAAAAACACTTTGAATCTATATTAATATTATTAAAATCGACAAAAAGAAATGAAAAACGTATCATGGAAAAAACCAAGTCCAACGGGCTCGAACCTGCGACCAAAAAACATGCAGAGATTACGAGGCGGGACTCCTAATTTTGTTTTTTATACCATTTTTATTCAGAACATCATACAAAAATCAGGACGTACAATGCCTAGTAGTGAATAATCTACCGTCGTTATCTCTGTACAAAGTCGGGGGCCTGGCTGACAGTCCAGCTCTCACCCTCTATCTTATTGCGCTGTCCTTATTCCCTACTTACAAAATAAATATGACCCTAGCTATCCTACGAGTCTATATTAGGTATCTTGCTCAATTTTAGTCGCTAAAACCCCGAAAGCCGGTCAACACGCAACTAAAAGGACCGTTGCCGCCCTCTTTCTTAAGGATATAAAACTAACTTAAATCTAACGAGTATCCACACACACACTCACTCACTCTTCCATTCCGCCCTTTCACACCTCTCGCACACAAAATACTAGCTGCACTAAACTTAACGAAAATATTTACATATATACATATTGACAATATTATACATATAATAGCTATCTAACATCTATCTACACTTTGGTATTATTTTTGGTTTTGATCTAACCACCAGTATTTTTCAATTTTTGTTATTGAAATGTAACGTAATGCTTGTAATTGGTTTCGCAACTTCTGAATAGCCCTGTGCAGGTCCTAAAAAATTTTCTCTCAAATGCTCTTAACTTTTCCATTATAGGTGGGTTGACATTGTACCATACAAGACACCCATATGTGAGAATAGGACGAATTAATAGTTGATAACAGATTATTTTCACTTTCTTATTCAGGATTGGGGACAGGAACAGTTTACTGTAGCATTGGAAGGCTTTCCTTGCTTTATCAAGTTGAATTTTCACATGCTTGTTAAGGTACAATAGTTCATCCACGTTTATTCCTGGATATTTAACAATTTTCTTATGTGGAATCGTATCCCCGTCTGCTATGAGTTGAAAGTTTTTGTATTGCTCCCTAAACGTGTGGCACTGGGACCTAATTTTCCTTGTAAAAAGAATTGTTTCGCATTTGGACGGGTTTATTTTTAATTTCTAGGTTTTGTAATACTCCTGAATTTGATTGTACAGTTTCTGCAGCTGTTCTTGCAATTTCATTACGTTCTTACCTTCAACGTAAATAATTAAATCATCTGCAAATTGGATTGTGTTGATGTGCGGATGTCGAAGAGAAAAGGTAGTTCTGCATTGTAAAAGTTGAACAGAATTGGAGCCATTACTGTACCCTGTTGTAATCCGTTTAAAATGTTTCACGTATGATCCGATTTATTATCCTTACACTCAGTATAAAACTTCTTATCATGGATCATGTTCGCAATCATTTTTAACAGATGCAGTGGGAATTTTTTCTTTAATAGTTTGAATATTAGCCCTTTTGTCCAAACCGTGTCAAACGCCTTTTCAATGTCCACCAAACACGCGGCCACGCTAGGTCAGAAAGGAGCTTCTGAAGAGCATGAACAGTGCTGTGGTTAAATCTAAATCCCAACTGCGTTTCCGGAATTATAGCATTGTCCTCTAAAAATTTTTCAAAATTTTCTTTAACAAGAATTTCGAAGACTTTAGATACGTTTGGTAGGAGACTTATGGGCCTATAATTATTAGGGTCGGATGGATCCTTCCCTTTCTTTTTAATGGGGATGACCTTGGCAAGCTTCCACGCTATCAGGAAATAGCAATTACTAAGACAATGATTAAATATCACACTGTAGGAATCTTTGATACAATTAGAGAGGTTCTTCAATATTACATTCGAAATTTTGTCTGCACCAGCGGATTTTTTATTATTTAATTTTTTGAATAAGCTTCTCGTGTGTCCTGGTGAGGTAAAATAGTTGCCAAGGGATTCAGAATGAGACCCCGGGTTGCTGGCTAAATTTTCACAGGAGAAGGTTTCCATGTGTACACTATTGTCTGTATCTTCCCTCAAGCTAATCATGAATTCTGTATATTTTCTTTCTATAATCTCGTTTAACCGCTGTTTCCCCATCTCATTATTACTTGAATTCGCGGCTGCAAAGCTAGCAGCTAACACGATAAGTTTTTCAACTTCCTTAACGATAACAATATCATTATTGCTATTAAAGGCATGATCCTCCGGGCTGATTCCCGCCTCCCTTAGCAACTCCAATTTACTTAACCAGAAGCTTAGGTACACGATATCTAATGATTCTCTTTTACTAAAAATAGCGTAGACCTGAGGGAACATTTGCGGGCTGTTGAACGGGATATTTTTAATCCTACTTTCCCAAAGCTTGTTGACTGATCTCTGGAACTCTAGCTTAATTTTCGCCTTGCACTGCTTAATGAGGTGCTTAGTGGAATCTATTATCATATTCGAATGGTATGAAGGTTATCTACGTTCGTTAGTAAGTGTCGTCAGAAGGGAATTTTTCATTTTCTGTAGTTTCTTAATTTCAGAGTTAATGTATATGTTTGTGGAACTGTAGTCATGATAGGTGGGGACGTTCCGTTCAATAGCTTGTAAAATAGCTGAGTCCAGTTCCGATAAAAGTTTGTCAATTTCCAGATTCGTTATGTTTCTGTCCAAAGGGAATTCCGTTGTCCAATTATCTGTCAAGTCATCGCGAAATTTATCCCAATCCGCCTTGGCATAATTAAGCTGACGTCTTGGTAGCGTAAACTGTAGATCATTCAGATTAGAAGGTAAATTGAATTCTATGCATATTGCTCTATGATCACTGTCAATGTCCAAAGTCGGGATGTTACTAGTGTCAATAATGTTTGTTATTTGAAGTCTGCTGTTAATTAGTCCTATGTCAAGGTGTACATTACTTCTAGGCAAAGTAGGAGTTAAGGTGGTCAATAACTGCATTTTGTATTGAATGTAGTTAGTATTAATCCAATTGTTCAAAGCCCTCCCTTTGCGATTGAAAACGCTATTGTTCCACGCTTGATGTTTGGCATTGAAATCACCAGCTAATAAGTAATAATTATTAGGGTTATTGAAGTCCAAAAACTTATAAATATAATCCAATTCCTCTATAAATAAATCCGCTTGCGCACCCGGAGCGTACCCCGAAATAACATATAAGGTATCCCCAATACATATTCTAATTTTAATAATTATCTGATCGAGAATACTTAATTCTTTGGGAAGGCAAACCATTTCGTGTTTAATTGAGCTTTTAATGAGCACCGCGACTCTCCCTCCGTTTGCGCTATCCCTGTCCCTTCTTAATAGATTAAAACCCCTAAATCTAACAATAAGTCTGTGCTGCGGCTTAAGGGGGGCAATACCTTTAGGTAGATGAAAATAAGCTGATATTTGTGAATTTTTTTGTATAGGATATCTTTGTCTTGTATCTTCGAAATTTCAGGTTTAATTTATTATAACTACTGCCTATTACAACATATTTTCTTTTTTTTTAAATATTTAAAAATGGCGGAATTATGATAGTCTTTCCTGGAAGTGTTTCGGCGCGTCTCGTGAAACGGCGTGACTTCTAGCTTTAGTTACATTGGTCTGAAACAAATTTGCAAACGATGTTTCGATTATTAACATTCACAGTTAGTAGATGAACCTAAGAAATGTGAAAAATATGGAAAATTGAAGAGATGGCGCGCTTTTAAAGAAAAACTTTGAATTTTACTGAAAAGTTTCGCAATATTTTGCAATAAAAAAGGACTTTAATGTTAAATTTATTTCGTACATTTAGGTTCATATGTTAAATGGTATTGTCATGGATATGTGAAAAAAATTTGAGCGCGATTGATAAACTAGTTTTTGAGTTATCAGTCACGCCAATTTTAAAAATATAGTTTTGAGAAAAACGCGTTTAAAGTTCCGATAAGTAAAACCTGAATAATTTCGATGATTTACCAACTAATCTGCGATTCCTGCGCCATATAATAATCCTTCGGCTTACTCGTAAAGTTGATCTTTCTCCATAAGCTCATCCTCCGTAAAAATACAAAATTTCAAACACAGCAATGGCATGATAATAACAAATCCGCTACATAGCCCTCCGCACCGAGCGCGTGAATATCTGAGGCGCGATACCAGACATGAGTCACGATAATCGGCCATAACATCAAAAGGACTCCGTATTATGCTTTAAAATTTTGAGACTATATTTTTGAGATGTTGCACTAACATCTTATAGAAAAAAAAAATTTTGCAATTTTTTAAGATTCTAAAGGTATTGCCCCCCTTAAGCTTAGTCTCATTTAATAACAAAATATGTGGTTTCTCTGTAGCTAAGATATTACGGATATTATATCTCCTCTCGTTCGTCACTATGGAGTTGACAATTGCAGAAATTATTGTGGGATTTAGAAAATTAAGTGATTTGCAAATAACACAAACGTTTGTATTTATCGCAAATTATTACAGAAAATATTTTATCACGTCTTCTCAATCGTATTCTTTACAAAACAAAAGCCACCTTCTGTCCTGTTCCGTTCTACTTATATCATTTCATATGTTACGCATACATTCATTCATGCACACAATCTATCGCACTCATTTCCTAGCATTCTCTCTCTCACTCAGGTCATTCATTGTTTTTTGCGCACAGAACATGTTATTTCATTGAAAACTATAAACGCACGAAAAGAAACAGCTGACAGCTAACAGCTGTTTCACAATCACTTAATGACCGCGATAATTTTAAAAATGATTGTACTCCTACATTATTCTAAGACTATCAATTCCCTCCATTTCCGCTAACACACATATCAATATCCGTATAATTAGAGCCATAGAATGCCCTGTATAAGTCCTCAATCTTTCTTGTATTAGCTCCAATCCTCCCTTCAAATTTATTTAATTGCGTCGATATAGATGATTTTAGATCCGCAAACATGTCCTGCAACGTGGCCGGTGTTAAGTTCCGGGCAGGACTCCCAACCACTCAGCCAATTCTGTCGTTCAGGGAACATCTTACGTTTGGGAATATAACCAATCACGACGTAAAATTAATTAATAAATGAATTTTATTTCTTTAACTAATATATCATTTGTATCAATTATGAATGTGAATCTATTTAAGATTACTTAATAAATATACTGAGAAAAGAAGGCATGTAAATTCGAAGTGAAAAGTACTTTTTTAAAGGAATGTATTGGTTTTTGATTTTTTTAACTACGACGCACCTCATCGAAAAATCTGAAAAAATTAGGGAATAATAGTAGCGCCAATATGTAACTACTGATTTTTTTCGGTTTTCGATTTTTCACAACTACAAAAATACGAAAGCTTACTCAATTAGAATAGTAAAATAGTGAAACAGTGAAATTGTTAAACATTTGAATATAACAATTTTCTAGTAATCATTTAGAAATAATGACATAAATAATAACGTAAATTAATAATATAATTAATAATATAAAATAATAATATAAAAATACTCTATTAATTGTCTAGAAATAATGAAACGATAGAATAATAAAACTGTGAAGTTGTAAAGTTGTGAAAATGAAAAAATTTGAGATTGTAAAATTCTTATTTAGATGACTTACGTGAAATTATGAATGTGTGGAATGATGAAATTGTGAAATTATGAAATTCTAGAACTTTAACTATAAAAATTGTACTATAAATTGAACTAAAATTCAACTATAATATTGCGGAATTGTGAAATTATAAATTTATGAAGTTATTAAAATTATGAAATGATAAAGTGATCAAATTATAAAGCTATATCGTTATGAAGTTCTAAAAACGAAAAATAATATAATGGCAAAAACGTAAAACGGCAAAATAGTGAATACGATAAAAATAGTGAAATTGCAAAAGCATTGGAATAATAAAACCGTGCTGAAATAGTAAAATGATACAAATGATAGAAATAGTAAAGTCATAAAGTGATAAAATGGTATAAAAATAAAATATGTAGAATACTAAAATAATAAAGTAGTAAAACATTAAAATAGTTAAGTAGTTGACTAGTGGAATAGGGGAAAAAATCGTCGTATAAATGACTGCAATTTATACTAATAGACGTCTTCCGTTCTGTGCCTCTGATTAAGTTTTCTGTTTTTTCTGTTTCCCTTCAGCAGTTTGTAAGCACCTTAAGAACAGTTCTCATCAAATACAAATTGCGATCATATCTTAAAAATGACAAGATATACAGACTTTTATCAGAAAACGACGTTGAAATTTCAGTGTCAACTTTAATACTGATGCAACTATACCGACAAGATTGAAAATTAAATACACAGTATGTCTGAAAAGTAACGAAACTTTTTAAATAAACAAAAAAGTATTAGTTATTTCGCCAAAATTAATTTTTTTTATTCAAAATACATCCCTTCCGCATCAATACACCGCTGGGCACGCTCAGGCAATGTTAACATACATTTTTTTATGTCGTTTTGCGGAATCGCTTCAATCATCCTTGTCACAGCTGCTTGGACTTGTGTAACAGTGTCATAAAACGTTCCTTTCATGGCTAATTTCAATTTTGGAAAAAGGAAGTAATCGCATGGAGATAAGGCAGGCGAATATGGAGGATGTTGGAGCACACAGACTTGTTTTTTCGCCAAAAATTCACGAACTGCGACAGTTCTGTGACATGGTGCATTATCATGCAACAGAAACCAACTCCTTGCCGCTCGATATTCGGGCCTCCCACGAACGATTCTTTTCCACAGACGTTCCATAACACCTAGATAATATTCACCATTAACATTTTGTCCCTGTGGAACGAATTCCGAAGTATAATACCTTTAGAATCGTCTGGAATTTAGAAAAACCCAAAACCTGGCTTTGGGTCGTCTTCCAAAGTATCACGGCCGTCCTGGAATCGTTTATACCACTCGAACACATGTGTATGGGATAAACAATCGTCGCCATAAACATTTTTCGTTAATTCAAATGTTTTTGTAAAAGTTTTACCGAGCTTCACCGAGCAGAATTTAATATTCGCTCTTTGCTCCATCATGATTTTGTGACACGGTGACGAAAGGTTCTGTCGCTTTAAACACTATAAGTTTACAATTCGTTGCTCGATTCCAATAACAATTGTTTTGTTTTGTAGGGGAGGAATACTGTTTTCAGATAGCATATTGTTTTAATAGATGGTGCTAATAGTTTTCTTTGAATTTAAAAAGTTTCGTTACTTTTCAGACATACTGTGTAAAATAACTCGATGTAAATGAAGTTTTTGATGTAGTCTATTTACATTTTGGTTATGCAATATCAGTATACAATTGATTTCCTCAGTCGAGAATCACAATTATGTCATAATCGACAATCTCGTTGATTACCTTCGATTTTCAGCGTCGGTAACTTAACGTTGATTGTGCATATTCATGGTCGCACTAAAAACGGCGTTCTGAGAATGCTGTCATGCATGATTTTCGCAGAAAAAGCTGCATCATGTGAACAATTACCAAGGTGTACAGTGTATAATACACGTATTGAACTTGACAATAGAATTATACTCCTTCTTTCCATTTCAATTAAACGGAAATTATAAATCACCTTATAATTACATAACAGAATTTAAATACATAGTGTGTTTCAAAAATAATGTTTTATTTAATTAATATTGATTTATACGTTTCGTGATGGACTGCGATTGTTTATTTATATAACAAAATTATTTAATACATTTTTTCGCGTTGGATATTTTAAAAAACTGAAATTATAAATATCTGGTGATCAATAACTATATGCAATTTCAGTTCTCTATTTATTTTAGACATATGGTAATCAATAACGTTACTGTTGGGGATTAAAAACCCTTCTTATCCCTCTTAAGGATCGTTACACAAAATCATTCGTATTTAGTGAATAACCATGTCAAATATCAATCGTCTGTCTATTCAGGAAGTAGGTGAATTAGTGATTAGTCAATCAGTGAATTACTTTTTGCTCTTATGTATAGAGTCTTTCTAGTAACTGGGACAAGCTACATCTTTCAAACGATTGGGACTAAAAAAGAATTATAAAGAATGAAGTTGGATAGTTTAAAAAGACCTAGACTTTTACGATTTTAATTTTGCTATAAAAAATGTAAAAATACCATTATTTTTAGATGTAACTTATATTATATTGTATGTAGATCAATTATAACACAGAAAGAGTATTAGTGTAGTAGAAAATAATGAATAATTCATGAGATATTTAAATTTAAAAGTAGGTAGCTTATGCGAGAAATTAAAGTGTTTCTCGAATTGTTGATTCCCTTAGCATCATACCTAATTCTTTGTCATACACAGTGGATTTGTGGGTCTCCATTCTATTACATAATATTCGTAAATTATGACAACATACATATGTATGTTGGTATATGTGTTGCTTTTTCTTGACCTTAAAATATGTTCTTATCTTAATGTACACCTATCTCAGATTTAATTGGAATGTAACATTTGGTTTAGTTTATGCCACGTTGTAAGTTTGATGCGAAAAGAAGAATGAACGACACTCGAATTTTTCTCACATTGTTTCATAAACTCGATTAATACGCAATTAGGAAGGTCACAGGAAGCCCCGCTCATGCAACCGAGTGATATTGCGAAAAGAACAATGTTGTACATAACCTATATCTTTGTCCTATACGTTTTATGAAATGGCTGACCGGTTGCAAAAAGGTGACATCAATTTTAATACGTTTCTATACTTGCGAATTCATAAAGCAATTAACTCTTGGAAAATCAGCGATCTAGGTTATAGTCACTTTAACCTGTAATTAAAACTTTGACCTGTCATTTTATGCGGGTTTGAAGGCTGTGTTGCATACAAAATTTAATATACAAGGTAAGCAAGGACAACTTCGCTGTCATTTTCAAATTTGCTATTTGTAAGAAATATTTTGTTACATGTTAGACCATTTTCAGTGATAGGAAACTGTGCCATAAATCAATAATGAGCTTGACAATTTAAACACCTCAAGTATCTTTAGTTTACACTTTCTACATTTCTACGTTTCTACGTCCTGCGTTGCTACGTTTCTACGTTTCTGCGTTGCTACGTTTCTACGTTTCTACGTTTCTGCGTTTCTGCGTTTCTACGTTTCTACGTTTCTACGTTTCTACGTTTCTACGTTTCTACGTTTCTACGTTTCTACGTTTCTACGTTTTTACGTTTCTTCAGATATCTACACGTTTACATGTCTGCACTTATATTTTTCTATATTTAAACATCTCTACTCTTCTACATTTCTATACTTCGACACTTCTAAAAAGTGCAGCTGGGTAAGAGATATATGAATTCTACTAAGATAATGGTTAAATATAAAAAAAGGCAAACATAAATTCAAGTTTTAATCGCCATTAAAAAAAATATATTTTCATTGTAATTCAAATTAATTGAAAGAGGATATGCTTATGAGAAAGCATATTATATTATACAAGACAATGTTTTTAATGTTTCTATTCGCAATATATTTCTATATTTTCTCACTTTCTATTAATGCCGGCAATAATTTATTTGATTGCGAACCATAGCAGCGTTTCAAGTTTGTAAAAATAGATTTCAGTTAAAATCTAAAATTATTAATATCGTCATTAAAAAGAAAAAACTTTCTGTTAAATAATTACTACCCTATAATGATCTAAATAATTAATAAAAATCAATCAAGGTGGGTATAGTCATGTACACATACTTTTGTATCCATGTTTTTATAGAAATATTATAACAATCTATTATTCTATTAACATAGATTTCAATTAGTATCTGTAAGGATTGCTAGATATTATTTCAATAATTTTTAAATACAAATTTCTAATTTTGATTAAAAGGGAATGAGTTTGCATACAAATAGAAATATACTTAAGTTTTATTAAAATAATCTTCAAACATAAATTTCAAATAAATTGAACAAATTAGAGAATGTTGGATACTTTTTTTTTAATTATATTAAAAACTTTTGAATAAAAACTAACTACTCCAAGGTAACAAATATTTTTTAATTAGAATAAATTTTTATTTCAAAAGTTGCAAATAATATTTAATTTGAATACAAATTTATTTTCAATTAAAAAGTATTCGTTAATTTTCAGTTCAAAATTTTTTAATATAACTAATAAAAAATGATTCGTCAGTCTCTAATATTTTCAATACATATATTTTAAATTTATATTTGAAGATTATTTTAATGAAATTCAAATTTGCTTTCATCAATTAAATACAATGTTTTTTTATTATTAGAAAAGCATTGTTATAAAGGTGTCGATAGACTTAATAAATTTATAAACATAACATTCTTTGTTATTTTTAATTAAACCTTGCAAATTATCATATTCTGCAGGTTCTACAATCAGCCATGTTTTATAATGATGTATAAAAATATATCCGAGAAGCTAGTTCCAGACCGATTGTTGCTTGTAGACGAGCGCTAATGAGCGAGCTGCGTGATTATGTACGAAATAACAGTCAATAGCTGATCATTTCAATTCAAATTAACTTCTATTTACGTAATAGCGATTCTTTCGAACCGTACGCTTTTAATACTTTTCCCGGGTTGTCGTAATAACGTTCCGCTCGTGCCGCAATCTGCACTCTCGTTAATATTTCCTTGAAGTTAGTTCGTATCTGACTATAAAATGTCAAGTCTAGCTTCATTAAATGGAAAAACCGTGCTTTGTAATTGCTGCTAGCTCTTTATACATTGCGGACTCGTTTCACACTAGATTGCACATATCAAGCGCGCATTTTAATTTATTTTCGCAACAATAAATTGTAATACGTACAGGGTGTTCCTTTCTGAAGTTTCATACGCAATTAGCTCGTTTCACTCAGACATGGTTCTTATCTCCTTTATTCGAGAGAACGATCTGAAACATTAATGCACTAATTTACTTTCATTCTAAACAAACAAACATTACAGTTGTATATATTTTAATAAGCGGAAGTTTCTGAGAAACTCTTATAAAGTTCATAAATATCACATCTAAAGATCTTGGCGAGAACAGAATGCTATATTATTCTGACATTCGACGATAACGAAACATGTTGTTTGTTGAAAACTTAGAAGTTCATCGATCAAAAAATTATTGTGGGAATTAAAATAACTATGTATATTTAAATATCAACCAAAACAATAATTTTACCTAGTTTTTTAACGAACTTGCAAACAGCTTACAGAGAGCTAATACTTCAGCTTCTTCATTTTCATTATAAAGTTCACTTCGTGTAAAAACTCAATATATTCTAAAATAGTTAACAATAACTTTTTCTCCAAATCTGCAAACGCTGATATAACATTAACATACGCTTACATATAACATTAAACACTCATATACACATTCCACATCATACTCAATTAAGATGATGATGTAACATCAAAAAGGTAAATATTCATTACTACACCACATTAAACATGTAACGATCGCTGATGTTGACGTTCAACTAACCAATGCTTATGTGGACTCTATTCAGATCAATAATTGAAAGGATGTCGATTTGAATCCTCACTGCTTCCGAAAATTGTCATTAGGAAATAATATGTAAGGAAAAAGAAAGGGTCATGTAACACATTCGATTGAGACCATTTATAAAACCGCTGCCTGGCAGCATAATGCTTGATGGAAAGAAATTCTATAAGGGTGAAAGCAACGACGTTTGAATATTCTGGACGCAGTAAATTGTGGCGCGTCGTAATAATCATCAATCTACCAGGTACCGATATGAAGATTAATAGCTACCGTACCGAGTGTTATAATTTCTGAATCTTACGAGAGATCTTTTATCGATGTCGATGTAAATTTCCTTACTGCGCCGAAGTTCACAATTTTTAATCACCTTATCACATGAATGCCGGTTCCGGTTTGCTACGTTATAATCGCACAGGTTCCCTGTAATTACGACGATACTCTCCCAAAACCAGAATTATATCGACAATTTTATGACGCATTCAAAGGTCAAGTGTACTGGCGAGCCAATTCAGAATTTACTTTCAGAGACTCATGTACCGAAATCGAGAAAATTCGAGCGATCCTTGTTTATCATGCGCTGCTTTGCAATTTGTTATATGCATCTTGCTTTGCTGTTTGTTCGCGAGAGAGACGAGAACAGTAGACATTTTGACATTCAAAAATGACAAATCTTTAAATATTAATAGAAAGTGCTACAGAACTCGTGACATGATATTAGTCACGATGATACTGATAGTTCCGACAACATACAGTCGGTCACAAAAATATTGGGACATCAATATAATTTCTTTAAGCTATATTTTGAGTAAGCATGACGATATTTATATACTAAAATACATGTATATCGAATTGCAGAGTATATGTTATTCTATATATCGCCATCGTATATATTTCATTTCTGTGTTGAAAACAGAACATGTGACAACATGGTGACGACAGTAGTTCTCAATGGTAAGCGCCATTTTGTCTAGTACGTACATTTTACGTACTATTATTGTATCTTATATGAAATTGTTGAGTATAATTTTAAAAATTTAATCTTGATGCTTTCTTTATTAGAAATCTTGCTCGATCGTGTGCTAATTTTAGAATTTTTACTAAACTCCCAGTTTTGAAAATGAAGTTCAAATGTCAGCAAAAATTGGCATGTTTTGAGTGCTCTTCAAATTTGAACGGGTTTTAAATGTATTTAAATGTTTACAATGTAATTATGATTTTCATTATTTTATTCAGTAGAATTTGTAGAGTTATTTCATGTCAAAATAACTGCCATTGCAAATACAGAGAATATCTCCAAAGTTGAAGCGTACAATTTTTATTTCAATTCGAATTTCTCAAAAATTACGTGTATTACAAAAATCAAATAATTTACAAATTCGTATTCAGCATTATTGACAAAAATCTATCAGTTACAAAATCAGCTGACATTAACAAATTTTCAAATAGTGTTGTTGATGTGAATTACATTTCGTACACGTCATTAAAATTGTTCATTTTGTCTTAAATATTTAATAGAATTCAGCTTCCTTTTTACTCAAAAGTAAAATATAACGTATATAGAACATAATAGATGCAACGAAGTTATCATATTCATGCAGTTCAATTTTCAGTCCAAATTAAGAAGCTGAAGTTATAAAATTTCTTTTTGTGATGTACTGTGAGTAACTGTATTTGGAACTGAAGATTATTATGGTAATGTAGTGAATAAATTTAGTGTTCATAGCAACTGTAACAGAATGAAAATTTGGTAGAAGATGAAAATAGAACTGACTTTTTAATTTTTGAACTCAGTAATGAAGTAGTGTAGCGATAGAAATTTTAATTATTTTAGTATATTAAAAAGATTCTGTTTTGAATAACGGAACAATAAAATATTTCCAAAATATGTATTTTTAGACAGATCAATGTAAAAAATGATTAAAGATGCTAATTTCAATATAATAAAATGTATTGCCTTTGACTCCCCTAATTTTGTTGACATCAAAATTGTGTACATTTTATTCATCTGTATTTATTCAAAATATTTTTATATTTCCCTTCATTTCTAACAATTTTTATATTTTCTTTAAAAGCTCCCATTCTTTTCTTTTGTTATGTATTATTTATTATTCAATAATCTACTATTCAAGATTACTATTATTCAATAATTTGTTTATTAATAAATTTTTATGAATGCAATATAATTTATTCATTTTTGTAAACGAACATTAAAATGAAAGTTAGTTGAGAACGAGTTAAATATTCAATATTAGCATAAAGGTAAAAATATAATTCTGAAATTGATTTTATTTATATAAAGAAGTAGGAGACGATAAAATATTGCTATAAAATGGATGAAGAGCGATTTGTTTTTATGCAGTTTATAATTCTTTGTGAAATACATACAAAATGCCTGAGAACGAGCAACCCATATTACGTTGCTGTATGGCGAACCATCCTATATATGGTGCACCTGTTCTATATTTGGTTCAGTATTTTACAAGAATGTCGACACTAAAAAATATTACAACTTTGTCTAAAAAACAAATAAAAAAAATGTTATATCATCAGTTTTGGACAATTTTAAAATTTCATTAATACCAAGCATTTACATCCAATGAAATTAAAAAGCTAAAAATAGAATTAAACTATAACAATGGTTTATTTAACTTAGCACATAGTTCTACTTATAATTTCACATGTACACTTGTAACATTAACTCCTTGTTAATAAATAAGACAAAAGTTATGAAATATTGTTAATTGATTTTAATCTTTTCGCATGAAGTCAAATTTCTATGCTATGCACGGATTGTAAATTAAAAATGTTTAAAAAGTGACAACGTTTATCGTTTCTATGCTATTTCTTGTCAAAGCTCGGCAAATAATTTGTTCAAACAGTTAAACCGTTTGAATCATTCCAAGAAGCCGTACTTTACAAGCAATTCTTAGCTTTCCGGTTATATTTGTTTCTGATATTGAAGTTGAGCAGAGCTCGATTAGCTTTTTCTGAATATCCGGACAGTTTTACTCGTTAGATAAGATTTTACTTAGGCAAGTATAATTTATATGTATTAAGTTTCTCAATTCAGAAAGCATATTATCGCTTATTTATTCGGAAGAAACAGAATTTACACAATAACACGATCATTGAAAAACTAATGACCATTTATGATACAAGGTCATTCAAAATGTCAAAATTTTAGACACTTATGTATATCTTTGTTTCTTTAGACACTTAAAAACCAGTAAATTACAAAATGATAATTCTTTTCAACAGTGGACTTCCTTTTCGTAACAAATATAAAATAAATGCAAGATCTCTAAATTCCAATTTGATAACAAACTTTAAATGAAAATCTCATGACCATTTTTGAATTGCAATGTTATAGATTTTGTTCCATAGTGCAGATAAAATGCCGGATTAATGAATGTAGAAAAGATATAAGCGAACAAATAAAATGATGGTTTTACATCTTTCATATTTATTTATAAATTTAGGGGTAACTAGTTCCTAATGCATTTTATTTCAGAGGAATGTAAGAACGTCTACTTATTTGACTACTGATATGTAGCATATACATTTTCTAGATTTCTTATCTAAAATTTTGCTTTATTAGACAAGCACTTGTATTTGGGGGTAGATTGTATTTTGTCCGTGATAAATTATTTTCCGTATGTATTGATGGTGAATGTCACACTTTTTTACATGAACGTGATACCATACGTTTAAGACATTTACTCCCTAAATAAAATTTTATGAAAATATGCAAATATAATCTGCAAACTGTGTAATACTAATACTAATACAACATACTACACAACACTAATACTAATACTAATATAACCTACTGTATAATACTAATACCAATATAAGATACCGTATAATAATGATACAATTCAATGAAAAAATGCAAATACGAATTCAGTATAACACGATTTCCTTACGAATAACTGTACAACAAGCTGTATACATACTCTGAGTCGCTAATAACCCGTGAGCGGTTGATGCGACTATAAATAAATGAATGAAAAAAAACCTTTTTTGCACTTGTTTTCTTCGCATGTAAATGTATTATATGTGTTAATGAACAAATATAAAAGTAATTTTCCAATTGAAGGAACACTTCTACATTAAACTGTTATATTAAACAATATTACGAAACTATTAAATGTAAAAATTTGGCAATTAAAAATATGGAAATTTGAAAACCTGGAGATCAAAAATTTGCTGTTACGGTAATCATTTCTGTTTTCATTCATTTTGACCATATCTTAACATGTGGATACATTGAGTTATCGGTAACATTCTGATGTTATCAATAGATTTCGATAATGGTGGCAGCAGTCACACGTTTAGCGTACGCGAAGGGTTTCCCAATACCAAGTTTTGCCCCGGGCTCCACAAATTCTAGCGACGACTCTGACATGACCCACGTTCACAGAGTTTCAAGGTACTCAAAATACGTTTATGTAATAAGGGTTAGGGTAACGTTGCCGAATATGGCAGCGTTTCTCAATCTTTATGAATCCACGGACCGATAAATTCTCTTTCTATAAGATCATCGTAATAAATCTACTGGTAAATACCTCTCATTCATTTTTACTCCTAAATTTACAGATGTTTAATGACCACTTATTTTTAAATTGAAACTAAAGTAGAAACATAAATGAATAAGAGAGGATACGTAAACTAGCATATACAATGATTGTTTATCTCAATGAAAGTTAATAAAAGTCAATACAGTTACATTTTAATTTAATAGAAAGTTAGTAGAAAATTAATTTAAAAAATTAATAGAAAGTTAATATAATTACAATTTTATTAAATGATTCTTAAAATAATTTTTGTAATTCAAAATGAGAAAGCTGAAAGCTATCTTTCGTTTTAATAGGTTCCGTGAATCCGGTGTAAAAGTTGATATGTTAAATTAATATAAATATTAATAATGAATTATGATATAATAGAAAGTTATCCTTATATCTATACGGAATAGTTAACGAGTGTAAAATTACATTTAAATCAGTTATCAATGACTGAGATAATCAAATCATGTAACGTATTGTCGTTCATTTAAACTTCATTAAATTAGTTTGTATTGATTTTCATTAACATATTCCATTCTGATGACTAATATTATTCTCCTCGTAATACTTCCGTTAGGAAATATTTACTCATGGAAAATACATATATAAAACATTTAAGTAATGAATTTCAAAGAAATCTCTTATGGCCTGTATAGTTAATGCTGCGACCCAGCAATTGAAGAACACGCGAATATGAAATTCATTTCTTAAAAAAAGATGTAACTCGATTAAAAACACTTATTTGAATTCGACACACTTTTTAATAGTCACGTATGCGTTCATTTACAACTTATTGAAAAGTACAATAAATGAGATTCGGTTTCTTCATAATACAATAAATAAAAATAAAGTCAAAAATTATGTTTTAGATGAGATTTAGTTTGTTTATTTGTCAAATATATTTTTTCTGCATTTTTCCACAAATTAGGTACATCATCGCAGTTTGCGTGGAATCGCTGATAACACTTCATACACTTCAACATTGCCTGAAATTAACTTAAAGTACGTATATAAAATTAGCTTAACCGTTAAGTGTACAATAATATATTATTTATCGACCCATGAAGACTATAATTTTCAAGAAATAGATTTCATATAGTTGAACTATAGAAAGATACCGGAAAAGTTAGTTTCAGAATTAATGCATTCTTCATCAAGAATCGACTAATAATAGTAATTTCTAGAGATCCTGTATTTAGAAGTAATAACATTATTGCTATCAAGTCGCTTCAGGGATGAATCTTTGTTATTTAATGATGTACAACTAGTTAAACTCCGCTGCATACACTATAAAACAGTCTCTCTGTAAATAATTACATGTTTAGTATTGATAATGTACTCGTATCTTAATGGAATCATTGCAAACACTTTCTGCCATGTATTTCACCAAGATAAACTGGGGTCTAATATTAGATAATTTTATCCTGTTTATGGCAGGTTTTCTTAAATTATTTTTACAAGTGTTTAAATATCTATTTGTATCACAAATTTCCTTAAGAAGCACAATTTCACCTACACAAATGTTAGATATGCATTTTTCATTGCTATATTCATTGGAAGATACACTTTCATCTGTGACCAAATTTTCAGGTATTCTCAGGTTCATATAGTGCAACATTGTTTCTACAAAATATACAAAATTATATATTGTAGATAATAAAACAGAATTACAAAAAATTTAACAATACAAGGTAAGAAAAAAATTAACAGAAGAAAAATAAAGAATAACGTTAAAAAGTAAAAAACATGTAAAGACATACAAATATATTTATAAGATAAAAATGAATAAAAAGAAAATACATAAAGTATATTGATCATAACTCGTAATAAAGCCTTCATTCAGAACTCGTAATGCACTAATTCAAGAACTGCACTATGGCAGCTATATAACTATAAGTAACTAATTTATTATTTCTGGAGATTATAGAATTAAATGTTAAATATCATCTCAAGTAATGAATATTAACAAAGATGACCACATATGGGCCGTCTCATGTTTCTGCTAGAATCATCAGAAAAGGCTTTATCAAAATGGATGACCAACGACTGAGGGTTATTCTTGTCAATCATACTCAGTCACGGCTAATTGTTCAAGGTTATGTTTATAAACACACTTCTAAATTATCCTTGTAACATGATAGAAGTTGAATAATTTTTATAATTAACTTCCTTCGGAACTTGACGTGAAAGATGAGGAGCACAGGGTCCATTGAAAAGGTAACAAAATGCCAAATCGTCTAACTTTGACTGTTATACATAAGTGACGCTTAAATTTTCGTGTAAATCGATATTACTAAACATTTGTTCACTTACCTAATTGGAAACATTTTTATTAATTATTTGGGACTATGAATAACAAATATAACATTGTCAAAATGTTTGATTTGAATATAAGATTTACTAAGACTCAAAATACTACCTAATCAAATTTTCAACTGCTTCAGGCTAGCAATCGTGTTAAGAGAAGTCATTAGAAATAAAGAATTACTCAATGAAACTTAAACTAATAAACAATCTCAATATTGACCTGACACAAAACTTTCCATTTTCCTGCCCTTTTTTTAAATTAAACGATAAGTAAAAGTCCTTGTATAGTATTCCAGTAGGATAAGTAAACAAATAAGTTCTGGCATTTATCGATTCCCTAAATAATTAACTAATTGAGTGTAATATTACACTCCAACATTTTTTGCACGTAATCGCACACGTAAGTAAAGCGTAAAACTCAGAAGAATAAAATCATGTTACTGTTCCGATATTTTTGTCACTGACTGTATAAGACAGATTAGTTAAGGTCTCACATTAAACAACTTTACCCAAAAATGTTCAAACGTTAAAAATCAAAAACGTTTGAAAGTTCGTACGAACGTTTTCGTTGCGTGACGGGAGTCGTTTTGGATTTCCGGGGCAAGGGAAGAGCGTAAGGTCGAAGGCATGGCCATTTTTAAATCGAAGCTTGGAATCTAGCGAAAACGGGCCAGCGACCGCGGGCGTCTCGCGTGCGGAACTTTGGCGTACGTGCAATTCGAACAAATTACGATGGCGCTCGCTTACTCACCGACGACATCGCGACGGCGTCGCGACGAGGAGGGAAAAAGACGTAACGAGAGGCCAACGTGGAGAAAGGAGAACACCAGAGGGCAACGTCGAGCTTCTCACAGTCGGTATTCGACATTCGACTTCCTTCGTCGGGAGGCGCGTGCTTTACCGCGAGCGCGAACAAACGCCTGCTCTCATTCAATTAATAGTAATCAGCTTTGATTTTTGAATGAAATCGAATGAACCTCACGCGACAAATCAGAAAGGCTAGGGATGGGTTCAAGTTCAACGTTCAAGTATTCACGAATACTGATACAGGAATTTCATTTCACGTGGCTCTCTCTGCTCAAGTCTTGGAAAGCTTCTCGTGAATTCAAACAGGACATCTTTTAACCTTTCGCGCTTCGAAAGATACATTTACCATTCGGTTTAATATAATAATTTAACATAAAATATAAGATGGAATGTAAGATAAAATATAAGATGAAATATAAAACGAAATAAATATTTGTTAACTAAATCTGTAGTGTTCCGTGAGAAATAACAATTTCACCAAACTTTTAAGCACAAAGTTTTGGAGTTACTATCTGGCAACAGCAAAAATACTTTCGAGTGCAAAGGGTTAACTCAGTGCCCTACAATATTATGTCATACTCATGACGCACACTACAGTTCGAATGACTAACCAGACTCGTATTTTCACCAGAATTGAATATGTGGTTCAATTCTAATTATAATCTGCGCAATCAAGGATCGCTAAATATAAAACGTGTCTAACATTTTAACATTCCCTATTTGTCTCAATATTGTAGCAATAATTAATTAGCCGTGAATGACGTAAGTGCCTATAAAATTGCAGGTTGTGGGGTTAATCGCACAGTGGTTCTTTGGTTACAATAACTCTCGAAAATATAGATTTGTGAAAACGATTCTTTGCGTGCGCCCTATTTCTCTTGGAAGAGAATATTTTCTAGTTGCTTCTACACATAGAGACTACCTTTTATACACAAGCCCGCAATTGTGTTATATCTGTATACATAAGCCTAGGCCGTATCGGAGTAAATTGAGATTTGGGAGCGTTGATCTTTAATAGCGTACGTCACGGATTTTGCGCACGCTGAAAACAGAGACACGAACAGATACATTTATTATTTGACTCTTATTTTTCGTTGCGTAATCATGCATATAATTGTTTCGTTAACAGTCTTCTATTCAGTTTTCATTGAAAATTTTATCAAATTGCGTACTTTGTACTGCTCTAATTTGTTAACAGAATAGCTATTCTTAATTTATATGCAAAATCTTTGTAATAATTTCGTGTCATTTTTAATTGTTAATGCAAATTCGAAGAAAATTTGTACCAGTATGAATTAAAATATAATTTCATCGAACGCTCGATGTAGAAGTTATGTATTAAAAATTAAAGCTTTGAAAGTGAATATCGCCGATTTGAAACCGATAGGCTAAATATAGAAATATTTAGAAATGCAGATAAATTTATTCAATTTAACTCATAATTAGTTAATTCGTAATAATTAATTCATAAATAGTATAGAAACAGAGCACATGACACACATGAATATAAAAATGAATTTTTATTGGAATAAGATTTTTAGGAAATTTTCATGTGAATTTTTTCTTTCATTTTCCAGTGTATAATTTCCATCCTTTTTCTGGATAATACGGCCCACTTTTAAAGAACCATCAATTTAAGATATTTCTTTCCTTCATTATTAATTTTTTTTTTCAAATTACACGAAGTGCAATTATATCAGGATTACGAAGAAAATTTAACAGAAAATAACTGAATATAATTTTTTTTTAATCCTAAGTGATGCGTTTTGAAATAGAATCGTTTGATTAAACAAAATGTAATAAAATTTATACTTTAAAATACGTTAATAACATAATTAAAATTGATAGAATTATTTCATTTTTTATTTATTACGCTCTCTTTTGACTTTATAGCAACAATTGCAGAAAGGATTGCACTTTTGAGAAAATTGTATCTAATATTCTTTAGATTTCGTTTAATAATAATTTTCAGTACAATCTGCTTATCAGCATTTTGATAAAAAGTATCTACTTTTAAAAATAACTTGGATAATAATGATTTATTGGTTACTGCAAATTAATCTGTGATACTCTTGCATTATACGTATTAATGCATGACTTTATTAATTAATTTTAGCAACAATTGACAACATTACATTTTTCTAATACTTATTGCAACTTACCAATGCGCAATAGCAAATGTGGTATATTTTAGGTTAAATTTTAAATTATAACATTTCATGTGTACTATTTCTGCGAACGACTGTGTAAAGTTTAATCCTGTTATTCACGATAATGTATCGCTATTTATGAAGCATATTGTACAATCTTTGCTAGAGCATATTGCAAATTGAATGGGAAACTTTTTGATTTTTTAGCACCAATTCATTGAAACCAGATTTAGGTAACAACACTTTAAACAGGTTAGTTTGTTCACTTTTTATATATATTACTAATTAATTATAAAAGCTATAGTGACTTACAAAATTGAATTTCTTTAACGATCACTGAAACTTGGTCGAGAGGAAACAATAGAATTTGTGACATATCATGCAAAAAACGTAATACTATTACACGTTATTATCATTGCACTCATGAATGAGTCAAGTTCAAATTTATCATTGATAACGGTATATTTTTATTTCTGTGCAAAGAAAAAATGGTGAGACGTTCTATCAACTGAAGCTTATTACTCAATTTCACCTTATAAGGTAAAACAAAATTTCGTAACATATTCTGCTTTACTATACAGATACCTTACCGAAGTTGAACATCTCAATTATTTTCATTGCTATTAATAGTGGAATAAAATAAACGATACGAGCCCGAACGGTTTTAGGAGGCACGTACATTTATTGAGGACTGAAACATTCTGAAATCATATAAATCCTCATCATTTATTTTTTCCTTTCGTAATAATAAATATTATGATTACGGTAGCGAATGTGTCAAATTATAAATGTGTTACAAGAGGATGTAGTGTTTTTTATGGTATGTGATAAATGTTCATAGAATAAAGCTGAATTTGTATCGAAAGATCTATAGTAGACAAATATGTAATATTATTTTGTCATGAAAATGCATTATTACCTTTCTTAATTGTTGCATTAATGTAATTTATACGCTACACTTTCAGTTTCTTACCAAATCGGTTTTTATTTTATTTAATGCAGGATCTTCTATTTTGTGATAAATTGTGTACATAATATTTTAATTTTTTAAATAATTTCAGTAATTTCTTCGTAACTTATTCAACTACATATTATGGGGTGAAATTTCGTTCTGAGTTTACACTTTATTGGTCTAATAATAAAATATATGTTCTTAAAAACACTTAAATAAAAAAATAAATAAAAAGTGAATAATTAGTTTTTAAATAAAGAAAACTGTGGTATTTTCTAATTTACACTTGTACCGAAGTATAGGATTTTAACTAACTACACTCCGTGACAAAATGATAGGACACCCCTAGATTTTCCGTGTTTTTCAAATTCAGTGATGTTTGCAAATATTTGGTGTATACATCTACAAATAGTACTCCCTGATTTTGTAACATACAAATAATTTGTTGTTGTTTACGTTGTTTTCCAGAAATTATATTCGTTTCTTTCAAAATAAGTGCGACAAAATGATAGGGCATGTTGAAGAAAAATAATAATTTGATTCAAAAATAAAAATTTGATTCAAATTTCAATAATGTGTACATTTTCCTTTTCTTTCTGTGCCTTTTAATAGTCTTTTTAGTAGGCTGTTGTACAATTCTTTTTAGAAACTTTTTAAAAATTGAATTTCAACCTTCCTCTACAGTGATTGTATTTTTGTAGGCAATTAAATTGTTTGGCACCATGATATATTATCATGCACCTTGTTGGGCATTATAAAACCGTAATATTGTTCGTGTCAAAATATGTTTTGACACGTTTTAGCTGTATGTACGGCTGCATTGTCGTATTGAAATATGAACTCTTCGCCATTTATGCGTTCTGCATGTGTCATGATATCTTCATTTATTAGATCGACGTAATCTCTACTTTTCATTTTTCCATTTACAAATCGTATGAATGTCTTTCCTTTATACCCAATTGCTGCCCAAACCATAAGTCCGCCTCCTTTCAGTTATCGACTCATTTGATATTGTTGATCTTTCCTGAGATCATGAAAATAAATTGACCAGGCATCAGGTCCGTCAAGAGTAAATCCTTTCTCGTCTGACAATATAACTGTTTTGCACCTTTTCTTCCATCTTAAGTGTTCTCGAGCGAATTGCATTCAATTGTCAATATGTTTTTTTGTTAATGGTGATTTTCTCTGCAACTTTCGTCTTTGAATATTTTTAGATTTCTGTAAAAGACGTTGTACATTACGCACATTTGTAAATATGCCTGCTTCCTGTGCAAGCTGACGTGCTGTCAACGTTGAATTTGATACATTCTTTAAAATTGACCGCGATCACTTATATGTCATAAGTCTTATGACACGTGGACGACCTGTCGCTTTCTTTTCACCATAACATTCGGAATTTTTTAACAAATTATGAATAATATTTCGGTTTCTCTCTTAATTTTCAAATTTTCGAAATACTTGCGCCTTCTTTTCTTAAATTCAAAAGCATTTTTATCTCTGTTTCGTATCATTTTTTTCCACGTCCCATATTTGTAATTATCAACACTGTTTCTTACTAACTATTGCAATGAATTGTTTAATACACTTAAGACTAAAGCACAGTAGTTACTCACAATGTTATTTGAAATGAACCTGTCAACTATTCGTCAAATACTGACTTAAACATGAAATGTGTCCTAACATTTTGTCGCGCTACTTTTGAAAGAAACGAATATAATTTCTGTCGTGGTGTGTAATTATTCCTGCGTCAACGTCGCAAATCTGTTCAATTCCGTTATTAGGAATAAAGTTGCCGAATAAAATGGGGATATATTAAAATAGTCTATTAAAAAGTTTTTTTCTCCCATTGGCGTACAGTCATGGATAAAAAGATACTACCTTACAATTAACATCTTTATTTTCAATAAATATGCAATGAAAATTCAATTAATTACGTAAATATTACTTTCCGGTTATCGTTATTAATAATTTTTATTAGTTCAAACTTAGATTATATTGTCAAATCAAAAAATATGAATATTGAAAAAAAGAAATATGATAATATATTTATTGAAAGATAAAGTTTAATTATTACAAACACTTTAATATTTACACGTTTAATATTTTTAATTTTGTTGAACCTTGAATATTTCTTATAACGTCATTCGTTCTTTCAGAGACATACAAATTTGTGGTGTTTCTTTGTTAAGTTGTTTCTATTCATATACAGTACATTATCTTAATTTAATGTTAACTTAAATTTGTAAATCATTTATATATATACTAAATTGTACCTCTTAAAAAATTAACCTGTTAAGATTTCTATTACAAAGTAGTAAAATTTTATGTACGATTCTATAGCACTTTTGACAGACTTTCGATTAAAATGTAGATGTTAAAATAGTTATTTTTTGTGTTTAACGAAATATTTTATATCATTAATAACAGATTTTATTATTTACTTGCTAAGATATCACAGTGTTAATAATTGTAACTTCCATAATAGATACAGTTAGTCCCCTCAAATTATATAGAATAATTTGATGTGTTTATGAGATAAAAAAATTTATTGTTTAAAGTAATATAATTATACAAACATAATATTAACTATTTTTCCATAATATCCACATAATATAAGTCGCTGAATCGTACAGGATAGGAAAAGTTAGATTGCAATGCCAATAAAAAGGATTTATTTAATCACAAGATATGAAACTCAATTTGTTTTAATACTTGGTAGCTTATAATAGTTGATTCGAAAGTGGGTCATTAATTTTCTATGACAGAAGTAGCTTCTTACCTTTGCAACAATGATGCTAAACAAAGATACTTGTGATATCGCTTATCGCTATTTGTCTTTCTTATCTATTACGTGTTACTACTTTATTAGTTCAGTCTCTATCTATTATTTCGTGTTGAATAAAAATCAAAATCCAACGAAACTTTGCCACTATCAAAATGCACGGTACAATCAGCTTCAACAGTCTACATTCAATATTGATTCAAGATTCGGTATTAAATTGGCGATCATGTTAGCAAACTTCAATCTTCTTTGTAACAAAATTATTGACTAAAATTTGTCAAACAATATTTTTTTAAGCAAATCAACAATCATTCGAATTATTATTTTTTTTCTGTATTTTTAGTATCTTTTAACGATCCTCATGGGAGTAATAGAAAATTGCGTCTGCGTTTCTCGCTGATTTTCGTAATAGTAATAACATTTTAAAAAACTGTAATTATTAGCAAAAATAAACGAATTGCATTAGTTATAAATTGTAATATAAAAATTATATATAAAGCAAAATTTTGCAGTTTTTAGATCAATTATTATATCAAATGGTTTCATACAAATATAAAATGTATCCTTTAAGACTAGAACCTGAAACAAACAATTGAATTTGAAATTATGTATTTTTGAAAAGAACACCTTAAACGAAAGTTAAATAGTTTTAAGAGATGCATAATTTAATGAGATTAATTTTCTTGTAAGTGATATCGCAGAAGATATGATGGTCATTGATGTTTTGTCGAACAAAATTGCATATTTCGCCTTAGTTTTTCAGAACCTTCAATGTAAAAGAACATTAGGGTGTCACATTTAAAAAGTCGACAATTGGCAAGGTATTCTAACTTACAAAATTTAATAAATAAATTTTAATAAAAAGTAATATATTTATATTTGAAATTGTAAATTGAAATATCATTTTGAGAAATCAATTTCATCATTTTTATTATTATACACCAATTTTACTAATTATTAAACATTTTAAAGCATTTGTATATGTAATTATTAAATATTATTACATATTAATTTGTCTAATTACTAAACATTATCAAAAATTTATGTGATTTATTATTAAGCATTGCTGAATATTAGTTTGGATAATTATTACAAATGGAAACAATTTACAAACTTTTAATTTCGAGCTATTAATAACATAAATAATAGTGCTGCCTAAAGTTACGTTTTCCGATTTTTAAATTATTAGAGTATATACAATTGTATATATCTCATTTACCATGTTAGTATATTATTATAATAATTTTAATGTTTTATTGTCCAAGGATTTATTGTATACTTTCATAACAATTAATAACTTGTACTAAATTTTGTTTCTTTTACATTGAACATTACTAAGAAGAGATGTTATCATTACTTAATTAAAATTCACTTCTTATTTATTTAAATATGTGAAATGTATTATACTAAATTCTGTGTAAATAAAAGTGAAAGAACTTTCCAATCATGTATTCTATTTTTCCTCGTTTTCTTTTGCATATTCTATTATTTTTTATTCCACATTAAACTGCACACATTTGCAATTAATTTAAGTACATTTTCTTGATAGTATTATAAAACTTTATTATCTTAATCGTTAATTATAAAACAGATCAGAACACAATATTATAATTACGCTTACGTTAAAAATTGATTACATTTACAACTTACATACTGTTAAAACTACTTTTACACACATTTTAATCCATGATTATTTAAAAACAATATTATCATATAAAAAATCGCAATTACATGAATAAAACTACTTTTATGCAATGCGCTTTATAGATTAGATTAAATGAAAATAAATTCCTTATAATTAATATTTCCTGAACGTCATATGAAATAAAAGGATACGAAAAATTCCGTGATCAGTATATTAAATTACGTATATTTACGCGGTATTTTTTCGAAGGTACGAAACCGATCGTTCCATTTTTCAAACAGCTGCCGTGTCTTTCCACCGCTATTGATAATGTAGCTTTTAGCTGATATTAAACGGTAAATGTTTTAGGCACACTTGAATTCATTACACCTGTTCGACAAACGAGCGAACGCGATGTCTCAAACGACAAATGGCCGCCCTCCGGCTACTCCAGCTTCCGGTCGATATATCTTTACAGACGTCTCGATAGGACACGTTTCACATATTTTTATTTAATCTCGTGCCACCTTACAATTAATCAC
Source organism: Megachile lagopoda (assembly GCA_036983795.1). NCBI lineage: Eukaryota > Metazoa > Arthropoda > Insecta > Hymenoptera > Megachilidae > Megachile > Megachile lagopoda. The sequence goes on from CM072800.1 coordinate 21,992,469, forward strand.
TGAAAAATATTCCGGAAAATTAACAGCCGATATAAATCGAATCGAGGAAAAAAAAGAGAAATGATACGACTAACGATAAATGACAGAAAATTGTACCATTCAGATCGGTTCGATGAAAAACTCGTTAAATTAGCGATCTTATTTTTTTACACTTGGAGCAATCAAAAGCCATACAGACCGATTCGATATTATTATTACACATAATATCCGATCTCATTCCAGCTTGATGTGTTATATGCAGATAACATCAAAATTCTACGTTCTATAAATGCAAGTGCGCCGATGATTTCCTTTTCAATTCTTTCCGGTTGTCAATGTTATTGATCACTTACTATCCGTTTAACGGAAGTGTTTTAATGCGTATCGTACGAAAGAACAGCGTACAGGAACTAGGGAGAGGATGGGAACGCGAGGCAGGATAGTATTTGTATTTATTTTCTATAGGAATACTGACACCTCCCTGAAAATTATGATCTTGTATATCAAAGCTATTGCAAGACACATGACATGAACGACAATTTCGAATTTGTAGCGTTCTAACACGTGTAATAAGTATTCTTCTGTCTCCGATAATTATGATGTTACTCCGCCATGCAATATTATCAGGCAAATTTTATTATATTAGCTTGTTGTACATGAAATTCTGATTTTCGATACATTAAAAATCGCAGACTAATTGATAATATAAGAACTGATACAAATACTATTTGTGAAATAGTATTCTTGAAAATTATGATGTATATCGAAGCGATTGCAAGGTACACAGCATAAATGACAATTTCAAATTTGTAACGTTCTAACCCATGTAATAAGCATTCTGTTATTTCTGTAAGTTATTATCTTGCTTCGGTTAGTCTCTGTAATTCTAGTAGGTAAACTGTTTTTATTAAATTATACATAATATTAGGTATATACATATTAATGCATAATATTATACATAATATAGGTTGTTGTACATGAAATTCTGATTTTCGATACATTAAGCGTCTAATTTCTCTATCTCTATCAGAGACTAATTGACAAAACAAAACTGCTGCAAATGCTATTCGTGAAATAGTATTCTTGAAAATTATGATGTTGTACATAGAGACGATTGCAAAGTACACGATATAAACGACAATTTCAAATTTGTAGCGTTCTAACGCGTGTAATAAGCATTCTGTTATTTCTGAAAGTTATGATCTTGCTCCTCTTGGTGTCTGTAATTTCTATAGGCAAACTATTCTTATTATATGTGCTTCTTGTACATGAAACGCTGATTTGTGAAATATTAAAATCAGATACAACTTGACAAGAAACTGCTGCAAGTACCATTAGTGAAATAAATAAAGTTTGAAATCTAGGAATTAGGAAATTTGAAGATTTGGTAATTGGAAAATTGAGAAGTTTTAAACAGAAAAATTTGAAAATTTCAAGAGATAATCTAAATTCAGGTGTCATAATCCTTCTTATCGCGTCTACCGTTAATCTGTTAATATGTACCTTCTCAACAAACTAATGGTACTAAGTTCAAAAAAGGCAAAAGAATTAGAGGAAATTATCAGTCAGGGTAGTATCTCGTATTATTCTAATTGTTGAAAAAAACCTATACAAGGGACTCGTCATATCTTTATAAATTCGCTAATAAGTGGTTAGAATTGTCTGTCTACAATTTGTTTATCAAGAAAAAGGGGAGGAAGGAAAACATTAGTTCGTATTGAAGAAGCTAATCGTGACATCTAATAATCTGATTTCTCGTTACCGGATTAATGCGCTATACTATCATTTATGATCAAATGATTATTTCCTATCGTTGCTGTGATTTTTCTTAGTCATACTTTATCCGACAACTTGCTTATTCAAATAACACATTTAAACTTGTAGGATATTGATATTTAATATCAAATAACGGTTTTCAACAAGTTAACATTTAGATATAATGATTCGATGACATTCAAGAATTACAAAATGACGTGTACTCCATATCAAGTTTTTGTTTAGGATTTGATAAAATCGGCTTTTTCATTAATATTCATTGTCACTTAATATCATTTATTATTTATTTTGGGAATTTGGGAATTTGGAAAGTCGAGAATTTGGGTATTTAGAAATTTAGGAATTTGGGAACTTGGATATTTGGATATTTGAAAATTCGGGAATTTGGGTATTTGGAAATTTAAGATTTGGGAATTTAGGAATTTAGAAATTTGGGAATTTGGGAATTTAAGAGTTTAGAAATTTAGGAATTTAGGAATTTAAGAAGTTAGAAATTTGGGAATTTAGGAATTTAGGAATTTAGGAATTTGAGAATTTAGAAATTCACGAATTAAAAAATTTAGAAATTTGAGAATTTTGGAATTTAGGAAGTGTGAAATTTGAGAATTTGGAAGTTTCAAAATATCACAACTTTTAAAATTCGAAATTCAAATAGCTAAAAAGGATTGTAAATAGCCAAAACTGGGAAAGCTCCGACAAATTATTGATAAAGAGTTATTCTCTAAACCATAATGAATTATAAAAACACAACTGTATGCGCGACATGTGTTGACAAAAATTTTGAAAACTGTATATAAAGTGCGTGCGAACGTGAACTTTCGCGATTCGACTTTAAATGAGCATAAGTTTGAAACGTATGTCAAAATTCCATCTTCACTTTGAAGTAAAAACTTGACATTTATATTGTAGATGAAACGGATTACAAATATTAATGCATAACCATGGAAAACCATATCCTAAAATAACCATGCATTTTTTCCTGAAAATCTGTGTCTAATTATACTATCGTTCACCTGCATGTCAAAATAAAATTTTCCAAACGTAAATAATAATTACGATAGTCCATCCTCTATTTTTTCGGAAAATAACTGTGAGAGATATGATTCTTAATAACGGTATCTGAAACTTTCGTGAATAACACGTTTGAACCATTTTATGTGTGAAACATTAAAAACACAATGTCACAGTGAAATACATACACGCTTGAACAATTTCAAAAACTATTTTAATGAAATGTAATCATCAAAGAAGAAGAGGATGAAACATAACAATTATAATAGTTAGCACTTTAAACAAGTGCTATTTTGTTATGCGAATTAGTGATAGAGTTAATATTTGATATATCAATATAGAATTATACCAATGATGTTTTAATATGTCGGTTGCGTGATTTTCAACAACTTATTCGTTACACATAATTGAAAGCCCTACTTTCCGAGATACTCGCAAAAATCTATGTATTCTGCCATAAGTTAAACCTTATACCGTAGATGTTGTAATGGAAGTGAACATTTTTGAAATATCTCTGAAACTAAGGTTGGACAGAGATTATATGCATAGAAAAAGGATGTTCAGAATATTCACCTTGACAACATGTTTGAAGATCATTGAAATCGATGAAATGGACGCTATTAAAACTTTTATTTTTACACGTGTCATTTCCGCCATAAACGGATATAATAGTCGTATTTAACACGGCAGCATGAGTAAAATGAGTATAATATATGCTAAAAACTTGAAGGGGGTTGAGAGCAACGATAAAGTTTACATCACGACAGAATGCATCGCAGCGACATCGATAGTGTTTTTTTGCATTCTTGGGAACTTGATATTTCCGTCTGTTATGTGTAATGAAAAAGTTATTTAGCATCATACTTCCGACGACGTATTAAAAGATCATTGAAATCATTCGATGTTGATACATTAAATATGTCTCAGAAATATGATAATATTATTAGAAACACATTTGCTTTAAAGATTCATAGTTACGAATTATTTTAATTTGGTGCTTCCTAAAATTACAAATTACTAACTTTGACAATTTCTTTTTACCCATAATATAAACGCCGGCGTTTGGTCACAAAATAGCGTTGGAATTTTTGCATTCGTGTCAAAGTTATTATCATTTAAAATCAACGAGTTTTAAAACTTTGAACTCTGTGTGTTGCACTTTACCTACTTTTCTTACAACTTTCCCATCACTTGCTGTGTGTATTATGGTTCTTTAATAATTCTCGAGTGTCGAGGAATAACGTCTTACGAATAACTTAGGTGCTGAAGCTATCCGAGTTTTCGCCATTTTTTACCATCAACCTTTTCAAATTTCTCAATTTCTTAATATCAAAGTTTCTGAAGTTTTAAATTTTCAATTTCCTAAATATTTCAAATTTCTAAATTTCCTGATTTCTAAGTTTTGCGATTTTCTATATTTTCGAATCGTCAAATGTTCAAATTTCTAACTTACCGAATTCCCAAGTTCACATATTTCTAAATTTACAAATTTTCTAATTTCTGAATTCATAAATGCTCGGATTCCTAAATTTGCCTATTTCAAAATTTACAAATTTCTCTATCCCAGAATTTTCCAATTTCTGCATTTCTCCATTTGTGTGTTCTTCTACTTCCATGTTCTTCAATATCCCAAGTAAATCCCTAAAGTCCCAACTGCTATAAAAAATTTCTAAAATCCCAATTCTAGTCTTAAATTCATATCGACAGTTATGAATGCCTTGTATATCGCGTGGATCTGCAAGTGAAATGTCTTATCTTCCAACAATAAAAATAAAAGAAATACTATTTTGAGCAGCATCATTGTTATACTGGTCGCAGGAGCTACAAGAAATGCTATCATTGGGTCTCATTTCCGGTGAACGGGATTCCTGTAACTTATAGGCACTCTCTAAGTATCTTCTTTGTTATATCGAGCGAATTATGATAATTTGTTGCCGTGACATGTGAGATCCTCGCTGTCTAGCGAAGCAATTACACCAGCGGCTTTTGAGACAGAATGTCGACATCATGATGCAACGTGCACGTGATTGCAAATGGGACAGTGTCTGCCGGTGTTCGGTAAAAACCGGCACGACAGAGACGATCGCGTCATAGGAACTGGGCAAAGTAGCGAACGAAAAGAAACACTATTACCAGAGGCACGTACCTGCCATAGAAATACGATCCCATGCCGACGATTAACAAGCAACCGTCGATCGCTACTTAAACCGGTCCTTTTAGTTCAAAAACGAAAAAATATTATCTAAGTGTTCTATACTAATTTCATGCTACTTAGGAGGCATCATTGACACTTTGATGACCAACCTCAATTATTCGCGACTTCATTACGCGAATTTTCATGTTGGAGGATAACAACATGTGGAATGTTACTTTGTGTTTTGTATTTAGTTTTCACAAAATTAATCGGGAGTTAATGTAACATTCAGTTTACGCTAAGCTCACTTTCACTTGCTAGGGGCACTTTGTCCCTCAGACACCCCGTTAAACGCTTTTCGACACTACTGACAATTTTTCTAGACGTTTTGGCTTATTTTAAGAAAGTTTGATTCTTTGACAAAAAGTCATATCTGACACCGTTTGGTCTGTACATGTGTGTGCGTGAGTGAGTGGTCAGGATGGGGTTTTATAGTATGTTAATATGAGCGATTTTACATATATAATGTTATGAATAATGTTTATTAATATTAAAAGAACATGATGTATACATGTTGTAGAATGGATATCAAAATACCACACCTGACAGGATGTACTATATTTTTATGAAAAGCAAATAGAAGTAGCTTTATTTTACTAGTTGATTAACGCCTTCGTTTTTCTTATTAACCCTTTCCCGTGCCATTTATTTATCAGATGCGTCAGTCAAGACTAACTATTCAGGGCTATAACATTAAAACGAACAAAGAAAATTAAAATGTTGTGAGTATTTTATATTCAGGGATCCTTGATAATACAACTTATAGTTGAACCTAAATTTCAAGTTGAAGAGTATTCAAAATTTGAGTAAGGTTTGTCACATTTGAGCTGTAAGTGCGTCACGAGTGAGACTCGCCAAAGCACGGGAAAGGGTTAATTGTAACATCCTGTTATCACACTTTTAAAAATTGCATAAGAAATAGCTACTTACAATTATCTCATGTTCTAATGTTTTTGCAACGACATACTTGTTATGTGCCTTTAGTCAGTACATTTATTATGTTTCTAAAGTCAAAATATTTACTACATGCCTGAAGTCGATACATTAAGTATTTGTTTGCTATTTCTTAATCTCGGCATCGCGAAAAAAAGGAAAATGGGACAATAATATGTAAATAATACTGAAATACGACATATTTCATAATTGGGTCACAGTGGAGCGTCCATACATATTTACGAAATTAAGAATACTTATAATATAGCTCACAAATACTTATGAGTACAGGTAGTTATGTTAACAAAAAAAAAAAAGAATAGGCGCTATAAAGTAATCAAAAATACGAAAAATATATGAGATTTAGGCATCGTCAAAAGATTTTCAAATAGAAGCAGAACAAAATGTCCGTGTCTTGTTACCGACGTTCGCCCGACTGAAACGTCACAACGTAACTTCATGAGACAGCTACTGAAATATCATTAAATATCATATAAATAGCATTATTCCATATTAGATATAGTATTTCAAATCTGGTCACTTTTCTGGATTATTATTCTGTGCTTTATTTATCGTTGATGCATTGCACACATAGTTTATATTTAAAAAGTGTTGATTTCGAACAGGGAAAAGGTTAGGTAAAATTAAAAAAAATTACTATCTCTTTTTGATAATAACTGCGATCTACAGACAATACAGCCGATTTTTTTATCGAACTGTTTGTATAAAGGCTTAATTATCGTGAACAGAACTTCTTGATAGCGTCTTGTAGGCTATCTACAGTATATTAATCGTTTGTTTACCTCATGCTGATATGTATACATAAATGCCATTTTTAATGAAAAATATCACTTATGGTCAAAACGAGGTACTTAAGAATGGGTAAAATGAAATATTTTGACAATTTTTAAAAATCTCAATTTCATTTCGAACCAGATACTTTTCTTTTCTATAAAATGTTATATATCCTAGTACTTTAAGGTCAACTCAAGATTAATAGTAATATTTGAAGATTTTCTGATTCTTACAAATACTTAAAGGTTACAAGAAGGATATTTATATTCTAATATATCTAATTGTAAATTACAAGTTATACCACTTTATCCTATCTTCACCTATGTACATTTTTTTGACCCATTCCATAAACTATGTGATTTTTAAAAAAATAAGCTTAATATAATGAGACCAATCATGATTATAAATAGCAATGTCTAACCAATACTACATCGAAAATCTACGGATACCAAGTTATTGCAATTGTTACAAACATTTAAAATGAACGTAATGCAATGATAAAGTCAGTATATTCTGTTATATAGAATACTGAAGCCATATCCTATTCAGAACGACTAAGTTTAATCTGCAAATAAAACGAAAAATAAACTAAAACATGAACACATTAAACTAATAACGATTTATGTAACTGCTCTCATGGCGAAATTACTAGAATCTTGATCTCGGTGATATTATTAAAAAACACGTAAAACCTAGGAAAACACAAGAAATAACGTATAAACAGAAACAGAAGTTAAAGAAAACACAAAAACATAGAAACAAAAGTGAAAAGGAATTCGATTTTGCTTCAATGCCACAGGCTGATTTCTAGGTAATAAAACAAAGCGAAAAAGTTCTAAATACAGTTTGTATGGCATCCGTTATAACCTCAAATTTATAATCATCAAGAAGTTCTGCCACGTTTATCTGTTGTATGAGTATAATAAAGGAAATAACGCATTTGCGGCATTGGAGAACATATTTAAACTGTATAAAGATGTTCTTCGTATAAACTAACATAAGAAATATTTACAGAATTAAACTGCATACTATGATAGAGTTCAATAAATATAAACGAAATATAAGGAACTTAAATGTCGGGATCTATTGGTTCAATAGTTACACGAACCATTTATTTTAAAATTGGGGCAAGTCCATTCTTAGTTATGATGAGATATTTAAAGGTTTTCACTTCAATAAATTTAAAAAAATATGGTTAAGCACTAATAGACAAATTTTCTGTACTTTGTGCTGCTGAATAATATAAGTTTATTACCCAATACTATGTTGGCTGAACTAAAATAAAGGTTCATAATACTCAAATGAACTTGCCCCACTTTTAAAACTAATGAACTATTCTATTTGTTCATTAAACAGATAATATTTCAGTTGTTAATGTTTTTCTAAATTTTTCTTAATCATTTCGGTTCAAATTGTCTTTATATTCAGATCCTAACTGACCCAGATGATTTTTTTATTACCAATTCTCATGGATCTTACTTCTATAAACATAATAAAAATAATATTCCTCGGAAATGAGGATTTTATTGGACTTAGTGTTATTACCCGGAAAAGTATTTTTATTTTTTATTATTATTACCTAACAGCTTCACGGCCAGGTGCATCACAATTATAATTTTCATTGAAATCATTCTAAGCCATACTTTTTTTTAATAAAATAAACCACAATTAATCCGTAATTAATTTTCAAATAACAGTGAAATGGATAGAGGGTTTTGTGTATCGATACTAAAATAAAAACCGTGCGAGCTTTACGAATTATTTATTAGAAACTGAACTGGTATTTACTTGCAAGCTGATAATAGAAATCAAGAATAATACCTAGACTGACCTAGAGCACATCCGCAATTACATACATCGAGCTTACCTATGCTACTAATATTACAGGGTTTATAGTTTTTCACAGCATTATTAGTATTAATAAAATTTACCGGCGCTATATTGTACCTGTACCTTTATGCCCCTCATTGAGAAAAACGCAAAAAAAGAATTTGTTTAAATTTTCCGACATTTTATAACAAATTGACAAAACTAAAAAAAATATTTTAAAATAGCACAATCCTTCATGAACAAAACAAAAAACAAATTTAGCTAATACGATTGAGTAGTTTCTGAGAAAAAAATTCGTAAGTGAAGCCTGCTTTCGCAAAAATGAGCAAAAATTGCAAACTTTGAATGCTTGTTATTCCTTAACAAATTCGAAACCGGCAAAATGATGACTTAAACCCCGCCCTAATTTCACATGGACTATAACATATTTCGATTAGAGCAAAATCGCATATGGTGACTTCCAAAAGTGATCAATTTGGCGTGGAATGACCCACAGTAATATATTCGGCTAAAAATAATTTCAACCTAAGATAAATTTGGGCCACTTTCAAAATAAACATATGTCCAATACCGTCGATCACAAATTCAAAAATGAATGAATTTTAATTATTTTTACAGTAGATTAATTATAGATAAAAATATCATATTAAATTTTATGTTGTTATCATTGTTTTAATTTCTTTTATAGTATAATTTACGTCGTTGGAATATTCCACCGACTGGAATATTCCAAAATACATTGTGTTACCGCGAAACAAACGAAAATCGGGCAACGACGTCGACGACCGGCGACGTCCAACGGTGAAGAGTCGTCGTTCAGCTCTTGCGTGATTCGGTAGCCGGCAACGGTGAATTAGCTTTGTTAATAAATATCCTTATGGTGTTACGGTAATTAGTGTTTCTTTTTCCTTATGCTCGCAGCCTGACCTACTACACTTTATTAAATGGACTTGCCCTACTTTCAAAATAAACGGTTCCTATGTTTGGTAGTTTTAGTCTATAGCTTATTTTAATATGGTAACTAGATGAATGTTATTATTTAGTAAAAAACGTATTGTGCTTGAGTCGAGAACTTTACATCAATATTATTTCGGTGACATAATTATCGCCATAAATATTTACATAGTTGAAGCATAAATTCGTTGTCGTGGAAACGCCCTCTTGCTCTCATTCAGTCTTTTATAAGACGCCAGTGTGATTCCACTTTTTGAGTATGCGTACTGTCGCTAGCTAACATTTAATTAAATATTTAGTATTAATGTTATGTGTTTATATCGACTGTACTCGTCATGAAAACTACAGCAATTTTTTGTTTAATGACAGGTATACTCGGCATGAAGAAAAATATTCGTTTCTGTTAGGTCCACCATGAAATATATTCCTAATTTTAAAGCATTTCAAAATATTAATAAATTAAACTTCAAAAACGAAAATCCGAAAATGAGGAAACAATGAAAGAGTATTTTAATATATTATGTACAGTTATTATTTCTTTGGTTTACAAATTAACCGTATTTAAAATTAAATAATACCTGTTAATGAATCTTTAAATAATAAAAATATATATTTTCTAGAAAAAGATAATTAGAAAAATGTGTCATTTCATTATAATTTATTTAATTGTTAAAAGTTGTAATTTTATATAAACGTTATCGCTTGAAAATAATTAAGTACCCAGGTGTCCACGTTCAAAGTTAAATAAAACAGTTAAAGGGTTTATCTGACTACCATATTAGCAACTTGACATGTTTTTTTAATCGTTGAAAAAGATCGGCTCTGAAAAGTTTAACATTCCACTTCCTTGGAATCCTTCTTTTTATCTGAATTGAAATGTTTTTGCAGAAATAATAACCACATACTCGGTGAAACTTCCATAACGGGTGCTACGATACTTCAGCATGACCCGAACAGGAACTCGTCACTCGTGAGCTTCGCTAGAACCGCTAATTAGCTTCCGGGAACTTTCTTTTTCTATTCACGTTAACGTGTAATGTCATAATTCTGGTTTGACAAGCATTTAACGTAATAAAGTTGACCCTACCACAATATTCTGTGTAGCAGTTTATAACGAAAGCTTCATTTACGTTCAACAAGTTTATAAATTCCAGATGTCACTGATGTGCAAAGTCTATGAATATGATTATAAAGTGACTTGTCGCGCGCAGAAATAAATAGTACCTAAATTAAAAGTCATTCCTCGACCTTGCTACTGTGAATGACTTTAATAAGAATTTCTCGCCTCTGGTAATAATTGTGTGCCATAAGAAGATAGTAGTACGTCAAAAGTTATGAAGTAATAAAAATTAAATAGAGCAAAATATATATCAATGCAGTTAATTTGAATATGTAATATAGGGTAGAGGTACCAATTACGGAGGTTGTCTCACAAGTTACGGAGCCTTCGTGTTAAATTTCCGATTAAAAAACGTATGTATATAATATAAGTATGAATATATTTCTGTTAATTATTACAAGTAATTATTAACGAATGAAATGTTTACAACGTAGTAGATATCTGTCAAAGACTGCGCATTACGTTTTCAATGATTTTGATCATTCTTATCCAAAACTTTAAGAAATACTTATTGAACGGTTTCGTATAAATTAATCATAAACGGTGTTTTCGTTAATCATATATTCCAAATTGGTTTAAGGTGGAAAAAGAAGAATAAATTCAAAGTTTTTCATATTTTTGTGACGCAAATTTCACTTTCAAAAATAGCAATTTTTTGCGCCTCGGTTGTAAAGCATTATGCATGTATCTAAACTTTCGAAATTCCAAAATCTCACAATTTAAAAATTTTGAAATCTCTAAGATCTTAAGTTTCAACTTTCAAAAGATGCTAACATCCGACAGTTAAAAAATGTAAAAATCTTCAAGTTTAAAGACTAACAAATTTTTAAATCGTAAAGTCCCAAAAATTCTAAAATCCTACTTGTAAAATTAAAAAATTCCGAAGTCCCAAGTACCTGCATTTACAAATTCCAAAACTTTTCAGTCCTAAAGTTCAGAAACTCAAGAAATTACAATATCCCGAAATTCGGAAGCTCCAAAGTTCAAAAATTCCACGGTTCAAAAATTTGGAATCTTCAAAAATTCTAAAATACCAAAGTTTTCAAGTTCTGAAGTTTCATTTTAAAACCAATAGGATCCAAACAAAAAATATTCCCTAATACATAAATAAAAATATTGCTACATTCTAATAGCCTAACATTTAATTCTATTCAGTGGAGATTAGCTTACGACCTATTAGTAGATCGAAACTTATACTCGAAGAGCTTTGTATTGCACTACTGAACACTATTAAAGGAAGCAATTTTAAATGATCGAGCCAATTATCCTTTAAGTAAGTATTAACCCGATAAACATTGACGTTCTCAATCTCCCTAACACCTAGCTAACCGATGAAGTCATTTGACTAGCTAATCTCCTAATTATTTCAAACAGCCCTTCCAAGAGAAAACCGCGTGTAATTCTGTTCCTAGCTCCCTTGTACGCCAATCAAAGTCCTAAGCCATTTAAGGAACAGATCTATCAAACTGTCCATGGAGGTATCCAGCGGCGACTACTAAATTTGTCGAGGGTATCCGTCAAATCAGACACAAGGAAGCGCGTGCTTTAAACACTTCGGCGTGCTGACCTAGAAATCTTATTAAAATGAGCTGTCTATTCTCTGACAGCCTTAGAAGAAAATGAGAATCATTGACGGTAAAACGGTATAGGCGCAGAATTGAAGAGATAGAAGTTGAGAAAGATGTTTTTTCCCAGCGGAACTTATTTTAACTCTTTGAGGTCGTAATATTTAAGAATACTGGAGTTTTGTTGAGAATATCCCGGACTTCGACCACGAACAGTTAATAGATTTTTAATGATGATACCAAGAAGAAGTTCATTTGTGACATATACATAGAACTGTATCAGGTGATAACTCCGTTACCAGTGTTAAAGTAGAAAGATGAACGGTCCAAAGAGTACTATATTCATAGTCCAAGTTCTTTTCAGAAGTGCGGTGGTGCATGTGCATTCAACAATTGCACTGTTTCTTAAATGGACATGCATAATTTTTTGTTTACAGTTGGATTCCTTTCGTCAGAAGTATGACAATAGTAAACAAATTATTAGTTATCGTGGTACTTTAAGAAAATATCTTTATTAAAGAAGATGCTCAAACGCTTCTTCATTACATTGACTTAAGGTGATCTCTGTTAATTGTTGCAGATTGCATTTCCCGTTTCTTTGAATCCTATACAAAAATTTATAGGATTTGAATAATTCTGACGTTTTAAATAACCCTATAGAAAAAATTAACGGGATTCAAATCAGATGAGTGGGGTGGCCGAGATATCGAGGTGCATGTGACAATAAGATTATTGCCATACTTATTTTCTAAATATTGAATGGTCATTCATGAATTGTGTGCGGATGCTATTTGCTGAAGGAATTCATAATTTGCATTAATGATAACAGCATCTTCTTCAATGACGATATTTTCTTTAAATATCTCGATAAATAATAATTATTTACTTTTGCACATCAGTACTGTTTTACATAGAACGGCAGGAGGAATTTGACTGTGTGAAAAAATTATGCATTTCCATTTTAAACAATAACGCAATTGTTGAACCACCGCACTTCTAACAATAAGAACTTTAATATTTTTTTATACCTTTTATTTTTCTCCTTTGATATTCTTCTGTAATGAGTGTTGTAATTGGTAGGTGGTGTTTTTAGTTAGATATAATTGTGTGAATCATCTTGTATACATAAAGAATATTTGTAAATTATATGTTATGGCTGCTAATATTCTATGCAGCTACTATGGCTATTATTCTACGTGTCTAGATCAATGGAAATCTGTAAAAGAAAGTTGCTGCAAGATTCAGATTGAAAGTCAAGACCAAACTTTTTTATTATTGTATAATATAGTAGTCGTTTAGAGAATAAAAAGTTTGAAAAAGCTATGGGTAGCAACTTCTTGTAAAATAATCTTGAAATTTCATTACTGATAATGAACTTACTACCATTACATACTAGCAATTGACAATAAACATTACTAATTATTAGTTATCGATTACTAGTCATTGTTAAGATTGGAATGTAGCGAAGCATCCTTGTTAACATATGTAATTTTGTTATAGTTCGTGCGTTAATTTATTCAAGTACACTTATTTGTATTCCATTTGTTATTGCTATTCCATTAGAATTGACAGTTACTAACAATAAAAATTATTAATTTGTTACTAGTTACTATTTATTGTCCATTTAATGCTAAACCTACCTAAATTTTGTAATTCGGAAAAGGAAACTCGCGAATTTGTTTAATGACTTGTTGAGTGGTTTTAATATTAAACCCGTGCCTCGGTAGTAAATACATTTTTCCCTCAGTAATAAATGCAGAGTTGTCTCCACGATTTACAAGAACAGTTATGGTCGAACGATCATATGACATATTGCTCCACGTCGACAGCAGCGTTCCTGTATTTCACTCAGCGTTACACTCCCCAACAAAATTATGAGACAAGCAAGGATATGACAGGAAAATGTACCCTACTAAACACTTTCTTCCTTTTTTATTTTTGATGTCGATGTTTACATTGAATGATAGCACTGTGTACAGCTATGCGAGTTATCCATAGACATAGTTCGAATAATTTCAGTAGGAAACGAAAACAAGCTCCTGTTAGTGGTAATTGCGATAAAACCATAGGATAATTTATTTGAAATCGTCAATCTTTTCAGATGAAACAGGTTCATATGAACTTATGTCCGAAAATGTTTTATTGAAAGGATAAATATATTTATGATTTGTTATGATAGTTATAAACAATGTTCGAAAATTCCTTACTCAGCAAGAAAACAGGTTTCTATTTGTCGAGATAGAACTATTTTAAGTATACTAACTGTATTGGAAATAATAGTAAATAATAGTAAGTAGTCAGGACATATGAACAATAACTGTTATTGAAAATTATAATACGATTTTGTACAACGAATTGTAACACTAATTTTATTTGTAAAATTTACGAATGCTGTCTATCTTGTAAAGCATTTTCGGACATAATTTTATATGAATTTTTCTCATCTATCTGACCGCAGTAATATGTAGTGTAAGTTTTGTTCCAATCTCCTTTGACACCCTATATATAAAATAATCCAAGACAAGAAATTGAATGTAACAGATTAATATCATTACTAATTAAAACGAGAAAAATAATTTTACTTAACCACTCCTTAATTTCAGAGATATTCGCAAGAAACTTCGATTAATTTTACATTTTGATTAACATATTCTATTATCATATACCGATTTGTCATGTTTTTTTTGCTTAAAGAATATTCCTAGTATGATGCAGGTAAGTACACTATATATCAATGTGACATTTTCTACTATCACCTATTCATTACACCACGAGTAACATGGTGCAGTCAGAACGGTAATATGTTGAAATGCAGTATATTTAAGTATATTATACTGGAGATATCAAAAAAGAACATGTCGGTAATTAAGTGGCTATACAAGGTGTGGCATTTTAATGAAAATACCTAAATATTTTCGTACGAAAAAATTTCAGAGGAAAGAGTTGCGCTATTTCAAGAAATTAATGCGTTGATAGAGTAGATTTTTCTTCAAGGTCACAAGATTTCAAGATCATCGCTATGTTTTGTAATGGAATTATATACTTTCTTGTTTAGATTCTTACAGGAGGTGAAATTACAAATGTATCGCGTATAATTCTATTTATCGGATCATTTCAGTATGACTGGTTCAGATTATTTGAATTATTTTTATGATGTAAAATAGAAAAAATCATTTTACAAATGCGGTAAATGAATAATAATGATTTGGTTGACCATAGGGTTTTTGGAGAAGACAAATACATATGAAGTTCATTTAAACGAAAATGAGTAAAACATTTTACGTATATACTACTTAACGAATAGTTTACATTTTAACACAACAATTTAAACGTTCACACTGCGAAAATAGTAAACACATATTTTGTGACTACAAAAATAGAAATTTTATTATGACCATCAAGGTCTCCACACTTAAATAATATTGAGGATTCATGAACAATATTTATAAGATATTTTCCGGGGAAATAATTGAACAGTGTGGATGAATTAGAAATACACTTTGAAGAGAAATGGAAATGTTTGCAATAAAAAATAATAAAAATATTATGTAAATTTATTCTAATATGAGTATTATTAGATTTTGTGCAATCGAAAGATGACACCATAAGTTATTGACGAAGAGTGAAAATATGGTTTTCGTATTCATGTCTTCGAGAAAGTCCTCTGCGTCGCATAGTTTTCTCGCGAACAATAATGACTGCTTTCCAATATACAGGGTGTTTCCGAAGTGATAGTACAAGTCAAAAGGGGGCGAATTTACATACAGAAATAAGTAAAAAGTACACAATGAAATTATCTCTTATGTGGCTTCATCTTCAAGAAAATCGAATTTTAATATTTTTCAAGTATTTGTACAAAAGTTTATTTATAACGTGGAAAATAACAAACTCAACAAAGTATTTATTAATTCTTTTGATACCATTAAAATATATTTTTCTTCATTACTTATAACATATATTGATCCTTACGTGGCTTCTCATCATCGACTTATAACTTAGTATAAGTTACAATTTTGCAATTCACATTCACTGCATTATACATTAGTACCTACAGATGTCAAACCACGAGTTGGCGTGTGAGGAGGTTGACCCAAAGTAAAAGAAGCTACGCCTACCCCCACTGTGAACATTTCCGGCGTTACATTTCGGTAAATAAGAATAGCAATGACAACGACAACTGCTGAACGCAATTCGCACTATTTCACTCACTCTTGAGACGTTTTCCGACTGTCATTGTTTTCGGCCTAATTGGTGTGCATAATCGCTCGAGCCATTGTTCTTACCACCGAAAAAACGTGCGTGTCTAGGCGTCCATTCTTCTATTCTGACCAATAGCAGCCGTAGCTCTTCTAAACACCTGGTACTTCTTCACACCCCAACTCGTGGGTTCACATCGGTATATAAATAATGTTAGAAAGAATGACTGATAAAAAACCTTACTGATATTATTGACTAGATTTATTTATTTAACATTAGCACTACCAACCAGTCAAAATGACTAATCCCAAGTTTCGCAGTTTTATATCATAAAATTTTGTTGTTGTACTTTTATCCACATGTTTGTCACATTTTGTTGATATAAAGAATAGTTGTATATGTTAGTTCAAGTTAATACTTTAATATTAATTTATTTATTTTTTTATTCCATTTCAATTTACATGTAAGTGTGCGTTTAACTCAAGACAATTTCTTTAGAATTTTCGCTAATCTTCATGAAGGTAAAGAATTAATGTGTATAATAATTTATGTTTTATCATTTGTTTATTTATTTTTTAACTTCCCTTTTAATTTCAGAGTAAGTGTGCATTACACACTGGTAGGTTTAGTGTTAAATTAATGAAATTTTGTCGCGTTTATCATTTTTGTACTGTAAACAAACTTTTATAAATACTTCAAGCTGTTCAAATTCAGTTTCTTTTCACATAGATTCATTCCCCTTTCGGTTGTACCAACAGACAAGAGACACATTGTATTATTTTTATTTCTATAAGAGCTAGACTGATAGGAAGCAACTCTGCATTGAAGAACTTTTTTTGACGCGAACCCTTTTTCCTTGATTAACCTTTCGTGTGCAGAAGGGAAAAATTTGTCGATACAACACAGGTTTGTATGATTTTATACAGGCTCTTATAGTTTTGTCGTGGAGTGTAGATTGCTTCTCACTCTCGTTCAAGGATCGAGCAAATCGAAAACGAGAAATGAGGAAGCGAAGTTCAATCTAGAGGGCACTAACAACACACGTACACAGCTAAAATGTAGTTACAATATTAGAAAGTGTTATTTATTGACAGTTAATTTCGAAATTAACATAATAAAAAAAAGTGTGAATTTATGGACATTTATCTATTGCGTAACTTAAAGGTTTAACACAGAAACGTGGTGTTTGTTTGAAAATTCAAGGAGCGGACAAATAATGAAGTTATTCGCTCTTGTAATCCAATCAGGCATTAACCTGTCAGTGTAGAAATAATTTTAGAAAAATATTAATTCTGAGTCCTAAAGTTCAGTTGCAGTAATCATTAGTGTAACTAACTAATTATAATATGCAGAACATTACATTCGCTCGTTTCTTTTGACGTTAATTGTTACAAACGAAAAAAGAGGTTCTTTCGCATATTCCAAATTAAGTTAATTCTCGACATTCCGATTCAGTAACATGGCGCTGAAACTTATTTCATGTTACACTTTGCATTGTCGAACTGCTCATAAAATTGATAAGAATCTATAGAAATAATATGCATGTCACTAGATTAAGTGATTTATTCTATAGTTTGTACATATTCTAATCATGGTTACAACGATTGTATTCTTGCTAAGCAAAATTTTTGCAAAATGTTTTAGTCCCATGCAGATTAAATCGCAAATATCAAATATCTTTTGTCAATAAGTACATCATTTGTTGTCTGCAGCTTTAGGAATTAAATAACGTTTATAGATTTTTAGAAATTTCGATATTCCAAATTACTAACAGTACATCGTATACTGCATTTTTGCTAATTTTACCCATAACTGTAGCTTTCGATACTATTTGATTTTAATTGGTTGAATTTAGTATTAATTCCTGCATTCCTTTAAAATAATACTTCTAATGCAAATGTTACTGATTAATTTATTATGTTTCTTTACAAATCTGCAACTTTAGCAGTTATGACTAATAAGCATTAGTATATTCTATGTTGTAATTGTATTATTATTATATAATAATTATAACGTAGCTTATTTTACACTAGGTTTATATAACATGATTATGAAGCTCTCAAAATCATATGTCTACATATCTACAACAAAGCATACCTTTACATCATTTTAAACAAATAATGCAAACTGCAACGCAGTATATTTATTGCATATTTCAACGTTTATCAGATTTAGTTCAATTACGGGGAGTAGTTAATTGATTAGCTCTTAGTTGCGGCTTTGGCAAGGAGAAGTTGGAGCAAGTTTCTGCGACGTGCCATTGGAATTAAGATACGCAGCATTGGAATGCAATGTCCGATACTGCCGTTTATAGTGGTCTGAAAAAAATTGTTGAAACACTTTTTACTTTACAGTAAATAAAGAAATAACCAATATTCCAGTTTGTAGTTAAGATATTTATGAATGATTCTATTAACGAACTATAAGATAATAATTAATTAACTCAGTTATTTTTATTTTATTTCTATTTTATTTATTTCTATTTGGTATTTTGTAAGTCCTTTTATACAAAAAGAAGTGCAGTTTAGGGAGAAGATGTCTTACAATTTTACGTGTTATGTTATGAATAGGAGTTTCGAATACTTCTTCACACTATTGTAAGTGGTACGCAAAATTTGTAATATTATTCGCAGCTCAAAATAAACAAATAATTTACAATGATTATCGAACTTTATGATACATCTTATACTGAAACTAATTTAAACAATACACTGCATTATACAATCTTAACTAATAATGAATCAATTGTTATTAGAAATAGTGGATCAAATTCTTGTTCAGCAAAACTTGGAAAATCTCGAATTTAGCAATCAGAAAATTTGGAAATTTTGGAATTTGAGAATTTGAACACTTCCAAAGGGAATTTAGTGAATTTGAAATTTGAAATTTGAAAGTTTGGGAATTTGTGAATTTATTGATTAAGATGTTTAAGAATTTGGTAAGATGGAGATTCAATAATTGAGAAATTTTGGAATTTGGAAATTTGGGGACTTAGAGATACTACAATTAGATAATTTGATAGTTTAGGAATCTAGTGATTTAAGAATTTGAGTATTTGGGGATTTAGGGATTTAGGAATTAGGAAATTTAAGAATTGAGGTATTCGAGAAGTCAGCGATTAACACATTTTTGAATTTAGGGTTTCAACACCTTGAAGATTTAGGAATATTGAAATTTTGAAATGCTGAAATGTAGTAATTTGAGAATTTAGGAACTTCGGAATTGAGAATTCAGGAATTTAAAAATTTGGAGATTTTTAAATTTAAAGATTTAGTGACTTGGGATTGTGAGAATTTAGGAATTTAGTGATCTGAGAATTTGAAGATTTCAAAATTTAGGGATATGGTGACTTAGGAATATTTTAAATTTAAAAAATTGGAAGATAGATATTTAGAGATACTTGACTTTTAATATTCCAGAATTTGGTAATTTGTTAATTTGCAAATTTAGTGATTCAGGAATACATACTGAATCAAAAACATAAAAATAATAATTCCTCCCCATCATTAGTTAACAGCTAATGCCAGACACTGGCATTAGTTAATATGCTATCTTTCCCTATTATTTGCAGTATCCAGAGAAGATTAGTAAATTTGTGGATACCCTAAATTACCAGCAATATTTCAAACACGCTGTTCTTTCTCTAGGTGCCAAGCGAATGTTTGATATTGGGGGTGTCTATAATAGAGTGTCAGGTTACTGTACTTACAGAAGCATATTTAACGCGTAAGCGACCAAGAGACGAAAGGGGACTGTCAAGACACGACCAAGCAAGAAAGAGAATCAAGAGAAAGGAGCAATTCCTATCATCTTGCGGCACAGTTCAACTGCGAAGGTCGGTCAATGGCCAACGCCGGCTAACAGCCGCTAAAGTGGGAAGGGAAAGCTTCAATGGTGAAAAAGAAAAGGAGAACGATGCACGGTGAGTACAAGGGAGGGAAAAAGAACGACGTAACTCGGATGGTACCAGAATATCATTACGTTCAATTGCTATACGGCGACATCCAGCGACCAGATGGTACATGTCAATGCACGTGCGTGCGTACACAGAAAAAAGGATTGACACTGGCTGCCGGTCAGGCTACTGTAACAAGATTATTCGAGTTCGCGTCAACAACACTAACTAAGACGGATTCCATGATCGTTTGGAACGCGGAAACTTCTTCGTCACGGCAAAACATTAGCGGACAACCAGGCTGATCGTTGATGGAAATTACTACTTGTAGACTCGTTTATGGCTGAGTCGATCGGATGAATCTATGAGTACGTTGTACATACACTGTCATGTACAAACATTATGACACGTGAGACTTTCGATAATTATATCGTCATTTGCTTCAGTTATTGACTTCTTATAGTTAAGGGAGACGGAATGGTGCGCATTTAAACTAGTATCGTTCTTATTATGAATGTAATAGAGCTATCATAAATTTATAAATATCGGTAAACGTCTATGTTATCCTATTTCAAGTATGCGGGATAATATTTATTGGATTACATCTCGAGTTTCAACTTTTCCACCTTTCACATTCAGAAATTTTTCAGTTTTTAATTTGTTTTTGTTTCTGAATTTATTCTCAAAGTAACTCCATGGATTTCAGGATTTTCCAATTTGTAAACAATTTGTTTCGCAGATTACTGCCCCTAAATTTCAAAATTCCAAAATTTTTAGATTTCTAGATTCCTAGATCTCAAAATTTCAAAATTTTTAGATTTCTGGATATTAAAGTTTCTATCTAAATAAATTTTCAAATTTTTTAATTTTCAAGTTTATTCAGTCTTTCAATTTTCCCAAATTTCAGAGTTGATATATTTTTCAATTTCAAGGTCTGTATACTTCAATATTTCTATATTTTTGAATTTCTACATTTTTAAATTGTCAAATGTCCAATTTTCTATGTTTTCAATTCTGTATATCTTAACCCTTTGCACTCCTACGTCGAGTGTGGCTCGAGATCACATTTCTCTTGGATCTTACAAATAATTCAGATAAATAGATCGATTGAATATATATATATATTTTAATTTATTTACTACTTATAATAAATGAAAGATATATTTTTCACATACTTCGCACTGTTGCAATATATTTTATTGAAAACCTTTTTCTTGATCTATGTGTTTTGTAAATTAAAGAGTTATCAGATAAAAGAATTTAAGAATGGCAAAGAGTTAAAGTTACCTATTGGTTTTTAGACATTAGTTTCCGAGTATATCAAACGTAACAAAAATACTAATATAATAAATTTTCTAGTTTCACGTAAAGATATGTTGGCCTTTGTATAAACGCATATTTCTGTACAATTTAACGCATTAAATATTTAACCTTTTCCTATAAACCACAGAATGTCATACGTCAATGTACTATAACGTGGTTCCTTATTCTGCTATGTGCGTGAAAAGTTAGAAGTGCAATGAATCCTTTAGAAAATCAATTTATCGTTAACACGAATTTAACCTATTGTTGTTTAAAGGTAAGGTCGAAATAAGAATTTACTGCCAGTAGTAAACGAAAGTCGCAGAATCTCATTATCATAATCAATTAGCCGTGTCCCAAATAGAATATTACTGCTGTTTCGAACTTATGTAACTGTTAAAATGCAACAAAACAATTTTATTATCTGTACACTAAAGAAATGTTGCACGCAGAGACAGAGAGATGCTGCAGTATCGTTATTTCTGAAATGGCAATAACATATCACAGCATTGTATTTTTTATATATTTAAATGTTCCTAAATGTATTGTGGTCAAACGACAGTAAATTATTTTTAAGATATTTCAATGCTTTTATTATAAATCTGTCACGTTTTGCTCGAATTATTTGAAACGAGCGAATACCTCAGATCATGGGTTGCGGTTGGATGCAAAAAAGGTTAGGTTATATATAGTATATTGGCGGAATTGGTATATCTCTGGAATCGAAATTATGGGTGAAATGTTATTCAACAGACTTGTCAAAGGTATAAGGAATTGTCAAAACTCCATCAGGAAGAAAATAATGGGATTATACAGAAAAACAGGTAAGTATGTGCAGCATGAATTTTTGAAACGAAGACAACTATGACTCGAATGCATGCAATGCAAAAATTTTAACACTATCTTGTATCTAAAATTACGAATCTTTCACTTCTAAAAAGAGATTCTAGTTAGGTGTAATATAAGTACCGAGTTTCAATTGCTAAAGACTTTGACATTTTTGTGTAATATACATTCGTTTTTATATAATGGTTATTTAAAATGTGTAGACTTAACCTACATTCTGTTAAAATACCACAAGGCAGGTGTTTAATTCTGTTTCTATAATTCCTTGAGGCCTACAGAATTAATAATTAAGATGCCGAACCAATTTTTGCTACCGTTTATAACGCCCTTTTTCACGTATTAAATTTCGAATTTTTATAGTTACATAATTTCCAAATTTCCAAATTCCAACATGCACAAATTGCCAAGTTCCTAAATTCCTATATTTCCAAATTCCCAAATTCCCAAATTTTCATTTTTCCTAAAATTCCAAATTTTTATTTTTGCTAAATTTCCAAATTCCTAAATTCCCAAATTTTCATATGTTTAAATTTCAAAACTCCTTAATTCGCAGATTCATTTGAGCAATTCATGAATTGCTCAAATTATAAATCCCTAAATTTCCAAATTCACAAATTCACAAATTCACAAATTCACAAATTCACAAATTCACAAATTTACAAATTCACAAATTCATAAATTCGCAAATTCTCAAGTTCTCAAATTTCCAAATCCCAATATTCTAAAATTCTAATATTCCAAAAATCCAATATCTCGAAATTCAAAAATTTAAAAACTTCAAGATTTCAAAGTTTCAGAATTGAGAAATCTCCCAATTCTAAAAAGTATCCACTACAACATCTTCATCCGCAGTGATATAATAAGTTTACAGTTCCCCAGTTCCCTAGTTTCCGCATTCCCAAATTCCAAAATGACAGTATCTCCAATTTGCTATGCTACAATATTCCCATAATCCTACACTTTCACGTCTCTCTGTGTATCCTCAAATCAGCGGCAGGTCTGCGTATTCCCAAATCCTTATATCGCTATATGCCCAAGTACTGCAACCCTACATTTTCCTTTTTTGTATCAATAATGTATGTACTTTATCAAATTTTCCGTTACAAAATATAACTACACTTTTTCAAAATATGCGGCATCTTTCCTGTAATTACCGTACGAGAACCTTAACGTATAATATGTATATCGAACAAATATATGTTTCTATTTATTCATCAATGGTATGTAGTGCATTAATCGTTGTTACAAATACTGCAATCGAAGATAATATTGGCAGCCTAGACGCGATTACGTGAACGTGAGTTCTTATTCAACGCATAGTAAGAAAATTATATGTAAAAGGAACATGCAGTTCTATTTGATCGTATATTTAAAACCAGGACAAGTTATTTCATTGATCGTTTTCCGTAATATACACGTCAACAACGTGCGTTCTCATTGATTAAAGACCACATGGAAGCCAATAACGGACACTTTGATGCGATTACGGCCTATGATCGACGTTTGTTATCAAACGTAATAAATGTTCATGTTCTGTCAGCGACTTCGGCTTCCTGATAAATACAAGGAAGTAATGGCAATTTTGATTTCTTTAAATAACCGTAATCGTTTCTTCATCTTTACGAACGAGAAATGCAGTAAAATCGAGATATAAGCAAATCTCTCAGTTTTCGTTTATGTCAAGTAGTTGCTGCGTTAATCGATGTTTTACTGGATATAAAAAAGCACAGCGAACGAAGGAATTGACCGAAAGATCGTATGCGAACAAACATCTTATTGGTGAAACAATTTTAATACAAGGATAAAATTTCTTTATTTCTGATTTTTTGTTATGAAACATTTACCAACATATTTGAAACACATTCTTGATTAAAATGAAAATGTAATTCGTAACATTTATTTACTTGTAATTTACTTGTGATTCCACGCATCTCCCTTACATCGAGGACTTTACCCTAATAAGTTATTTCAAGTAAATGTGTCCCGAATTAGGTCGTGTCTGGTTTCATTTTAACCAAGAAAATGTCACAAATATGTTGAAAGAAATTCTGTAAAAGAAGAACTGAAAAAGGAATTCGCGATGCACTAGCATTCTAAACAATGCAAGCTTTTAAACTTCGCCGACTGCAACGATCGGAGCGTCTCTCTTTCTTTTTCACTTGCTATCCTTCTCTGCGCTCGAAACTCGTTATAGTCATTTAAAGCAGTAAATGAGTCGTTCATTTCGAAAGTGGGTCAAGTCCATTTTTTATAATTGCGCGATGTTTAAGGGTTTGCAGATCAATAAATTAAAAAATATTGTTAACCATTAATAGATACATTTTTTATATTTTTTGGTATTACATAATGTATATTTATTATTCAACATTGTGTTGGTTAAAAAAATTAATATTTTTATATTTTATTATACCCAAGTGTACTTGCCTCACTTTCAAAATTAATGAATTATTATAGTCGTTATTTAAACAAATAATATTTCAGCTGTTCAGTTATTGTTTTTCTCAATTTTTTTAATCATTTCGATTCAAACTGTCTTCATATTCAGATCCTGACTCCCTGATGCTTCTTTTAATACCAATTCTCCTGGGGCTTATTTCTATAAACATAATAAAAATAACAATATTCCTTGGAAATGAGGATTTTATTGGAGTTACCATTATTACCCGGAAAAGTATTTACTTGCAAGCTGATAATCGAAATCAGGAATAATACCTAGACTGACCTAGAGTACATCCGGTTACCTATACTACCAATATTACACAATTTGTAGCATCTTAAAGTGTTGTCAGTATTACTAAAATTTGCTAAAACTAATTTGTACCGTAATATATTCGGCTAAAAATAATTTCATAAGATAAACATAAGATAGACTTGCACCACTTTCAAAATAACCACCTTTCCAATACTATTAATCACCCAAACTTCCATTGCCCAAATATTAGGGAATTTTCATTATTTCTACTATAGATTGCTTACAGATAAAAATATCGTATTAAGTTTTATATATTGTTATTATCTTCATTTTTCTTAAAAATGGACTTGCTCCACTTTCAAAATAAAGAGCCCTGATACAATTCAAATTATATCGTATCTGGTTCCATTTGATTAGAAAAATGTCAAGAATTGGTATTTTAGTAACAAAGAAATCAGAATTTAAAAAAAAATTGGTACTTGTCTCAAGGATATAACCGAAGTCGTATCACGTTACATTTCTCGGCGAGCCTCTCGTTTTTAGCGTCTCGAGGGTCTTCTCTCCAGTGCTGGGAATAGTTTTCTCGCTAATGTCGTGTAGATAAATTAATTGGTTTCATTCTTGTCAGATATACCTTCGATTTAAAAAGTGCTATCGGTAGGTAACTAGTGAAGAAATATGCGTTCCTGCACAAATCATTGATATGGCGTATAGTATTTTATTCCCGTATCGTAACGTTTAATAAATAAATGAGAGATGTGAACTGTTAATCATAATATATGAATAATGCATTAAATTATTAAATAAACTAATATTTATGGTTAATTTATCCGACATATTACAAATGATGGGAGAATTATAATCGATTTATCGATCAGTTCGAAGTTACATATATTTCTGATGACGCGCACTATAACCTCACGTGTTACGATGTTGATGTATGTGGCAACTAATGATGGCCGATTCATGAGAAATACGGAACCTTTCTAATAACTGAGTTATTCCTACATTCACAGGTACTCAGTGACTGTTCTGAAGTGAGTCACTTTTCATTAAACATTTGTATATTACATAAATTTCTGCCAGAAGCTTATTATTAAATACTTTTTGTTATGCAAATAAAAAAGACTGAAGTGTTTTCATAAGACATTACGTTAAATATGTTAAAATGAAGATGTCAATATCTTCCTTAAATATTCTCATTTCACGTGAATTAAATTATGTAATTTTAAAAACTACCTGGCGGTATACTAAATGTATTCAAACCTGTTTGTCAATTCCTATAGAACTTTCTGCATTTTCCTTTTTCGAAAATTAACTTTCCTACGATTTTCACATTTTTGAGAAAATTGGAACTTTGGATGGAAGGTCATAAGATAAATGCACTGGTAATGAACAGTGTTAAGAGAATTTCTGTGGTCTTACAAGCAACTTACAGAAAATGGTTAAAGTGTTACATATCACTAGAAACAGGAGAAAACAAACAAAAAAAATTTACTTTAATTACAAGTCAGAGTATGCAGGCAGTTTCATTCGTTTCGTTTGAAAAATTGTATTGTGTGATTTATATACAAGATGTTCTGAAAATAAGAAAATATGCAAATTTGGAATTTATAATAATGATAATAAACTTTCTACAATCGTTTACTTCGGAAATGTCCGGTAATAAGCGAAATTAACAAAGTGGCCAATATCTCAAAAACCATGATACTTTGCATAAAGGCATAGCTAAATATGTTCCAAACCATCTCTCCTTTCATCCCTTGCAAACTTTCTATCGACCTACCTAACACTCTATATATTGTACATGTACTACTAATCGTGAACACATAACGTAGATTTCTGAAAACATTTCTGATTACTTCGATTTTTATGTTTGTTTAACGAGGATCGAAAAATACGTTCGGTAGTGCATTAATGAAGGGCTTTTTGCGATGATCTGCTCACCAGTAGTACGTGGTTTGCCAGTTCCGCGTTGAAATAAATTTTCCTGAATGCCTTCATCCTCCTCTTCTTTTTCTTACACCGTGTTAACATTCCCTGACGGCGACTAGAAACAAAAGAATGAAATAATGTTGTTCATTAGGTGGAAAGCATCACTTACAATCATGTTTCAATAGCCTCGTGGAAAAAGGGAAAAATACCCTTTATCGTGTCGTTAGTATTTCAGAAGTAGAAAAAAGTCAATGATTTACTGTAATTTCTTGAGTTGAAAGTAGCAAAATTGAACGAGCAACGTATAAAGTGGCCAGTAATTTATATTATAAAAAGTGGTTTGTATAAATTATTCGGCTAGTCTGATGCAATTTAATAAATATTTCATTTTTACGTTACAGAACACAGTCGAGTGACTGAACGTAGCAAAAAAAAAAATGTACATTTGTGTCACGATGCGTGTGCGAAACATTGACTTTCGCTCCGGTTCGAGAAGAGGTCGACGATGTTGACGCGTAAATTGCTGATAATTAGCAAACAGATAGCTGGTGCGAGCGCAAATAGGCTCGAGACAAACATACAGTTATTAGTTAAACCTAGATTGAACTTAACATTACGCACACTGTCAAAAAAAAGTATAGGATCATTCTATAGCGTAAATTACGCAAAATAATTTCAATATACAGGGTGTTCCAGTTGTTTACTGTCAAAGTTTATTAACATATTCCATACGCAAAAATAAGGAAAAGATGTATTAACAAAAGATTTTAAATACCTTATTAAAAAATTGTAATTAAAGTATATAAAATGACTTTGGACTGCTTTATTTTTCGATGCCATATATAGAGAGTTTCAATTTTTACGCAAGACTTCAGTAGCATGTTCTATAAATAAAAATGATAGAAAAGTGCTATATAAACATTGGCTTTTAAACGTTTTATTGGGATATTGTGAGAAATACAAGAAATCATAATAAACGATTTTCTCTATCGACACTACGTATGAATAATTATCGATTTTCATATTTTTTAAATAATATTTAATAATTTTTACGAATTTATTTTTACGAATAGAATAAGTCAATAAAATATGGCAATAAAAAGTTTAGACACCCAGTATAACCTTTTTCCTACTATGCAATTTTTTCTTTAATTCTAGTGTGTAACAGATAGCAAATAGATGAAGATTGTAAAAGAAATATATAATTCTTTAAAAAAATATAACATTGAGGGCTGTCAGATTACAGTAGACTTTAATTATATTATTACGGATAAAAATTGGCAATATGAAAGGAATCCTTGCCACTCAACACCTAGCTGTTGAAGCTGTGATACTATAATGAATAAAATTCCTAAATTCCTAAATTTCGAAGCTCCTAAGTCCCCAAATTTTGTAGATTGTTAAGTTTCTAAGGTTTTAAATTTCTAAGTTCATGAATTTGAATATTTGAATACTTTATAAAATCAAATGTCTGAATTTTTTACATTCTGTTTTTGTTTTATTTAATATCAGAAAAATTTCTCACTTTTTAAATTTCTAAACCTCTGAATGCCGAAGTTTCCAAATTTAAAAATTTAAAGATTGAGAGTATCTAAATTTGACAATTTTTAAATTCGTGTTAAACCAATATCTTTTAATGAAAAAAAAAAACGCTGATTATTTTTACAAATGGTACTTAATATTTCATTCTAATCCAAATTTAATTTTGTTTCATATAGTTGAAATAATAGTTCCTTTGACGAGATTAAAAAATGGTATTATTGCAGTAGAATTACAAAATTTAAATTAAATTATCTACGTGCTTTTATACGTGATTATCTCTATGAACCGTAAATCCTGTTCTAAAGTTTGAAAAGAAATAACACGAAGGTTAATCTCCTAATTCTAATCTCGCAATATACATACGCTTTTTCTTTTTTCGTTCTTTGTATGGCAAACTCGAGGAAATAGGCAGTTAATAGATTCATTGAAATGTCAGACGAAAATTATGGTAAGATTTCACGCGAATCAGAAACGCGACAAGTATATTAGAGAACTTGTTTCTAATTTTTTCGAGACGAACATCGTTCAGGTATTCGAGTTC
This sequence comes from Megachile lagopoda, assembly GCA_036983795.1. Taxonomy (NCBI): domain Eukaryota; kingdom Metazoa; phylum Arthropoda; class Insecta; order Hymenoptera; family Megachilidae; genus Megachile; species Megachile lagopoda. The sequence continues at coordinate 22,021,576 of CM072800.1, forward strand.
TGCTTGCCAGCTTTTAATCATCGCACTATGAAGAACGATAAAAAGATCCGCCGACAGTGATGACATGGGTGTTGTCTGTTATTACGAAGAAAAAGGATGATGATGTACTCATTCTTCACCAAAAAGAATACAAAATGACTGGTATTTTAACAGGATCGTATCGAAATCTGAATATTAAGTATGACAAAAGTTTCTCACCAGACAAGATTATAATTTGCATCAACAATTTATAGAAACATGGGTTAAATACGTGATTAGTTGATGGAGAAAGAAAGAAAGAAAACTAGACTTAATATTTTATGCAATAGCGTGGTAAATGCAATTAATATTATAAAACTCATTTCTTATTGTAATTATCACTCAGCTATTTTTAAATGAAAAATACGAACTTTTCGTTTAAAATTTAAATGCAATATTATCTTTGTACTGATAAATAATTTTGTAATAACAATAGAGTTTTATTACAAAAAGATACTGAACCTTTCAAATTACACAATTACTTGATACATCAAATTGTTTCAGTATATTTTAAATGAATGTTACAACAGAATATTTATTTAAAGATAAAAGTGTGAGATTGAATAAACAGAACAAATGAAACACGATCAAGTTATACATACAGATAACGCATATAGAGCACACAAAGGATATTATAATACACGAAAATAATGTTTATAAGTTTTTACATGAGATTGCATAATCTTTCATTTTTCGATATTTGCACGAGAATGACCCATATTAGGATTAGATTAGGGTTAGGTGATGTTAGAGTAAGCTACGATTTACTTATTACTCGTTACGTCTGTTTCTTTTTTTGAACGATAATAAATATTTCACCGGTATATAATCACTGTACCATAGCTTAAGTCTGTATGACCTTGTAACAATGAGCGACGACAAAAACTTTCTGAAGGCCACTCAGAAGAATAATCTTGCTAACACAGGTGAAGATCAAGGTCATAGGAGGTGAATATTCTACGATACAACTGATATAATATTAAATTCATTTTTATAACTTTTTAACAAATGATTAAAGACGTTTAATATGTTATAGTGACGTATAATAATTGTTTGTTATAGAGTATAGATGACTCGAACCTTTTTTATATGACTTAGGATGTTAGATGACATATGTCAAAGTCAAAGTCGTTGGAGTGGGCTCTATTTTTTTGTAATATTATAAAAAATTGTCGACTGTTAGCGTTATTTGCTACTACCCTTAATCATTATTTGAATTTCAGTATGTCTGTAGTAGGTATAACTTTTACATATCCATTTGCATTGCGGTTGTCAACATTTTAATATATATTTTTCATTTATAAATCACCGAGAATGTACTTATTGACGACTGTTACAATAGCATGGAGGGCGAGTAAAAATTTTCCAAGCACATGATTTCCAAGCTGTTATACAGTATTGTAACTACTTATAGTATGTTATTATTATTTTACTTTTCATAGAGATATGAAAATCACCGTCACTTTCTTAAACGGTTTGACTAACACTTTTAAAATTAATAAAAATAAAAATGAAAATGTATTACGATGAAATTTTCCGTTAAAGTTTACTAGGAAAAATAGGCCTTAATTTTTTAATGCGTAATTAATAAACTTATACACGAAAATAGATTCGGTCTACGTGGTTGCAATGTAGCCGTGTTTATAACAAGTCATACTGATAAACATAGTTTGAGTTACATTTTAGACATTGTCAATATGAGATACTTTAATATCTCATTGTCAGCTTAAATAAATCCATTAATAATAAAAAAGGTAAAGCTAGTATGAGAAATGGTGTTTTTCCCACTTTTATTTCCGTGTGTAGTAACAGTCAAAAATATCATATGATAATCGTTTGTAGTGCGTTTAAGGAAAATGCTGTTAGAACTAAAATATAATATTAAATTCTGATCGAAATCTATCGTTGCACTCTACTTTTGTAAAATTCAGTAAAATACTTAAAGAACATAGTTCCTCCAATGTACAGAAACGTAAATGTTGCAAAGTTATAGAAAAGTGAAGAATACTCCACTTTTGTTTTAGTATCTGTTGTCCACAATCCACTTATCAGTACTCGACAAATCTCGCATAATGCGGGTATCAGTCAGATTCTTTGTATTTTTTATTCTTAGACATTTAATTCATATCACTTATCAATACATTAGGAATTACATGGACGGGACCATGAAAAACGCTTACATTTTTTTAAACAGTTACTACATTAAATACAAAGTACATGGTACATTTGCACAAACTATTATACAATGGTATTTGTAGAAACCACGCTGTAGACTAGCAAAATAGCATTTACAAATCGCAAAGATGTAAATTTACGAAATATGCATTTCTTGGTTGTAGAGAAGCACTACCTGCGTCTAATTGGTCATCGCCATTGGTGAAATGTAAATGTTTGATGCGACATAGACTAGATCATCTGATTGTATTTTATTAATGGATCATTGATGATAGATGAAAGATACCAGATCTACAAGATGTACCGTCTCTGATATGTTTAAGAATGTGCTATCAACATGACGACTGTTTGCACATAGATGGGAACTGGAACAAAAGTAACAGCGTGATGAAAGTAACACGTCTTCTCCTGCTTCCTCAAACGTTTTTAGATAATTTGTTTTTCATAGTTGCATGTGCATAATATCTGTTTTGTTCTCAGTGTTGATTGACACTGAGCCATAACATGAATCACATGCGGTTGTTAAACTGAATTGGTCATTCAGATCACTCAAGTAAATTTTTACCATTTCGACTTTCTTGATACTATTCATAGTTCAACTATGAAAACTAATCACTTGATAGAGTGTTCTTAGATAATATCTGCATCAGTTCCCACAGCTAATCTCAATAAATCATGTATAGTTTGTAGGTTATACGACTTCTGCTTTGGAAAATACGGTTGAGCAAAGTAACATGTTACTGTGGGGATAAAAAGAAACTAAAAACTGTACGAAGGATGATATATTATACATGTTAAAAGTGTAATTGGGAATAGATACATAAACCACATACATCATACCAAACAATGCTCGAAAATAATTATACGTTTTATTTTTCGTTATTTTAATGTACGGGTATTGCCTTTTATCGTTGTTTAAAATATAATGTTTCTTTTTATTGTTTTTTATAACAAAAATTCTATTCTGCGTTGGAGAAAATGTTTTTACTTAATTCTGTATAAAATGATTAATGTTACTTTCGTCCTGATCGATCATAACACTATTAGAACGAAAGTAACAATGACAGTAGCTACGAAAAAATGCCATAGCACTTTGACTACCTATCGCAAAGAACGTAAATTTTGGTTAAATTTGATAAACGTACTTTCTTATAGCATAATTCTATTTTCTATGTCTTTAAAAAGTAATTGGCAAATAAGTCAAATGTAAGAACTGTTACCTTTGTCCTCATCCTCCGCTAACGCTCAAAAAGCACAAGTATTGAATGGTAATATATTATAGTATTACTATTATCTGGTAAAAGTATTACTTGATCAGCTGTCTCGTCAGGTTTGACATCTCTCGATTATTTCTTTTAGGGATACTAAAATTAATTTAATTAATTCAATCGAAGATATGCGAGAAAGAATTGTTCATACACATGTCATAAGAACTACAGATATGCTTAAAGGAATTCATCGATCATTCTAATCAGATTACGAAAATGTATTGACAGTAATTAATAGTTCGAACACCGCTTGAACTGAAACAGATTTTGATAACGCCTAATAGTATTAATTTTAAATACTATTTCAATATACAAAATTTCGAACTTTAACCAAAGTTAAAAAGCATTAGAAATTTAATTTAAAATACTGTAGACGGCCATTGGATATCGATGAAAAAGCAAGCTAACAACGAGGTATTTACAGCTGTATACTCCTCCAGATCATACTCTTGGAAACTATACAATTTTCGTTTAGAATAGCTTTTATCGGTGATTTACGTGTTATTTACTGTGACTGTACGAATTATTTGAAGTCGTTATGACTCACCCTGTATATGCATCAAAGATATTCCTAGAAAATGAAACTTATTCCATAATTTGGAACTGTATGCCTGGTAAATGAAACTGATTCCATAATTTCCACATTATTTCACGTAATATCACCCTCTTTTGATTTATACCACTCTAATCTTCGATAACATACTCTATACTTAAAGATGATGAACATAATCATAACATTGTTGAGATCAATAAATCATATACCATCATTATATGTTTTTAGAATTGAAGACGCCAATTTCGAAATAAAGTCGTCAGAATGTGTTATTCTGTGTCGTTAGAACTGAGCTTAATAGTAGTAAATGGCCGCTTAATACCTAGAAGTTAAATTAAGTATTCATGTGTGACATGAATATGTTGAAATTATCCTGCAAATGAAGTACATGCCCGGTACATTTATACAAAATTACCTGCCAGAAGCAACGATCGTTGATGATTTGCAAGCTCAGCAAACAGGATTTTCAAGACGCTCGGTATTAGATTCGACGATGGTTGCCGATTCATCAAGGCCGTGATAAAAAGGGGATTGGCCGTTTTTCACGGACATAGTAGAAGTTAGGGGGTTTGAAACAGGACACTAAGTAAGCATAGTCTTATTCCGTCGGTACGCGTCGTGCCAATAAAACTTCTCCATGAAATGTTTTGCTTTGAGAGGAATCGAGTGAATAGTCCTTTCATTCGAGTGAATGCAGTGATTGTAAGCAATGCAGTTTTTAAATCACTCCTGCGGATGTTATTTTTTTCCTAAGCTAAAAACCGGATTAAAGATCATTTTCTATTGCTAATTGAACGTGTACGGGCAAGTCAATACGACGAATGTAAACAGTGAACGCGACCAATCGTCTTGAGGAGTTCATAACCGTACGTGACACAAATCTAATTCTTATTAAGGGTTGTGTCTCCTCCAAGAAAAGATCAAAGTAGCAACAGTCTCGGTGATTTTGACCTTGAATACTTTGAAGAATAGAAGGAATATTTTTTCACATCTTTTCCAAAATATTGTAGCCGAATGTAGTGAGGCTCCTGGGACGACTCGATCTGCATTCGTTCATTTGACTGTTGATCTGTGCCAAGCTAAAGGCCCCAATTTTGGATCTTTTGATTTAAAGTGTTAAGGGTAGACTCGCGTAACATCCTAAATATACTGTCATCGATTTTGGCGACAATCTGACAACAGAAACCTGTCGTCATCAGCGTCGATCGACGAGTTGATAAAAAATCGTGTTTTGGTATCGTTTTCGACAATTTGTGACATGTAGACTCGACTGGGACCACGTTAGAAGCCCTATAACTCATTGTTGATGACAATACTATGTCGTCATTGACGTTAGTTGTCTTCGAATTAATAATAATCGTATTTGGTATCGTTTTCGATAGTTTGAGACACGTTTAATCGTTTGGGGCGACTTTAAAATCTTTACAGCTCATTTTTGTTCTATCTTTATGTTTATAGTAGGTATTCTAAATTTTAAATACACATTCGAATTCGGGTGAGGCACTTGGTCTGGTGCCCACTAGTATAGTATAATAGACGCATAACTATGCAAGGTCGGTATAGAACTCGATTTTGCCATTTGGCTCTTAAAATTTTATGATATATTTTTTTATAGAAACAATAAAAAAGTAGTTTATTCCTTCCTTGTCGAATGACCTATTAGGTTATTAGTTACATTTCCACGTAATAATACTTTACAGCAGGTATAAAGTTGGGTGGAAGATATATTATATTGAACAAGACATCGTATACATATAAGTATGTAAGTATGTAAGTGTACACATATAAGTGGCAAATGTAGGATCTATTTTTAACGAATTATTATTTTATCATAACACTAATATATGCCTAAACAAGGCTGACTTTAATCCACAGTCATTTATAAAGTTGTTTTAATACACGATTGAATTTTGTCATACTTCAAAGCAATGTTTTTGGTATTTTTTTAAAACGATTTGTGAGATGCTATTATGTCGGATTTCTTTATTGTATTACTGCAGCGTACTGTATTTAGACATCTATTCAAAATCAATAACGTGAAACGTTAGATATTTCCAAACGTTAGATTATCCATAGTAATATTGTAATTGCAAGAGTTATATTTTTTGTTATGTTGTCATATTTATAAAAGGGATGCATCATTTATTATTATTGTATTATATAAATAAGTCGGCTTTTGAATATTTTACTATTTGAGAAAGCTTATAGATCAATTTTGTGTTAAAAGTAACTGAATAGTTATAATCGTTTAAGTATAAAATATCTTTAAAGTTGAAATTTTTTATTTTTCTTCAAAATCAAAAATCAATCTTAAAAATTAGAGCTAGAAGCGAAAATGGTGTATAGATTCGGATTTAGTATTTAAAAATCTACAGAAAATGCCTAGTGAAAATTATTGGTTTAAATTTGCGTTTAACTGTGATATCGGTATTTAAGACTTCTCAATATTAATTGACAATATTATAACGATTCTGAATATTTATCGTGAACTTGAGAATTTAATCATTTACGAATTTGAAATTTTCAAAAATTAAAAATTTCAGAATTTGTTCATTCTTAATTTGGAGATTTGAAAAGTGCGGATTTCTCAAATTTAGGTCTCTGAAAATTTCAATACATGAAACATGAGAATTTGCGAATTTCAAATTTAGAAATGAAAAATTTCCAGGATTTAAAAATTCGTAAGTATAGTAATTTCGGAAGTTAGGTATAGAAAAATTTGAAAGATTGAGAATCTTAAAAAAATTGGAAAATAAACTTGAAGATTTGTAATCTCGAACATTTGAAAATTGGAGATATGAAAAGTTAGAAATACTGAAATTTGTAGATTTATAAAAATTTGAAAATTGGGAATGTTGAAATAGTAAAATAAATATTAAAACAACTAAAGAAGAGGATGATTATATTTTGAAAAACAGAACAACTTATCATGGGACATGGTTGAACAAAATTCTTATTATTTATTATGATATTAATAGATTATCGCCTTTTCAAAACTTAATTAAGTGCTGGTATAATTGCAAAAATAGATCCATGCTTTATATGATGTATAATGTGTCACTATTGTAAAAATCAACAAACACTTCATACTTCCTATATTCTTCAAACACTTTTAAAATCTGCTGAATAAAATACATAAAATTGCATTTAATATTAATTAAACTGACAATCGTAGATTGAAGCAGAAAAACGTCAATTAAGTCGTAGGTGAATTATTAACAACTAAAAGTGTAAATCAGGAAAATTCGAATAGAAAATAATACAACAGAGTGATAACCACTTATTAAATATAATGAAAAGTATTACTCTTTCAAATGATGCTTACTCCGATCGGAAATTATTATTTATTAATTTATTAAACAAATGTTATTATTTAGTATGGTAGACACGAATCCAGATAGCAAACTAATAATTTATTTTCAATCAATGTTTATGAATCGATTTCATTAATTATTTCTAATATTAGAAAGTTTATTAATAACCTCTCAATTAACAGGCCATTAAAATATTATTTTTGCAATGATTGTATAAGAATTAATTTTTAGTCAATATTGCAGTATTTAAACTTACAGAATAATTGATTTTAAAGTCTTTATACGATTGTGCAATCGTTCTTCTCGATTAGCATCGTCGATAATGTAAAGTAAATTTCTGATACGTTAGAAGTCCGATAGATACCGAGAAAAATATTGAAAATGATACTTGTGGTTTAAATGATTGATCAGGTTGTGATAAACGATATTCTATGAACAATAAAGCCTACTTCATACTGCGTGTTACTTGTTATGATGTAAAGAAGAATGTTTATATCGAAACGTATTACATGATTTGTTTACAATGAAAGTGGAGCAACTCTATTTTTTATATCATTTCTTTCTTGACTTTTTATATTTCTAGTTGTATAAAACGTAAAACTTTAATTTGTTGTTTTAAATTGAGTTATCTCTATTTTATCATAAGCAGTTTATTATTATTATATCTCAATAAATAATTTCAAATTACAAATCCATCTTATCAGATTGACAAGTAAATTCACATTTTCGTACTTTTTTATTTATAACGTTATTTATCAAAATAACGAAATAATAATTTTCAGTCAAAGTGATCGCTATTCGAGTTAATAATTTTCCCCTATACTTATTATCATTTTTCAATTCCTTTATGAAGAGTAAAAATTCGGCGATTTTTAAAAAAGTATGTAAAAAATTGTGAATTTAATGCTAACCTCATATGCAAAGATACAGTACCGCCATCAACACCGTACTTAGAAACTTTCAAATTGTTTAAAAATTAATTAAATGAAGTATAACCCAGATATATTTTGTATAATTGAAATTGGCCGTGTATTATTGTAATTGGCATAGTTATAATAAGAAAATTTACTATTAAATAAAATTAAATTGATGAAATAAATATTTTATTCCACTTACGTCATATGTACGTGCACGACAAATAATATGTGCAACATATTTATGTATACATTGTTATGAAAAAATATATAAAGCATGTATATTGTTCCAAAAGATATACATATTCAAATTCCTCTATAAATAAATTTCTGTTTAGGTTCCATTACTTCATTTGTTTCCTATAAAAATATTAATTCGCATACACATTCGGTGTCTACTCGAACTAAATAAAATTTCGGAAATTAGCCTCTCCAATTTATTTCTGTTTTTTTATGTCTATTCATGGATACAATACAAAAATAAAGAATTATTATCAATTGAATGAAACTGTTTCATAATTTTATTATATCGCCTTGTATAAGAAAAAGTCTGTGCCTAATTATTTACTTTCAACAAATGTTTGATATAATTGGACAAAAATAATTGTTCAAATACATTCACCTTTGAAACTCAACGATACATTCAGTTTGACGTATGATAATCCAAACATACACGTATTAATACCTGTCCGTTCGTATTACTGTTAAACGCTGCATTTACTTTAATACGACAAGTTTTCAGGAAAAATGAATTTGTCCGAAACGGGAGTAGCTTTAACGCTTGATCTTCGCTGATGTATCGCGTGTGTATTTCGTTCTGCTTTTATGTGGATGTCCCTGATCTGATTGCGAAATGTATTTATAGCAGCAACGTGTACAAATTTAGTCGTGCAAAGAAAGATATAGGGTCACATATTTAACGTAACGCGGTTGTTTGTCTCACATCGTTTGATTCATATTTTTAAACCAAGATCTTTCAATGAATTCTCGTTCGTTCTGTACTTTTTGCAATACCAGAACCTACGTTAAATTGTATGACTATTAAATATTTGCTTTGCATGGTGCTCAAAGAAATGTTATGAACGAAGAATTCATAACAAAAACAATCACAATCGTGCAAGAAGATTATAGCACTTCAAAACCAAACTAAGTGAATTGGTCGTCGCTACTCCATCGTGGAGATTTCGACGAATATTTGTTTTGTGTCTAACAAGAGATCCTCACGACATTTGGAACACCGATTTGACCCTAACTTTGTATAGTAATAGAGTGCGCTAGAAATTATCATTTTGAAAAATCATAGAACGCAACTCTTTGAAATAACCGCAAAATTTACATGTAAATTGGATAATGCATATCGTAACGTGATTTAATATAATAAATCGAAGTCTACAAATTCGAAACTAATGGAATTTACATAATTCTTCGCTTCTGTTATTTACATCCTTTAATTTTGCGTAATAAAATTAAAGATTTCAGAATCTAAAAATAGTAAAATAGTTAGGCAGTCTAATACCAGGTAACCAAGAACGTTCTAGGTAACCAAGAATACTAGGTAATCAAGAAACGGGATAATTTGATTGGATAGTAATTTTCACGATTCATTATAGATGCCATTACATAAAACAACTTTTTATATTATGTAATGAGGGTTGTAGATGCAATTCATATAAAGATTTGTCGACTTAGCCTTAAATTACACAGATAGTTTACAATAACTATCATATTATAATGTACCTTAATTGTTTAACTTGTAAAAGTCTAAAAGTCCACTCCCATAAAAATAGGAGAACAGAAGAATAGTAACATAATGATTTAATGGAATAATAAAATAATGGAATGATACTATAGTAGTATAGTGAAAGAATGGCATAGTGTATAATGAAATAGTAAAGCAGCGAAATAGTGAACAATTGAACATTTACATAGTAAAGTGTTAAAATAATTAAATGATGAAATAGTGAAATAGTAAGGAAGTGAGATAGTGAGATAATGAGGTAGTCAGATAATCAGATAATGATATAGAGAAGTAGTGAAAAGGTAAAGTGGTGAAATGGTGAAATGGTGAAATAGTATCGCAGTAATGTAGTAAAATAGCAAAATAGTGAAATACTACAGTAGTAATGTAGTTAAGTAGTTATGTAATTAAGTAGTAAAGTAGTAACGGAGTACAGGAATACAGTAGTAAAGTAGCAAAATTGTAAAGTATTAAAGTAATAAAGTAGTAAAGTAGTACCATTGTAAAATAGTAAAATAATGAAACAGTAAAGTAATGAAGTAGTTAAATAATGGAATAAGGAACCGATAAAATGGCAAAACAATGAAACAGCAAAACAGTGTAAAAGAAAACCAGGAAACTAATAAAATGCTCTTAAAACAGAATAGAAAAATAGATTTGCACTTAATAAAGAAAAATTTATGAGATACATGTTAATCGATATACATAGCAAAGATAAAACAAAAGTTCCTATAATTCACAAAAAAATAATTCTTCACATTGCCACATATATTTTAACCTTCTTACACTTTACAAACTTATATAAACGACATAAAATAAAATAATAATAAAAGTAATTAAAAAAGTTGTAGTATACGTATAGTAATAAAACTATTATCAAGATAATTTTTCAAGTTTTCTCCATAGTCACAATATAAAAGAACCGCATTCAATAATGTAAATATGATAAAAAATTAATTGCAAAATAAATATCGCATTAATGGAACATTGATCATTATTGCGTTAAAATGAATAAAGGCGGTTTAGAGATAATTATCTTCGGTAATGAGATACTTCGTAGAGTATAATCCCATTTTTTTTCAACCTGCTCGTGAGAAAAATGCCCCATTCATCATGGTACCTCCGTTTCATGCACCGAAACCACTCAAAACTTTAACGCAGTGTGAACAGAGGCTGAAGATCAAGATTCCTGTCGAGATCTATCGAGACGGACGAATGCATCAGAGTGATCTTAAGTGGCTCTTGACCTCGCACTTCTATAACTTTACATATGTCTAACCTCCAGCACACGAGTCTTTTATTAGTGATAACGTCATCCCTTAGAATTCGATGCCCATAAATAAAAACCAGACATCGCATATTATTTGCCGACTGTCATCCCCATGACAATTTATAACGACTGATATTTGATTGACACCTGTCCATTTTAAAGTATTTCATTCTTTACCATATCAAATTATAAATTTTGTATGAATTGTTATGAAAAATTAATGAGCAAAAGTTCCAAATTTATAATGGATTCAAATTCATTTTCGAATAGGGCAGGCAATTTTTTCAATACATTCACATCTAGCTGATAGTATGATTACATTATTTATCGAAGTTACAAAGTAAAAATAACTTCAACGTTTCAAAGTCAACAAAATTTCGAAACCATAAAATTCTATGGACACAAAAATCCACAATCTCAAAATGCCAAAGTCTCAAAATTCTAAAATACGAAATTAAAAACTTGGAAAGTCTCAGAACTAGTACGGCTCTAAATTTCCAAATTTCAAAAATGGCTTCATAAGCCATTATGTCTTCGAGGCCATAAAATTCTATGGACACAAAATTCCAAAATCTCCAAATGCCAAAATGCCAAAGTCTCAAAGTTCCCAAGTACGAAAGTATACAAATTAAAAACTTTCAAAGTTCCAAAGCTCTAGAGCTCTAAATTTCCGAAATATAACATTTCTGAAGTTTCAAATTTTCAAAATTCCGAAGCTCCAAAATTCCATAATTAAAAATTTCAAAATTGCGCAGAATCGAACTTTCAGAATTCAACATTCGAATATTGCGCAGTACTAAAGTTGTAAAACTTAAGATCTCAAAATTGCACAATACCAATGTCCAGGATTCAAAAATTCCAATATCTTAAAGTCCCAAACTTGTACAGATCTAAAATTCTACGCCCCAAAACTCAAAACGTGCTAAACTCACAAAGCCCCAAAATCCCAAAAAAACAAAAATTCTGAATATCTAAAATTCAGAAGGTCCTAAACTCTCATAGCTTCAAAGTTCCAAAGTCCCAAAGATTGAAACTCCAAAATTCTAAAGTCTTAAAGCTCCATAATTCAAAAGATCTAAAATCCTAAGTCCCAAAATTAAAAAATTCCACACTCTTAAATTAAAAAAATCCCGAAGTCATAAAATCCCAAAAGATCCAAGATTCAAAATTCCCAAAGTTCCAAGAATCTCGAAGTCTCGTGGCTCTAAAGTCCCAAAGTTAAAAAATTTCAAATTCTTGACATCCTAAGTCTTCAAGCCCAGAATTTATTTTAAACAATATTTTTTTTTTATTAATGACGTCGATAATGAGAGCCATCAGAGTACATCCCGTATTTCGTGCTTATATTACATTTAGAACGAAGTTGCTTGCGGTAGAAGTAGCATTGATTATCTAGTTCTGGTTGAGATAACTGGAATGCACAGCAATCGCGTTTTCTGATAGGCTTTGCAATCTGGTGTGCTTCTTTGAATTATGAGTGACACTATTAGAACCGCAAACTTAATGAACAAAAAAATCTTTTATAGCACTATAACTTATCGAAGTCCGCGTTACATTTCACGTTTTGTATTGCACTATTTTGTTAACTTCTTTAATGGATGTCACATATTTTGTTCGTTACGACCATACTTATTACACTTATTTACATTTTATTACTATATCCCTTCTGAGTTACGAAATTTCAAATCGGTCTTTATATATTCCGTTAATTAAGAAGAAAGAAATTACATTTGATGCAGGGTGATCCAATATAATCACATATTCCGTTCGCAAAAATAAGAAAAAGATGTTATATTAGTTTTAAGCATTTTATCAAAAAGTTATAACAAAAGTACAGAATGACTGAACTGCTTCATTTCTCGATGCCACATACAGGGTGTCTCAATTTTGCACATAAAACTTTATCAGCATGTTCTATAAATAAAAATGATAAAATATTATATGAACATAGGCTCTTAAATATTTCATTGAATGATTATGAGGAATATGGGAAATGATAATCGATGATTTTTCCTTCGAAACTACATAGGCGTAATTGTTGATTCATCATATTTTTAATAACTTTTAATAATGCATTCGAGGACCTATGTTTATATAATCATTCTTTCTCTTTTTTTTATAAACTGTGTTCGTAAAGCTATATGAAAGAAACACCCGGTATATGATAGCGAATAATAAAGCAGTTCGTTGTCATTTCCTATTTTTATCACATTTTTCTAATAAAGTGCTTAAGATCCTACATTAATATATCTATTTTTACTTTTATGAATAGATTAAGTCCATAAAATTTCGCAGTAAAATACTGCAACATCCTGTATATCATTTTTTCCTATTATGCTATGGTGATATAACATCTCTTCTTCTATTTTTACGAATAGAATGTGTTTATAAAATATAATGGTTAAAAATTAGAGCACTCAATATATCCGGTAAATAAACATCTGGCAGGAAAAGCGTTATATGTTGCAAATACGAAATTTTACAGCAAATCGTTATCAACAAACTTATCAGTGAAAAAATCAATACAATTTACGGTAGAATGTAAAACGTTTTATTGAAAAGTGGAGAAACATTATAGTATAAGTATCGCATTTCCACGTCCGCTATGCTGATTTTATCGTTGAAAACGATTAAAGCATCGTCGTGTGACATTCCGCACTTATAACATACATCTTCCCGCCACCTATTTAAATATACACTTCGAATATCTAGACGCTGTAATCAAACGACATTAAGTCACGCTATTCAAATTTTAGAGAGTAAATCATAGATAAAAAATTTTGAATGCTATTGTCATTTATAATAATATGAGAATGTTATATGTATGACATGAAAATGACAAATGTTACAATTATGATTTTGAAGAAAGAAATGATCTTAAAAAAAATGGGTATGGTCTTAAAAACAAATTGGAGATAATCTTGAAGAAACTGGACATAATCTTGAAAAATAATTGACATCAGTTTTCACTAAAAAATAAAAAATATATCACAATATATCTACCTGTATGCTATACAAGTTTTGAATATAACAGCTCTCCCATATTATTACAAAGAACGGCAATATTTAGTGTGGACTCAGTTATTGCCTCACCTTATATGTATAGCTTTTTAAATGCAGGTAGAAGGAGTATGAATGTCTTGATCAAATTCATGAGATCATGAACGATACGTTGTTAATTATTGAACCAAAAAGTTAATTGCATCAAATACTGTTAGCCATTTGCGATGGAATGACGTACCACATACATCGAGATGCTTTTGTTACAGGTGGAATAGTGACGTGCGTGGCACGTCATTAACACACAGGTAATTTAAGACAAATTTACAAATTAATTGGTTTATATGATATTATCCTCTTTCCTATTTCATTTTGGCATCGAGAATTTTGTGACGTTTTAAAGCTAATTATGTCTGACTGTTTTGGCATACGCATTATCCTGCCAGCGCAAGTGGTTAGGCTGTGATAATGGACATAATATCGAATAAAACAGCAGCGATGAGTATGTCGAGTACGCACTGAAAAGCTTATGGCTGCAATGGCGGAATTACCGAGAAAGATTTCAAATTTCCAAATTTGGAAATTTTTGGATTTGGTGATTTCGTAATTTAAACATTTGGAATTTGAGAATTTTCGAATATAAGAATTTTACAATATAGAAAACTTTGAAAGTTTGAAAACTGAAGAATGTGGAAATTCAGGAATTTCGGAATTTCGGAATTTAGAAATTTAGGAATTTACGAATTTAAGAATTTAGGAATTTAGGAATTTAGGAATTTAGGAATTTAGGAATTTAGGAATTCAGGAATTCAGGAATTCAGGAATTCAGGAATTTAGAAATTTATGAATTTAGGAATTTAGGAATTCAGGAATTTAGGAATTTAGAAATTTAGAAATTTAGGAATTTAAGAATTTAGAAACTTAGGAATTTGAAAATTAAAAAATTTGGAAATTTAGGAATTTAAGAATCTGTAAATTTAGAAACTTCGGATCTTGTAAATTTAGGAATGTAGGAATCTGAAAATTATGTAATTTTGGAATGTGGCACATGGGGAATTTGGGAATTCAAGAATTTTGATATTCGGGACTTTAGAAATTAGGAAATGTAAAAATTTGCTAATTTGGTAATTTGTCAGTTTAGTAATTTGGAAATTTGGGTATTTTGCAATTTGGTAATATAATATTTTGGGAATTTCAAATATATAACTTCGCCATTGAAAAATTTAAAAATTTATAAATTTTTAGAATTAATACAATTGATAATTGGCGAGATTGGATAATTAGAATTTAGAAAATAAAAAAACAAGAATTTCGAAAGTTAAAAATGTGTTGGAATATGTGAAAATTTAGAAATGTAAAATATTAAAATATAGAAACACATAAGTAGTAACACAACAATTTGTAGTTTCCAAGTTTCCAAATTTCCAAATTTATAAACTCTCAAATTAGGTCTGAGCAAGGCATAAAATCTATTACATAAACTCGTAATAGAATGAAATAATACTATCAAATAAATCGCACATAAAGTATACGCAATGTTGAATCCTAAACTGCTAGGTCGTGCAACAAATAGAACTCCAAACTATCAAATATCAATGCTTGTACATACTACTTACGTATCGGTGACTCATGATCGAAGATAAAGTATTAGTTACAAACTTTCACAACTGATAATCGATAAAGCGGATATTCTGGTACATCGATCTTTCATTATCCGAAGAAAAGTAGCATTAGCAAACCAGTAACCGTAGTAATAATAAATTCCCGCAAAGAAAGTGCATTTTGTATTGGTGAAGCGTTAACGTCAAATAGCGTGATTTCAAACGAAGAAAAGCTTTATGGACTTGGCTCAGGAAATTTTCATTATCATTTTTATAATACGCCAGACGTGTCGCCAGGTTGGCATGAATTATACCTGTGTGCATGTCATCTTAGACAAGTTGACCGAAAAAACTAACTTATACAGGCCCGCTGGTTACCGCAGATAACACAAGCACGAGTAATAGTAAATAGGTCAGTCACCTTCGTAGATACACTGGCTGTTATATAAATCTTAAAGCTGTAACGCAACACCATTAAAGAGTTATATGCTCGCTGGTTGCTTTATCGTTCGTAGTCCATTTCGTGAAGGAACTTGATTTAAACTAGGGATGGATTCGAACCGAATTTTTCAACTCGCGAAACTCGATTGCGAAGCTTCATGAAATTTCGAAACGTTCGGATCTCTTGAAACTTGAACCAGTGATTTTATTTTCCAAAAGGAATATCTTATGAACCGATGTCAACGAAATTTTTCAAGTTCAGTCGCACGCACTTGCTCTACAGTTTTACGATCATGATCGAGTTTATCTGCTTATATCCTTAAAAACAAAAATTAGCATTCGAAGCCCCGATTTATATTTGAATCCAATATTCTCTACCTATGAGACACAAATGAAAACAAGGTTTGTGATTGATAGAAAAAAAGAGAATATTCTTGAGACTGCAAACGATTTGTTCGTTGATTTTATACGTTTTCTTATCTGGATTTGGAAAATTTCGAGTCGCCAGTAAAGTGAAAAATTTCGAATTGGCGGTATTCAAAATTTGTATGTGTTTCGATGAATCCCGAGGTTTCGACGTTTTGAGAAATTCATTCTTAATTTAAACAGAATTATAAATAAATAATATTTTCCGTTTCGATGAAACCCGCAAACTTCCAGTCCTTTAATCGCTGTTCAAATGACGAGATAACAATGATCAAATTTAAATCCATTTGTTGAAGAATTCGTTTAAAAATCAAAGTAGCTAATTTCAGTTCATTAGACCATATTGTTGTGTACACAGTAAGGTAATAAGTTGTGACATATAAAACTGGCATGACCAAGTCGCGGACCATATTCGGATGTTATGCTTACTTTCTTAATCCGTTCGCTGCTCTTCCTTACTTCACTTTCGGATATGTTACCTTCATCACACCAGATATGTAAAATTTTTCAAAAGTTACAAAATCCTACATTTTTAAACGGTGAAATAAAAAATCTTTGAATTATTAAATTTGCACATTTTCAAGCTGAGGAATTTCGAAAATTCCAAATTTCCAAATACCTAAATTCACAGATTCTTGAATTTTTTAATTTTCAGCAACACAAATGATGAAATTGTTTAAACATCTAAATTTATAAATCTTCAAGTGTTTAAATTTTCACAGGATTCAAATCTTGGATTTTTTTGTTCAAATTACGAAATTTTCAAAACTTTCAAATTCCAAAAATCCACAAATTCCTACACTCATGAATTTATTAACGTTTAAATAGACAACCTATATAATTTTCAAATTTTTAAACGAAAAGGTTTTCATCTTTTTCAGTCGCAAAAGAACTAAACGTCCAAATTTTTAAGAATTTCAGAATTAAAAAACGTGCACTTACATAATTCTTCAACTATTCAAATTTCTAGAAAATCTCCGAATTTTCAAATTTTCATATTTCCGGATTTGCGTATTTTCGTATTATCAGCAATTCAAATTTCCTTTCTTGCTTTTTAAAATTTAAAATTGCCAAATTTACAAAACAGACAATTTCCATTTTTCAATTTTTTCAATTGGAAAATGCCCAATGAAAATTTAAAAACTTTAAAATTCTTAAGTATCCAAACAAAATTTCAAGATTCTACCAATTCAAAATTTCAAAATTTTGTGATTTAGAAATTTAAACATATCTGGTTTGAAAATTAAATGATAAATACTTTTAAATTATTAACTACTCAAATACATCAATTTTCAAATTTTGCAGTTAACAAATTTCCAAATATTCAAATTTTCAGAAGTGCAATTTTTCAAGTCTGAGATTTTTAAGTATTCAAAAATACGAGTTTCCAAATTTCCAAGTCTCTGAAATTCCAAATTTCCAAATGTTCCAATTAAAATTTCTAAGTTTTCAAATTTTCAAGATTTCAAAATCCTAAAGTCCACGAAGTTTCACACTTTTAAATGAATAAAGTTTTTAATTTTCAAATTTACGAACGTGCAAGATCTCAAATGACCAATTTTTAAAATTTCCTGGTCCCTAAATTTTCCAATCACATTCTCGAGTTTCTAATTTTACAAATTTCTACATTTCCGAATTTTTGAAATTCGGAAATTTCTAAGTTTTGAATTCATCCAATATCCGAATTAATAAATTTAAAAATATCCAAGTGCTAAAATTCCTAGTGTTCCAGATTTATATATCTCCGAATGAAAATTCCGAACTGTCGAAGATCTAAATTTCCAAATTCCAAAATTTCCAAAAATCAAAGTTTCCAAATCTCTATGTGCCAAATTTCAATTTCTTCAAATTCGCCCTCTTAACTGTCCAAAGTTATTTACCTATTTCTAAACTTGTGAAATCCACAATTTCTAGTATTCAAAATTCCCGAATTACTAAATATTTAGATTTTCATTATTTCGAAGGCTCTAATTTCCAAATGTGGAAATATTCATATTAGTCTCGAAATTGTAAAATTCTTATTTACAGACATACAAATTCTCAAACTCTCAAATTTCTAAATTTCATGATCTATAATTTTGAAGATTTATGCATCGAGCATCAAATGATAAATTTAAATCAAAATTTGAGTAGTAAATTCAAAAAATTCATAAGTTTCAAAGTGGGAATACCTGTTGATTCCGGAATACCTGTTTTCGAACTTAGGAGCACCCAGAGTACAACATATGGAGGTTTTCCAGATACCAGCTTCGCGTTTTTACGGCA
The DNA here is from genome assembly GCA_036983795.1 of Megachile lagopoda. Taxonomy (NCBI): domain Eukaryota; kingdom Metazoa; phylum Arthropoda; class Insecta; order Hymenoptera; family Megachilidae; genus Megachile; species Megachile lagopoda. Next base: position 22,040,559 of record CM072800.1, read on the forward strand.
TACGATGTTCATACCAACAAGGTTTTCTTCCGTAACTAACATGGTCATGAGGCTACCATGAAAACCGGCCTTAACATGCACGCATGTTTGCAAGGTTATATCTTTTACCTACTCAACAGGTTTATTATGATCGGCTCATCAAAACAACTTGTGAATTATACTTACACGCAACAAAATCGAGTTTAGATATTTCATAAGTAATCGACTGCGGAAGTCTTATCAATTTTTTAATATGCTTCAATCGAAAAGAATCTAAAAATACCTTAGATTAAGAGTCTGATATCCTTCAACTGTACATGACATGGTAGATTTTAACAATAAAATAATCGTAAACTTGTTTCGATCAAGAATGATGATTCTTTTAAGAGTAAAATAACTACACCCGAAGTTGACCAGTTAAGAGAAATCTTCCACGTTTGCCATGTTATTAAATAGCGAGATTCGATGCCTAGAAACATTTTTTAATTCTTCTAGATTATGTAACAGGACCACTTTTTAAAAAATATTGTTAAACAGGTTTGAGAAATATATTTAAAAATTTGGTGAATGCTTCAAAAGTTGATTAATCTTAAAAATTAAAGAAATAGTAATTCACTCTCTGTTCGTTAGTGGCTGACCACTTATGCTGGAATAAATATATTTCATTCGCGAAATGTTCACAAGGTATGAACTTTTTTACCTGAATCGTGCAGTTATTCTCAACAGAAACGTTAAGGAAATAGAAGTACAGGGCTAGCATAAATGATTCATTCGTTTTGAAAAGGCTATATCTTCAAAAGTATTACGTGTACACACATGGAAGATATATGAAAAGAATCACAAACTCACCAAGTTTATACACCTTCTACAAATGTTCAATATGTGCCCCTTTGGATTGTTCCGCAATCCTTAGTCGAGCTCAAAGAACGCATCAGTGCTGCAGTGCAGACGATTGACAGGACTATGCTACAAAATGTATGGAATGAGCTCGATTATCGTCTGGACGTGTGTCGTATCACCAAAAGGGCACATATTGAACATTTGTAGAGGATGTATAAACTTGATGAGTTTGTAGTTCTTTTCATATATCTTTCATGTGTGTACCTGTAATACTTTTGAAGATATAGCCCTTTCAAAACGAATGAATCTTTTATGCTAGTCCTGTATAACGGCATATTACTTGCATTAATAAATTGAGATATTCGTTATTAGTCGTCGTACTTCACTTCGCATATAATTAGAATAAAATGTAATTGACATATGTGGTATCTGTAGTTCACATTTATCAAAAGTGCACAACTTATACAAATCTTAACTTTTATGTTTTCTAAAAACTGATCAACTACTGGTACCTTTACCTTCATTTGGGAAAAATAATGTTGGAAATATTCTTCCTCCAATTATTTTAGGTAATCGGTAACAACTTTCGCAATATTTACGATTATGTAAGAATGGAAAATTCTAAATACTTCTTTGTCATGTTGGAATGAAAATTTATAAAAATTGTTTAATCCTATAGCACTGGAACTTGTTCTATCTGCAAGTGAAAGTTGTTGACACACATGGTCCGTCCGAACAGTGTTATAGTCCTTCATAGATTATTATCGTAAATTTTTCTGCAGAGTAAAATCTGAAGTAGATTTTCTGAATGCTTATAATTATATTAAATTTAAAAAAGTTTGAGATGAAGAAAAGAATATCGTAGTCTGTGTAACGTGAAACTTTTAAAATTATTTATAGTAGCATTTATAATTGTAATAGGATTAATGAAAACAATAAAATATACAGGATAAAGTTATTCGAGTACGTAATTCGTTCCAAACGTAATGAAATTTACTTGTAAGGAGTTGATCTTGGAAATTTTACCATAACATAACATAAGCTCATTTAAGGTACCTTTTCTTCTGAAGTAATATGCAGTAGGACCTCTGGGTCCACGGATTCAATATTGCTCGTTGATTTTTGGTAGACAAATGTTCAAATGTAGAAGTTAACAAATTTCTGAACTCCTAAATTTACAAAACTCAAAATTTTTAATTTTTAAATTCGAGGATTTAATAGTTTGACAATCTGAAAGTTTAGAAATTCAGAAGTATAAGAATTTGGAATTTGAAAATTGAAGAACTTGAGGAGAACTTGGCAGTTTGAAAATTCAGGAATATGGAAATTAAGAAAACTTTTTGAGGACTTAAAGTTAAAGAATTGGACAAATCTGTGGATTCAAAAATATGGTTGTTCATAAATCTAGTAACTGAATAATTAAAAAATTTGGATTTTCGTAAACAAGTGTTGTGAATTTTGGGAATTTGAAGATTTTGACGTATGATAATTTATATGTTCGTAAACTTGCAAATTTTTAAATTTATAAACCTAGAAACATGGAAATTTGAGAGTTTATAAGTTGGAGGACCTGAACATTTGAAAAATTACGAAATTTCGTAATTGGAAAAATTCGTGATTCGATAATACAGGAATTTTTACCTTACAGTTTAACAATTTTAAAAGTGGGAGATCGTAACTTATGAAAAATCGTTTAGGAGTGTTGGGAACTTAAACAATTTAAGCAATTTAGCATTTGCAAATTTCAAAATTTGATAAATCAAAAAATGGACGAAATGGGATGTTTAAAAGTTGAAAAGTTGAAAGGCTGCGATATTGAGAACTTGTAAGATGGAAGGGTTGAAGAGTTGAAGGATAATGATTAAAAGGTGAAGAAGAGAAAAAGTGGGAAAGTTGAAGAATTGAACAGTTGAAAAATTGAAAAATTGAGAAATTGAAAAATTGAAAAATTGAAAAATTGAAAAATTGAAAAATTGAAAAATTGAGAAATTGAAAAATTGAAAAATTGAAAAATTGAAAAATTGAAAAATTGAAAAGTGAAGAATTGAGAACGTGAAAGATTAAAAACTTAAAAACTGAAAAATTGAGATATTAAAAAGAAAGAAAAAATTAAAGAATTGTAAGAATGGAAGTTGAGAAATTGAAAAATAGCAAATGTATTTTACAAATTTGAAAATTTTAACTTCTGAGAAATTGGCAGTTTAAGAAGTTAAAAAAAAATTGGTATTTGAAGATATAATAATTTTCAATAACAATTTTAAGTGGAAATCTTCAGTTTCACTTTCGTAACAAGAAGCTAACGCTGTATTCGATCTTACTATTTCATGTTAAAGAACCTAACCAATAGTCAAATAAAAAACCTGTAAGTACTTGAACTTGGTCATATAAAAAACCTGTAAATACGTGGACGTGGTCATGTAGAAAACATGTAAGTACTTGAACATGGTCACATAAAAAACCTGTAAATACGTGAACGTGGTCATATAGAAAACATGTAGGTACATACATACGTAATTTACCACTATCCGCGAATTTCATTATAACATGAAAAGTATTAGATCCATTTTCCAGCGGATGCAGGGTTTTACGGCACTCATTTATGTCTTCGGTAGTAGCAACGTAGAAAATACTCTACATGTTATTTTAATTGGATTTGGTGTTATATAAAGGTGAGAAGTTCATATATGATTTATAATTTGTGGGCCAAGAATTTTTCAGCTTGTCATGCGTTCTGTCGGCCAAGCAACTGAAAGTCAAGGATCAAAATTTACTTCGTGGTCACTTGGCCGCTAAGTGGAATAAGTTGATCGATTCGTGTCACTTCCTATAATTCTAACAAGTTTAATAACCTCGTCTAGTAAATACGAGCAGCAATGCTTAGTAACGATTGCATACGAGATAGACAAGCATTAAACTATTTTAAACACCGTTCAATTGCAGCGTTGGCTACAGTCTAGACAGTAGCAAAGGTTGCGTAACATTTAGTAATGAAATCAATGATCTATGATCTATTAACTTTCGTTTCAACGTCGACGCTGCTGCTGTCATCCGTTAATTACAATTTTATCTTCTTGCGATTTTCCGACATCCAATTCTGTCAATCTCATTTATGCTTAAAGTCCTTTACTTATAACGTTGTGTCGGACTCGTGAGGCCAGGTTCACACGGCGACCATTCAATTCAATTTTTTCACGTGTAAGGTTTTGACGAATACGAGACAGCAATTCATACATGAGCCATTTGATTCGATTGTTTAATGCGATTCGATTGTTGGTGCATTGCTACAGTCTAGTCTCTGAACAGTTGTCATCATAGATCCACGTTAGTACTGCAGGCAGTGTGCTCGAGAATCATGTTTGTTCGTGTGAACAACGAATATAAGAAGTGCTATCGTATCACCTGTTCGATAAAACCGTTCCGAAATTTCTCGAATTGCAGTGACAAATTCGATCAGTATACGGGAAAAATATTTCTTGAATACGGGACTTTACCGCATGAACTCTGTGTGAACAAGTTAATACAAAATTCGGTTAGACTTTACTTTGGGGCATACAAAATTATTGACTTTTTGTCTAACTATTTAAGTAAGAGCACCAGTAATTGACACTGTACCAGTACTTGACACTTTTTCAAAAAAAGTAAATAAATAAGGAAACCACAAGTTGGAATACATCAAACCTTATTAATCTGTATACTGTCGCACTTCAGCTGGTTAATTGCAAACTACTGCGCATATCCGCCATTCAAAAGAGTCATATCAACCAATTAATCAAACTTGCGCACGGCTCTTACGATTTTTCAGTGTTTTCTTATATAAATCGATAAGGTTTGGTTGAAATGTAAGTATTGCAAGTTTGTATTATTTAATCATTGTGAATAAAGAAGACACTCGTTTATGTTGTTTGAAACTCAAAAAGAGGTTTATTTATTAAAATTGGCAACAAACAATGCTAAATTGTTTAAATTCACTCGGTGTCAACTATTGAAACTTGTAATCGTCTATTATTCAGTAGTTGACATGGGGTGTCAAGTATTAAATTATTACGTGTCAACTAATGACTTTGTTCCTCTGTCATTTTTGAGATGCTTTCTGCGAAGGATAACTTCATAAATTATACAGAAGTGACTATATTTTTGTATTTTCCTACGAAAAAGAGTTGTTCCCTGGAGTTATAATTGCTGTGTCTGAAACGACTGCAACCATTTCAGCAATGGCAACGTGTGGTAGACTGTGAAAGTGGCCAGAAAGAATGGATAAGCTAGATTATGAATAGGGAACAGTGCTGTTTCGTATCAACGAACCCATTAAAATGAGTAGAACCAGAAATGTGTATTGAGTTACCAAACTACGTTAGATTTTTTGTGAAAGTAACTTCTAATTATTGAATATTTTTTTGTAAACTTACTCAAGAATAATATTTTTTAAACGTTCAATAAAATTCTGTATTCATACATTATTAAGACTAGTTCATTAATTGGATTTTCTCCCTATGTCAACTACTGACACAAAAGGATGTCAACTACTAAATTTTTTGTTTTCGCTGGGTGTCAACTATTGAATCAAATTTTATGTTTAGAAAAAAAAAAGAAAAAAATTTACAACCGCCATCAGGAATGAATACTTGTAATATAATAGAAGAATAGTTTGTGCAGCGACTGCTAATCATAAATTTTCCATAAAATGAACTTAGCCTGAGCTATGTGAACAAATAGACAAAAAATTCCTTAAAGTGTCAACTACTGGTACCTTCACCTTAATAGTTTTTGATGCCGAAAATACAAAAATGTAAGTTTTAATGTTAGGAATTCAGCGGTTAAAAAGTTATGCGTATGCACACTTGAGCATTTTTAGCTTATTTGACATGTGAATGTGACGCTACATTGACTTCTATCTATAATCGGATTGAGCTACGTTTACAAACGTTAACACTATTTCTATCATGATTTTGTGTATACCTATTTCGACCAAAAGATGCCTTTTGGCACCTTTTCGTTTGAATGCAAATAATTGCCAAAACTGTTGGGATTTCAAATTATCAGTTAAATGTTATTTTAAATAGAATTAGAAGTCCTTTCTGTTTAATCCGTTAATTGGAATATAAAAATTCAATGAAATTATTAACAATAATTTACCTCTAACTTGGTTTCAATTAAATTTTTAAAATTCAACTAATTTGATGAATATATTTATTGAAACATTGATACGTTTTTATTAGAGATTATTTAATCAGGTTGTAAATTCTAGCTTAACTCATCAATCTACAAAATATAAGTATAGCGGTGTTCACTAAAATGCAACGTGGCGGGAAATAAGCGAATATCAAAGTTATGCCACAACTCCTGTATTTTCCGTTACAACTGAAATCGGGATTTTCTAATCTGATTATAATTGATATGATTCTGCAAAATGGTGTTGATATGTATATGTAAAATGGTTGAAAATTAGGCACTGTTATGAAATCCTTAATGTGTCTAAAGACACCTCATGGTAGAAATAAGTGTACCATGTACACATTTTTAGATCTAGGATGACCTGGAAGAAGATGATATCGCTGAATTAATTTAACAACTATTGTATGAAAAGTCAAAAAATTAATTGTGGAGAAATGATTCAACTTAGAGAATAATTTTAAGTTAAAATTTGAAAGGTGTCTTTTGACATCTCTAGGTAGAAATAATGTTAAAGTGATTATATAATGTCAGTTATTAAAATAGAACAACCAACATCTGTTTGCAACTAGTAATCGCAAAAACATGTTTTACTATAATAATGGCTTTCCTTACCTAATTGATCAATGGAGCATGAGTAAGAGGCAATACGGCGTCGCAGTAATCAGTCAAATACTCCACAAGCGCTCAAATTGACATACGCATATCTTTTTAACCACTAAATTCCTAACATTAAAATTTGCAGTATTAAATTAATTTTGTGTACCCTAAAGTAAAGTTTAGCACAAAATTCATTGCCACCGTTCTGTTCGATAAAATATAAAATATATCGATGTCAACCCATTAGTTGACACGTGAAGAGGCTGACTCATGTGTTTAGAAGAGCTACAACTCCAATTGGTCAAAATAAAAAAATGGACGCCTAGACTCACACGTATTTTCGGCGGTTAGAACCATTGACTCATGCGGTCATGCACACCAATTAGGCTAAAAACAATGACAGTTGGTAAACATTTCAAGAGTGAGTGAGATAGTACGAATTACGTGATGCAATTGTCATTGTCATTGTTATTCTTATTTGCCAAAATGTAACGCTGGAAGTGTTCACGGTGGGGATAGAGTTTCTTTTACTTAGGGACGATCACGCACCAACTCGTGGGTTGACATCTGTGCGAGAAAAGTTCCTCCGCGTGAACCTAGCCTAAAACATCGAATCAGACTTGCGATGCACGTCACCAGTTCAAATGTGACAAACCTAAATCGTAATCCTAACATTTCAACTTCCTTTATTTATCTTATTTTTGCAGTAATAATTAGCTAGTTTTGACTGATACAATTGCCGAACAAATTGTACGAAAAGGGGCCAATGATGTTGTTTTCTTGGTTATATTTGTACATAGTCAGCTAATTTTGGATTGTACAAAGAAAGGAACAGAGGACATTTAGAGCATGTAACGGCATCAGATTTTATATGATTTAAAAATAACTAACGTAACAAAATACAAAAATTTGGAGGAAATTTTTAAAGCTATATACTTTCTGATCTTTTAATGAAAAGATTTGCAACTTATATAATTTGAGGATCTAGAAATTTAGCAATTTAATAATTTAGGAATTCAGATATACTTTTGTTTCTTAACGTAAAATTTAGAATTTTAAAAATTAATAGAAATAACATGTTTTCTGGAAACAGGGAATTGAATCGAATGCAAATTATTTATCTCATATATCGGCCATTAGACATAGCGTACATATCATTTCGATTTTCTGCTAAGAACAAAGTTTTCTAATATGAAGACTTTTCTGAGTATGATATCTCAGTTTACGATTATTGCAGATATTTTAACACTTTGCTGACCGGCAAATTTATGCAAAAGCTACCTCATGTCTCCGATTACTATTTAGGCACTGAATATGAAAGTGAAATAACATTAACAAACTTCAATATACTTTATTTCTACATAACGAACTGAAATGCAATTTTGTACATACTTTCTATATAACTTTTACTAAGTTGTTTGGTATGGTAAACTATACAACATTCATCTACATATAACTGAAAAATTATTGATCGAAAAGTTCTTCGTTATGATTGAAATATTTGTAATATTAAAACTGTCGCGAACATCCAAATATCAAAAAAAGTATTTTTGTAGAATAAAGCGAACACGACGAGGAAAGCTTCTTCGATATCCTACATTACTGAGTTTTAATAATTGAGATAGTTAATACAAGTGCAAACACGACTTATCTCATGATCGGTCAATAACGTTTGGGCACGAAAACACGTGTTAAGTCATGGCCGGTCAACAATGTGTTAAGATTTACTAGCTACACATCATTAAATAACGACATTTCAACCTTGAAGCTACTTGGTAGTTACAATGTTACTTTTCCAACATGAGGTAAAGGAAAATTAAATAAATACTGCATGAACTATTAATTTCAATGAACTATTTATTAAATTAAATATTCCAAATTCTTCTTGCAGTTATAATACTCTTATTTCACGTATTAAAATTTCCAAAAGGTTTAGAGCGATTTCTTATAGTTAAATAGCTTACATAAAAGATCAATTTTTTTAAGACTAAAAATATAAAAATTAAAAAAAAATTTTTAAACGTTATAAAATTTTCAATTTTACAATTTTATTGTGTAATTATTTATGTACGTCATTATTATCTAATAAATTATGTACGCCATTATGAATAATTTTGCTGACATAATTACTAGTAACAAAAGTAAAGATATCGAAAAAGTGGACTAAAGATACTCACACTTCTCTATCACAATCAATTATTTGCTTAATTACTTAAAATACATAAAAATTAAAAAAAATGTCAGTCTTTAAGTAATACAATATCAGACTTCTATTAAGACACGTAAGTATAATAACAAATTAATCCTCATCGTGAAATAAATCACACGGCGTCAGAGTGAGACAAATTAATGTAAAATCTTTTATATTATTTAGGAATTACACATTCTCACATAACAATATCAAATATAGGTAAATAATCTTCGCTAAATAACCTTCACTGAATTTAAATATTGTGGTATTTCATTATACAATGTTATTAATAACTAAATGGGCAACTGATTAGACTTCATGTTTTTTGTAATTCGCAATACAGTATTTTTAAAATCGAAAGTCGGAAAATTTTTAATTACAATGTTTCATTTTTGACAATAAAAATAGTTTTAATGGTAATAAAAGTTTCTAAACAGTCAGAAAGGTTATTATTTCATGTACATTTATAACATAGTTGAAAAACATCATAATAGTTGCAATATTCGTTATACCATGTGTATGGGCAGTGCGGAGCTTTCAGTACATACGCTTCCAATTGCCAGGATAAAGTTGTCTTATCTCCCAGAAAATGATATCACTCGTATTTGGGCAGGATAATGTCCTTATTTACCGCAGTAAAAATATAACACGTATATATGTATTAATACCATAACAAATGTAATACAAGCAAACTTAATATACATAAACAAAATAAAAAATATAAAATTACATTAAATTACAAAAATTATTAAGATGTTTTCGTTGGAACGTATGTTAACTATTATCGATATGAAGAATAGTTATATAAATTAATTTATGTTTTATCCCTTGCATATTTATCGTTGTACACAGTATGTCTGAAAAGTAACGGAACTTTTTAAATAAAAAAAAAAGTATTAGTTATTTTGCCAAAATTAATTTTTTTTATTCAAAATACATCCCTTCCGCATCAATACACCGCTGCGCACGCTCAGGCAATGTTGACATAGATTTTTTTATTATTATTTTGCGGAATCGCTTCAATCACCCTTGTTACAGCTGCTTCGACTTGTGTAACAGTGTCATAAAACGTTCCTTTCATGGCTAATTTCAATTTTGGAAAAAGGAAGTAATCGCATGGAGATAAGTCAGGCGAATATGGAGGATGTTGGAGCACACAGACTTGTTTTTTCGCCAAAAATTCACGAACTGCGACAGTTCAGTGACATGGTGCATTATCATGCAACAGAAACCAACTCCCTGGCGCTCGATGTTCGGGCCTCACACGAACGATTCTTTTCCACAAGCGTTCCATAACACCCAGATAATATTCGCCATTAACATTTTGTCCCTGTGGAACGAAGTCCCGAAGTATAATACCTTTAGAATCGTTTAGAATTTAGAAAAACCCAAAACCTGGCTTTGGGTCGTCTTCCAAAGTATCACGACCATCCTGGAATCGCTTATACCACTCGAACACACGTGTACGGGATAAACAATCGTCGCCATAAACATTTTTCATTAATTGAAATGTTTCTGTAAAAGTTTTACCGAGCTTTACCGAGCAGAATTTAATATTCGCTCTTTGCTCCATCGTGATTTTGTGACACGGTGACGAAAGGTTCTGTCGCTTTAAACGCTATAAGTTTACAATTCGTTGCACGATTCCAATAACGATTGGTTTGTTTTGTAGGGGAGGAATACTGTTTTCAAATAGCATATTGTTTTTATAGATGTCGCTAATAGTGTTCCTTAAATTTAAAAAGTTCCGTTACTTTTCAGACATACTGTGTATTTCTAATCTAAAAGCCACTGCACATCGGGCATCCGTAAAACTAGTATTAAAATAATAATGTTCCAGTTAATCAATCGTTAATAGAGCAACAATTAGCCATAAAAGACGATTCCTATTCTAATTATTTACTAAATAAACGGATTTTTATAAGTGAACTTTTGTCTAACTTACCCATACATTTTCCATAAAAAGGGAAGCAATTACATATGTAAAAACTGTGAAACCTTTTTCCATAATATTGTTGTACTTTCACACGTACGTATTACTGTAAATGTAATATGCAATAAAGTTTATCAATCACTACTTAAAAATGAAGCGAACTTATAATTTCGATCAGCAGCACGTATAAGATTACGGTCATTTATCACTGTTAATTCATTCTGCAATCACTCAACTTCATTAAATTCTGTTTCCTCTTAATTATAGTGGACTTGACCAACAGAAGAAAAAGCTGTGATCGAATAAATGGTAGAATAGTAAACATTTCATTGACCTGCGAATGATATATTAAAATAACTCGGTGATTCCATTCAAAGAGACGTTCTAACTACCGGGATCGTGAATAGAATCTGCGAGGTTCTTTAATTATCATTGCCCCGTAAATTGGTTGAATAAATAGACGTTCGTTTATAATACGCGGAAGAAACTCATCCACGAGCAAAATTAACTCTCGGGCAGTTTGCCATTTATATAAATTTCCCGTTGCATCTTTAATGTCGATCCACTCGATCTGCAGAGAATTATTGCCGTCGTTGTCATGTTAACTATCTGCACCAATGTAGCGTCTTGTAATTGCACTTGTGCAAGAACATTACTACTGAGATCCATCAAAAATGTTGCTTTAACAGATTAGCCGACTGAGTGATCAATAACACATTCACTGCTACAAAGATAATTAATACCTATTGGAAGACATGTTGACACTTTAATTATTAAGAACAGACAGAGTCAATTTTCGCGTTTCAAACTTGGAGCTTTCAATTTCCAACGGATGGTAGTACGGAATAAGAATGACGTAGTTTCGCACAACGTGTATAATAGTGTGCTGTATTCTTCATTTATAAAATTTAATGAATGTGAGAAATGAAACGGAGTTTTTATTGCGATAGGTGTCGTTACACGAAATGAAAAGTTACCAATTTTAAATTCAATTAAGAAGTTGCAAATTTTAATTCAACCTCAGCAGGTATCTTCTGCAATTAGTATAACAATGATGCTGATTAAAATTATACATTTTTTATTTACATTATTGCAAGGTAATATATCTGAGTTGTAGATCCAAAGGAAATTCAAGGTATTGATAACTATTGCAACAATTTTATCAGTAGAATTGTAAATGATAATAGATTGATTCTCATAAGTTTACTGCAAGAAATGGAAAATTTAGAGATTTTAAGATTTGAAATTAAAAGGCAGGGAAGTTTGGAAATTTAGAAAATAAAAAGTACAGAAATTTAGGAATTCGGAAATTCAGAAATTTGAAAATTTAGTAATATGAAAATTTAGGAATTTTCAAAATTCAGAAATTTGGAAACTTAGGAATTTGGAAATTTAGGAATTCAGAAAATCAGAAATTTGGAGGTTTAGTAACATGAAAACTTAGGAATTCGGAATTTCAGAAATTGAGAATTTAGAAATTCGGTATTTTAGAAAGGAAATTTAGGAATTCGGAAAATTAGAAATTTAAATATTTGAAAATTCAGAAATTTGAAAATTTGAATTTAGAAATTTAAAAAACGGAATGGTAAATACTGGCTAAAATTGGGCTAATTCTAGAACCTAAATTATTCATAACATGTTATTTTATGTACTCTAAGAAATTGTCAAAGCACCATCATACATACGGTAAACAATAGAAGTGTTAATAAAACATGCAGGTAAAGTGGAACGTGCGCAATACTTTATGCATTGGGTCTCGAATTTAAATGACCATAGTTTCGACACAAACGTATCTAATATAAAACTTTCGACGCTATTTACACTGACATTGTACTTAAAAAGAGTCTCTCGCTAATATTAACATGCATCCACAGAATGCAATTCATATACGAGATAGTTACATATTTTTCCAGAAAATCTGTCTCCAATTATACTGCCACATACTTACATGACAAAATGGAGTTTGCTAAACGAAAGCAATAATTACTATGGTTCGTCCCCTTCTTTTTTAAATAATGACTGCAAGAGAAATGATCCTTAATAACCCTGTATGGTGCTTAATGAGTGGTCCATTTAAATCATTTACGTGTCAAGCATTGAAATCGCAGCATTAAAGTGAAATGTATACTTCCCTGAACTTCTTAAAAGACTATTTCAATAAAACGTTATCTCCAAAGACAGAAGAGGACCAAATGTAACAATTATTTTCTACGTTAAACAAGTTCTATTTTGTTATACAAGTCAATAATAGGCTTAATATTTCATATACTAATACAGAATGATTGCAATGATGATTTAATACTTTGTCTGATGAATCTGAACAACTTGTTTCTTACACTTTAGTAGGTCTAGAGACCACGTTTTAAATGTGTATTTAAAATTTAGAGTACCTACTGTGGTCATATAAGTAGAATAAATCTGAAATGTAGAGATTTTAAAGTCGTTCTAAACGATTAAACGTGTCTGAAATTACCGAAAACGATGCCAAAGACAATTGTTGTTGATTCCACGTCGGCTGATGTCAATGGAGATGTAGTATTGTCGTCAACGATGAGTGATAGAGCTTTCAAAGTGGTTCTAGTCCACCCTACGTGTCAAAAATTATCGAAGAGGATACCAAAGCACAGTTTTTTATCGATTCGACGACGATCGACATCAATGATGACAAGTTCCTGTCGATTGCAGTAAAAATCTATAAGACAAATTTGTTCTATAGGACAAAATAAGACCGATTTAAGGTGATTGAGGGTGATGCATGGGTCTATCCTCAAAACTTCAAATCAAAAAACCTGAAATTGCGGCCTGTAGCGTAGTGCAGACAAGCAGACATACGAACAAATGCAGATTGAGTTATTCCAAGAGGCTTATTACGTACAGAAATAATTGATGGAAGCTTCTAGTTTCGGAGATATACGCAAGAAACTGTCGACATCGCAACAGCGAACTCTGCTGAATTTCAGGCTACAGATCTTGCAACTTAAACTGAACATCTTCATAGTATTTCTGAAACTATGGTGGAATAGAAGCACCATTCATAGAAAGTGGATGTTCAGATATTCACCTTGACAACACAAAGATCATTGAAATTTATGAAATGGACACTATAAAAAATTTTACTTTTACAGACTTCATTTCCATCATAAATAGATATATGCGTATTTAACATGGCAACACAAGTAAAATGATATACAATATATGCTAAAAACTTCAGAGGAGCTGAGAGCAACGATAAAGTTCAAATCACGATAAATTTTCGTAAACTAAATGTTTTCGTCAATTATTTGTAATGAAAAAGTTATTCAGCATCATGCTCCAGATAATGTATTAAAAGATTATTGAAATCATGCTATGTTGGCACCAAGCCTTGTTAGAGATAGTATTATTAGAAACACATTAGCTCTAAAGATTCATAATTATACATTACCTTAATTTGTTGTTTCCTACGGTTACAAATTACTTACTTTGACAATTTCTTTTTACACAGAATATAAACGCCAGCGTTTTGTTACAAAATAGCGTTGGAATTTTTACATAGCACGTATTCGTGACAAAGTTATTCTCATTTAAAATCGATGAGTACTTAAACTTTGCACTGCGCGTGTTGCATTTTACCTACTTTTCTTACAACTTTCCCATCATTTGCCACGGGCGTAACGGTACCTTGACAGTTCTTTAATGTTCATACAATAACACCTTGTGAATAACTTCACAGGGAGATGCTGACGCTACTCCAATGTTGACCATTACCATCGTCCTTTTTATATCTCTACATTTAAAGTGACAATAACACTAAAAAGTCCATAGAATAACATTATCGGGTTTAATTGAAGAAATCATGGTTATTGTGTGAACAATAAACTATATTCTAAATACTCATAAACGATTAAAATCACAACACACAAGGTCACGTAACGTTACAAACAGATCAGCATGAAGTCATTGAAATATAAATGTGGAAGTGTTTTTCCAAATTTTCAACAAACATCTTATCAATAATTTAGTTGTCGAAGCTACATCAATTTTGTTCGTTTCTCCTTTTGTAATATCAATTTTAAGAATAAAAATATTTTTCAATTTTCGAACCGAGGAACTGTGTTTCACATAGTGCTGATGAGGTAGTCCGTTGCTACAGGAAATCTTCTTTCTGACTATAGCCTCGAAACATTGATGGATCGTTGTTTGCAGAATCCGATATTGAAATTGAACGCAGTGACACGTAGTAAATGCATGTATTATCATAAAGGTAAGCTTCGGAAGATTGGCGATACGAAAAGCTTTCTCTCATTCATTTCTAAACCCGTCTCTTTGGTTGGCGACAAAGGCGACAGAACTCGAAGGGAATAACTAACGACGTTAGCTGCTCGTTCCTCAGCTTCTCATAGCACTTAAATCACCATGTAAGAAGATTACAATCAGCGTACATGACTACTTTGATCGGGCCACACTCGAAAAACTGAACACAATGGCCTGCGCTACGAGGAATAGGTAACCGATCAATGGCAGGATTTACAAAAAGCATGTGATTAAATGAGCCATTCACCACACCCAGATCTCGAAATATAATGGTATTAGGTCTGGTTTCTAATAAAATTTAATTGAATGGCCATTTTACAGACATTTTCTACCTTGCTGAGGACCTGCAATGGCCGTCGAAGCGATCGCCTTTTGTCAGATTATACGAGCGATATCTAATATTTAGAAGAGTATGATTTATATTTTTCTCGCGTAATTTGTACGCAAATTGCAGATTTAAGCCGATAAACGAAGAGACGAGTAAATTCGTCGTATGAGGAACCGATATACAGGGTGTCCCATGACATGTAGAACTCAATTTTAGCGGAAGGACGATGAAGAAATAAGCCGTTTATTTCGAAAGTGACCTAAGTCCATTTATGTTTAAATTCATTTCAATGCAATTAAAAATATATATGTAGAATACCAATGTGTGACATTCCTGAAGTATATTCAAGAGAGTTAAATTTACAATTCCTAGTCAAATAATAGTAATTATTGAGTGAATAATGTCTTCTTACCAAGAATGAACTTGAGCTATTGCAAATTTTATAACAAATCTAGTTGTCAATTTTGAAAGTAGCTAAATTTTGAAGTTTAAAATTCGATAAAAATGACTGCATAAACATTTTATTTTGAACATTCATTCAGTGTACATTCTCTTTCCCGTATATTTAATTCATAAATGAAACAAATAAAACTCTCTATAAAATGAAGAAGAAAACATAAAAATATGAAGAAAAGGTGTAATCAATAGCTATATCTAAATATTACATATTGCGGATTAATTAGAAGTTCAATAGTTCCCTAGTTTGTTACGTATTTTATTCTAAACAAAAATGTCAATTTCATCTTATCTTATCTTAATAAATACTGATATGAAAAACTAAAAAAAGTATAGAAGTTCGCGCTCGAATAAATTATTTATGTGCCGATTAACTTTATTTCTTCGTTGAAGTTATTTGCAGTAGAAACCCTATTTAGCATAACAAATTTCAACCTTTTAAATATAGAAAACCTGTTTTTAAGTTTTAATTAATTGTCGTTCTACACTATTGTATGTACGGTTCTACTGGTTGCTGAATTCAAATTTAATGGTAGAATTAGGGTTTAATAGTTCAAAGGTAGAACAGTTAATGGTTTTCGCAGGTAAGAAAGTCGCATGCTGTTTGTGTAACTATTAAATGTTGTGCCAAAATTATAAAAAGAAAAATAAATATTATTATCAATAAGTATCATTATTAATTTTTTCTTACTTAGTTTTACATTACTGTTATTTGAAAATTACGAAATGAACACGTGTTAAAATATAGGTAAGGCATCTACTTATGCATTTGTTATCATAGTTCACATATAACATTTTGTAAAAATAAGGTTATTTATCACATTTCATACTGTAGATAAGTGATCAGTTTTTTTTTATATTGGTAAAGGAAGAAATTATACACTTTTACTATTATTCTAATCGCACAACTTGAGAAACCTATTTTTAAGCTCCAAAAGTTTCTCTCATTGCTCGTAAGTGCTAATTCGAAAATATAAAATGTACGGAAAAAATCTGCTTCAAAATTTGATTATTAAAGCTGCTATGCAGTTTAATATGTTTGAAAAACTGTGAAGATCGGAGAAATTGGTGATAATACTTTTAATTGCTTCTTTTATTAATGACCAAGTAAATATTATGACCCTACGAAGAGTGGCCAAATATTCAAGAACCGTTATAAACCAGTACGTGAAAGGATGATCTCAGTAAAACTAAAGGGCTCCTTACATACCATGTGTGCAAATATTTACAGACCAAACTGAAGGAACATTATTCATCGTTTGTAAATATGACTATCAATTACACGAAAAGAAGTTATTCTCATTATTGTTCTTGTACTCTCATTATCAGTAGTTAACACTATTTCTACCAAGAAATGTCAGAAAACACCTTTCAAATTTTAACTTAAAATTATTCTCTAAGTTGAATCATTTCTCCACAATTAATTTTTTTACTTTTCATACAATAGTTGTTAAATTAATTCAGCGATATCATTTTCTTCCAGCTCATCCTAGATCTAAAAATGTGTATATGGTACACTTATTTCTACCATGAGGTGTCTTTAGACACATTAAGGATTTCATGGCAATGCCTAATTTTCAACCATTTTACATATACATATCAACACCATTTTGCAGCATCATATCAATTATAATCAGATTAGAGAATCCCGATTTCAGTTGTAACGGAAAATACAGAAGTTGTGGCATAACTGATATTCGCTTATTTCCCGCCACGTTGCATTTTAGTGAACACCGCTATATTTATATTTTGTAGGTCGATGAATTAAGCTAGAATTTACAACCTGATTAAATAATCTCTAATAAAAACACATCAATGTTTCAATAAATATACTCCTCAAATTATTTACATTTAACTGATAATTTGAAATCCAACAATTTTGGCAATAATTTGCATTCACACGAAAAGACGACAAAAGACACCTTTTGGTTGAAATAGGTATACACAAAATCTTGGTAGAAATAGTATTAACAGAGGAAAATAGTCAAACATGGAATAGAATATTTAATATGGAATAAAACTATTCATAATAATCTGTCAAACGAATATTTGTCGAACGGCTATAGGATATCTCACTGATTTATTTTGACACTATACACGTAACTATTCAGTCGACCAAATGTTAGCGACGTGACAGTGACATTTTGTTTTACTGCTGTTTGAAAATTGATTGACGGTGCGTAAATTTGACGTATTTCTCATATTTCTTGTTAATTTACTATGCTTATTTGACATTTTGTTGTTAATATACCTGTCTGTAACATTCACGAGTATTTATGAGCTGAATACTGTGTTTGTACCTTGCTGAAATTTTAAATGTGAACACTCAGCGGTGGTTTAATTATGAAATATGGCCATATCTTGTATACGTACGTACTTTTACCTCAGTGAAAAAGATATTAATCATACCTTCGAAATACTAAAGTAAGATACTAAACAGTAAGGAAAATCTACAATGAAAAAGCAAAGTAACGATTAGGAAGATATTTCTTTAAATACCAATGATGTAATCATCAGCAATTACATATCCAAAAAAATTAAGTACTACATTCTACCCATATGTGCACTACATATTACTGAGATTAAAAAGGTTCGTATAAACTTATATCCGAAAATGCTTTATTGAAAAGATATATGCTTTCAAAGATATTTATGATTTATTGTGGCAGTTATAGGAGATGTTCGAAAATTCCTTCTTCTGCAAGAATGCGGGCTTCCATTCGTCGAATTAATGATTACCGAACTCTCAAATATTTCAACTGTATTGGAAATAATAGTAAATGGTCAGGACATGCAAACAATAACTGTCATTGAAAATTATAATTCGTATACGATTCTGTACAATGAATTGTAACACAGATTTTTCTCGTAAATCTATAAATGTTGATGTCATTCCCATACAGGATTAATGGTAAGTTTATACGAACATTTTTCATTTATTTGATCTCAGTAATACGTTATATCAATTTGGCCCCAACTTTTCTGGACACCGTATGTAATAGAGGACATTAAATGCTACGTATGTACAGCATAAAACAACAAATACAGTTAATATTCTCAGCATTTGAAGAAACGTGCAAGTGCATACTTTTATCCCACAGTATCTGCATACTTGTGTCTTATTTTACAGTGTAATAAAAAATTCGATTCAGTAACTTGATTGTATCTTAATCTTCATTCGAAGAGACATAAAGTGCGAACTTTTATTTCACTTAAATAATAAATTTGTGAATATGTATTTCCATTATTAAAAACATTAGTAAAGTCCAACAATAATATTATAATCATCTAAACACATTTTCTAAATTATGTACACGATCACTTCAATACTTTATTACGTGTTAATTGCGCTATTATTAACATCGATATAAATATATCACATTTTGTAATATCTACATATATATACATAAATTATAACAACGAATTAACACTTAAACTATCATACTACTCAAATAATCGTTTCATAGGTTTCTTATTTCAACTTTTGTATAAAAAGAAAGACTGCTCCGTACATAATAAATAAATTAATATCTGGCACATTAAAACTATCGGTTTGATATTAAAAATTTTCCTAAGGTCACAAACATAAAATTGCCCTTAAATTCATCATTATAAGATAAAATACGGATAGTAATCTAATATTTGTTGCAATCGATCTTGTAAAACGTGACAAAATGGTATTTCGTCTTTGGCTACTTTCCTTCATTATATCTCGTTCTCCAATATCGTGTCGTAAATCTTGCAAGTATCATATAATTCACAAGCTGTCTACTTGTTAACCGTAAGTAACAAGCACGAAATTTGTTGATTATCCTGACACTGTAAACGCTAAACAAACACGAAGTGCACGATGTACTTGTTACACGCCATCTTGCCGTAGCTAAAAATCTTCAATGGGAATAAGCACAAACTCTATTGTTCGGTGACTTATGCCGTCTTGTATTGTGCATTATATCATCGCGCTGTTTGCTCTATCACAATGAAAGTGGCCCGTGGTAAAACGCGTCGCTGCTATGGCAATAAAATATAGTTCATCTCGGAGACGACCAGGTAAGTCGTAAACATTGTACTGTCTAACTGTACCATCTGAAGCATCACTTTGTCTTTAGTCTCCGCAACTTACGGTGATTCATCTGGACGTAATGAGCAATATTAAATTGTTCGAATATTTGTATTTCACAACTGTCAGTAGACGATATTGTATTCTAAATGGAAATACAGTTGTCGTTCGGAATATTAAAAGAGAAAGCGATGGAAACAGAAAGGTTTGATAATTATCTGAGAGAATTTGCGTAACTTTTCGAAGTTGTGACAGAATATTATAATCATGATAGCCAATTTAATAGGCAATAAAACTCCTAATTTTTTAGATGTATTTATGTTTCGGCTCGGTTTTTAGATATTCTTTAGAATATAGGTACTGGATTTCAAATATTCTAATTTCACATTTTCAAATATTTGAATTTTCCCATTTAACAATTTGTACATTTTTTACTTATTTAAATTTTCAAATCTGTTAACAACTGTACTTAAATTTTCAGATATAACAATTCAGAAATTTCTAAGAATTTCAATTTGCAAATATGTAAACTCTAAAATTTCGAATTTATAAATTCCCTTTAGTCTCAAATTTCTAAATTTCTAAATGTGCAAATTTTCCAATCATCACAATTTTCAAATTCTTAAATTTCTAAATTTTTTCATTTTTTAAATTCTCAAAGTTTCCAAATACTCGTATTTTCCAATGTAAGAGTTCTCAAACTCTTACTTTTATATTTTATAATTTCCAAATTTTCAACCATAAAATTATTAAATTTTTAAATTTCTAATGTTATCAGTTTATGTGTTGGAAAACATGAACATTTGAAAATTTACCAATCAAACGTGAACGTAAACGTAAATTAAATAGCGATAGATTAATAAGTTTATGAATGAAAATATAATTAATAACACGTGGCTAGATTTTGATAAGCAAATGTAATAATGCAGAAGTAATGATAATTAGATAAAACTGCACGAATGCCTTTAGTAAAAATACAAGAAGAAATAAATGTAATAAAAATTGTAACATTGTTATTGATATGGTTGTTAGAATACCGTTATAATGAAATTTTATTAGAAATTTTATCAAATTTTCAGGAAAATTAAATAAACACTGAAGGAACTATTAATCCTAATTAAATGTTTATTAAATTAAATAGTTAGTATTCTTAAAAATTTCTATAATCTCTGTTCTGTTTTTCTAGTATAATTTGGTATAATTAAGTAGCTTACATAGAAATTCAAGTTTTACTCGAGATTAATATATTTGTACACATCATAACATTAGTTTAAAAAATAGCTAATAACACTTTCAATTTTACTAGCTGATTACAATATTAGATTATAAGTAATTATGTACTCCATTATATATAATTTGGTTGCCATAATTACTAGTAATAGAGGTAAACATATCAAAAGTTAACTAAAAACGCTCAAACTACTATACCGTAATCGCACATTTACGTAATTACTTAAAGTATGTCAAGAAATCAGTCGTTTATTAAGGTAGGTAAAGACAGTAAAAATCAGTCCTCTTTTAAGGATATGAAAGAATAAAACGCATCAATCTTAATCATCGGATATATCACGAACACCCAGAATGTGGCAAATTAATATAAAAACCTTTATATTGTTTAGAAAATATTGCAAAACAAGATTAAAGTAAATGTATAGTAATATTTCATTATACAATATTATTAATAACAAAATGGGTAAGTAATTAGATTTTGTATTTTGTTGTTCAAATTCAACGTTTTGGAAACTCAGAAAAAGTTAAATTACAATGTTTAATTTTTGATAAATAACAGTTCTCGTTGTAACAGAAGTGTGGCTCCTGAATCAAGAGGGTTCGTTTGTGTATTACAACAATCGTTAATATTAACAATAAACGTCATAACAAAAATTATAATGTTTTTCTTATCAAATATTGATGTAAAACTGTGGCACTACGTTTGTTGTATTAATATGTAAGCGTGACAGGTCAAGAGATAGAAGACTTCAATGCAGCATTTTCTTTTTATTCCGCTCTTATATCTTTCAGCCCTTTCACGTGTTCTATTTTTACATTTCTATCCATATGGTGAGCTTGCACTACCGTGCCTTAAGAAATTTCACTTCAATAATTATTAACCTACTTTAACGCTCAGTGAAGTACCTTTAGATTAAAGGGACCGTCGTAACTCCCATAATTAGCGTCGGCACTAGATAATTATACACTCCAGATTAAATTAGTCACAGTCTTTTCAAATCTTGAGGAAAGAAAAACTATAATTAACATCGACATATTTATTATCAATCGTACCAGAACTGGTAAAAACGGCGACTAACTGAAAACATTTTCCCATGCAGTTAAAGAGACCTTACTGTACATTTAATTTATTCACTACGTTGAATAAAATGGTAGTATTTATGTGCGAATATTAAGATATATATGCTACCTTAATAATAGTGTCGGCCCTGACCATAAACTGTTAAGTTATAAAGATTTGAATAACGCGGTTTGAAGAAAAATGAAAGGAAAGCGATCGTATTCCACGTGAGGAATGTAACCCATCTTCGCTTTCAAGAACACTTTCTCCGTGTTTCTGCTCCTTTTTCTTTTTCGTCCGATTGGTTCACTCTCGAAGGTGTAACTTTTCAAATTATTTCAAAGCGATCGATCGTCGAAACGAATTATCGACGAACCGCTCAGCAGAATAATGCTTTCGATTGGGTTTCACCGAAGCGGACTCGGACAAGTCTGTTCATGGTCCGCCTAAATCGATCTCCCGTCTGTAGAAAGGACACAAACGTAATCGCGTTTTATTCGCCATAGGAGAAGGAGGCCGGAGCTGAAAGTGTTCAGTCATCGGACGATTTTGCGACGCGTAAGGCGCTCGTCTTAGCGAAATGTCGCAGGCAATATTCGTGAAAGTCATTTACATCGTTGCTCCTTACCGAGCCGGCTACTCGGTGACGTCAACTTCGATTACAAGCCAAATTCAATGGCAAGGTCTTTGGCCTCGGCACCTCTTTGGTATTAAGGTCAAAGACAGCAAGAAAAATCTGTCGATATAAGGTAAATGTCTCAGTGGTCAAACGATTTAGGAAACAGTTTAGATATTTGCAATTTCTTTTGCGATTAGATAGTACAAAATTATCGCTACATACACCCCCGCTCAAAAGTATGTGGACACTTCCGGAATCCTTATAAATGCCGCAAAAAAAAGTTATGATACCTCTGATTATTTTGATCAACCTGTATGTATTCCAGTTCGTACAGTGTTAGAGAACATATTTTAATAATAATTTATTAAATATCTTACCGATAATAATAAAAAATAATTATATCTTCTTTTTGTTCACATATCCATCGCGTGCTTTTATAACCGCGATTACTAATCGTGGCTATTAACTTTTTCAGTATTTCACTATTAACAGCTTTCTACACCGATTCTAGAATTTCCCACAAATGTTTTTCCAATTTTGGTAAGTTTTCGAAATTGTCTATCAAGGTGGTCCCATAGACATTTATTTATTTAAGAAAATTGAATAACTAAATTGTTAATTTAGTACTATTATAATACATTACATTCATATTCATAATAGAATTTAGCAACAAATATTGTTTAACAATAAAAATATACAATATGTAACACAAATTTCAAGTAAATATATCCACAAGTGTCCACATATTTTGAGCGGCAGTGTACGTTTATCCAAAAGGGAAAAATTTCTACTTTCAGAAAAAATAATAAGAATATTTGGAAAAGAAAATGTTTGGAATTGATATCTGAAAGTGTTCATGTGGCCCGGTAATTAAATATTCAGACTAGTGATTAATTATCGCTGTTCCTAATATTATATATGCATTAGCTTTATTATTTTTATTACTTAATAAAAAAAAACAAGATGGTAATATTTTGTGGACGTAAAAATATTTTATTTACAATCAACTGCAATATGATCAGTTAAAATAAGGAAAATTATTTTTGTATAGTTAGGATTAATATATTTGTATGAAATATAAGACATACTTACTTAAGATAATAAATATTAATAATGTAATAAGACTAAATTCGTTCAATAATTCCTTCTGATTTGAAATCGGTGTTACTGATCAGTGTCATATTATCACGTACTAGTGGAAAAACACAATATTCAATTTCAATATTTGAACCACATTGATAAGAAATAAGATTAATAGGACTCCTCTATTATTTAATTAATCCAAGACAATTTTACTATTTAAAAAAATATGTAACAATAATTAATTACAACTTTAACGAAAGTACTCCTTCTTTTGTATGAGTGGTTATGAAACGAGTTTAAAAATTCTAAATCTTGGAATATTGTACAATAATATTTTGTATGATTTAAATATTGAACAATAGAAACTTATAATTATATTTATGGAAAGCTAATAAATTTTGCTATTTTATTTTGTTTAATTTGAACGTTCAAAATAAGAAGAAATGATATTATTAACAAAAGTCCCACTGAATTATTAATTTTCGTATTTGTTTGGGCTCTAGGACGTTTACCTTAGTTATTAACAACAATCCTGCCCAATGAGTAACTTACGTAACATGACCAAAGAGACTTTGACTAGTTTTCTTCCATAATTTTGATAATGTTATCATTAGAGATAGATACTTGTTCTACGACAAAAGATTCTCTGATTAGTTATCTAGGAACTAGTGAAACAGATTCTATTGAACGTTTTTTTCAATGTTGGAAATTAAAATGGAGTTTGATTATGCAATAGAATGATTTATTTAAACATAGGACATAATTTATTTAAACATGTATTTCAGAACAGGACTGGTTCTGCCAACGCCCGGGTGCAACACGTCCATTAGCATTGAGCAGTAAATTCTTGAAAGCGACAAAATAAATCTGCGCTGTACGAAATTTAAATGTAATAAATTATTAGAAGTAATAAAGCAAATTTAAAAAAGTTAAATTATGAATTGAATTGTAAAAGAGTAATTTATTTCTCGCTCAGACTTATGTATCAGGATATTATTCGATCAATTTTCGCAGGATAATCAATACCACTGTCAATATTTCAGAGTATTCAACATTAATTCATACTACTGAAATATTCATCATAATGACTAAATTATGACAGCACATACCGACTGTGAATTTGTAAATTTGCAATTTAGAATTTGAAATCCGGGGTCTGAAATTTAAACATTAGGAATTTTTTTTCAGAAATTTAAACAATAGAAAATTTCGAAATTCGAGAATTCGGAAATTTGTCCTTTTGCAGATTTGAAAATTTGAAAATATGGTTATTTAAAAATTTTAATATTTAAAAACTTGATAATTTGAAAATTTAGAAACATTTCAGGACTTGAATGTTTGCAAATTCAGCACTTTCGGAACTTTAGTATTTTTAAATGTATAAACTTGAAAATTTATTCGGAAATTCGGTATTTGGGATTTTGGAAAATTAAGAATTTGGAGATTGAGGATTCAGCAATTTAAGAATTTGGATTTTTGACATTTTAAGATTCCAGAATACAAAAATTTCCAAATTTTAGACTAAAAAATTAAAAATTTCAAATTTTCATAATTCTAAGGTCCCAATATTACAAACTTCTAAAATTAACAAATTCTGCACTTTTTAAATCTTGAAAATTTCAAACATTTAAAATTCCTAAATTTCAAAATTCGTAATTCCCAAAGTGCTAAGATTCCAAAGTTCTAAATTTCAAAAATTCGAAAATCTGCACGTTCAAAATTTAAAAACCCAATGCTCCAAACTTTCAAGTTTTCAAAGTATAAAAGTCTGTACGTTTAAAATTCCCAAATTTCGCATGTTGAAAATTCGGAAATTCCAAGAATACAATATTTCCGAAGTACTAAACTCAAAAAATTCTAAAATGCTCTTTAACGTTTTCTCGCGATTGAATTAAACGGTAGGCTTATCTCTCGCGGATAAAGCGGCTAACAAAAGAATGAACCCTAGAAATCGCGGAAAGTTTGAACTCACCGTAGTTCGCATGATTATACGCGCTTTTGTGTTACCGACATGACGAAGAACTTTATCACGAAGACAATTGAAAGCTATTTACGAGACAGCGTGATTTAAGAAGAGCAAACGAGCACAGCGAAGAAAAAATTCTCCACGCGAGCGATGACAATCCGTAGTTTAATTTCGCCTGCCGTCGCGTAAATAATAAAAAAGGGAGAAACATAAAAAGGATTTTGTTATCTAATATCTCTCGGTTGCTTCCAGACCAAAGGCAGAATGCTTCTCTTCTATCGCTACAATGCTTCGTCCCTCTGGTTGAAGAATAATGTATACGAATGAAGATAAAGCGGGAAAGAGGGGAGAAAAATAGAAGAACCAGACGAAGAAGAATAAAAAGTATAGAAAGGGACGGAATGAAACGTACCGCGGGATAATTCTGGAGGTTGGAGCTAAAAGCGTAGGCGAGGATCAAGATAAATCATTTACATGCGCTTTTATACCGTGCCGCGTGTTTACACGCCTACGAGCCAGTGTATTAACGATACTTTAACGAACATACGTGGAAAAGCGCGCGATAACTGATTGAAATTTTTCGGAATGAGCTACGGTCTAATGAATAAAGACGTGTAGTGATATGACTTTTATTCTGTTTTGCTGATAGCGTCGTTAGTAATGCAACAAGATGAAGATGTCTAAACAAGATTGTAACGTCTGACGAATTTGATACGGTAAAACTTGATTTCTATGTACGGTAGTAGTGAAATCGACTTTATCGTGTACATATAAATCCGTGTCAAATGTAACATCCGTGGTTCACTGCACAGGGTTCAAATACTACTTATAAGATATTAGACTGTTATTGTACGTGTAAATTGATGACCATAAAGGTACAGTGCACTGCATAAGTATATTAACTACTCATATTTTCAATGATCTGAGCTTTTGACACGTGTTGGTATTTTTAATTACTACAGATGAAAAAATGGTTTATCGTACTTTATGATAAATTCCATATTTATAGAAACGTCTTTAATGTCCGCCGTCAAGCAACAAACGCAAATCACGAAAAACAGTTCGCACGCTGCAAAATATCGAACATTGCCGTTTCGACTCGTACACATTCTATGATAGACATGCAGTTGTTCCTTTAAGGTTCCTTTTTAACAACACGAAATTATCGTTAGTATGCCTTAAATGCTAATACTTGAAGAATAAATTGTGCAAACAATTGTCGTATTACCGTAAATATTAAGCTGAGTTACATAAAACCTTTAGGCAATTCATAAATATACCAGCCTTGTATATTCTCTTTATGTCGGCGTCAATCAAGCTTCATTAGCAAACAAATTCGTTGTGTTACCTTTATTTGTTTCATTTTATATTCATAAGATTCGTTTATGAAGATTAGAAAGTGGTATGTCAGTGGAAAAGAACTTTCACAGAAAGAAAAAGCTATGATCGATGTTATTCGCATTAAAGATTAAGATTGTACTGCGAAAACAATAAAAAAAATATACTAAATAATATTATTAATAATACACTAAATCAAATTTTCAGTACAATTTATGGTGTTGGAAGCACGATCAATTTTTGAAGATAAAAGGATAAAACAGTTTTTCTTGAACGATTGGTATATTTACGGAATGTCTGAAAATTAGTTTTTATTCAAATCGGATAAATGTTTACATTAATTTTTTAAATCTGATTTGTTGTTTGTATAATACAAATTAGTGTTTCATGATATTGGCCATAATATTCAGCCGAAAACTCAGATTAATAAAAATACAGTGGGTTGCAATATTTTTACAACGCACCGTACTTGGATAACTCTAACATTACTTTTTAAAAAACAATTTGTATATCATGAAGGTAATCGATATATAAGTAGAGAATAATATTTTTGTAAAATTAAATACATGTTTACATTTAAATAAATTAAATAAATTATTAAATAAAATAATTTAAATCATACAATGATTAACTTCAAGGTAACAAACAAGAATAATCTTGTATAATAAGTTCTATCCTTGTACACTAGCATAAATCCACGAGATGTGGTCAATAAAAGTGTTTAGGGTAAGTCGGGCAAAGGTGGCCCATTTTTTTAAAAAGCGATCAGTGTACTATCGATAATTTAATCGATATGTAAATAAATTTCGTAACCGAATACTTCCTTCGAAAACGAGAAAACTTTTTATCTCAGTCAGTATTAAAAACATTGTGTATGAATTGGTCATTGAAAATATTAATAAACACCCTCCATAATATTATGAAATATAATAAAATTTTAACTAGGCCCGTTTTCAGCATAGACAACAGTGTTAAGACGTCTAGATAATGTTTTGAAAATTGAATTTTAAACACCACCCTAATAAACACCTTACTTATGTTATTTATGCCAGATATTTTTGTCTCTCTGTTTGTATTTTAAAAAATGTATTATGCACAATCTTGTACAATTTCAAAGCATGTAGGGTTATTTATTTATTTCAATTTACTTAGTTTCATGTACTTTTCATATTTTATAGGATATTTTCATATGTCCTAAAACGCTTTATTTTCTTATCGGATACATAGCAAGTACCTTAGAATGAAAATTTTTAGTTATTCCTAGAAATTGAACATGGTTTATGAAGGGTTTTTAGATTCTAAATTATTTTCTTCTACTTCGATTTTCTGTTTTACCAAAAATTTTTATGAATAAATAAATAAATAATCCATTGGGAGTAGGTAGTATAAATGTTAATAATAATTGACAATGGTCGCATCTAACAAAAAAAATTGCTGCCGTCGATATTTATTGGGTGGTAATTAAAAAAAGCTGGCTGTCAGGAGTATTACACAAAATCTAAGCTGGAAACTATATATAGAATAATTGCGATAATTATATATTGTGATACATCGCTGAATTTGTAAAGAATATACGCCTTCATTCATAACAAAAGAAATACAAATTTTCAAACGAATTGAGGAAGGTGCAACTTCATTTTTGTAAAAAAACTTATATTTTCCAAAAAACCTTTTACAGAGATGTATAGGTCTAAAGAAGCAGTATAACTTTTGTTTCAAAGATTTTTTAACATCTTTCGCCGTTGATTATTTATAAGCAATTATATAAACGGACTGACTCGGATAAAAGGGTTGATTTTCCCATAAAATAAAAAACGGACATCAACGAATTACAACTATATTCTTAGTTACATAAATTCATACAAATTTCGTGGAATATTTCACCGAAGTACTATTAACAAAATTTGGGCGATATTATAGTAATGCACAATAACCTCTATGGAATTTAAAATGACGCAGAGAATAATCTTTAAGTATACACCCGCAAAATGTTCAACACCTTGACTGCCGACACAGCTTCAAACATTGAGTGTATTATGTAGCTTCTATAATTATTTATGATTAAATAAATTACATAGTATATCATTATAAGTCGTTTTAAAGTCAAACGCCTTTGTTCGTTTTCCGAATTATTGTATTCTTCAAGATTCGAGTCCCCGACCCGCCGAGGATGCAATCTGGATAATAGCCGGATACCTCCCACAAGATTGCCATGATCATCGAATTATGCTGTGATCGATTGTCAAAAGTAGTGGATATGCAAACTGATTTGCTCAGGATAAAGAATTATTTAAAATTAAGTATTTATTTTCTTATGTGCAATTACTTAATCAAGAAAGTACTTATTTTCTGATAGCTAGTTTTAAAAATAAAGAATGTCTAACTCTATTTCGGTATCTGTGCATCCTTCGAACCCTGATGAAACAAGATGTACCGTGATTTTAGGGTGCGAAACATGGTTATGAATGACAGACGCAGCGGTGTTAAGTGCAATAGTGTGAGGTGTAACAGCGTGAAGCGGTAACAGTCTGAAGTTGAGGACATTAAGAGTCAGCTCCGATGACAGAAGACTCTGAGTATAATTTTCAGCGACTATAGCGAAAAATGAATAAGCTCCGACAACTCTTGTTTATCTTATAGCGTATTGGTCAAAAGAGACAAAGCTGGTAGATATTTGGTTTCCAAAAATGTGCAAAATGCAACTTTGTTTTACCAGGATTTTGAAACCAAGGAGCAATACTTTATCACAATTTCTTTTGAGAAATATTTTTTGTATAATAATGTAGCTCTTAAAATTTCATTTCTTCATAAAAACGCTCTTTATCAATCTCGATAATTGTACAAAGAATATTTTGCAAAAGAAATCATGGCGAAATATAGCTTCTTGACTTCAAAATGTTGGCAAAACGAAGTCGCATTTTTCATATTGGCGCATGTTTTACACTTTCAAATTTATAAATTTGGTAATTTCGAAAAGTTAAAAACTTAAATGTTATGAAATTTAGTACTTTCAATATTAGATGCGTAAAAATTCAGAAAGTCAAATTTTCATGATTAGAAATGCGAAAATTATTCAAATACAAAAATGCAGAACTTAAAAATGTAGAAATGCAGAAGTTTGGTAATGCAAATATTTGAAAATTTATAAATTCAAAAATTTTCAAATTCATAAATTCCGAAATTTGGAGATTGCAAAATTTAGAAATTTAGAAATTCGGAGATTCAAAGATCTGCAGATTTATAAATTATAATATTCAGAAATTCGGATATTCAGAGATTCGGTGGTTTAGGAATTTGGAGATTTAGCAGTTTAGAAATTTACAAGTTTGAAAATTGAGAATATTTAAAATTATAAAATTAAATTAAAAGTTTTCAAATTTTCCAACTGTGAAACTGCGAATCTATTGTTACCCTTAATAACTCGGTTGCCCACCACTTATCTACCCTAACCAAAGAACCAGCTCACATAATACGCAGAACCACAGTGAATCAGATATGCCAACATGTGCTACATGTACGCAGCATTTATTTGCTACGTTGTTTGCTATTTTATTTTATGGCTTCAAACCTGAACATTTACTAACAATGGTTGCATGTTATCTAAGGATTTATTCGAAAGTCAGTAATACAAATTTTATACCACCTTTATAAGTACGTTGTCATTGTAAATATATCATGTTACGGACTGCGTTAATATGTAGGTCTATCGCGATTTAATGGTAGTCAAATGACGTTGCATTTATACAATGTTCGTGATACACTTTTCTGAAAAAATTGCACAGAAGATTTCCATATCTAAAGATACCAGTTTCGAAACATTCTGTTTGCATTCGTCGACATTTAAGTTTCCAGCATTTAGCATTACACAGGCGACAAGTGTCAATTAATTTGACGTCTAAAAGGATTTATTACGATGTGATATTTATTATCGAATTCTGTGTAACAAGTCGAATCGTCGCTATAACATTATTTGATTAACGCGACTGTCCGGCAACCCCGGTTTCGTATCCATGTTAAGGCGTGGACGTAGAACGAGGGTTGAATGCAAGGAAATGAGCCTTGAAATATAGTTTGACGTAATAGATATTCCAACGGGTAGGAAGTTGGGCATTAAGCACGGTAAAAGTAATGAAGAATTACTTTGAAACGGGCGTGTCTGAAACTGGTTTCCAATCTGATCGAGAGTAATACCATGTCCGCGAGTTGCCGTTTTATGAATGAAAGTTCAAAGTGTCTACCGTTTGTAACTGTCTCCGTGTTTTCACTGGAAAAATCGAACCGCTTTTCCGCCACGGCTACCAAACAAGGAATGGTAAAATTATTGTTCGAGACTGTGTTCTTTCACTCGAGTCGCAAATCAATAGGCTTTACAATTAGACGTTGATTAACGATACTAGGTATTAGCAGGGCCGTATCTGGCTAAACTTTATTTTGAGGCAAAATTTTGTCATTTTTTGAATAATCAAATAATATTCGATAAATATAGGCAAAATACAACGAAATGTCGGAATTTGTTAGGAGGAGTCTCAGAGTCTAGTTCTCTAATCATTTTTCAGTTACTTAATTTAAGTATAAAAAAATACGAGTAAGTTTAGTTAAGCTAAATATTCAGTTGTACTGAGAATGTTTTCCCAATCAGAGTTTAAAGATGGACAAAGTAAAATTTAGTAAAAGAAAATATAACTTGTGAAAAAAGTAGATGGTCATTGGATATTGGGGATCGACATTAACATAAACGATTGTTGTATGATTGCAACCGAGAATCAACAGGCGTACACTATACTGTCAGTTATTTTACTATTACTGCTGGTGGAATTGTAATATTAATGCCACTATCAAAATGCACACGGACCGTTCCAAAAATTACACAAGACTCAATGCAGCGTTACTCATAGTAAAGAGTTTGCACGTAAGTATCATTTACTTTGAACTTGAGTCACATTATGGCCAAATTTCGATTAAACTTTGATCAAATGAGAGTTAACCCTTAACGGTGGCATTGGGGTATGATACAACCCCAGCTAATTTAACTTCAATTTTAGCCACTTATATTTTAAAAATCTGAATAAATACCATTTTTGAAACCCCGGTATTTTTTCTATTTTTTCCTCAAACTGTTATATCTCAAGAATGTTCAGCTAAAATTTTAGGTCTTCATATTAAAATCGAAAAACGTTTTGAATTTTTTGTGAAAACCGTGATTTCTTCAATGTTTTTCACGTTTCTGAATTTTGTTTCATATTCAACGTTGAAATTTACTGAAAGCAGCTGTGAAATATGTTAAAACTTTCAAAGATTATTTATAATTTTTTTCTGGTTAAAATAATGAGTAGCTTCTTTTTAAGAAATATTTTTAGTGGCTGGGATTAATAAGGGTTAATAAACGTTACCTAGCGACTGTGCCCATACTCAAAAAATAGAATCATATGGACGTCCGGCAGAAAACTGTATGAGGGAAAGAAGACATTTTAAGGAATAGAAATTTGAATTTCGACTGTGCAAATATTTATAATGAACATGATCCGAGC
This sequence comes from Megachile lagopoda, assembly GCA_036983795.1. Classification (NCBI taxonomy): domain Eukaryota; kingdom Metazoa; phylum Arthropoda; class Insecta; order Hymenoptera; family Megachilidae; genus Megachile; species Megachile lagopoda. The sequence continues at coordinate 22,073,232 of CM072800.1, forward strand.
GTAATATGTGTTTTACTAAATGATAAAATTCACCGAGTTACCACATTAAAGTAAACTATACAGTACTCCACATTACCAAACATAAAAATATTAATGATTTAAATAAAGCATGAGTAATTAAATGAGAAAATAATGATATTCATATCGCTAGTAATATTTTTTTTTAAAGTTAGATTAGCACCTTAGTTTCAAACTAACGGCTCATATAACTTTTGAGTCTATAGATTGTGAATAGATTTTGATGTTAAATTGATAAATTGTGAATGGATTTTGAATTCTATCAGATTATACAAAAAAGAAATTAAAAGAAGAAATACTGTCCCAATAAGAAATTTAATTCAATTTTTCATTGAAAAAATTAATTTTTGAACTATCGCAATACTGGTAAGAAAACAGTAAACCTAACCTAACCTAACACCTTAAAAGACAACAAAAATTATAATTACGAGAAACAACTTTGTTAATTATAAATTTTTGTATTGAACAGTGATTAATAAAGTGCCAGAATGGGGTAGCACATTATTTTATACTGCATCTCTGTAAGATAATGGGATTAATTAGCATATGATTAATTGACATTATGATACTTTGGAATTGTAATTAAAAGAAAAATTCATTAATTTACAACACTAAGCTTACATTGGTATATATATGCTTGAAATTCTACAAAATTTACAATGTTGTTTTATGTTCAATAAATACCTAATAAAATTATTTAAATTCCTAAAAACTTTGTGTCTCTTTTTACAATTTTGTTATAAATACTTATCTTCCACTTGAAATCGTTCCTTCGCTCGAATTACAAATCGACGAGTCTTACAATCAGACATTGATTAACGATATTTTCAGATTTAATGGAACGTGAATTTTATTGCAATGAAATATATAACAACTTCGTTATAAATAGCTAGGAACTTTTCTGAAATCTTACTTCTTTATGAATTGCAAATCGATCGATGTCCTACAGTTAGACACTGATTAATGACATCTTCAGATGCTAGATATTTAATCAAACGTGTATTCCTTTACAATAAAATATAGAACAACTTTGTTATAAGTAGCAAAATATTTTTTTAAATTCTTGCTATTTTGTCGGATAGCAAATCGAACATTCTTACAATCAGACATTGATTAACGATATCTTCACATGCTACATATTTAATCAAACTATGTACATTCCATCATATTTCATTATGACGGAATGTGTAACAACTTTGTGTTAAATAGCAAAATATTTCTTTGAAGTTGTGTTTTTACCCAAATTGTAAATCAATGGATCTTAAACATTGACGAATAATATGTTTGGTTACTAAGTATTGAATTGATGATCGGAAGTCGAACGTTCTTCGATGTGCTGTCGACGGCTGTAGTGTAACTTTAACCCATATCAGATGCCCGCCGAAAGGTTTACGAGCACGGACTATGTACAGTACGTATAGTACGATCGTTATTCTTCATCGGTATCACTGAAGAGTTTTTCACGACATTGAAATTGTCGATGTTTTTCTCCGTGTACTGATCTTGCACAGTGTCGGATGTTGTGACAAATAATACCTCAAGTTCGGTAATAAAATTGGTAAATGTCATTTTTAGCGTGAAGTGAATCCTCTTCAAGTCCTGACGCCTCTGAAGAGTCTCCCGGAGAGCGTGAATAATGATGTTTACGCAAGGTCATAACTCCCGCGTAGGGCACTCTTCGTACTTCGTCTCGGACCCAAATGTGCTCCTGTCCCTTCAAAATATCCGCCGATGAAGTGAATGAGGGTACACATACCTGCGATAAGTGATCTCCAGCTGTGAGAATCTTCTTTGAAGTGGCTTGGCGATCCCTTCTCCTGAATCTGTCGTCAATTCGTCAGACGATGTTCAATCTTCAGCACGGCTTCATACGCTCCTTGCAAGGTCTTTAATTTGCGGTCCAAGGAGGTGATTCGGGCCTTCCAATAGTTATGGAATTTTTCCAAAATGCCCTTTTCTATTTGCTACATGATTTGTCTCGGGACTGTACCTTACTCGGATCGCAGCACGTGAACCATGAACAAGATGGCTCTGTCGATGTACTTCCTGAGCGATTTATCATCACGAATCTTGAATCGTGAGACTTTAGCTCGGAAATATGCCAAGTTTTTCCCAGGAGCGTATCTCTTCTTCTGATACATTAACAACTATGCTACGTTCTTGAAACTTTTATCTTCAATACTAAATATACTGAACCGGTAAGTTTTGTCAAGATGATAGTCCAATATTTTGTTAAGGCGATGGACAAATATTATTTGATTATAAGTATTTGAACCCTATGATGAAGTGAACTCGTTTTCTACGCTTTGCATAAATACTGACAAGGGTGAATTATCGCCGTCAAAGGTAGGAATTGATGCAAAAGCCAATTGAACGCAATTACGTTACGTCAACAAGGCCATAAAGTTAGCCAATAAAGGTCTAAGACTTGCAACATCAATAGACGGAGATCTAGCTTGTGTCTGATTCATTTTGACGTTAATATCTTCAGCAAAGCAATTATAATAAGTCGAAATATATACATGGTTAACAACGTATTCTACTGTATCGTTTGTGTATAACACTACTGTCACCAGTTTCCTGTTACGAGCCGGAGGAGTACAGCAACGTGGCTGGGGGCTGTCTGTAGATTATGGTATTTGTTAGTGAAACTAATCCAGTGTTGTTAAATATGGACGCCCAAGAAATTGGACATGGAAACTAGCTAACTTATGGCTAACGCCGGGAACAGTTAGTTGTAAGTAGTAGCTCTGGTAACAAGAGTTTAACGGTAAACCTTGAACGGCAAAGGTATACCGACAGGTTGGCTCTTGGACAATAATTGTAACTGAATATTGTGGTATTTTATATTAAAATTGTTTGAATGATTAAGTATTAAATATTGCATATTAAATGTAAAAACTTAAATATTATATATTAAGTATAATTAGAAAAAATAAAATTATTATAAAATTATAATGTTCAAAATCAATGTTTACAAGTGGTAAGTATACTTGATAATTAAGAATTGACTCTAATTTACAGGATTCAAAAAAAGCTTTAAGTTGAATTTAATGAGTTTCGATTCTAGGTCTTAACGAGAACCAGAAAATGGTGGATCACGGGCAACACTAAAATAATATCTACTAATAATTTATATGCTATATGGTTAAATAAGCTCGATAAGTACTTGGTATTCGATGTAGCAAAGTTATCCCGCATAAATATTTTCCTTCAGTTAAACCTTAAAGTGACACAAACTGTGCTTTAGAAAATTATTTAGTATAATTTAAATATTAATAATATTAATATTTTTTGACAAGGTGATTAAATTAAATTTATGCCAGATAATAAAAGAATTGCGTCGATATAATTGAACTTTAGTGCAATTAGAATCCGTGATTTTGTTTCTAAAAACTTGTTTATATTAGTAAAATTAAAAATAATCATAGTACAAAAAATAATAAAACATAAACATTTGTTGATATTCGTAATCTATTCTTTAAACTATTTATGTGCAATTATGCGTTTTACGATTACGTTGTATGCTGTATATTATGGAGAAAAATGTAAGGAGGTCGATGAAGAAAAATATTCTTTTAAAAGGAGTAAATGCGATAGAAAGGTTGGGTATCCGTAGATTAATTCTTGCTACGCGTAGTTTTCGAACCACACCTGAACGTCCAAATTCAAATAAAAAAGAGAAACCGCAAAATGTACATAACAAATTTAAGAATTTAAGAATTTAAATAACTGGCGAATAGAAACTTTGAGGAAATAAAGTTTTAAAAATTGAGTTATTTGATAATTAACAGATTTGGAAATTTTGAAAATTGTGAATTTCAGAATTTGGAAAATTTAAGATATAGTACTTACTTATTGTTAGACAAGTGGATATTTGGGGATTGAAGAGTGCTTGAAGAAAGAAAATTGTATAAGAATTCATAATAATATTATAATTTAATAATTTAATAATTTGAGAAATTTGAGAAATTGGAGCAATTTAAGAAATTTATAAAATTTGTAAATTCGTAAATTTAGGAATGTAAAAATTTGGAGAATTGAATATTCAAAATTTTAAAACTTCTTAATTTCGGAAATTGAAAATTGAAAATTTGTCTTCAAAAATTTTAGAAATTTGTAAACTTAAGAATATTTTGTAGTCACTAGTTTACATAAGTGGCAAAACCTCCTTTCCTTATATCACTATTTTCAAGATAGGCTTGAACATGCTTATCATGCTCGACACTATATGACAATGAGATGTAGATAACAGAGCATGATACCAAATTCATTCTCTACTCCTGTCAGCCAGACAAATACGTACAACTGCAGGAGGCTACTACATATTGCCATCATTTATATTACCGGTTAAGCCAATTTCCCGTTAAACTTCGAACAGACTTTCTCATACTCAAGTGGTATTCTCCCAGTATTGTAGCTTATAAAGATTCATAGAGATTATGAAATTTAGAAATTTAGAAATCGTTCAAATCTAAATATTTACAATTTTTTTCAGATTCATAAATTTAAGAATTTACAAGTTTTCCAAACTTATAAATTTACAAAATTGCAAAGTTACACAGTTACAAGGTTACAAAGTTATAAAGTTGCCAAGATATAAGTTACAAATTTACAAATGTAAGAAATTAAAAGTGTCTAAAGTTTGTAAATTTCAAGTAGTCAAATTTTGAAATTTTCAAATTATGGGATTGAAAAGTGTTCAAATATTGCTTGAAAGGGCCATTCACTACATTGGCTAGTTGCTACAATTTCGTTTGTAACAGCAAACTTGTGAATGGGCGTCCTACTGTTCGCACTACAGTGATGTCTGGATATACATGAATGTATGACGGCGAATATGCCTTGTATGACCGCGAGCTATCCTCATTAATCCCTGAAACTGTTGACTGGTGATAGACTATCAAGTTGCCAAAACAAGAGAAGTATAACATTTTCAGATTTGTATTCTGTCGTTACAAGGTGTTATATCATTATTATATTGTTTATTACATCGTTAATTAAATTCGTTAAAAGTCCATTACCATGACATGATAACTGAGATAAAGGTTAATCTAATGATCTATAATACTATGACCTTCACTTGACCTTGAAATAAAAAAATTATTTAAGAACTAGATAACTGATGGACAAAGTGAAATAAATAATAGGAAGATTAACGAAGGAAATCGGCCGTGTTGCAAATATTCGACGGCTGCACGTTCACCAGATCTTATACTTTTAGATTCTTTCTCTGGAGTGTGATTAAATCAGTAGTTTATAACGACATTCCAACTGCACCGGAAAGCATGAAAGAACGCATTAGAATTCCTTGTGTTAATAGCTATGAACAAGTTATAACAAACGTCTGAGATTCGTTCATTAGTCGTTTAGGAATTTATATTGAGGCATTGTGATGTCTAAATGTGCTTGATATCACTTTGAACACATATTATAATAAAATTTCCTGCGTTAATCTATCTATGAATTATTTCACTTTCTTCGTCAGTTATCTAGCTTTTATTTTCGCTCTTCAAGGTCATTTGAAGGTCATAGTGTTCTGGATCGTTGGACTAATCTTGACCTGAGTTATCATACCATGGTGATACAAATATAATGTCCTATTTAAAAAGACATAAATGACCTTGAAATCTCGGACAAAATGATCTTGAGAAAAATTTCTTAACCACCGTAATATTTGTCCGCTTGAACAAAATAATGTTTTTCTTTGATATTTTCTTTTATCACCAAAAAAATGCAAGATGTTCAAAGCTGGATAGAACACCCTGTATAATACGTTGAAACACGTTAACAAAACTTACTTGCTTTGTTTCACAATATTACGTTATTTTTATTATTGAAAGTTTTGAGTGCCTAATACAGGTATTTCTACTTAGATAAGTAAGAAAATTTTTAATTATACGAGGAATAGATTCCTGTGGAAATTCAACCGTTATCTACATATGGGTGACGTGTCAGACAGTATCTTAAAGACTTATTAAATGAGGTAAAAGTAAAGTAAAATGTAATAATAAAATTGTCATTTGAGACCGTGCTATCACTCGAGTTGTACAAATGTCGGTGGTGTTGGACACTGATTAATGATGTGTTCCGATTATAAATATTTAATTAAACGTTAATTTATCATGGTAAAACACTTAAGGGTTTTATTAAAAACGATAAAATGGTCATTTACGTTAGTACTTTTGACTCAGGCCGTATATCGATCCATGTAAGACACTGATTAATGATACCTGCATATTATAGATATTTAATTAAACCTAAATTTATCATCATATTTAAAGGTTTTATTGGAAGCGGTAAAACTGTCATTCCAGATCGTGTACTTCCGCGTGAGACACTAATTGAGGGACATTAGATACTGATTAATGTTACTATACGGAAATATTTATAAATTTTATTGAAAACTATACGATGCTTTATTTGCACTCTCTTTATGACACATTTTTCAATTTATTAATAATGTATCGAAGTTCATGGGTATCATATCGATATCTACATTGTAAATTCTCTGACGATGCTTTCGTAAGGTTGTTTTTTTTTAGGTATATTATTACAATTAGAACCACTTTAATTGTCAAAAATCAAACATTGTAACTCGACATTTCTTAAGGACATCGTGTTTCAATTACAGAAAATATAATACTTAATTATTTATGCACTTTGTTATTATATGATGAAACTCAGTTATCTGTGAGCAGACTTTTATTTTGAATAAATAACAAATGTTTATAAATAAACAAAACTAATGGAAATACTCAAATCACATTCTCCAACTTCCAATTAAAAAACTGTATACAAAATTCAGAAGAATGGATATTTGAACAGGTAGATGTTCAGAAACTTGGAAATATAGAAATTTCAGATTTTCAAGTTTCCCGAATTATACTTTTCAATTTTCATGTTTTCAAATTATCCAAATTTTACTTTTTAATTTTCTTACTGCTCACATTTTCATATATAAAGATTTACAAATATAATTTGTAAATGACTGGAAAATTTAGAAATTTAGAAGTTCAAGTAAACATTTCAGAAATTTAAGGATTTAGAAATGAAAAATTATGAAATTGATCTTGACCACCCATCAATCTCCGCGGGTGCACTTCACTCGACGTACCCCTGCAAGCCAAGTTATCCATCACTGCACTAACTACGCCACTTAGTAGTTCACAGAATAAATAAAATGAAAGCACAGCAGTAAATTACCTTGTCCCTTGACCTTGGTACTAATGACAGAAAAAAGAATTTATTTGCTACGAAGCGAATACATTCAATTGGCGCAAGAAAATTTTTCAATGAAATAACGCTTATTCGCTATCACCAATAATTTGTCTATTTGAAGACAGTAGAAAAGTCCCTAATAATTAAACTGTTCCGTTATTTCCATCGTTTCTTGGTAGTTGGATAATCACATGACTACTTCAACGTAATAAACGGGTCAGTGACACTGGTACAATTATGATTGATCGTAATGTAACGTTTCACACGATACGCATTCCTTCGTGCCTCGTAACAGTTAAATAAAAATAAGCAAGTTTCAGGCACGCCATCGTGTTATACCTAGAAACGGTGCCTGAAGAACTCTCACTTCTCCAGGCAGGCTTTTGTAGGACAAACATAATTGATCGAGTTGTGTAACAGGCATGAGACCAACTTCAAAATACCTCTGCAACACGAACATTTATTATGATAAGGAGCCGTGTCTTCTGTTTGAGCTTAGTTACCATTTTACATCTATCGTTTACAGTTATACACAGTGTAGATTCGTTGAATAGTTTCACCCATGGTGGACTATCAATCAGCTGGTTTCAGGCAGAGTCTCTGATTAATTGCACGATAATGAGAAGTACGGAACACATAACATGAGTTAATGAATATTTCTACGGTATCACGTTCGATTTATCGTTCTGATAAACGAAAAATTTCAGGTAAATCTGTTGCAAAGATGTACGCAAATTTTTACGCATGTAACACAGTGTGACAAATGTTTCTAAACTGGTTACGTGTTGTATGAATAATGGCTATAAAGGAAGATATCAGTTTTGTCAACGATGTACATTTTGCTTCGACTTGTTAGAAACATTTTGTCGATTCGAGATTATTTTTGTTGAATTCGGGAATTTTTGTTGACAATTTATAGATACGTATGATAGTATTTAATGAATTTTTTCTTATAATCAGTGGATTGCGGATGTTTATGCATTTATGATATACTGGAGTCTAGAGAGTATAAATAATCTGTGAAATTCACAGTCTGTAGGTTACATAATTCATGTTTCCTCTACTGACATTAATGTACCATAAATTGGAATTATAATTACTTCACTGAACGATACCTAATTTGACTTACAATATTTCAAAGGCGATATATTTTTCATATTGAAAAAGTATTTATGATCGGTTTTCAATACATGAAGCGATTCACATCGTTATCATCATCATCAATATTGCATATTAATTGCAGCTAGAAAATTGCTGTGATCAAGTATTTTTTTCTTGTAAGAGATACCTGCATATCATTTTACTATGAAAAAATACTTAACCTTCTTTTTCAAGCATATCAATAAATTTTTAATTGTATGGAATATAAGTATTTGTACTTCCGGTATTATTGGAAACGAACAAGTTGAACGAAAAGATGTAATTTAAGAAATGTAGGTATACCATGGTATAGCCACCCGGGTAACGTAAATTAAAAAATGTCCAAGTTCTTCAATTTTTTAATTCCCAAATTTCCAACTTCTGAATTTCTGCATATTCAAATTTTCAAATTACTAACTTTTCAAATTTCGAAAGTCCTAAATTCACTTTCTGAATGTAGGAAATGATTGATACAAATTTAATTCAGAATTTTGTTAAAATGAAAACTTGAATTTCTTAACTAATTAATTGTAAAAGAGTATCAATTGATTATTAAAAACAGTTGTTGCAATTAGTTAGCAAATAAATTGTTTTTTCTTTACGAGTGAACTCTTGCGTAATCTGCAAATGCCACTTTTAATATAAGAACCAACAATTTATTTGGTACGTAGAAATTACAAAATTAGAAATTGAATCCGAGAAAGCAGTAGTATTATCCGCAACACTAAGCTAACTGAATGTGAAGTGAATTTATAATTTTAACGAATAGTACATGTTAGCTGATACACCATGTCCTACAACACATACTTTACATATTTTTAGCGCATATTTGCATATTTTATGTGTATACTTGCACATTTTCAATTCATACTCATATATTTTAGGCATATAAATGACATATATTTTTTGTCTGAGCATAAATATTTCTAGTCTATTTGGTAATTAACATCTAATTATTAAACACGTTAAAGTAAATAATTGTTGAAACGAAGAACTTAATATTGAAGTATGAAAGCATTAATTCAATATAGATTTGTTTTAATGGAACACTTGTTGCCGAGTGAACGATTATAGCTAATTTATTCTTAAATTGTCAACCGCATTCATATGCAGCACGCGATATAATATCTACGTTTGCACCGATAACTGTTCAATTGAGTTACGTAATTGACTTAATCGGTTATGGTTTGTTTAATCAATTAGTGCAAATTGTAGTTTACTTGTTATGATAATTGCAACAAATTAACAGTCTCACTTCGCAAAACATGTAAGCTGATCACGGTGCGTGTAATCACTTTGAAATTCATTAATCACGAAATTATCTGACTTAACGATACACGAGAAGGTCAGGGACGTTAGTATGTTACTTGATCGTAATCCTCTTAGTTTCAGTAAATTAGTATTTCAACGCGGGTTGAAATTAATGAATTTCAAAGCAAAATGTAATTAGGTAAACTGGAAAACATGTGCATATATTCGGCTTTGATTTTAATCTCCGTAGACTTAGTTTTTAAATTTAAACCCGTTGAAGATATAAATCACTTGTACCTTGATATAAGGTACAGCACTAATGCAATGCACGCTATTAAACGTGTGCAGAAGAAGAAAATATCACACCTTACAGCGATCAGGATCGTTGTAATAGTTTTTAGATATCGTAATAAAACATTTTTACAATTTTTCAGAATTATTAAAATTATACTGGATAATCAAATTATTAGACACCTGCATAAATTCATGATTTTACGTTAAAACAATAAACTGCTTAAGAAGATCGTAGTTAGACTGAATTCGCATTATTTTTTAATAGAACATTATTTTACATAAATTATACACATAGAGTGCTATATACAAATGCTGACCTGTATGTGATCGATCCTTTTCCTACAAAAGTAGAAAATATAATGTAATGTCTAACACCACGAAATATAATTATATTTAATGGTTCAAATATTTGTGCGTTCAATACAGTTATTATGATCATTGTGTTGTAAATGTATAAATAAATCGGAAATATAATGGAGTTTCCAATCTTAATGAATCGATATAACTTGATTTAACACTTGTAACGTGATAACCATTGATATTTACTTATTTACAATTAATAAGAACTGTAATAACTCGCATAAACATTGCATATGTATAAAATATAGTCTAAAGATTGCAAAGAAAAGTCATTTCGCTAAAAAATGTCTACAATTATCAAATTCACAAAAACTCGTTTTTGAAACCGTCAGGAAGTGTCACAGTAATTTTCCGTCCTTATTATGATTGACCGAGAGAAGACAATAATTAATTTGAGTTATGGCAGTACTTTTTCAGTAATTACTGTGCAATTTGTTATTGCTAAGTATTATTAATAAGTATTATTATAACTACATAATGTGCTATGATAAAATAAATTGGTAAGTAATATAAGTAGGTAATTATTGCAAATGATACAGTTCATAAGTACAGATTATTGTACTTATACTGTGGAAGATAATGTCACAAAGTGTTTTTTTTTTTGTTCGAGACTGCGAAAGAAAGGAAAAGGAAGACAGCAAGAAGCAGGAAGAGCTGCAGAATTAAGCAAATGTTTACAACAAAACATATTTGCATCAATCAAGAAGAAAAGAATATAAAGTAATGGAAGAAATGAATCAAAAGAAGCACAACACACCATTAGTTAGTAGTCATACGATTTGTCCAAATAGACTAATATTATGTTTTTTGAGGATTATTGAGGATAAGTATTACTGTTTAACATTCCTAAAAAATTTTATTTAATATATTCTTATAACGTTAAATACTTTGTTACATTCACTATAGATATAATTTTTCATTAATTTGCAGTCATAAATAAACAGTTTTGTATGTTTGGAGTGGTTAATCCATGTTTTTATATCTGTCCTAAAACGTTCGGTCAGTTATTATAATACTACACTCTTACTAAGAATTAATGTAATTTTAAAAAATCTTTTTGCATATAATTACATAACGTTATCTTCAGATATTTACAATTCTTTTTTGCTCACTGTATTCTATACTTGGCAGATAATTTTATCCAATACAAACATTAAGGATATTATTCATACACTGTATCCAATAATTCAATCAATCAATAAAATTTTAATTTTTAATGCCATTATTGAACACTCCAATTTTATCAATTCTGTCTAATAAAAACTAATTATAAAATTGGTAATCTGGTAACATTATTAAATAAATCTTTCAAATATAATTTTAATTATTCAAAAGAGCACAAAACCTCATAAATTCCACAAAATATGTAACCTTCAAAATGTGAAGAAACAAGTAATTTGTGCAACGTCGAAAGAAAACTGTGTCAAACGTTGTATCAACTACATGGTAATAAGAACTGTAAACGTAAAAAAATGATGGTAGACCTTGATTATCGTCCAAGCAAAGTACACGAAATAAAATAGTACAGTACACGTAATGAACGTCTGCTACTAGGTATTTTCCTGGTAATTTCCAAGTATTTTCAACATTGAGATTTCAACGTGGCCTTTCTACTGCGAACAAAGAGCTGTTCAAATGCTTATTTCTGTTTTCACCCCTAATTTTTCATACACGCTACTTCATGTATTGTTTTCGAAGACGTCAATGATGAATGAATTACACCTGAACGACTCTGGACAACAAAGAATTACACGGTGCATTTGCTTGCCTAGCTGAACGTAGCTGGTAACCAATAGGGATTCCTTATTTTTACCTTTGAAACGTGTTAGCATGCGCCTACTAATAAGTGAACTTTGACGCATGCAATAGGCTCAACGCGAATCTTTCACTTCGATTTTATGGCACGATATACCATCCACACTATTTACTTACACTTTAATTAACAATTGTGTTTTGAAATGATATGAACTTATTGCTGAAAAATTCTGCATCTGATAATTTCCTTAGCAATGATATACTGTAGACACTATACACTACATTTTATATATTTAAAGATTAAATATGCAAACATGCAAGTATTTATTTTTTAAGTTTCTAAATTTAAAAACTTTCTACATTTTCAATTTTCAAATTTCAATATTTCCAGCTTTCCAAATTCTCAAATTCGTAAATTCCCAAATTCCTAAATTTACAAATTTCAATATTTTCAGGTTTCCAGATTTCCAAATTCCTAAATTTTCAAATTTCAATATTTCCAGATTTCCAAATTTCCAAATTCCTAAATTTTCAAATTTCAATATTTCCAGATTTCCAGATTTCCAAATTCCCAAATTCCCAAATTTCAATATTTTTGCGTTTCCAAATTTAAATATTTTCATGTTTCCAAATTTACAAATTTCTAAATTTACAAATTTCAATATTTTCAGGTTTCTAAATTCCCAAATTCCCTAATTCCCAAATTGCAAATTCCTAAATTTACAAATTTCAATATTTTCAGGTTTCCAAATTCCCAAATTCCTAAATTTTCAAATTTCGATATTTTCAAGTTTTCACATTCCTAAACTATAAAATTTTCAATTTCTGAAATTTCGAAATGACAAAATTTCGTAGTCGTCAAATTACCAAATCCAATTCCTCAAATGTTACATTTACAAATTTTTAAATCGTTGATATTTCAAATTTGAAAATTTTTTAATTTCATTATTAATGATATTATATTAGGGTATGAAAAAAAGGAAACAACCAGTGATATAAAGTATATATGGTAGTAGAATATACTGAGTTGTGCATACTATTGTATATTATGACTTTCATTGAAGCTTTGTGTGTACATATATGAAGTTAAGGGCGATCGGTGATTAAGTACGTAAGCAAAGTTATTTTGAATGTTGACCTTGACAACATTTTTCATTTTTCTCTTTGTGAATAATTAGCATTTCAAAGATGTTTTTGCGGATATCACTGATATTAAAACTAAAAATAGTAGTTCAGAATAACATCCTTCACAACTTATTTCAAAATCATTGAGTCAGACGTGCCATTTTCATCTTAATTATCTAAAATTAAAATTAAAACTTCATAAAAAACATGCTTGTAGTCGTTCCAAGTGACGTCTTCGCCAGATAGGCGTACAATTTTAAAATATGCATTCAATATACATATAAATGTGTATAAATATACATATGTATTATATGTATTAAATATGCATGTATATATAATATCCAAAATGTAAGAGCGGTATACAGAATCATGATGAAAAAGAAATTTACTAATGAATCAACGGAAAAAAGCACAATTAAAATTTACATAAAATCAGAAATATTTGTCAAAAAAATAAGTCATCTTTCCTGATAAAAATTATTTTAGATCGAATGGTTCATATTATCTTAATTATTATTTTCCTGATTTAAGAATTGGAAAAATCAATTTGCGGAAGCAGCAAATTAATGATATATTAAATAAATTGTCGCTGAAATTAAAATTGAATAGCGATTATATGTACAAGAAGAAATTATTCAGAATGAAGTCCTTGATAACATATTTCAAAATTATTGATGTGGCTTGTCTTTTTCTATAATATAATTACCTAAATTATTTAGGATTACACTCTAATAAAAAGGTAGTATTCTCAAGGAACAGTATCTTTTTCAGAGAAGAAGATAATTTATTTATTAACTGACCGTCACATAATACACAATGTATTATTATCGTCGAGATCGAAACCATTCGATTATACAGCACACCGGATAAATAAGTTAGACGATCTCAAAGTTGCATACACAACGCAACGTAAAACAATGAAGCAATTATTTTGTTGTGTATCTCAGAACGAAACAATCGACTTTCACAAGGAAGCTGTTCAAGAGTTATGAAAACGTCCTTGCAAGTTCATTATACTTTTCGATTTATGTTGGACTGGTCGTTGATGAAATTGGCAGTTCGTTTTCGCGCTTAACGCGGCCATTCTTGCGCGGTATAATTAGTCACTAATTAATAGTGGCAGGTACGGGATAATGGTTCGTTCTCATGGCGATTGGGATCACAAATTCCAAAGAGACGATCACGGTCATTACATCTTAGATCGGCCGCGTGTAGGCGTACCTAGCGTGGAATGTTTTGTTTTGAAGGAAATTGAGCTGGGAATCGTATTATCGTGCATTGTGTGAGTTTAGTTGCACGGTTCGTTAACATTCATAAGTGCGTATTATGCCGACAAAAGGGCCCCGCGATACAGTTTCACACATTTTTTCTCGTTAAGTCATAAGGACACCCTTTAAAAGAAAGCGTAAACAGTTAACTCTGAAGACTGTTCTTGCAACGCTGCAATTATACGCATTCCTTGCTACTTTTTACTGACTATAGGTCTTTGTTTTCAATGTATCGTGGGCTGAGTATATACTGTTAGGTTATTCTACAGGTAACGTTCTCGCGCGTAATTATAATACGTTCACAAAAATTATCATACTCGACTGATTAATCTACACTTCTTTGAAATATTGTTATAACTTGGAATTTTAATGTTATTATGTTTCGTTTATAGGCATGTAAGGTACAGCGGCTTTACAAAGTAAGTTAACGGTCCCCTTGATTCGTTTGAACTGTGGAAAACAATTCGTATGCGGACATTTAATTAAGCCCATGGAATTTTAATGATATGGTATATAACTATATGGAATAATGAAGTAAGTTTGAAATTTGTTTGAAGCGTATTTAAGGAGGACAGAGAAACGTAGAAGATCAACGCAAACAACCGTAAAACGTGGTATGATCATTACCCGGGGATATTTTAGTGTTTGAAAGTTAGAAAATGTGTTGATCATTAACACTAGAGCTACCAAAACGATCAAATGACGGTTTTACAAATTACCTATTTTCATTTACAGAATTGGTTAAGGTTTGGGATAAAAATTGGTCAGAGCTTCTTGAAATCTGTGCTGATTTTTATGAAGACAGCGGATCAATCAATTTATGTGAAATAATCAAATAATATAACAGTGACATGGTAAAATAATAAAGTGGCATAATAGTATAATAAAATAATAAAATGGTAAAATACTGAAAGAATACAGTAGTAGAATAAAATAATATGTATAATAGTAGTTCAAAATTATGTATACTACTTTTTTGGGTAGAAATTGTATTATACCAAACCTTATGTTATTTTATTTCATACTTATGTCATATAATCATCTTGTGCTTGCGATAATAAAATAATGAAGCCCTATTGGAATAATAATTTTTTTACCAAGTATGAGAAATAATTCTTTAAAACACAGTGAACTCTCGTTATATCGCCACTGACATGGAAATTCTCCAAGTTATGGAGATATTGAATGTAAATATTTGTCGAGATACTACAATTGATTTAGAAAGAATTAGTGTAATTTTTGATTCTGAACTTAAGATTAACTAAAGATTATCATGATCCAACAAATATTAAATGAAGTTCTCACACATACATATGTCTTAACACGCGAGTGGTGCACTTCTTTCCTATACATCACCAACTTTTAATAACAATAAATTTTATTAACAAAAATTACTTAATAGTATATACAAAATAAGAAGGGTTTTTCTATAAAAGTCCACAATGTCCAACACTACACATAATTATTACTAGTTAGTTAAAATTTCATAAAAATAATATTCGAACATTTTCAAATCGTTGAAATATTGACGACAAAGTAAGATCGAATAAATATTTCAGATATCATTTCCCTTGATATAAAAATTAAATTATTTTAAATTATCCAATCCAACAAGGTTCCAGTTTCAACGAGTGTTTTTATTTTTTGTTTCAAATACTATTTTGGTTACGAATAATCAGAAAACATTCATCATTCGTTTTAATTTTAAAACAAACCTGCCAGGTGTGCTTTATGCACGTATATTCCCTAACATATCACCGAAGATCTGATTTTATTCCCTTCGTTGCTGGTACATTTGTTTTTACTGTACAGGGATTTAAAATAAATTATGTATAATAAAACAATTTCTCCACCGGTTTTTAATATCTATACATGCCTTTAAACTACGCTGATAAGAAGAAGATGAGGGTGTAAAAATAATATTTCCTTATGGCGAATGTTTTATTGGTGTAATGTGTTTTAAACGCAATTGTAAATAGCAATAAAAGTTTTCTTATGTAATTTCGATACTCGACATTTTTTCAGATAAAAGCGTTTTCTTTCTAATTATAGATACTATAATAATCAACCAGTTCAATGTACGTAAAGTGTAGGCACTTAAGCCACTTAAAATCGAATACAACGATCAAGATAAATTAAGCGTACAACGGAAACATAAAATTTGCATAAAATGCTCGTTTCTTAAAACGCTATGCTACATAGTACAGACATTCGTACTACCTTGCAATCCTATTACCTACTCCTTTTTTACTAGAATGAACGAAACGCTAAAAAGTATGTCAAGGCGAAATAAATAAACTACCGTACCGTAACGTATGCTGATATACGAATTATATTCCATTGTATTCACGATGCTAGTTTCAAAATGTACTTTTCATAAACTTAAATTACATCATTTCCTATAGTTCTAATTATTTCTTATATCATTACGTGAATGGTTATGTTGAATTCCGGAAATAAATTCATTTCCGGGTTACATATAGGTTGGTCATCTTTAGATTCTGATGTTATTTGAACATTTGTTGAAAATATATCGAAATTATAGGCGAACAATAGTAAAATTATAGGCGTATCTCAAACGTAATAATTTTGATAAAAATTAATATTAATTTTTCAATAAATTTGTCAAAGACAAGTATGGATTCTCTAGTAAAAATATCGCACCAAGAGTGAACAGATCTAACTACTCGTGTAATTATAGGAATACTTGAAGATTTTACAGTTTCAGGCTATAGGAATTTACAAATTTGAAAATTCAGAAATATGGGAATTTACGGATTTGAACTGCTGGGAATTGAAGGTTTTTGGAATTTTTGAATTTGCGAAATCGTGGATTTGAAAATTTGAATGTTTGAAAACTTGGAAATTTGACAATTTAGAAATGTAGAAATTTCGAAATTTACAAATTGGTAAAATGGAGGGAATTGAGGAAATGGAGGGAATTGAGGAAATGGAAAATGGGAAAATGGGAAAATTGGAAACTTAGAAATTCGAAAATTGGAAATACGAAAAATCGGAGAATAAAAAAACTGAAAAATTAAAAAATTTTTAAATTGAAGATTTGAGAAATTGAACAGTTGAAAAATTGAAAAATGGAAGAATTGAAGAATTGAAGAATTGAAGAATTGAAGAATTGAAGAATTGAAGAATTGAAGAATTGAAGAATTGAAAAATTGAAGAATTGAAGAATTGAAGAATTGAAGAATTGAAGAATTGAAAAATTGAAAAATTGAATTATTTTGAGTATATCTCAAATGTGCTGTCAATTACCGATGACACCCAAGACATTTAACATGTTGATATATCACTTTAAGCATCATGTCAGCCATACTTGGAAAAACTAATTTGCGCTTGCATTAATCGTACACTTCATAAAGAATATTGTTTATTTGTTCAGTAATAAATAAAATGGAAGCTTGAAAATGATCATTGAGGTTTGTTAGAAATAAAATTACTATTATCGTTAGAATATCTAATAATTGTAATTTGGTTGCTTAAAGTTGTATTTTCTTCGCAAATTATACATTTTTGTTTAATCCATAATCACAAACATGTGGTTTGGAAAACTTTTAAATGCTTCAGATGTTTAAGTTTATTTCTAACAGTAACAATTGGTTGTTTGACTGTGACAATTTTAAAATTAACAGTGTCTGTTTAAAAGGTCCTACATTATGAAAGAAACTAAAAACAGAGTAAAAAGGGTCTCTATAAGTCACTAATCGTGAAATTAATATAGCGGTCTGGGAGACCGCATGTCTGCAGTAACGTGATAATACTTCGTCGTCTGCGATTACAGGTTAACATACAGTGGCTGCAAAAAGTATTTAGTCCTAAGCATCTAAGAATTGAGCTTACGTCAAATGTCTTAAATTTTTAGGAGAAATTAGAGAGATTCGTTCACACGCCATATTTTCGGTATTTTGAAAAAATTGTATTTAATCGAAATAGCACAAAAAATAATGAAGGTTGTGATTTTAAATTTTATGCATGTCTGTACTATGAAATACAGATAGTCGAGGATGGTGAAAATCTCAAATTTTCACGGGAAGTGAAAATTTCAAAAAATAACTTAAAAATTTCTCTATATTTACATGTAGGTCATTTCTACATCAAACGGTACAAATAAAAATTAATAAAACATAATTTTTTCTGCTTTAAAAGTGAAACATGTATCATCGTCTTCATTATTCCAACAAAATCAAAACAGTACATACCTACTTCTTTATACCCTTATATTCTCATATTTCTAAACTTTTATATCCCACGATTATTATATTGCTTTATCCCCAGATTCCTGTATTTTCCAGATTGGTGTATTTTCATAATATTATAGATTGTTATATTTTCAGATCCATGTATCCTCGAATCTCTACATCCTCAGATCCCTATATTTTCTAATATTGAATACCTTAGATCCTTACATTCCTAGATTCCTACAACCCCAAATCCCTACAGCTCCAGGTCCCAATATCCTCAGATCCCTATATGCCCATATCCTATTCCCCGATCTCTATATCTCCAGATTCCTACATGCCTAAATCCCTATATCCCCAGATCCCCCTATCCCCCAATCCCTATATCCTCAGATACCTATATGCCCAGATCCCTGTATCCCCAGATCCCTATATCCCCAGATCCCTATATCCCCAGATCCCTATATCCCCAGATCCCTATATCCCCAGATCCCTATATCCCCAGATCCCTATATCCCCAGATCCCTATATCCCTCGTTCCCTATATCTCTAGATCACTATATCCCAGATCCCTAAATATACAGATCAGTACATCTGCAGATCGCTATATCTTCAAATTCTTATACTTCTGGATCTCTATATCCCCAGATTTGTATATCTTGTATGTACCCAAGTTGCTACATTCCTATATAATTAGTGGATAGGACGTGGAGAAACGATTGCCTGTCTTCCTGGATCCACAGATTCTACATCTATGGACTTTTATTTATGCGAACACATAATAGGAAAAGTATAAAGTAAAAATATCGAAAGTAAGGATCAATTAGTGCGAGTCATTAATTACATATTTTAAAAAATGAGAAATCAGAACATGTTACCGACAGTACATGCTTTGCCAATTAGACGGGTATAGGTATGCAACAATTTCAGTAATTTTGCAAGTGGGAAAGTAAAATTCTTTTGATTGAAAATCTTTTTCGAGTCAATGACATTCGTGTGCTATGCAGATACTACAAGCATAACAGTTTACGTAACTTGACAGAAAATAACGTTGCTATAACAGCAGACGCACAGGTTGTTCAAACTTGATTTTCTCGAAAATCAAGCGGAAAACGAAAAAATGTTATTCTATATATTTTTGTCTTATTTTTTCATAAGAAATTGCGTGATGTCCGCTTTTATATGTTATTCGGCTGCACTCTGCATAAGCCACGAACTAAATCTGATCTAGCATATTCTGATTAAACCAATGGGCACAATGAAATGCATTTGTTTCATATTTGTCACAGAATTTATCACAGACAATGCACAGGTTCATGTTATCGTCTATACCATTATCTTCGTCGTTGAAAATTAAGTGTACCAGTACGTCAATATTCAGTAATATTGACGTAATGATGTAATGATATAATGTAACTGAATGCATTTCATACAAAAGTATATTGCACGTAATGGCGGCTAGATGATAAAATTATATTTATGATTTAATTGTATTTGAGGTAATTAAATTGGTTTAGAATCGGTGGAGTATACCCTTTTGATATAATTGCTGTATTTATTTTAATCGAAAATTTCAATATTAATACTGTAAATGTTATGTAAATATTAGTGCCTTCAATTCGACTTGCGTGGTACAGTTTTACATAAAACGATTCTAATAACATCTACTGTTAACACATACATATATTATCACGTTACTTATTTTGAAATAAATCCTAGTAATAAATAATCTTCCTCAACAAAGTGATCAGAAAATATACCACTTTTTTAACCTAAACTAGTGTGATCTCAGGTGGCGGTAAAATTCTGATATATTTATGTGAATACAAACTGTTGTAATAGAGTTACAAAAAAAATTTTCTTACCAGTTTAATATGAAATAAAGTCTAATCTCTTATAGTATCAGTTCGATGATAAAAAATAAATATTATATTAAAGCATTTACTTTCGGTTAAATATCTATTTTTATCAAATATAAATTGGAACAATAACAATTTTGTTATGCATTTGAGTAGATGTCGAATATTGATACTACACAAACTAAGTTTTAGTATTTTGTATTACATCAATAAAAATGTTTATTTTGGTAGTTCATTATTAAAATTCGTCTTTACACAAACAGATTTGAACTTTACTTCTAATCAACCAATCTTTTTAGATCAAAGCGACGATCAATTAAAAACGCGAAACCGTTTCCTGTTATTTTATACGGGATTATATTTGTCCGAGCAATAGAATAATTCTAGTCATGTAACTTAAAAAATAATAATAATAACTGCATAAGTCGATCAAAATGAATGTTTTCAAAGTTGTAGTATAGATGACGTTTATACATTTATATTGTTTCAACAAAACTATTCGACTCATTTTCAGAAAGAAATGATAATACAAATGCACTATTGTAGCTCGTTTAATAGGTATTTACTCGATCAATGGTATTATATTAACTCATTTAATAGTATTATATTTACAATGCAAGCATACTTGTTGCTTTCAAACGAGCAGCACTAAGTTAAGTACCTAAATCAGTTCTGGTGCACAGCAGTTACCATTGCGAGAAATAGGCAATAACAGTCGCACGTTTAAGACATTTCATTTTCTAATAACAATAATGACCAGTATTATCTTATTATTTCCTATACATTCTACTGCGTTTATTGCACCTATATTTTCTTGAAATACAGATCAAGATATTGGAAACTATACCGGTGTTCGAATATTTTTGCGACCGACTATATAGACCGCAGATCACAGATAGTGAAATATCACCTTAAGATTAAATCAAGCGATACAGAACCAATAAAAAGAAATTCAAATTCATACCAATTTCATACGGAAGACTGCCCTTTAATCCAGCAGATCGCGTACCCATCAGAGGACGTAACGGGATTCCTAAAGGCTGATACCACAAGGTTTTCTACGAAAGCCGCACTCGCGTGTCGAGAAATCGCCGGTCGTTTTTCTCGCGAAACAAAACGAATAAGATTTTACGATCTGCCAGTTGCAGGTAATAGTTGTCACACACGTGATTTCGCAGTGTCACGGTTTCACAAACACTCAGCGGATGATACCGCTTTCACTAACAAAAAAAAAGGGCTTACTTCCCCATTCACGATTCGTAGAATTCATTCGTGGCCAAATTATTCATTGAACTGCTAACAAAGAGAGAGAGAGAGACAGAGAGAGAAAACCTCCCGTCCTCGACGTTGAGCGTACGGCACGTGGTCGTTTATCGAGTTCACGAAAACGCGTTAACACGAATCTCATTCTTTCTTCGCGTTACGTAACACCATAAGCAGAATCCATGCCATCGGATCGGTGAACAGGTTCCTTTTCTCGATACAGCCGAATATTCCTTCCCTCTCCCTTTGTTTCACGAACGGTTCACCCAATTTTTCTGACGTCGATGTTCGACCTTCGCTAACGGGTGCAATAACCTTTCACGGTGACGTCTGTACGCGTTTCACGTTAGCACGTGGTGAACTACTCGCAATACCGTTCGCGGAATCAAATATTGCACCACGTGGTTGCTTACGGGCAACGTTAACGCCCGAGAACCGCGAACGGACTAACCGAGAAGGTGCCGATAGGTGTTGCCGTAAACGACCTTCCTAGGCTGGGAGGTTGTGGAAGATTGTAGCTGATCGTGAACGAAAATCGAGCCACACGCGGTGTCTTTCCCGGCCAGCAACCGGATATCGGAGCGTGTATTTGCCCCGTGCATCCCGCGCGTACGGGTGGTACGTGACTATCGTAAGATCGCGCGAGAAGGTAATTACGTATGCGTCCGACCGAGCAAGAAACGAGATAGGGGCTAGTTTGTCGTATCTGATCGAGAGATTCAAAGATTCGAACGAATCGCTGGATCAAGCCGCGCAAGGGTGTGCGTCGGCTAACACGCGAGAAAGAGAACCGAAGCGGATGGAATGCGTGCGACACTACAACACATAGGAAGGAAGAAATTGCGTCAGACGTAGCGTGAAAGATCGAGCGCGAAAGGTCCGCGTACGACTATCGATAGTTAAGTGACGTGTGATTAGAATAAGGTCTTATCAGCGTGAGCGTGCACGAGGTACTGAACCACGGCACCGGGTACCCACTGCCGGCCCCTCTTTACTCGTACAGACGAGTGGAGGGACAGACAGGTGCTCCAGCTTCTGTCTGTCCGCCTGTCTGCCCGCCTGTCCGCCCGCCCGACACGTTTGCTCCACCGTTTAGGCTACGTTCACACTCGACGCGAGATCTTGCCCGATATCGGCTGCATTTGAATGATACGTTTGAACATTGAATCAGTCGCGCGGTGCATGGTGGTGCATGGATGGAAAACGCCGTCAATTGTACGGGAGCTTAGGGCAAAGAGTAGGTATAACAAGAGGCGACACTTTGACAAAGAAACTACTTTTAGAGGGAGACGGAATAATATAGCCAATTTAAATGCCTATGCCAAATTAAACGGGATGGGAATACCTTTTCGACGCGTATTCCGCAGAGCGAATATAATGTGCAAGTACGCCGTTTAGTAAAGAATGATTTATACTTGCACATTTATCTGTAATTTATTTGTAACTTATTTATAAACAATACTTTGTAATTTGCAACGAATGGGAGTAAAAATTTTGTTCTTTCCCTGGAACACATTCATCAGTAATTTATTTGTAATAAATATTTTGTCGTTTTTCTGAAACACTTTCATCAGTATTTCTCTATAATAAATAGATCATCATTTTTCTATAAGTTGTTTGTAATAAATATTTCTGTAATATATATTTTTTAAATATATTATGTAGAGTAATCATTTTAGGACACACCTTTCTTTTTTAACATTTCAATAATGTAAATATTTCGAAAACCAATATTAATACACCGAAAATTTACGGTAAATAGATTTAACTTTACTGGATTTCAATTTTCCGCTCGTTTATACAACCAATTTAAAGAGCCAGTTTTTGCTGGGTATCAAAGGTACCGTCTGGAGTATCGCCTCCTGTTGTATCTACCCTTTGTTTAAGGTATGCTGCAAAGAATTCTGCTCGTCAAGCACGAATAACTTCAACCGATACTGCGCATAATTGACAAGGTGAAGCCAACGGGGTAATTGACAGTTTAACACTAGATTTACGGAACCTGTAAAAATGACAGATTTTATCTTCATCGGGATAAAGAATCATTGTATAAGCTAGTTTACATATTATCCATTATTTATTTGTTTTTAAAGATTAATTATTATGATAGATTGTTATTATGTTAAAGATATTTGTGAAATAACAAAACAGTTAAAATTATGTAGTTACGTACAGAAAGTTATAAAGATACATTATTAGTAATATTTGAAAATTATAACGATTGATCGCATTCTGCATAATTCTGCAATAGTAATTGCTTCTTGCTTAAGACGGCAAAAACACCCATTAAAAAATTTATATATATAATTAATATAACAAACTGTTTGATGTAATTGAAGTATGCATTAAATAAAATTTTTCAAAAGTGTTAAAGAGTAATAACATTTATGATTAATCATGTAACTGCGTTCGACGTGTATATATACCAATCCACAACTTTATTTCGCTGTGGTTAATGTTAACGAACTGTTAAATTTTTATTGAATACTAATGTAGATCTTCCACGTTTTGCTATACTTACTTTGTACAAATTATAATACAAACACTTGTTTTATGTTCGACACGAACACATGTCACTGCTTGATTTTAATTTTATATATTTCATGACGAATTTTAAGAACTAAATTTCGCAGTTAGCTGGTTAATAATCATCTAAAAATATAGTACAATAGTATTTTTAAATGGTTGCAATATTTTTATTATTGTATGCTATAAATAATTTTATACTACTTGGACAAATCGTATTATTACTGATAGTGTGTTGTATTTCTTTTGATTCATTTTTTCCATATTTCCACTTCCTTTTTCTTAATTTGTGCGAATATTTTTTGTTGTAAAAAATCTATTTAATTCTGCTGCTCGTTTTGCTTCTTGCCCACTGTCTTTTCTTTTCTTTTCCAGTCTCGCACATTTGAAAAACAACATTTTGTGACATTAATTTCCACAGAGCTACTCGTTCCACAATGATCTGTACTTATATATTGTATAATTTGCAATAATTACGTACTATTTACAATAATTACCTAATTTGCAATAATTACTTACATTACTTATCAATTTCTTTTATCATAGCTTACTATGTAGTTATAATAATACTTATTAATAATACTTCCCAGTAACAAATTGCACAGTAATCACTGAAATAGTACTGCCATAACCTCAAATTAATTATTGTCTCCACTCGGTCAATCATTATAAGGTAGGAAGATTACTGTGACACTTCCTGACGGTTTCAAGAACGAGTTTTTGTGTATTTGATAATTGTAGATATTTTTTAGTGAAATGATTTTTCTTTACAATCTTTAGACTATATTTTATACATATGCAATGTTTATGCGAGTTATTACAGTTCTCATTAATTGTAAATAAGTAAATATCAATGGTTATCACGTTACAAGTGTTAGATCAAGTTATATCGATTCATTAAGATTGGAAACTCCATTATATTTTCGATTTATTTATACATTTATAACACAATGATTATAATAACTGTATTGAACGCACAAATATTTGAACCATCAAAATATAATTATATTTCGTGGTGTTAGACATTACATTATATTTTCTACTTTTTTAGGAAAAGGATCGATCACATACAGGTCAGCATTTGTATACAGTACTCTATGTGTATAATTTATGTAAAATAATGTTCTATCAAAAAATAATGCGAATTCAGTCTAACTACGATCTTCTTAAGCAGTTCATTGTTTTAACGTAAAATTATGAATTTATGCAGGTGTCTTTAATAATTTGATCATCCGGTATAACTTCAATAATTCTAAAAAATTGTAAAAATGTTTTATTCCAGTATTTCAAAACTATTACAACAGTCTGGATGTTTTAAATTGTAATATTTTCTTTTCCTGCAAATATTTAATAGCTCTCATTGCATTCATGATGTACTTTGTAGCAAAATACAAGCAATTTGTATTTTCAACTTGTTTAAATTCAAAAACAGAGTCTTCGAAGATTGAAATCGTTTACAAAGTATGTGCGCACAATTTCCAGTTTACTTAATTACAGTTCGCTTTGAGATTAATTAATTTAAACTCACGTTGAAATACTAGTTTACTGAAATTTACTAGGAGTACGATCAAGTAACATACTAATGTCTCTGACCTTCCTCTGTATCATTAAGTCAGATAATTTAGTGATTAATGGATTTCAACGCGATTATATGCACCGTGATTAGCTTAGAAGTTTTGCGGCGTGAACCTAGTAATTTGTTACGATTATCGTAGCAATTAAATTTCAAGTTGCGCTAGTTAATTAAACAAACTGTAGCCGAGCAAGTCAATTACATAACTTAAATCAATAATTATTTCTGCAAACGTAGATATTCTTCACATATAATATCATTACAATTTCACAATTTACAAACATTCGAACTCCAAATTTTCAAACCATCCAATTTTTAAATTTATAAAACATTCGATTCTAAAACTTCCAAGTTTCCAGCTTTTTCAAAGTTAGTTTCCAAATTTCCAAATCTCCAAAATACATATCAAATTCAAATTAATCGAATTTTTCTATATTTTTAAATAACAGTATTGTAAATAATGGATCGATTTATTCTTTCGATAAACTACTCCTTATTTTAATTTCGAATAAAATAAAATTTGTTCATTTATTTGGTCGGCGAACTTAGGTTGTTTCCCTGAGCAGTTAGTCAAATATTTAATCACTCATAAGCGCAACAAATATTACGGAAGAAAACTGATGACTACCTAAGAGCAATAGGAAGCTAAAGAAGACTTGAATATATCCCTTCGTACCCACATAAATGTTTCTATACCTATATTTAGGAACTTTAAAGCGGCTACCGTTTCTGGGAAAATTACCGTCATTCGAACCGCTAATAAACGATCGAAGCAGTCTGCTCTGTCGATCGAGTATAGACGATAGAACCAATTAAAGGATTATTTCTTTCATTACAGTCGCCTCTACAAGAAAATGTTTCCTGGTCATTTCGTATTTAATTATCGAATTTAATATACCATTAATGTATTTAGTTAATAAGCTTTGAGAGATTTTGTTGAAAGATTAGCGCTAATCATTGCAACCAACAGTAAATACATATGATATATGATACACTGGACCTTAATAAAAGCATATGAGTACTATCTTCGACTTGTGTAAGGTAATGTAAAAGGACAAGGACTGAACTTGGACAGCTTTTTGCCTGTGTAGGGACTTTTATTTATAAGTATGTTATATAAGTGACGTATTTATTTCGTACTGTATTTTTATCATTATATGTTTCTTATGAAATTTTTTACTCAAATTCATGTTATAAAAACTATTGAACGTGTTTCAATCTTACTTTTTCAATGGTAAATAGAAAAATGTATAATTTCTTTCCAAAAAACTACCCTTTGAAAATGTGACCCTCAGATGACCTTGCACTTTAAAGGCGTAAGACACTCTTGAAAGACTGGGTTGTACAAAAAGTTATGTTATATTCGCAGATAACATTTATTCGATATATATGTCAACACTTTCTGTTTCTTTAACAAACACATACTAGGCTTTGGAGCTCTCGCTTTAGGTATCTTATTAAAAACAAACAATGTCAAGTAAAATAGAGTTTTTCGTCTGTTATAAATAGTTAAAAATGGAAGACACTAGACTGATTTGGCAATACTATATTACATCTTTTTCATATAGGTGAGAATGCTGTACAAATTGGAAAAAGATATGTAGTGAGGTTTCAATAAATAATTATGTGTCAATTTCGGTTTCAGGAGTTTTTAGGTGAAAGTATTCCTATGAATAATGATCCATGTTCTAGAAGGGCAATCATATATGATTAGTAATGAGTGAATTATCTTAATCAGTTATAATTCTCCTTATACATTGAAAACACTACTAATATATTGTGTAAAAAGAATTTAATTATACATGTTAGATTCATAATCGAATGTCACCTTGAAAAATGATAAAACCTTTTATTTACATCAATATATAATTGAGATCCTGGTGTACGTATTTATTATTAAAAATATTAATAAGCGGGTAACGGCCTCTAAAATATTATGAAGTGTAATTAAATTTTTATGAAAAAAAAGGTTTAATTAAAATTTAATTTAATTAGTATTTAAAACCTGTTAGCGTTACCTAATTTGTAATATCAGAAGCAATAAGGATGAACCTTTTCATTGATGATATTTATGGACGAATCGCAATTTTCACATTTTTCACACATCCTGCAGAGCACTACACTACTCAATTTGCTAAATCTTTTTGTGGACATTCTATAATTTTCTAAAAACTTTGCAAACATTTCGAGTGTATAAAATGTAATAATTAATTAATCTCTTGTATAATAAGATTTTAGATACACGTGTTAGATTTGTAATCAAATATCTTCAAAAATAACAAAACTTTCTGACCAACCCAAAATTGTAACTTTCTTCATAAGTATTTTAACCTGCCTAAACGACTAAAATGCTTCAACTACAAATATTATGTGATTCACTCTATATAGTGTGTTGATATTAAGAATGATTTAAAGAAAAGCATTAACTTCGAAATATCGTTGTTAGTAAATCTCATTCTTTTTAAGTTAATCATCATTCTTATATATGTACGTAGATTAAAATCATTTTCAACTTGATACCTGCTTAATTAATTATGCAAATATAATTAACTACTGTAGTCGCTCGTAATATCTAGTAGTACTGGTATCCGAAGTATTTCGCAACTCAACGACTGTAATCGCCTTTGATGGCACGAGGGTTAACGAGTTGTGATACATCAGAGTGACGCACGGTAATTTTTAACCTTTCTGCTGCAGGCAACGTAGAAATCATGCTCTATTTATTTTGTGCATGTCCGCGGGCCATGTTATTATCGCAACGCATTTCGTTTCTAGAGCACCCGAGCAATGAGAATCTCTATGTCGAGTCAAATTACTTTTAAGTTAATCACGGAACTAAATTAAATTCACTTTCATTCTTACTTTCTAAATCTTGTAGATGGTACTATTTTCTTAGATATTATTTTTTTAATACATGAAAGTATTGCGTTTGGAAATGTGAGTAGCTAATTGTACTGAATACATTGGTATCAAATTATTATATCACCTTTCAACCATATTACAGTTCTAAAATTAAATGAAAAACATGTGGTCATAATTACTGTGAAATAATTCATATGTCGCAGGTAAATGATAAAAATAGGGATTTGATCGAATCCCTAAGGTATATGATTAGTTCTCGGAAGATGTTAAAATAACAACTCTGTGGGGTGATTTCCCGGAAGAAAGTAAGTGATTTGGCCAAGTCCCTTAACTGCTTTTTATTATTGTTAGATTAGGTTTTCTATATTTCGAGTTTTATCAAGTACCTACCGTAGAAAAATGAGTTCAGATATAGAAAAAATCAAACTCTGACCGAATTTGTATCTGAAGTTATTTTAACATCTTCTGTGAATTAATCCTATACCTTAGGGATTTAATCAAATCCCTATTTGAATCACCCTGCGACATATGTTCTTATCCATTATCTGCGTCCCTGAAGTTTGCTAAAGAAGTTCAGATGAACAACGCGAATAGATACTTATGTTTAGCAAATATCTAAGCAAATTCTGTTTGTAAAATACAAAGTTAATAAGTCAAATACAAAGTGCACGTCAATTTGCTTATAGGTTCATACAAAAATGAAAAATTTATGGAATGTAATAATTTTAAAATGTCGAAAGAATAATTTTGTATAATTAATTACTATGTTTGAAATAGAACTGTAAATAATACCGCATTTTCATAATCATAAAACTTTGAATTTGAAATAACACTATAAATAAAAAATTTTTAGTAAAAACCACTGAATTCCTCAACAAGTACTATCTTTGACAATAAATTTTTCACTAAATGCAATTTTATGAATCTCTAAAACTAGCAATTTTCAACATACAAAACAGCGATGAATAAATATAAAATTCGTAACTGAATTGATTTATTACAAATTAAATACACAGAAGGAGATTAATACTTCCGCTTGCAATTTGGTTGAAAACAGTAAGCAAACAAAATGTTCTTTCGACAAATATATTTATTCAATTGAAATTCTGAAAAAAATTATTTAGCTTCATAGATTTGCAAATAAATGAGCTACAATTTGCCTAACGTCTATAATAATTTATATAATTAAATAATTTACTTAGTTTATATAAATTATTATGCAATATTTTGTGATATTTTCCCATGCAATCGGATTCGCATTAATTTCACTAGATTATTATATCCTATTCATGAAAATTATTCCCTAGAAAACTTAGTTGGTACGTGAAACTCATTTCTATATTTCAACTTTTTCTGCGTACATTAATTTTTTCTATTATTATTCACAATTTAGCTGTGACTTGAATCTAGATTACTACTTCGTTATTTCATTAATTTTATTGCATTATGCTACAAGTAATCCATTTTGTAATCTGCATTACTTTCTTTATACTAGAATATCATTTCTCGTGTATTTATTTTACAATAGGCCAATCTACACAAATATTTCACATATAAAATATGTACTATTATATTTTCAATAAACTTCATAAAATTGTGTTTGGTCAAACATTTATTGTCAGGGTACGAAATTTAAAAAGTAATTTAAAGTTGATGCAAAACGATATCACCATTGTCAATTTTTAATGTTACGATTGTCCGTTGCAAGCTTCTTAACAACTATAAACCTTTCTCTTAATTTAAATAATACAATGTAGAACACAGTTTCATTAGAGTGTTCGAGGTATCATTCCAATTTTGGTTAGATCGAGCAATTTCGTACGGTTGTTTACAAATTTTTAGGTAATTTTACAAATTATAGAAAAACAGACAAATGTGGACCAGAAAGTGGTCTGCATTTTATGAATTTTGTCTCCAAAATTCAACGCAAAATTCAGAAAGTTGATAATAAAACGAAGAAATGACCAGTATTTATAATTCTTGATTAATATAACTTGTCAATAAGAAATATTCAAGCACGACTAATTATACATTCATCGATTATTTCATATAGTCATCCGATATTTAATATGACTAACTGTATATTGCTTTCGATATGTTCCATATAATCAGATCCTTAATGTTTTATTTAAAAAATATTGCACAACATATTTTCAAAACTAGTTAACTATATCTATAGATTAAAATATTTCTGCTTTACTGATATGCGTTAATCCCCCCATATTCTTCACTGACAAGAAAAAAGGCAATGAACGAGAATAAAATTCTTGCTACAAGTTTTTTCTTGTGCCATTAAGTACAGATATGCCCATTATTACCACCAAGAATCCCACCTTAGAGGTATCATTTGCTGATTCTACTTTATAAGACCGTTTCTTATATTTATGACGCCTGTTTACGTTTTA
Source organism: Megachile lagopoda (assembly GCA_036983795.1). Classification (NCBI taxonomy): domain Eukaryota; kingdom Metazoa; phylum Arthropoda; class Insecta; order Hymenoptera; family Megachilidae; genus Megachile; species Megachile lagopoda. Next base: position 22,104,345 of record CM072800.1, read on the forward strand.
TTAACCAATTAATGTTTCAACAAAACGAAGAAGGTGAACACGTAAATTCTAAAATCGAACAAAATATTCGTCAGGATTAAAACCAATACGATCATATGCCTGTTCTGTTCACAGTTTCGCATTTATTAAATGTAAACGATCATCGGGTATAACCTGATTAAATGTTCATTTTATTAACACGTCTGCCAATTTGCAGAATTTGAAAGAGTTTGCAAAAATTCTAATTGAGTCAGCTCTACGGGAAAACCGTATTAAAACTTTCTATGACGAAGTATACAGGGTGTCACATTTAAGTTGACATTGTAAAAGAACTCGAAGACGTGTGATTTAAGACAAACAAACTTACACGTGTCCTGTAGTATTTCGAGTGGGGAGTCAAATGGCATTACTAATTTTTTAATGCTTGGGCGTCTTCGAGATTATTTCAGGGTCATCTTGAATTTTTTTATCATAAACCTATATTTTTTATTCCGGAATCAGTACGTGAAAAAATGCACGACTTTTGTTTGATATATTTTATTGTAAGTTCAATATCACATCTGGTAAGCTTACATCTTCAAGTAACATTAGTACTTTAAGAATTGTTGATGGCACGTTAGATGGAAATAAATATCGAGACTTCTTGGATCGCAAATTACTAATTAGGCTTCTTTTAAGAAGGATAAGAATCTCTCATCATTTAAATCTAGAAGTGAAATTAGAGAGAGACTAAAAAGGGTATAAAATGGACCTAAGGAGAGTTTAAGAAAAAAATGAAAAAGAACAGCCTAAAGAAAATCTAAGAAGAGATTGAAAAGAACCTAGAGAGATTCTGTGGAGTGCCAAATGAAAGTTTAAGAACCTAGGGAGATCCCAGAGAGAGTCGAGAAAGAATGCAGGAAGGTAACCTGAAAAAAAGTAGAAGAAACGTAGAAAACATTTCTTGTTAGCAACAGATTGTTAATTTCATATCTGATCTTTATTTTTATTGGTAGGAGGTTCGAATATGAAGGATGAACGTTATACCTTATTTCCATATTCTTAGTCAACTGTGAAATTGATGTCGACCAGAAACGGTCCCTAGGTAATTGATCTGCTTTCAGTATTCTTCAATCGTGAAGATCATGTCATTCGATAATAAATATCCTCCTTTCATGACAGGTGTCTACTTGAATCAGCATTCTTGTATTTATTAAATTCGAGAGTAGAAAAATGTGGTCAAAAGCTGTAACGTACTTTGTAGTATGCACAACATTACAATTACAATATATTAAGATTTTTAATTAATTTGCAATTTGAATACCCTTTAATTTAATACGTTTTTGTTGACGTACTTTCTGTAATAATTTACCATTTGCAAAATTATTGTGATGAAACTTCTGTTTTTGTTGTGAATTTCGATTAAAATTAATGCTAGTAATTAACATGATATTTTGTAATGTGAAAAAGCAATGTAATATTTGGCTGGTGTATATTCAGTAACTAATATTCTCAAAACTCGAAACTATAAAAATTTAACGCAATGTAGCTTAAAAGTAAATATCGCAAAAAATCATTTGCAAATTTAATTGTTATAAAATGTTTATATACTTAAAGTTTTTCGTAAATGTCTTTTATCAGTTGACTGATTGACAAAGAATTGCCTTATCGATTTCTATAAATGCAACATAATAAAGTAGTTATATAACAACGACTAATTTATATTAATAATTTGAATGAAAGCTTTTCAATAAAATGTATGCCTCATACTGATACAATGTACGTGCAACAAGATTATAGCATCAAATTGTAGCAAACTTCATAAATTTTAAAAATGGTCATTGTTTACTATAATTGTCAATCAACTATTTTGTATTAAGAATATTAATGAAATGTTTGTGCTGTTATTTTCAATAAACCTCAAACTTTTGTGGAGTTACTCAGCAAAATATTAATTAACTGAGAAAATTTGTTAAATTTTATAATAAAAATTTAAAAAATAATATTTAATTGCTGTCATTCTTGAAGCTTTTTTGATAACATTTTGTGAACTTTTAGAAAATTTGTTATGGCCATTGACACTATTTAATAAAAAGAATAAATAAAATGTGCATGTACTTAATTGAAAGTGGTACTTAATTTTATTACTTACAATTAATAATGTTCAGGATTTTTAATACATTTATTATCCAATCTTTTATATTTTAATACTATTATATAAATTAATAATAATTTAAATTTTATTAGAAAAACAAGCGCAGTCTTTAATTTTCAAAATACTTTACACACTTTATTATAATAATAACAGTACATTATGTAGGATAATATTACAGTAATTAATAACTTTTAATAGTTTAACAGCAGGTGTGAACAAAATTTTGTACACGTAGTTGGAGGTATTGTTTACGTTTTCATTTATTTATGAAAATAAAAATGGTATCACTGATTATACAAATTATTTCGGTATTTCTTAAAAAGTATATATTTCCAATTATGTACTATTATACATTCAAATATTTTTCCGTATATTTATGCATTTGATGTGCGATCGATAAATGACGCAATATCATCGAGAAAAATAACATTTATTTTATAATTAAAGAATAAAGTACAAATATAATTATATAAAGTAAACTTTATAGAAATAAATTTTTGATCCTCTATTTCATCATCAAATTAATTTTTGCTTATCAACTGTAGCTTTCCAAACACTCTCTGAAATGTGATACCAGGTGGCACAACCGATCAACTACAATTTCATCGAATTTACTTGCCGAACGTTAATTAAAAAACAAATGCAATACCAATATTCTGCATTTTACTAACAAAATATTTAAGTTACACGCTAAAATATTGAATAATTTATTTGTAAGCAGTAACTAAGTTCTTTTATCATAATAAACATTAGAAAGGTGCATTTTATGAATTTTTAACATTTTAATTATATCGCTTTTGAATAGCGTTTCTTATTAACGCTTCGATAATTATTTTATTAAATAATATGCACTCAAGGGAAAATCTGGTTTCCCTGAAGAAACTAGCAACTGAGAGGAAGCCGCTTCCATCACACGCAACATTTACATTTTTGCATGTAGTTAGCTCAATTTAAAACAGGCATTCTCGAAGGAATCGCGGAAATTTAATATGTAAAAACGATATAAAATACAATCATTCGTTGCAAAGTAATGAACTTAAAAAATTGAAAGCATTTTTTAAGCTTTATTATTACAATAAATATAAAAATTATGTTTTTGCGCACCCTATCTGAAAGCAGTACTGCTAATGCCATTTAACACATAAGAGCAAAAATATGAAAATAAATAATTGTTTTTTTCGTAAAATGAGGCATTTTTACATTTCGCTGACACTAACAAATTGTTCTACAGAAACATGAAGTACAATTTTTCCATTGATTTTCCGATTTGTTGACACTTAAAAAATGTTCTAAAGTTAATTATTGATGCTTTTAAAAACAAATTAACGTGTATTGTTATGTACTACTTTGGAAAAGTTGATATGAATTGAATTCGGAAATGTTACAACTGACACCATCTAGTGCTTACCGGCAGAATTAGCGAGATAGACGTTTTGTTTCAAAATTACCAGTTTTTCCACTTTTTTAAGACGAATAGAACATTTAGTGACATTAATGAAACATGTCATCATAACGCATTAAAAACGTTAAAAAAGAAAATTAAAGATATTGTATTTTGCGGACCTCCAAATGCTTAGCCATCTAGCGGTGGAAGGTGTGAAATAGCGAAACTAAATTTTAAAAGCAATTATGTACTTGCTTATTGTTTTCAACATATTTATTATATCCTCTTCCAATATTACTATTTGAAACTTTCTACTACCAAATAAGTCGGAAAGGTCGATATTTTGTAAAGTAATTGTAAATTTCTTCAGATTAATACCTTTCTTTTACAGCTAGATGGCTAAACATTTTTAACTCCACAGAATGCAAATCTGATTGGGCCAGACATGAGGGCCATCAAAGCAATCTCTGAATTTTTAATAAAGAACAATCTTAGAATATAAGGAACCAGTTATATATAGCAGTATTTTTTATCTCGTTATAAGTTCACATAAGGCAGTGTCAGGAAACACAAAGACTGTTTTTTCTTTCTTTCTCTCTTTATACTTATATATTATATGTCTTAAGAGCATTTTTTCTTTGTATTTTATATATTTTATACATGTAACTGTATATATACAACATTGTATATGGATTTATAGGCTCGATCTGGCATAATGTCCTTTTATTTTAATAAAAAAAAAGAATGCAAATTTTTTAGGATTCATGCAATTCTGAAAGATTCCCAAAAAAACATTAAAGCCCCAAAATGGATTGATGATTTTCTCTATAAATGCAATGTGGAAATTTGATCTCTTTGTACATCAGCTGGTTATCATACAAGGTCTGTCCGGAAAGTAATGCAATTTGTCCATTTCCGCCATTTTTCCTGGTCCGAACATGTTCGGACTTGTTGGAATATGTGGAGGGGACTCTTATCTTCATATCTTTGCAACTTCAACCTGATCGGCGCTCCGAAATCTATTATTTGTGCCCGTGTCACGACGCGTAATGAAGAAAAATATCGAGCAACGTTATACGATTAAATTCTGCACTAAGCTGAATAAAAGCCTTGCCGAAACCAACCAAATAATTAAGGCGGCATACGGGGACTCTGCTCTTTCCTATTCTCAAGTTTTCAGATTGTTAAATTTGTTCAAAAACGGTCGGGAAAACGTGGAGGATGACTTCTGCTCTGGACGGCCGACAAGCACCACTATTGACGAAAATGTTTCCCGTGTCCATGAACTTCTTAAGAGTGATCGACGACTGAGTGTTCGAATGATCGCAGAGATTCTCAACATATCGAAAACAACTGTGCACAACATTGTACTCGAAAAGAGATCGCCACTACGTGGCAGTTGCACCACGACAACGCTCCCAGCAATACCGCTCTGCGCGTTCAAGAATTTCTAGCCAAGCACAGCTTGGTAACGTTACCACAGCCCCCTTACAGTCCTGACATGGCTCCAGCAGATTTTTCCTGTTCCCGAAGATCAAGTCTGCCCTCAAAGAATTCCATTTTGGAACCATAGAAGCAATTCAAACCGCCGTGACGAAGGCATTAAACGAGGTCCCCATTAACTCCTTCCAGGATGCGTACCATGCATGGAAAAGTCGCTGGCAAAAATGTGTTGAAGCCCAAGGGAAGTACTTTGAAAAATTTTAAAGATTTATATCAATAACAGAAATACATTTTTTTTTACGTACCTAATTGCATTACTTTCCGGACAAACCATGTACATAAACTCCGCAATATATTCTCCAGGCATTTTATTTCAAATGCAATAGAAGAGATTAGTGGTTGTCACAGATCTGTCAAGTTGAAATGGATTAATCAACACTTTTTGTTTCTGTTTGTTTGTTACATAATTTTTCGTATTTCTACTTGGTAAACATTTGTACATTGTCATCTCTTTGTGACTAATGGGTCTGTTATCGAGTTAACAAGTCATTAAAAAAAAACATGCAAATTTTTTAATTTGCGAATGTAACGTTTGGTGTTTACTGTGAGGCCATTTTCTAACTGTAGTACATCCTTAAAACAATTTATAAATGTTGACAAAACGTAAAATGCTTTATTTTATGAGAGATGACAATTTTTTTCGATAATTCCGCCGTTGACTGCTAATTGGCATTCTTGATATTTTCAGAGACGTAAAGTTGAATTTTAAAGTACATGCAAAAATGGGGCTTACAAAATGTAGCCAGTTTTTTAACCCTAGATTTACGGATGTTTAATGATCACTTATACTAAAATTGAAGTTAAACTATACAAATAAACTTACAATTATAAAATAACTTACGTTCAGTTGTAGTTCCTAAAATTTCTTTTTTGAAACGTAAAGTATGCAACAAAACAGCTTGCTGGTAGAAGTAAGCATGTACTTGCAAAAATTTTATTATTTATTGATTTCAAACATGTTTATTATTAATTAGATATAATTGGATTATCATTAGGGATCAGTTTCCTTTTATTGCTGTTTTCCACAGAGAAGTCAGATTTGCCCTTGAATGTACATTGGGGAAAAAACCTGGTTTTCCTTGGGGAGGGACGTGACGTAAGGGAAACAACTCCATGAGGCAACAACTTTCACGATGAAATTCATGGAGTTTAAACTGATGAAATGACAAATTAGTATCAAGCAAAAATCCGTTTTCAATATAAAAAGCTGATGAAAGTTGGTTCCATATGTATAAAACTTTTTTTTGTATTAGTTTGTATTAATTTTTCAAAACCAAACCCGAAAACGATAAAAAGTAAAAGATATTGACTATACTGAATAAATATTTGAATCAGTATTCAAATACTAATTTTCAAGTTGGCCACTCCCTTTTCAGAAAAATCGTTTCCATCCATTGTATTACATTTATATTAATATGCATAAATTTCCAGAAATTGCTTATTACACAAGAGTTACCTAAAATAATTTTTTAAAAACATTTTATTATATCCAATCATGAACTTCATAAATATTTACACTGCTTCTCTTAGATATTTTATATCGGAATGTTATCCTTCAGAATTATCTGCAACTATTTAAGATGACTCTTGCTTCGGAAACGTCTGCGAATTTTACAACGACAAGCTTTCGATTCTTGACTCAAATATGGAAGTTCTCGTTGCATTCTATCCCACACTCTTTCTTTCACGTCGATTACAAAAGGCATTACACCAAAATCCCTGTAAATTGTAAGTGACATTAATCCTTTATTACGAGACTTTTACAACTTAAACAAGATGCACTTTTCAACCTCATAGGTAATCAAGAAATAATAATGTACAAATATTTGTTGCTATATAAGGTTATTAAACCCCTTAACTTATAATTTTCTAGGCAGTTGCGTCATTCACAGCTATTTAATTATCGCTGCAACGTTAAGACAACTAAAGAATGTTAAAATGTTAGGTATGTTTTGTCTTCAGCAATCCTTGATGATACAGATTACAATTAGAATAATAGAACCCAAAATTTAATTACAGTGAAAATACGAGTCTGCTTTATCACATTCCAAATGTAGTGTGCGTCACGTGTGTGACACGTAGTTATAAGAGGTTAAAGAGAACATGACATGATATTGCAACTTCGAACTATTTTGGGAAAGGACAACGACAAATTATAATCAGTATTATGTAATATAATGCATCAAAATGCAACGAAAGATTAATATGAACTAAATTAATTTTAATTGGCCTTCTTAGAATTATGAAATTAAAAAATTTGAAAATCAAAAAACTGTCAATTACTAAAAGAAAACCTACGTTGCACATGAAAGTACCTAAACATTATGAGTAGTTACTGTAGAGCACTTACTCTTCTCAGGGGCACAGAAAAAAACAGATTATGCCCATATTTACTGAAGAGGAAAAAAGACGAGTTCCAACGGGAATTAAAAAAAAGTAAATTACAATTGTTAACAATTATTAACGAATATTAATATATACTAGAAAATTAGTTTATGATAATACGATAACATTTATGAAGGCAAATTTTGCCACCTTCTGTTTGGCAACCTGTTTACACTCATGTTAAACATCGCTCTTGTTTGTACAAATACACGAAAAATTTGTTTATAAAATTTCAGTGTGTGGCCAAATTATTATATTCAAACAAAAAGTTCTATATTTTATAACACTAATCGGTGGGATAAAACAGATATTTTTATTGTAATGTTATATTACATTATTTTAAAAATATAATATATTGTTTCTTATCTTACAATGTTTTATTTTTTAACGATAATACATGTAATGAAAAGTTACAATGGAACACTTGAACGTAAGACATACAGTATACTACATGAAAAAATACAATTATTTAATATTTCGTCACTCCGCCTTTTTTAATTCTAATCATAATTAAATAGAAATCCAACACCTACCGCGTAAAATGTCTCTTAAATTGAAGTCATGTACAAAATAACATTGTTAAATTAATTGAAGTCTCTTCTATCGCATATTTTCAAAAAGAAATCTTTTAAGTATAATAATTTGGCCATTCACTGTACAATCGGCGGTGTCAACAGTAATCATGTTTATAATTTGAGGATCTTTACCATCATAAGTTACTTGATTCTTTTTATTACTGTTTATATAGTATTATGATTGCAGTGTACCTAAACATGGTATAGTCCACGGAATCCGTAATATGAAGCGTAAGAAGGAAAAACGTGATAGCTGCTATGTAAGTTATCGTTGCCGTTAGAAATTTGCTCGTGAAAAATGCGATTACTGCATCATCGGAACCAATCTGTTGAAGCAGCTGCATACATATATAAAAACAAAATGATGTATTTTGTCATTGTGTTTTAACCAAATACTGCAGAACGTATAAAATCGTTACGTTACGTGACAAGCAGCCGTAGGAAATCTGGTTGAAATTAGCACGTCGATCGGCGTCCAAATGCAAGCGAGTGCAAATTCTAAGATAAATGCCGTGGCCAGAAACTAAAAATGAAAATAAGCTTAAAGGAATATGGATCATGTGTAAGTTATGAAACTATCACTCCATTAGGGTGATGCTTATTTTCGTCCAAACAATTTAGTTTTGTATTTCTCGACTAAATATTAGAGTTCGTTATTAGCTAATGAGTTTAATGTTTTTCAAGAAAAACACTCTATTCTATAATTGTTAAATTATTAAATGTAGCTGTTTAACATTGAAGGATTGTTGTAAAGTAAATTTGTGAACTGATAATTTTTAAGAATAGTCATTACACGGTCATCAAATTTGTTATCTTAAACAGTTCCATTAGGTTGATAAAATCGATTTCTTAGTCGAAGGATATTTGCTCGACTATTAGTAACAATTATTACTTCCCTCACTGATAATAATCAAACAGTTGGACGTATTGGGTTGGTCAAAAAATTATGTTATGTTTGTTCGTAGATAACATTCGTTTACTTTATGCGTCAATACTTTCTGCTTCTTTAACAAATGCATACATGGCTTTAAAGCTAACGTTTTAGGATATCTTACCGAAAAACAGAGACACACAATATAAAGCGTTTCACTGCTATAAATAGTAAAAAATTAAAGATGAATAGACTGATTTGACATCATTTTCATAAAAACAGAAACGTTGTTTAAATGCTAGAAAACATGTATAGTAATGTTGTTGCATTGTTTCAGTTTGAGAAATTTTGTGATGAAAATATTCCTGTGAATAATGATTGCTGTCCTGGAATCAAAATCACAGTTATACATAATCAGTAATGAGTAAATTAAGATTTTAATTAATAATGATTCTCCTTATACACTGAAAAAACATTTAATACGTTATACAAAGAGACTTTAGTTACATGTGGTGGATTCGTCTCCTTAAACAGCCACAAAGTTTTTTGTGTAAGCAAATATTGCATGAATTTGTCGTTAAAAATATTTACAAACAGGTACTATACCCGAGAAATATTATGAAATGTAAAAGAATTTAACGAGGCTCGTTTTTCAGCATAGAAAACAAAGTGCTAAGGTTCCACGCAATATTTTGATACTTTAATTTTAAGCATCACCTTAATGGGTGTTCAATATTCCATATAAATAAATAGTATTTTAGAATCTGTGGATTATTAGATATAGGGATTTCAGAATTTGGGAATTATGAAAGTATATGAACAGTTTGAAATTACAAATTTTGGGAACTTCTGAATTCGGGTATTTGCAGATTTGCAAATTATGTAAGTAGGAATTAATAAATTTCGAAATTCGAGGATTTTGGTACTTTAAAATTGGAAATGTAGTTTAGAAATTTGGTAATCTGGAGATTTGGAGATTCGAAAATTTGAAAACTTCTTTGAACTTTTTATAATTCAAAAATGAAAGGATAATACTATTTTATTAGACGGGCTACATAAGTAATTAAAAGTTAGGCTACATTGTAGTTGTTTAACAATTACACAATAATACTTTTTGTGTTATTTTATCGTTTTATTAAAATCAGCGAGAGCTACTTGGTTAACATTTGTTATCTATTTTAATTAATGGGCTAATATGAAGCCCAAGCTTTGATGTAGTGAACACTTTTACGTTTACTTCTTTTGCAAAAGAATTAGAGTTCGTTCGCTGTAACATTTTGCAAAAGTATTCTACAGAATATCGTTTAATCCTTCTATATGCAATCAAATACTCTTTCTTACAGTTACTTTTAATAATTACTATCTACTTACTATAAAATAAAACATTTTTAAATATAGTTTTATACTTATTTGTAAGAATTCTCCTTCTTCGGACATTTTGCATTGACTTGTGTGTTCAAAACAATAATTTCTATAAAATTTATATAACTCATATAAAAACAATAATTAAAATAAATAAATATACTATACTTCTACTGTATTTCTAGAGATCTGATTGCCTATACCACGAGTGAAGAATAAAATGGTAGAAATGAAAATTGATTACTACTAACCTCATAGATTACTAAGAAAACCAGTTGTGGTTCACGAAAGAAACGTGGAAAAAGGGTTGAATGAACGATAATCATGTAAATACCGGAACTGAAGAAAAATGAACTTAATGGTGGCCCACAAAGTAGCGATTCACGATCTTCATCCTCCATAGCGTTTGCGAAACATGTTCGAAAAATTGAAAATTCAGAAATGTTTAGCAATAGCGCCCAAATTGTGTAAATCAGCTTTGCCATTTTTAGGAAGATTACATTTCAATCATCTTCTATTCTCATATAATATTATTATTGGTGGTAAATTCATGAAAATAACCCATCAAAAAGAACATTCATTAATAAACTAACATGTCAGTTATGTCAGATTTGTTTTCAACGTTTCGATTGTATATCGATTATGTGATAATCGAAAAATACAAATTCGTGATGTTAATCAGTACCGCTCCGAAATTTTCAGAATTACTAAGTCTCAAATTTTAAAAGTTTTGGAATTTTAAAAATTTTCAAGTTCTCAAATTTTCAAATTCGTAGTTTTAGAAATATACAATTTTCAAATTTACAAGCCTCCATATTTACAAGTTTATCAATTTTCGAACTTTCAAGCTGGAAAACTTACAAATTTTCAAATTTACTGTAAATTTACTAATTTATAGGGAATGTAAATTTAGAAATTTTTTAATTTACAAACTTCTAAACAATGCATCTAAGGATCTTTTTTGAAGCTCAAAAAGTTTCTACAGTTCTGCTCTCAACTATTATTGTAGTAAATAATGCTATATAATAATAGCCCCTTCTCAAACTTCGTTACGTTTTTAGCTATTCATGTTTTTATACAAGAAATTGTCTGCATAAATAATTAATGCCTGAAGAACCATTACAAAATTTACAAAAAGAGAAAAATATCGAATTCGAAATTAAATAAAATGTATAAATCATAGGTTGGACGAGCAAACCACCATTTCTGAATCAAAAAGTTACAGTTTTTTTAATTGAATATAATTTAGAATAATAATCGAATCAAAATGGTATGAATTATAACATCACTCTCAATATTATAGTTCCAGTTTCTTAATTTAAATTGATATAATAGTTGTTAAATACAGTTTATAAGGTACGGAAACAAATTACACACGATATTGGTGTATGAAGAAAGTGACTTTATTACAAAGAAGCATGTACATCAATAGACATCCAAATTATAATATACAACTTACAAAATATAAGTACATATAAAAGAATGAACAAATGAATTCCATTGAGCTACGTATTCTTGTTTTCATTTGCAGAATCTGAGCTGCACATAAATTTATATACAAACCAATCCGTAACTTCAGGATTTGCAAAACTGATTTTTTTTCTCTTACATGTGCAAACTGACCAAAATCCGTTTTGACCTCTAAAAAAAACACATAAAAACTATAAATATTAATGTCGTTAATATAGTAAAAACTAACAAATAAAAATTTTGAGTCTTTAGTAGTGCCGGATTAATACAATTAGGACCAACAAGCACTTATCGTTAGAATATTTTGAGACCACTTTAGTCTCATAAATTAGAGTTTCTAACAAAAGTTAGTCAATTTTTAATCACTTATAACATTCCATTGCAACAAGTGTGCTTGAAGTACAAGTTGTAATACTTGTATTTGAAATACAAATTGTAACATTTCATTAATCGTTTCCTTTTCGATAAAAGAAAACAGAAATGTTTTCCTTTCAACAAAAAAGAAAAAACAATAAAATTTCTTTTTACGGGAAGTCTAGAACTTTAACTGTTCTAAATCACATAATGTATTTTTAATTTCATAACATTATGGTTATGTCGAGTGACACTCTTTCCCCAAATATCCCAAGTACGTATTTATTGATTAATGCAGCACTGATCCTTAATAAAAAGAAGCTAATGATAAAGTTATTACTAGAATATAGTACGAGAATATTTTAAAGCACTAATATCTGTTCAATATTTTTGTCACGTTGAGTGCCACGTCCACCATCGGTGGTGGACACTGAACTTTCCATTTAGGCCATGTCAACGATCGTTGGTGGGCACTGAATTTTTCCGTTTAGGACGCATCAACCACCGGTGGCTGACAGTGTAAAATATGATGTAAAACTAAAACATTTACATTATTAGAAGTAATTACTGAAAATTTATTTAAAATTTACTTAATTTTTATTTATTGCAGGGTCGAATTATTAATGAATTTGAATATTTCTTTCCATTACTTATTACGTGGCCTGAATGGAATTTCCTTAAGAATTCGCGTGGCACTCAACGTGTTAACCTCGTACCTTATACTATTACATACGCACCCTAAAATTAAAATGTGATAAGTCCGATTAGTAATTTGATATAATTGAGTCTTAAGCTTAATTCAACCTAACATTTAAACATTCTTTACTTATATTAATATTATAACAGAGAGTAGCAATAATTAACAGAGACGGATGTATTTGCTAAAAAAATCATAGGTCAAAAGATCAAATAAAGTTAAAAGTCTGGAACAATTTTGGTCTGAAGAATAATATTTAACTATTTATTTTGTTTTTAATTTGATGGAGAAAATGAACGATTGCAGAAATTAATGCATTCAGTCATACAAATTTCTTTATCCTAAAATTATTACAATTATTAATTAATCTATACTGAATCATGTCAAGTAGTGTTATACGAAGCTAAATTTCTTCAAATATATTTGTTTTATTTAATTTAATTGAATTAATCATGTTATTTGTATCGGATGTCCTAATTTGACTGATCATAGCCCTATGTTGTTTGTAATCTGTCCCACAAGAAAATGTACACTAAATCTGCAAAGATAATAAAACAAAGGATGTATTTTCGCAATGTACATGAAATGCATTTTCTCCAAATTATCTAGTAAATCGTCTACTCTTCATACTTAGGAAGTTAAAGTTTCCGCATATTTTGAAATAATTTTTGGCTCAACATTTTGAAGTTTTTAAATTAAAAAATTTTCAAATGATCAAATTCCGAAGTTACCAAACTTTGATTTCTAAATTTTGAAACTTAACAATTTTCAGGTTCGCCAAATTCTCCAATTCTCAAAATGCTCAATTTTCAAAAGTCTAAATTTCTAATAAATATTCAACGAAGTCCATCTTCAATGCCATTTGAAAATTATTTACGAATTGTGGCTTATTTTATTAAAAAAAAATATGGCTCGGAATGATTTCAATAAAAATTGTATCTATGATGCTTCGGAAAATAAAACTGGTAAGTAATACTAACAAAACAAAAATACTTTTCTAAGTAATAACGCCACTCCTATAAAATCCTCATTTCTAAGGAATTTTATTATTTTTATTATGTGTATATAAATAAGACTCATTAGAATTAGTAATAAAAGAAAAATCTTGGAGTCAGAACCTGAGTATGAAGACAATTTGAACTAAAATGCTTCAAAGAAATTAAGAAACAGATTAATTGAACAACTAAAATATTATCTGTCGAATTAACGATTAGAATAATTCATTAAGTTTAAAAGTGGTACAAGTCCATTTAGATATAATAAAACCTTTACCCTTTCAGTTAGTACTTTAATCACTATTGGATAATAAGCATACATTTCCTAACAACACAAAATACAAAAAATATGCCAATATTTTTGAATTTACTAAAATGCAAACCTTTAAATATCTCGCAATAACGAAAAATGGACCTAGCCTACTTTCAAATGTATCTATACACTTTTTGAATAGAAAAAACTTATTCGAGATCATGACCTTAACATATTTCATTGCAAGCGATTTCTTTATTCCGAAGAATTACTCTCGAAACGCCGTTAGTAATTCTCTTATATCACAAAATAATTAAATATTGCATTTATGGAGAATCCCATGATTCTCCAGCTGCCTTTTAGCTACAAGGTCATGTATCATGACGTATATTATTTCTTATATGTAAACACTTTTATGGGACATACTATAGCTGTAGCTACAATCTACAACTAAGTTGCTCTACAATGCAAGTGTCTTACAAAACTAAACATCACTGGTTCACTACTTGGCCCTAATGTCCAAAATGGCGTCCAATGATTCAGTGGCATCCAACATCCAGACGAATGATAATATCGACATGCAGAAAGCCATATGCATAGAGGCGCTGTCTTTTGCCATGTAGTAAGCAAAATCAGTCAACAACGAGTAATGACCTAAACCCAATGTTGTATTCAGCCACAGTAACTGAAACAGCAATTCATTTCTATTGTATAGACATTGATACAGGGTCTCTGTAAAATTCGATTCCACCCTTATACTTCGGAAGCGGTTTTAAATATGGAAAAATTTTTCAGACAAAAGTTGTTAGATATCAAGGGGAACATAAGATGGCGGCAACAATTTGGCCTTGTATGGTCGTTTGAAGGTCACGTGAAGGTCATCTTCAGTTTCTTAAGTAGAACCCCCACTTTTTATTGCATATTCTTGTTGCCAAGACGTTTTAAAAACATTAGCTATATTTGTTTTTGGTGTAAGTCATTCACAAAATATGGAACTTCAATGTTGACACGTAAGTAGCGTAAATTTGACCGTCGAACCTTTGCGCAGCACACCGTGGGTAATGTGAATGCCAGTGTTATGTCAACTTTCAATCTCCAAAGTAGGTAATGTAGTCAATCAATGTGATCAATCAAATGTGGATAGTGTTTTGAAAACGTCCCGACTTGGGCTATAAGAATATGCAATATGGGGGATTTTACTTAAGAAACTGAACATAATATTTCATGTGATCTTCAAATGATCATTCAAGGTAAAATTGTTAATGCCATTATCTTAAATTTTAAATTGTAAAAGAAGATTTTCCTTCCTGAGTTAATGAACTTAAAATTTCTCATTTAGTAATGATCTATAAAAGTTTCACAAAAAAAGAAGATTTTTTAATACTGTTTGATAGATAGAGCCCCTTAAGGAAATAATTACAATTAACTCACCCATCTGCTTGATTCCTGAGTTAAACAACTAATGGCATGCATAAGTGGCACCCAAATAGCACGAGTGGATAAGTTTGTGATTAAAGCTGCCACCAACATCTGCGTAAATATTATCATCTTATTGGACTTCATTTGAATAGAATACTGACGCGTTAGTTAATAAAATGAAATTCATAATTAAATTTATGTTTAAAAGTAATTAATCTCTGTAAGAACTATTTAGAGTACATTTATTTACAACAACAATGTTTTGGTATAAATTTATAAATGAATTCTGTATCATTGTTTGTTTTATTCTACTTATAGTTAATATATTTTTTATGTATTATGGAAAAAGAAAATGAATTTACATTGTTTACCAGCAGAATTGGAACTCATTCATTGGGTTAT
Organism: Megachile lagopoda; assembly: GCA_036983795.1. Lineage (NCBI taxonomy): Eukaryota > Metazoa > Arthropoda > Insecta > Hymenoptera > Megachilidae > Megachile > Megachile lagopoda. Next base: position 22,120,128 of record CM072800.1, read on the forward strand.
AATGAATGTGATATTTGAAAAATAAAATACTCAAATTATATTTAACACATTATACGACTTATTATACATTATAACAATTGATAGTTTTTATTAATGTTAAAATTAATAGTTGTTGTTAATATTACACTTCATCGCAATAATAATTCAACTGTGAAAGATATTAAAGTTATTTGTAACAGGTGCAATGAATAAACTTTATTTTCAAATGTCATTTATGGAAGCAAGATAATTAATAGAATTTTGATTTTTTAATAAAAATATGTAAAAATTCATTAAACTTACTTCATAAATGTAGAGAAGTTGAATCGGTGGCTCTTTAAGGGTCCTAGGCCAAAGTCTATACTCTGCAAGAAGACACAGGACAGAAAACACGAAAATCACCGAGGCATAAGATGGATCAAACGGAAGATTATTCTCTTCGTCGAAACATAAACCAATTATACAAATTTGACGAAGATGAGTATACATTCCTGTAGCAACCACCGCTATCCAATGAGGATTGATAAACGCTAAATATTCCTTCACCGTTTCCATATCCTAATAATAAATAATAGACATTTTCGTTTCTTTTACTGATCAAGCAATTTCAAATTCACGAAATATTACAGGAATAAAGTAAATATTATATTAATATATAAAAATATGAATTGCAATCGAAGATTATAATTATATCATGCATGAAATTAAAAATAACTGAAAATTATAGAATTTTCATAAGGGTACCAAGTAATCGATGCTGCAATTATTTAAAAAAATCTTCAATTGTATTTTAAAATAAGTAAACTACAATTTGAAGTCATTGATTATAAACATTACAGGATTTAATCATTTTTACCATAAGCTATATTTATATTTGAATAATTCTTTGTATTAAGAAAATAGATTCAATCATGTTCGACAAAATATGATATTCTCTATAATGTAAAAAACATAATAGAGTTTCGTTGTATCGTATATTTTTGCATGAATTAATTATTCATCTTTAATACAGAGTTACACTAAACCATTTAAATTAATTGTTATTTATTTGTAATTGTATCTTCTTAAACTTTCAATTATTTTGAATCAATATACGTAACGAAACCATAACAATTTCAATGATGATTTTAGTGATAATTCTATTAATGATTAATTTTTATAACTATATTGCAACGATATTATAATACTAATAATCATGTTAAAAATTATATAAATTTGTTTACAGAAACTGACTTTTGTAAATAAAACTTAAACAAGGAAAAAATCAATCTTATTTGCTGACCAAACTAAAACCATTTCAAAACGGAATCAATGTCGCGAATTTTAGAATTAAACATCTTTCTGAAAATTTGTTTAAAACAGAATTGTCTATAAGCGAATACGGAAGGTAAAGAACAGAAATATCTTAAGATGTTCGTAAAAGTAACTGAAGAATGTTCGAAAGACCAAAACTCACAAAGACAACGTAGAAATAAAGCAATTGAAATATATATTAAGTAAAAAAGTAACATACCATTGGGAGTTTGTTCATAAAAGTCACCACAGCGTTTAAAATACAAAACTAACATTAGGAATATTTGTCTAATTGCTCTCCTTTCAAATTCGTAATCCTTCAGTAAAAAGTTTGTGTACTTATAACGTACAATTTAGATTGAATTCACTTTCATTTTTGGAATCAAATGAACGAACAATAACTATGTCCTAATTTTGATTTTAACTATCAATTTAACATCGTTATATAATTCTCTACCATCGGCAAGCTAGGTTAAGACATTTGTTAGACCTTTCAAGATTCAACGTCTCCTGGAATTTGTTAAAATGACAATCATCAAATTTATGATGATAATTTCACTCTAGTTCTGTAGATAGTATGTATTTCGGAGTTTGAAAATAAATTAAATTCTCCTACGCACTACTGAATAAAATTACAAAATTATAAAATTATAAAATTCTGAGATTTTTACTATTTAGTTATGGTATTTGTTACTAGGCTAACTCAGGTTTGTTAATTAACCTAAGCGCCAAAGGAAAGTAGACGTGGGGATGAGCCGACGTATGGCTAACGCCGGGTGCCCCAGGAGGTTGGTTATGGTGAACTAGCCGACATACGGCTAACGCCGGGTGTCACAGGATAGGTCAAGACGTGGGGATGAGCCGACGTATGGCTAACGCCGGGTGTCACAGGAAATGTTAGTATAGGTCTCGCAACTAGATTTGACAATATTAGTGCTGTATCTATCCCTGATTGCAACACGTGCACCATGAGCAAAAAGGCTCGTTCTATCGATGTATCTCCTGAGCGACTCGTCGTCACGAATCTTAAGACGTGCGACTTCAGCTTGGAAGCACGCTAAGTTCTTTCCAGGAGCGTATCGTTTCTTCTAAAACGCTAATAGTACAAGTTTTATCAACACAATAACCAAATACTCCGATTCTGACTTGTCCGGTACTAACGCGAGCCCGTTCTCTACGCTTTGCGCGAAAACCGACAAGGTTGGATTCTCGCCATCAAAGGTAGTGTTACGGATAGAATCGACTTTACGAGGAAATATCAGAGCATAAAGTAGTAACCAAAGACACACAGATGATCGGGTGTAATTAGAGGGGTTTTCGGGGGCGGCTGATCAAAAGCAGCAGGTATGGGAGCCATACCTCGAAGCCCTGCGTGCACAGGGAAACCTGTGGCCGTATTCGTCGAACATCATGAGTGTCTCGGCATGAAGAACATCACCATAGCACCGGGGGTACGGAAACCTCCCAGGAGGGGTGATGCTTACCATAGCACCGAGAGCCACACTGCTCGGGAGAGGTAAGAACCCGGGCGGGGGCGAGCTGGCTCGCCCTGCGTCCGGTTGGCTGTCTGCGGGATCGCCGGCACCCGAAAACGATAACAAACAATTAATTTTCTAAGAAGTACACGTGCCCGGGGCACGTGGCACGCGACACGTGGCACATGCTCTGAGATTCCAAGTAAAGCGCGAATTAATAAGTATTTGATGCGGCCGCTGTATTTTCGGCGAACCTGGTGCGCACTTCGGCGAATAAGAAAGACATTCTTCGGCGACGTCTCCTGACGGGCATTTCCCAGAAACCCGGACAAAGGCGGGGACCGCTCCGTTTGGCAGCGGATACCGGCAAGCGGCCGGCGAGCTGCCGGGGTCGGCACGCGGCATAGCGGCGCGGCGGCTCGGCCGCAGAGGGAGGGCGGCATAGTAGCGTTCGGCGGTTCGGCCGCACAGGGATGGCGGCGCAACAAAGATCGGCGGAGGGCGCGCCGCCGGTTCCTCGGGGAATCGGCGTGGTTGCTAGGCGACGTCGCAGGGGAATGTCCAATATATGTATAATGCGGGAGGGCCTCGAGGCCCACACTTCGTTTTTCGATATTGTCAAGAGACTTCGGTATTGCTACGCTCGAACACCTTCTATAATTGCCTATTGAGGACTTTGATTTCGTCGCGGTTGCGAGTTAATAAGAATTCCGATCGGGGCTACTTCAGGAAATAAACAGAACAATTAGATAAACGACTTTACGGTTCGATCATTTAATCCCACCGAAGTGCGACTTCGACTGACGCGATACAGGTAGGAATCGATGCTGAAGCGAATTGAACGCAATTCCGTTGCATTAACAAGGACATAGAATTAGCCAAAGATAGTGTAAGATTTGTAACGTCATCAGACGAAGTTCCAACTTGTGTCTGATTCATTTTGACGTCAAAGCCTCCAACAAAATAATTATAATAAGTCCAAAGTTATTCACAATTAACAGTGTACTCCACTGTATCAATTATGAATGTACCACGCCCTTACGGATCGGTGTTCTATCCCACCATTGTCACTAGTTTTCTTTTACGAGCCGGAGGGGTACAGCCGCGTGGCTGGGGGTTGTATTTGGTTATGGTAATTGTTACTAGGCTAACTCAAGTTTGTTAATTAACCTGAGCACCAAAGGAAAGTAGACGTGGGGATGAGCCGACGTATGGCTAACGCCGAGTGCCCCAGGAAGTGATATGTGAACTAGCCGACGTATGGCTAACGCCGGGTGTCACAGGAAATGTTAGTATAGATCTCGCAACTAGATTTGACGGTATACCTCGAGCGGCTAAGATACATCGACCGGTGGGTTTTTGGACTCTGGTTATAATCAAAACTGAGACAGTAATTAAGTATAGAAATGAAAAATTAAATATATTCTTCCCAAAATCGGGTTCTACAAGTGCTTGAAGTGTACTTGTCAGTTAAGGTGACTCTAATATGCAAGAGTTCAAATGTTACTTTGATTTAAATTTAATGAATTTAAATAGTTTCGACTCCGACAGAGCGAGAATCTAGTCCTTCCCAGTTTTAACGAAAAACGAGCAAACGGGGACCTAAGGGCAAGTCAGTAAAATGCCTAACAGCAGATATAGTTACTGTATGGTTACAATTTGTCTCGACTGGCACTCTAACCCGATCTCGATTAAAAGGACTTCTCTAAACTTGACATGATAACTCTAATAGAACTCGAACAGAGGTTCCGCGTTAGTCTACGTACAAGAATTAACTGTGCCCGACATGTCTTCTCCACAATCCTTTTTATACCCAAAAAATGGGCGGGAAAACGAGTAGTGGTGGAAACGGTGGGAACGGATCAACGCGACGCTTCTCGACTAACGAATTTTCATCGCGTTGGTCCGAGGACTTTAGAGATTCTTGGATGAAGCCTAATATGAAAACCCTCATAGCTGGGAAAGTTAGGCAAGACTAAATTCTTTCTGCGCGGTGGTCTTTAACTATGCTCGAACAACCAACTCCAAAATAGAAAACGTTCGGCGTACGTAGCAATAACACAATATGTTAATGCTCCTTTTAAGAAAAATAGTATCAAATAATACAAACAGTATAAGTTAACTTATAAAAAGCATTTAATTAGTAACTAATTATAACAAAAATTTGTATCAATTTCATCTTACTTTATATGAATGATAATTTTTAATTATTGAACCGTTGAATATTCTTTGTTCTATTTATAAATTTAGTTCACTAATATTTCCCGTACATCTTTCATGATATTCACATCTAAAGAATGTGTCCACCATTTCAGAATTTGAATATTATAATTCTTAAATGTTGTGGTGTAATTACACTGCAACGAATAGAAGTATTTGTTAGAAAATTCTCAACTACCCACTCCAATAAATCAGGGCGAAGGGCACATGGCCGTCCAACGACGACCATCACGGTGACGAGGCCCCGACGCTGGGACGTCCGGGCCATAAACCAACCCCAAGGCCCTTGAGTTTCGCGAGGGACAAGGAAATCTCTCGGAACAGGAAGAGGGCATTCTGTAAAGAGCCTTGGAAGACATAACTTCGTCTTCGAAAACGCGACTTTACACGAATATATCGTATTTTTAAAAAGGGACTTAATGTACGTTTCGGTCATTTTAACCCTTATCTTACAAGTCAGAAGTGTGATAAACCGCGTGTTTTAGATCCGCTCGTGACATACAGTGCCAATTTTAGACGTTTTTACGCGATTGTGCCTATGTGCAGTGTGATTAATTATAGTGTGTGTTGGTGAAAATGGTTCGACCAAGCGGGAAATCGTAAAAGTCTTCTCGGGATTGTTCACGGAGACGTTCGTGCGAACGTGAACAATCGAAGGACTCTGTCCATCGAGGATCGTGTGAGATTGCACGCGATCGTTCGCGAGACAGTTTGCGAAACCGTTCGCGAGACGATTCGCGAAACCGTTCGCAAGATAATTCGCGAAAATACTCGCGGTACGAACGGGAATATCGTTTGCGAAAGCGAAGGAGTGACTCGCTGGTGTACGATAGTGATTGTTCAAAAGATCGGGATCGTTATGAATCTCGTGATTGTGAACGCGATAAATTGCGGGGTCGAAAAAGGGACAGTTCGCAAAGTGGCAGACGGGACGAATTGCGAGATCGTCGACGTCATCGGGATAATTCATTGGAGAATTACCGTGAATCGTCGCACAACGACACATGTGAAGTGCGAAGACGTTCGTGGGATCGCGAACGGAAAACAGCGCGTAATCGCTCGCGCCGACGGAACCGTTCGACGAACAGCTCCGAATCGGAGGATTTGCGTGCGACGGTGAAACGGTTACGTCAAGAACTCCAAGCCGTGCATTATCGCCCCATTAACGGGGAATTCGTAATTCCCAAGTTTGATCCTTCGAAAGATAATGCAGACGTGGAGCAGTGGACGCGGCAAGTGGATCGAATCGCGCGGCGATATAATTGGAGCGATGATAATATATTATTGGTGATTGCTCGAAGTTTGAAGGGACACGCGCGGCGTGTGTACGACGAGGAATTAGTCAATGACCACACGTGGCGAACGTTAAAAACAATTCTTTTGCGACGTTTTAAGAAACCCCTACCGTTCGCGCGGTTGTTGCTGGAAGCTGCAACGTATATTGCAAGTCCCGGACAGCGCTTGGGTGATTATTGTTTTGAAAAAATTATCAAAATTACGCGCGCTTAAACTGGACATTCCGGACGCGTACCTTGAAGACGCGGTAATTGGTGGCATCCATGACGATAACGTGGCTAGGGCCATTCGGTCGAAACGATACGAGGATACAGACGAACTGTACGCGGCGATGAATGAGATGGGATCGATGCCGCAAAAGTTCTAGTAAACCGGCGACATCCCGAATATTTCATGAAGGAACAGATAGCGAGCCTGTAAATAGAACATCTTCGCCGACGGGCAACCCCGGGTCTTCGACGACCGTGGGACAGATTCAGCGACCGGCGGTGACCTGCTATAATTGCGGGGAATTTGGGCATTTCTCCGCTCGATGCATCGAGGTTCACATGGAAAAGTGATTGGAACACTGACGTTTACGCATTGGCAGCGACGGTAACAGAAACAGAGACAACGATACGACCGGACACGACGAGAGGTCTGCAGGTATCAGCAGACTTGGTAATGGTCAAAATTACCATGGAACGAGCGACGGGAGAAAGCAGGTAGCTTTGCTCCAAAATCAAAGAGCCGTTCAGGACCCACCGGATCGGTAACGTAAATAACCGTTAGGAAGTCGAGGGTTTACGAAAGGGAAGTAGACGGATCAACGAGTTGAACTCGTTTTCCTGACTGAGCAATTGAAACCCTGAGTCGTAATCGGTAGATTAATATTTTGTTTTTGTTCTCATTTTGTTTAAAAGGTATCATGCATATATAACTCGAGGTAGTTATTGCAAGGCAGCAGCAGCGGTTGAAAGTCACCGAATACAGCTGTTCCTTGGGGATATCGTCATCTTCATCAGGGTGAAAGAAGTCATCGCTGGAAAGAAGATGCGATATCGTGACAATGGTGCGGGTGCTGCCACCATTGTACGATTGTTTTTGAGCCATCGTGTCTGGGCGATGTTGATCGGCCTCGGCCGATGGTGCCGGTATGATGCTAGTATAGATGGCGTGGCCACTATTACAAGATCATACCGAAGCCATCATGTCAGTGAGCAAAGTTGCTACTGAATGACGGAGGAAGGATCTGATTGTCAGCGGCGATTGTTGGTCGCCGTTGTTCGATGACGACCTTGTTGCCGTCGGGCCGGTAGTGATAGACTACTACTGGACGACGATGTTTGACATTACGGCAATAGTTGCAATTGCGTGATGGTATTGTCATGGCAGTGGGCGTTTTCGCGACTGTCATGACGAAGACAACGGATTCATCGGACAGCAGATAGCAGAGTTGCAACTTGGCAGCCCTAACTCTACGATCGACACAGCAAGGGTGTCACGAGATTTGGAGGTCGAGCGATGAACATAGTCATCGTCGGCAATTGCTGATTGTCAATTAGATGAAAGTCGTGACGAAAAAGGGAAGTGTTAACGACTACTATTTATTAATCATTCGTAGAGAATTTGTTCGGAGCTCGAATTGACATTTTCAATATTGAACTGCGTACTCAGGCAAACGCCGAATCTTTTGTTACAGAGATCCGCTCGAAAATACAACATGCTTGAGGACAAGCATATTTGCAGGCTGGCCGAGTGTTAGAAAATTCTCAACTACCCACTCCAATCAGTCTCGTACGAATCGTCAGAGTAATCAGACGTGTTTACGCGAAGGGTATACATATTACCAGTGTGTCAATACGTGTGTTATTCTTAGTGTAAGAGTGATAACCGTTAAACTTGCCAACTGGCAAGTTTAACTTCAAATGGCAGAAGCAAAATCTAGTGATGTTCACTTTAAAATCTCCAAACTTGGTGGGAACTACTCCATAAACAATTACCGTGACAACAATAACTCAATAATTACCCCAAATTTAATGGAAACGGATGCACCGACAGCAAGCTATCAAACTTTCACCCCGAACAACAAAAAACGGAAACTCAAACCACCTAATAACATGGCAATGGATCTTCAAGAATCCAACAACGAAAAATGGTTAACGAATGTTCCTACCCAAAATCAATATAGTATTCTACAAGAAACTATTGATGAGCCTGCAGAAAACGATACACCAGGGAATAATCCGCAATTAAAACCTCCACCTATATATATCGAGGCCCTAATTATAGAACCCCTTATGGAACTGTTAAAAAACATAGCAGATAAAAATTTTACATTAAAGCAGCAAAAAGATAACTACGTCAAAGTGCAAGCTAACACTACTGAAATCTACAGTAAAATTACTAAAGCCTTGAAAGAGAAGAATGCGAACTTTCATACATATCAGCTAAAGAAGGACAGAAGTTATAAAGTAGTATTAAGAGGTATGCATCCCAAAGCAAACATGGACTCAATCATTACCGAATTAAAAGAGCTCAATCACCAGGTAAGACAAATAAATAATATAGTAAAGCATGACACAAAAAAACCGCTACCGCTTTTCTTTATCGAACTCGAACCCAAAAATAATAATAAAGAAATTTACAAAATTGATAAATTACTCAACACCATAGTATCTTTCGAACCTCCCAGAGCAAAAAGAGGTATACCACAATGTTTACGCTGCCAAGCTTATGGTCATACTAGAAATTACTGTAACAGAATACCAGCATGCGTCAAATGTGCGGGTAAACACCTGACTACAGACTGTCCATTCGCAGGGAAAATAGAAAATGTTAAATGCTTCAATTGCCAAGGAAATCATCCTGCTAATTACAAAGGATGTATAGTAAGGAAACAGTTGCAACAAAAATTACATCCCAAACTCAGAATTAGAACGGCCTTTGAAAATTCAAAACCTCCCACTCAAACTGTCACTGAGAATGACTATACCGCCTCAGGATGTCATAGCACGTTCACAAAGACCTACGCGCAAGCAGCACGAACTCAAGGAATTCAAAATAACACAATTCCCAGTACACAAACTCATCAACCGGGGACCGACATATCAGATATAAAACTCTTATTACTACAATCATCTAGAAATACCGAGCTCATAACGACTATGCTTCTCGAACAAACCAAACTCCTAAGTCAACAATCACAACAAATTAATACAATGATAGAACTCCTCACACGCGTGCTTAATAACAATAACAAAAAATGAAAATAGCAGTTTGGAACGCTAACGGGCTACAGCAAAGAATACAAGAGTTAAAAGTATTCCTGAACCTAAATAAAATTGACGTAATGCTCATTGCGGAAACTCACCTCACAGTAAAAAATTATATTAAAATTCCCCACTATAATATCTATGATTCTAAACATCCATCCGGTAACGCCCGTGGTGGGGCAGCAATAATAATTAAACAAGATATTAAACACTCCCTTCATAGCATTGTCACTGAAGCACATATCCAAGCTGCTGCCGTTACCATTAACTATACCCATGGAAACATTACATTAGCTGCTGTCTACTGTCCCCCAAAACATAAAATAACAGCTGAACAGTACACTAACTTTTTTCAAGATATGGGAAATAAGTATTTAGTAGGCGGAGATTATAATGCTAAGCACACTCGATGGGGATCAAAGACAATTACACCGCGAGGTAGACTACTAGAACAAATAATACGAAAGTTATCATTAGATACGTTATCAACGGGCGAACCCACATATTGGCCTGCGGCCTATGACAAAACTCCAGATTTACTGGACTTCGCAATTATCAAAGGTTTAAACAGATCATATTTTAAAGTGCAAACTTGCCTAGATCTTACCTCTGATCATTCCCCGATCTTACTTGATTATCTGCATAAGGCTACATCTACTGAAATAACACCCTATCTGTACAATATCAACACAAACTGGCAACAATTTAAAGAAATCCTTGAAGGAAAAATAAACTGCAATATACCTCTGAAGACCCCCGAACAAATAGAATCAGCAGTAGTAAATTTTACTAACTTAATTCAGAATGCATGTCGGGCAGCCACTCAACAAATAAAAACTGAAAGAAAATTCTATTCTTATCCTCAGTATATAACAGAAAAAATACAACTGAAACGGAAGTTGAAATACATCTGGCAGAAACAAAAAACTCCACTAAACAAAAAGAAATTAAATTCAATCACTAAAGAGGTAAAGTCATTAATTCAAAACTATTGCAATGAAGAGTTCCACGCCTACATCTCTAATCTCTCTCCTAACGAAGATACAGGTTATGCGTTATGGAAAGCTACTAAAAGACTAAAAAGACCAATCATCTCTTCTCCTCCTATAAGAAAAGCCGATGGCAGTTGGGCAAGAAATAACCTTGAAAAGGCCATCACTTTTGCTGATCATCTACAGGACACATTTCAACCGATCACGCACAAAGCCTCCCTAAAACCACTCTCAATGAAGTCAAAAAGCTAATCGCAGAAATTCGCTTAAAGAAAACTCCTGGATTTGATCTAATCAATGGAAAAATTATTAAAGAACTCCCACCAAAAGCGGTAAGATTGATTACCATCATCTTCAATGCTGTGCTAAGAATTAGGTATTTTCCTGCCATCTGGAAAAGAGCTCAAATTATCATGATACCTAAACCTAAAAAGAATCTCCATCTACCTTCATCGTACAGGCCGATCTCGCTGCTTCCCATATTGTCAAAACTATTAGAAAAAATAATTTTAATTAGACTAAAAAAGATAATTACGGAAAAAAACTTAATCCCTCCGCATCAATTTGGATTCAGAAATAAGTACGCCACGATTGAACAAATCCATAGGCTAATAAATAAAATCACTCTCGCCCTCGAGCAAAAGAAATATTGCACTGCCCTTTTCCTAGATATTGAAAAAGCATTTGACAAGGTGTGGCACGTTGGCCTGTTAAACAAAATCAAACAAAATTTCCCAACTCCGTACTACGAGCTCATCAAGTCATATCTCGAAAATAGAACATATTTCGTAAAAATTCAAGATTCTTGTTCCGACTTGTATCTAATTGAGGCTGGGGTTCCACAGGGCAGCACATTAGGGCCTTTACTTTACACATTATACACTGCTGACATACCCACTACTGAGGAAACTGCAATATTTACTTTTGCGGACGATACAGCTATTCTAGCCATTCACGAAGACCCTAATATTGCGTCTTATATACTTCAGCAACACCTTCTAAAACTTGAACAATGGCTAAGCGAATGGAAAATAAAAGTAAACGCTGACAAATGTAATCATATAACTTTTACCCTAAGGAAAAGCACTGTTCCGTCGGTAACACTAAATAACGATAAAATACAACAAACCAAAATTGTAAAATATTTAGGTATGCATCTTGATTCAAAATTAACGTGGAAACACCATATAAGAAGTAAAATTGAATATATTCGTATAAAAAGAAGGAATATGTACTGGCTCACTGGCAGATACTCCAAATTAAGTGCAGAAAATAAACTTTTAATTTACAAATCAATAATAAAACCGATCTGGACTTACGGAATCGAACTATGGGGCACAGCAGCGAAAACTCACATAAATAAACTAGAAGCCATGCAATCTATCATACTCAGAACAATAGTAAACGCACCATGGTATGTGCGTAACGAAGACATACGCAAAGATCTACAGATTAACACCGTAAAAGAAGAAGTGATAAGACTATCTGAGCGTTACAAATTAAGACTGGACAGTCATCCCAGCAAACTGGCAAATAGGCTGTATACCGAGGACTTGCCGAGAAGATTACAAAGGAAGCATCCCAAGGATTTACTGTTACAACAAATTAAGTTATAATCTTGTTTTGATGCCTTCCAATGGGAAGTGCATCTACGTGTTAGAATCACTCAACTCGGTCGAACAATTTACCTAATGTCTCTATGAGACAAATTGTAATGTACATTGGAGATAAAAAAAAAAAGAAAAACCCACTCCAATAAATCAGGGCGAAGGGCACATGGCCGTCCAACGACGACCATCACGGTGACGAAGCCCCGACGCTGGGACGTCCGGGCCATAAATCAACCCCAAGGCCCTTGAGTTTCGCGAGGGACTAGGAAATCTCTCGGAACAGGAAGAGGGCATTCTGTAAAGAGCCTTGGAAAACATAACTTCGTCTTCGAAAACGCGACTTTACACGAATATATCGTATTTTTAAAAAGGGACTTAATGTACGTTTCGGTCATTTTAACCCTTATCTTACATATTATTCTCTCTGAATGTATCCGACATTTTGTTGAAAGCAAGACAATAAACGTGTTTAAAAAATTCCTTATTATTTTTCACCATTCATCCATGGAGTCGAAACTTTCTAACAATTAGATGCATTAAAATCTTTTTATACCACACGTACGTTATGTGGAAAACATACAATTCAAGGAATGTAAATACAATTTTAGTTCATTTAAACTTGTATATTTCAAAATTCCCAAATTTTTAAATTCCTCAAATTTCCAAATTCTCAAAATTTCTAAACTTCTACAATTTTTTGGTTGCGGAGTGGTAGTTGTACCGATTCGCTATAAGATATATGTACATAGAGGAAGGAAATAGAAAGAAAGGGAGGAAGGCTGAACTCACGGTTCGCCACTTCAGGTAGTTTAAAAAAATTTCGATTTTTAAGGACAACTTTACAACGTGACGGTAACTAAAATATTGCTATAGTTAGAATCGTAAATATGATGCCCTAAAACAGTTTTGAGTTTTCCTCGTCATAATATGTTCCGTAAACGGTTTGGGTTTTTACGGTCCTAAGACGCTACAGTTTGCATTTTCAAAATTTTATAATATGTATCCATGTTTTCGAACATCCAAAATTTAAATTTTGACAAATATAATTTTACAATTCTATAATGTTGTTTAGACGCGAACGTAGACTTTTGTCGCGACTAAGAAATTTATTAAGGGTTCAAGTGGTTCGACGCACGGGCCACCATGAATGTTCCTGTACCTCGAAATACGGGTCAACGGGGAACCTTTTGTCTGTCAAGTCTCGTGCGGATCGGTCTCAACGTAAACACGTGCTTGCCATAAATCGTCTAACAAATATAAATATTTGTTTTCCCGCAGTCTTTAACATAGCAAGGACAGAATTTTCTTGACACCCTCTCATACGTGGAGATTCTCGGGCGGTCTTTACATATCAAATAAGCAGTCGATTGTTGAATCTGGTGCGAGTCGGATCGGGAATCGAAAAGTATCGTACAACGAGAAATTTCGTGAATAGTTTAGTACAGTGCGGATTATAATCCGGGTCATAACACATTCACGAGACATGCTACCGTATCACCGTGATTTCTAAATCACGCACTATTATTAAGGAGGCACTGCGCTCTTCACACGCCATGCACTATTACTGAGGAGACACTGCGCTCTTCACACGTCAGGCACAACACTATTCGAGTGACACACTGCAATTCTCAAATACATTGGGAATCAAATAATCGTACACAAACTACATACACGTTATACACGTAAACCGCTTACGCCTTCATCGTTCAATAACGAACAAACATATACATCAAGGGGTTTTTTATGCGGTCTAGCTTTTTTTCTTAAGTCATATCATTCGAGCCAATAAACAATTATTATCTATCAAGTTCAATTTTGTCGAATTTATTTTTTATTCACCCATTTCCTTAGTCATATCCAAACAATAAATTGAAATACGAAATTTCTCCATGTTGGAAAGATTTCGATGATACATTTTTTATGTCGTTTTGCGGAATCGTTTCAATCACCCTCGTCACAACTACTCGGACTTGTGTAACAGTGTCATAAAACGTTACTTTCATAATTAATTTCAGTTTTGGAAAAAGGAAGTAATCATATGGAGATAAGTCGGGCAAATATGGAGGATGTTGGAGCACACAGACTTGTTTTTTCGAAAAAAATTCACGAACAGCGACAGTTCTGTGACTTGGTGCATTATCATGCAACAGAAACCAACTACCCGGCGCTCAATATTCAGGCCTTACACGAACAATTATTTTCCACAAATGTTCCATAACACCCAGATAATATTCGCCATTAACATTTTGTTCCTGTGGAACGAATTCCCGAAGTATAATACCTTTAGAATCGTTCAGAATTTAGAAAAACCCAAAACCTGGCTTTGGGTCGTCTTGCAAAGTATCACGACCGTCCTGGAATCGCTTATACCACTCGAACACACGTGTACGGGATAAACAATCGTCGCCATAAACATTTTTCATTAATTCAAATGTTTCTGTAAAAGTTTTACCGAGCTTTTACAAGCAGAATTTAATATTCGCTCTTTGCTCCATCGTGATTTTGTGACACGGTGACGAAAGGTTCTGTCGCTTTAAACGCTATAAGTTTACAATTCGTTGCTCGATTCCAATAACGATTGGTTTGTTTTGTAAGGGAGGAATACTGTTTTCAAATAGCATATTGTTTTTATAGATGTCGCTAATAGTGTTCCTTAAATTTAAAAAGTTCCGTTACTTTTCCGACATACTATGTATACCTTGCTACGGTACTGTCCATACACCAACTTTCCTTTCTTCTTGGAACCGCGCAACAATTAATCGTAATCATTGCATCCCCTGATAGATTTCGACGTTGTTGGATTCAGTACGTTTCTGTTTTCATTTGCAATCCGCACTTCTGTGTCCTAACTTGCCACAATTAAAACATTTCTCCGTAAATTTTCGCGAAATGCGTTTCGAATAATTATCTCTATTTGTTTTCACGGTTCTGTTGTAATTATTATTTTTCCCTTTCGATATTAATGCCTCGCTTTCATTTTCTGTTATTGTCCGACTTTTTATCTCTGGCATTCTGTCTCGCTTCTCCTTCTATCAGTTTAATTTTTTAATTTTCAAGGAATGGCACTTAATCGCGCGAGTTGTGGCGGTTTTCGTAAGCGGTCGACGAGCGTGTAATTTCATATATTTAGTTTCTGTCCGTTTTTAATAACTATTCCCGCGTCGAAGACACGGACCAAATAAACTGCTTTACTAACGAATCCAGCAGCCGGTCCTAAATCGAAACGGCTCTCTTCCTTTCCAGTCCTCGCTTTCCCGAGCTTCGCTAATGCTCAAGCAGTGCGCCACGGACTCAACCATAACGCTACAATTTTCGTATTCGGTCGGTAAGGAAGTTAACAGCATAATCGATAGAAATTCTAGACTTTTATATCGGTTCTTCAAAGCCATTTTCACGGCTACACTAAAATATTTACTCACATATTGCGTCATGGTTTTTTCCATTTTTAATAGCTGTTTGTACAACGCTGCTTTTCAAATTGGTCCACGTGATTGTAAACCTTTCCTTAGTTCACTACATGCTTCACTCGATGCATTTTCCCTTTTTACGTAATTGAGTTGGCCTATCGTTGCACTCAAATTGGCTAAACTTTACTTTAAGCACACCCAATTATTGACGTTTCTTTTTAACCATCTAATTGTTTTTTATGCCGAAAATACAAAAATGCGAGTCTTAATGACAAGAATCCAATAGTTAAAAAGTAATGCTCATGTCAATTAGAATGCTTTTGACTAATTACTGCGACACGATATCAGTTTTTACCCATTACCTGTTAGTAGGTTAGGTAAGGAATACTATTAAAATGGTAAAACATGTTTTTCCGATCACCAGTTGTAAACAGATGTTAGCTTTTTTTTAAATAAATGAAATTATGGAATCACTGTTACGCTCACAAACAGAGCCCAATCAAATTATAGAAAGAAGTCAATATGGCGTTGCACTCGGAGGTCAAATAAGCGAAAAACGCTAAACTTTACAAATGCATAATTTTTAAACCCAGGATTCTTAACATTGAAATTTGCATTTTTCTATTTTAGGCATCAAAATCTATTAAATGGCAAAAGGAGTAATGAATTTTGTGTGCCCCAAAATAAAATTTAACCTTAAAATTTGTCTGACTTAACGCCTTTGAGTCTCTTCTATCAAATTCTAGCATATTTTCTTCTGCTCTTTTCGCAGTACCATTAACACAGTTCTACAGATCACTATACACAAAAACACTTTCCATCTGTGGAAAATACAGATTATCGCAATTACTTTCGTATAATTTTCCGATATTACCAAAACCTTTAGCGCCATTCACCTTTATTCATTATAAAAAATTGTGAAGCGGTAAACGTCGTATATTTTAATTATTAATTTTCAATCTCGTTCTGGGTCTATAACTTATGAGGTTTCAGTGAAGAAGAAAAAAGGGTCCTTCCACGCCAAGTGGATCACTTTTGGAAGTCACCATCTCCGATTTTGCTCTAATCGAAATATGTTGTAGTCCATGTGAAATTAAGGGGGGTTTAAGTCATCATTTTGCCGGTTTGGAATTTGTTAAGGAATGATAAAAGCCTTCAAAGTTTGCAATTTTTGCCCATTTTTCAAAAAATAGGCTTCACTTACGAATTTTTTTCTCAGAAACTACTCAACCGATTTAGCTATATTTTTTTCTGTTTTATTCGGGAAGGATCGGGCTATTTTAAAATATTTTTTTTAACTTTATCAATTTGTTATAAATTATCAAAAAATTTAAACAAATTCTTTTTTTGCATTTTTCTCAATGAGAGGCGTAAAGGGATAAATTTTGAAAAAAATATGGTCATATTCTTTGAAACTTCCCCTTTAAAATGAGCAGCCCTTGAGAACGATGGAGCCACGAAAATTAACGTCACTACAAGCTGGAAAAGAACGCGGGGTATCCCCGTTTCAGGTAGGCGAGTCGTGCGCTTAGCTATTATGATCGGTTGTTTTATGCCACTGGTCCCAAAGCAATACGAGAATCTTCGTACACGACTTAATGACTCTGTTTATACCTTGGAAAGTGTATCCATAGCCACTCTTGGTCAACGACGCATATTTAGTTACGCTAGACTTAACTCTGAAGTGATATGAGTGTGATCCGTTTGTTCGGTCATGGGTTTGACAATATAAAAATCGTAAAAGTTGTTAGGTTCTAGAAAACATTGTCTATAAGCGAATACGAAAGGTAAAGAACAGAAATATCTTAAGATGTTCGTGAAAGTATCTGAAGAATGTTTGAACGACCTAAACTCTTGAATAAAGCGTAGAAATAAGCAACTGAACTGTGCATTTCGTAAAAAAAATAATGTACTATTGAGCGTTTGTTAGTCAAACACAGCACAGCGTTTAAAGTAAAAAATTAGCCTTAGGAATATTTGTCTAATTGCTCTCCTTTCAGATTCGTAATCCTTTGGAAAAAAGTTGTGTACTTATAACGTACAATTTGGATTGAATTGTGCTAATTTTTATTTTTTCTTTAACTCGTGCAATACCTTATGATAATTTTTCATTTTAACTAACAATTTAATATCCTTGTATATTTCTTCACCATCGACAAACTAGGTTAAAACTTTTGTTATACCTTAGAATCTTCATGAACTTCTCGAATTTGTTAGAATGACGATCATCTTTATGACGATAATTCTTCGCTAGTTCTTTAGTTAGTATGTATATTGCAATTGGAAAATGAACTAAATTCAGCTATGCACTGCTGGATAAAATTATAAATTTATAAAATTGTAAAATTCTGGAATTATGAAATTATGAAATTCTAAATTTTCAAGTTTCCAAACCCAAATTTCGAAGTTGCTAAATTACCAGCTTTTTAGATTCTCATGTTTCCAAATATCCAAATTTAAAAATCTACATGTTTACAAATTCCTGAATTTCAGTTTTCCAAATTTTGTAATTCCTGCGTATCCAAATTTCCAGCGTACAAATAGCATTTTTCATAAAAGGGTTAATAATTCGTTGTGTACATAAACATTTCAGTATCCTTCCTAATCGCATTGTGTTCCGACTCACTGTTAGTGAGTGTCCACATTATACAAGCAAGACAGAAAACGCAAAAATTCGACTACCTACTGGCAATACTACTAGCATCAGTTACTAGCATAATGTAGACGCGCCCGTAGAACTTTAGAATTATAATATCATAGCAAGAGATTAAACCTTCAATTAGATTCTTTACCCGTTGCACTAACAACATACAAGGAGTCGTTACATTGTATTCAGCATTTTTAGTTCATTACGATTTACATCTAATTGTCAGAACCTTTAATCTTAGCAGAAGAGTTCTTTATGTGCAGTTTTCTATTCAGGTTCAGGTATTGCGTGGTTTTATTACTTACTATGACCACTGTTTGAGGAAAACCTAGATGCATCGCATACGTCACACAAACTTTCATTTCCACCTAATCTTGTGCAGCCAGTAGAAATCGGGAACTGTTTCCCTCCGAACCTTCATTCTTGTAAAAGTGAGTCTCCAGTTCATAGAGGTCCTGCGAGTAAAGCAGCAATTATAATATAGCACAGAAACCACATTATTAGTTCATACATCATGTGCAATATACAACAACTTGATTTCGACTACGTGCGTTAACATATCATTTTTCTTATACTTTAAGCAAACTACAAGTGAATTGAACTTTTAACTTCAATCAGTACTGTATATACTAAAAATATACATATGTGACGTTTATCACGTGATATAAAATCGGTATTTATTTATTATTCATTTATTATTATACACATATTTATATATTATTAATTAAATAATTATTTCTTTTATTATCGTCATTATATACTTTATAAAATTCTATACAACAGTCATATTTGCCAATTTTTATCATTTACATATGGAAGGTATAATAATAAACGGATAATACTTCTAATAAAAGGATAATTAACGTTTCAGACCTAGTATAGTATTGTGTTAGAACTGGTTCAGTCATTCTTT
This sequence comes from Megachile lagopoda, assembly GCA_036983795.1. NCBI lineage: Eukaryota > Metazoa > Arthropoda > Insecta > Hymenoptera > Megachilidae > Megachile > Megachile lagopoda. The sequence continues at coordinate 22,139,214 of CM072800.1, forward strand.
TGTGTATTTCTCACATAAATTCTAAAGTATATACCTACTTTAGGGTACATTTTGCATTTCAGGTTAATGGAATTTTCTTGTGTGCGTATTTCCTTTAAGCCGTGACCAGTTCTAAATCCATCATATATTTTTCTTATTTTCCTCACGTTTTCATGTTACCTTTATGCAATCAATTCTTTTGCCATTTAAAGCAAATAAGGAACCATACACAATTAAACTGGAAGAATGAATCTGCAACACTAATTTTGAACAATTCTTATTTAAGAAAATATCCAATCAAACATGACATATTATTACAAATTTTAACACAAATTTTAGTTTATTACAGCAAAGAATTATCTTTATTTTTCTTTTATTTTACTGTTGCATTTAAACAACAAACTGCAAGGAAGCATAATATATAATTAATACAGTTTCATTTATTACTATTCGGAATGATAAAGTATAAACTCTGATATTTTGATATCGTAGAAATGGATAAAATACAATAACACGTAAGCATTACATTCGGTTACGGTGAACCTTAAGGAAGGTTCATTTTCTGAAGCGTAGTCGCTTTACTTGAATATCACACATTCATACATAATGCATTACATTTACGGATAGCTTTTCCTCTTCACGGCGAAGTAACGAATGGCTACGAATAAAACAGTGCTTCCTTTGTGTCATGTTTCCCCTAAAGGACTTTAACCGTTAATCGCATTAACGCACTTTTAGTAATAAAACAACCCTAACTGAGTGTTATTTAATGGAAGCTTGCCAAGTACTCAAAAAATGATAACTGCCTTAGCACAAGAGTAACTCGTAATTTTATTCGAATGATTTTATTATTACTCTAATAGTTCTTTCTTTAATATTTTACTCTAAATCCATAACAACTTTAATCAAACACAATTTTATTTCAAATTTTGTAAGGAATTTTGTGAACATTGTATTATACAGAACAGATTCTTGTACCCTTATTGATAAAAGGTGATTATTAATTTATTACATATGATATTACTAAGTTATTTACCAAAATTTTGTAGTTGTAAAGCTAAAAATTGTCTCTTTTGATTACAGATATATTTCGTATGATTTATGGCAAAATTGTCAATACCTTCTGTTGATGTTTGGTAAATTAGTCACAAATTAATTGTATTGCATTTTCTCCACAATAAATTGCATTAATGCTGTTAATACCATAAATACTCTATATTATAAGACGTTCTAATTTAAATCTACAAAAGAAACTTATAATCCAACTGTTAATCAGGCATTTTTTAATTAAACAGTTGGACGAAAAATTTATGTAACTGTTTGCATCAAACATTAGTTTTCAAATTGATGTGGATTAATCATTTCAACAGTATAATAATGTATAGTAACTTAAAGTCGATGTATGGTGTTTCATTTTTATAATAAACACCTGGAGTTTATACAAATAAAAACTTGGTGTTACGAAAGTTCAAAGTATGTTACAAAAAATAATAAAGCATATCAGAAACTTGTGAACTTGCATAAAAATTTAATTTAGATAAAATTATTATACACATATATTTCATTTGTTCTTATTATATTTTATAATACTGTGTATACTTATATGGGTATATTTGTAATATTAAATTTTATTTGTATACATTTCTGATACTTACAGGAATAATTAGTAATATTGACTTAAAAGGGACATTTAGGTACACAAGAGGCAACTTTTCTGAATGGCACAGTGCTATTAATTTAGTTATACGCACTCAACCTTGGCAAAAATGACAACAAATATAGAAATTTAAGTAACTGACTTTTATCCGAAGGGGCAGAATCGTTAGATCAAAATATATACTTTCGCTTCTTAATTAAATTTGCTGAAGATTTATCCTTTGCTCCGATGAGATGTATTAATAATAATAAAATGTATACCACATTACCATTTTCACGAATTACAGCTTTTACTCTTATGTTAATCATATTGAAAATGACTAGAGTTCAAATGTATATTGCCGAGAAAATTTACAGTAAAGGGCTCTCAAAAACAGACATACTTATTAGTGTCAATATTAACTTTATACATTCATAAAGCGATTTTAGTCAATCACTTTTAGGAAATACTCACTGCCACAATTCTTCTGTTTGAATTTCTTTCAGGCTGGTGCAAAAGATAATAGTGCTCAATTACTAAGATGTATTAATAGCACTAGAATGATCAAAGCTACCACAAGTGGGCAGAATTTGGTGATTCAAAGCTAGCAGAATCTGGTGAGATAGAATGTCCGAACAACTTTAGTCAAAGGAAATGTCGCCTCAAGAGACACCAGGAAATTGTCCTTCCACGCTTGAATCCTTTCCTCTGTTAATGACATTTTCCCAATATATGAGAATCTTTGCAAAGAAATTTCGGACTACAGAAGGATTGAAACAGTTCTAATCGATTAATCGAAATATAGATTACAGTAAGTCACGAGTAAAGCTTCTAATACTTATGAATTCTTGTATTAACTATATTGTATTCAAATACCAATGTTTATTATTATTGTCATTATTATTACGAATGGTAAATATGATTTTGAGTACAGTAATAATTTTGGTAACTAATTAACCTCTTGCACTATGAGCTATTTGTCAGGTGCGTCAGTCAGAACTAACTAAACACAGCTACAATATTGAAACAGATAAAGAATGTTGAAATGTTATGACAACATGGTATTATGCAATCGTTGACCATGTAAATTATAATTGGACTTGAACTCCAAATTGAAGCATATTCAAAATTCGAGTAAAATTGATCCCAACTGAAGTACCAGTGCGTCACGAGTCAGACTCGTCAAAATAGTGCAAGGGGTTAATTAATTAGAGCAAAAATGAATAACTAAATTATTAATTTGAGTAAAATGTTATTTTATATCGCGTATTTCTGCTACACAGGTGAGCAAGGAATAGTAACAAATGTTAAAGTAAAAACTGACAACTCTTTTCAATAGGAAATTTAACACTTTATTATATGATTTTCTCGATTTTGATAAAAGATACACGTTTGAAAGTAATTTTTAGAATGATAATAAATAAGTATTTTTTGTCTTGAAAATTTATTTAACGAAAAATTATATAATTTTGCAAATTTGCAGTACATAAGATATTTTGAATACTTTCACTAATTATGAAATGTACACTTTATTCATATTTAAAAAAGTACGGAACTTTCATATCATATTATTTTATGTAGCATTTTGCAATACCATGCAGCAAAAGGTTAATTTTGTTCCACTCGTTAATAACTGGAAACACTTTTCCACTGAAACATCTGTAAATAATCAATATACTTCAACAATATTGCACGCATTTCAACGACGTATTTTATCGATAAAATAATTAAAAAATTTCAGAAGCATCATAATGATTATAAAAATAATTGCATTAACTTTTTACTACTTTATAGATACCAATTTTTTCTTATAATCTAATCTTTTGAAACAACACAAATAAAACGTCGGAAAAGGAACGAATAATACTTATTTTCCAAGTGCAGCATAAACGTTCAAAAAATTGAAAACGTTTTTAAAAGTAGAAAAGAAAATTAATATATGTAAATTATTAAATAGTAAAACCAATCGACAACAATTAGCCTTTAGACAACTAGCTTATCTTTATATTATACCAACAGTGTACACTCGCTACGCGAGTAAAGTGAGTTTTTTGTTTTTTTTTACTGTTTTAAGTAATATAATAGTGTGTGCACTTTTTTTACATTTGCAATATTTTTGGAGGAACGAAAATGACCCATAATTTTTTAAATGGAACTATATAGTTTTTCTTAGATAAATCGATTCTCTGAAATATTCAGAATAAAAAAGTATTAGGGTATAATGGTAAAAACAACGATAATTTCTAAGATATTTTAAGTTTCTTTTTTAACATAGTATGCCATCTTTGACATCACCTTGTTCATCAGTGATAGTGGATATCAAAAAAATAACGCAAACTTGCACACCTGTGGCCATAGACGAACATTTTGATACCATATGTGTAGAGGTGCACCTTGCCATCTTCTCACATAATTGCCGGCTGGAAACGGCTAAGCCGTTTTATATAAAGATGCGCCTAACATTTTATTTTATTCCATTTTATTCTTTATATTAAGTATATTTTCCTTTTTTGGATGTTACCTTGTATTTATAAATAATAAAAAATGTTCTATGGTCCGCTGATAACGTGTTAACATTAATTGAGGTTCCTGAAATACATCATCGATCATTACGATGTCTGACTATCGCTCTGAACTAAACTAGAAGCGAAGAACGCTTTCACGGAAACGAGAAATAAAATGGCCTGATATAACGCAGGACATGTCTTTAGAGGCAGAAGATTATCCAAGACGATGGTAGTCATGACGACGGCACAGTGTATCGTGGAAAAGTACATTCGTTTCTTGGCTTTTCGACGTCTGAATAAGGGAGGTGAATCGAAGAGGGAGCCGAAGGTGCAGAAAGAAGCTCGACCGTGTAAAAGCTTGCCAAGAAGATTGACGAGAAGTCGGTCACTTTAACCCCTTTTTCTGTTTCAACTGCACAGAAAACTTCTTTGAGGAGCATCCGACCATTATTCAACTGTTAGTCGGATTACGATTTGAACTTTTATCGTTCTCCAAGTACAATAATACCTCGTCAAGGTAATCGTTACGATTTTAGAGATTTCAATGAAGGATGGAAATAAAGACGTATCAATTTTGTAAAAGAATATTATTTTATTTAAAGTTTCTTTATGAAGGGGACATTTATATCAGACGATTTCAGAGTTTCGTGAAGAAGTTATGGGAAAATTAATTTCCAAAACACGTTAAGATCACATTTACAAAAAAAAATTAATTTATTGTCAATGTCGAATACTTCGAAATTATTTTTGAGAGATGAAATATTGTAAACAACTTGAAATAACTATGTTTTGATCGTGAAGCACCTTGGACCATCCCTAGATCTGTTACCGGTTTATTTGTAGAGATGAATGTCTATAACTACAGATGGAAACATTATTACAATTGCTCACCATTTTAAGCGCTTATGCTAAATGATATAGAATGTATGTTATATTATTAGTTTCCTAAATTACTATTTATTACTGTTTAAATTATTCACTTTCTTTATTGATTTAAAAAACTACTATTACTTAGTAACGGGTTGTATTTATTTTCTTTTTGCTCATTTAAAAATCTATTATGAGATTTAATAAGATATATCCTGACACTTTTACTTCCTGTAAAGAAATTGTACAGGGAATTTTCATTATTTCTCAAAATGCTAAATTATGTTCAAACGGCGATATTATTAAAGTATATGATGTAACGTAGTACATACAAGAAACAAGTTCTGATACTTTTTATCCGTAAATTTGATAAAAAATTGTTTTTATGTAAAGTTTAGTTTTCATATTTATAGTTCTATTTATTTTTACTCTTCAACTGTACTATGCCATAATTTTCTATCATTTTTCGTTTAAATATTTGGCTCATTAATTTTTAATTTGGTCGGCAAATTCAAAAAGTTCGCTTTAATTGAATAGAGAATTGAAATTAGAAAGATGAGCTTTCCTTCAATAATTCTGCTTTAATTCTATTATTTCAGTCCTGTTAGCAATTTTTTAGGGGTTTATTTAAATATTTTTTAAACAAATTTTATTTCTCAACTTTTAGTTTAATTTAGTGTTTTAATTCTTCATTAACTTTATTGTAATATTATAAATATATTGTAAAACGATGAATTTATACAAAGGAATAAATAAATTTTACAATTACACAGAATTTATTTATATAAACAATATTTTATATGAATTTTACAATTTTACAATATTTTACCACAAATATTGTTAAGAATTTTCAAATTTAATTTCCTGAGATACGAAGGCTTGAAACTGAAAAACATAAAATTTTTTATTCTGTATTTTCGACTTATTTTTGCAGAGCTATTTTTATTCCTATTATACCATCAATATTGATACACTTTATATTCAAGTTTCCTATCAATTGCATAAATATTAAGTCAGCTATAATTGTTTAGATAACGCACCTAACACATTAAATCCTGTCTACCGTACAACAAATCGACTATTAATAAACAAATATTATTTTAAACGAGAATATTTCCTGGATTCGAAATACTGTTCCACTGATTTAGAAATATTCCAGAATAATATTAACGTCACGATCGCAAAATCATTTTCCTTTACCAGGGACTTTCCGCTTTAGTCTGAATGAGTCAGTGTTATTTTACGCACGATTCCGTAGCAAAATACAGGTCTGCGATATCACAAGAGAGAACAGGTTGAAAGCAAAAGCGAACGAGACTCGATTCAGCTCAAAACCATTGACACAGATATCGTTTCAACCGGTTCGAAGTTGCTACTGTTTAATTAACGAAGTAAGCTTCGACATTATATGACTCTGTCAATTATTTCTAATTCTTAGAAACGATTTAATAAGAAATAAGAATTCTGACAAATACTAGGAAGCTACAGGTTCCCTACTCTCGGGACAACTTGTTGATCGTCGACCTCTTTTACGCAATCTCGGTCGCCGATGCTTTCGGAATAATGCATTTTTGACATTAATGTACCGTTTTCAACGGTAATGCAAGATAGTTTTTGTTCTTCTCATCTGAATTAGCTAGGTGATAATTTAATAAATAAATAAAGTTTTTGTCTTGTTTTCCTGATTATTTTGTGGCATTATCACTATACTTAAATGCAAGTTGAACTGCATGGTCGTCATTCAAAAAATTCTTCAATATTGATAATTAATAAATAATCATATGAAATTTCTTATTTGTGCTGTTTTATATACTAGAGACAATATTTTACTTCTAGAACTATATATTTTTTAAGGGACACTGATTTGTTTAAGATAAATAAAAAGTAACATTAAAATAAATTGTTAATCATTCTTCATAATTTGATACTACACGTACTAAGGAATCAAAAATGTAACTCTGAATTTTATTAGAAATGAGAAGAATATGAAAAATGAGGATGAAGATAAAAGTTTGACTATAGTTGTAACTTTACAGCACTTTTTGGACGATGGTCTATTCGTAAATTAATAATCAAGCAATTTATATTGAATGTTATTAACAAAGATTGTCGAACATTAATGATCGACAATCAAAAATAATGAAACATAGTGATAACTATTAACGAGTTTTGGAAATCATTGAAACTTGTTCTTTCGTAACACAAAATTTCAATTCATCCATAAATATCATTGATTAAGATATTCGTCCTTATTATTTGCAGTGTTACAAATTAGGTAACATTAACAGGATTTTAAATACTTCGGCATCTTAATTATCAACAGTGTTAAAGTGATGTATGTATTTGTTGAAGAAAAAGAAAGAGTTGATATATAAATTGAATAAATGTCATTTACTAACAAAAAGAATGTAAGTGTTTGGTCAACCTAATACCTCTGACAGTCGAAGTATTAATAAGTTACATACCAGAAACGTTGTATTTAAAACTGTATTTTTTGGTATTAATCAAACATCCTCACTTGAATAAATCGACTTTATTAATTTAATGATAGTATCTGCGAAATAGACTTTTATAATTGTGAGGTGGCTATTTTTAAGAATTATTAATTCACAAATTTATTTTGTAATAATATTTTAATGAACACAATTTAAAATTATAATATATCGAAAGGAGAATTGTATTCATTCTTATGAAAAACATAAAATTCAATAGCAGTGGCAGTCCCTAATATTTTATTGAAAAGTAAAAAAACCGTAGTGAATACACTAACAATCTTTAATAGAGTATCAAAAAACTATTTTAATCAAATAAAGAGTACAATATTGCATACCTTTTGACTACATTTTTATTACGTTTGTGCTTTCGCCCATTATATTCTGTTAATAAATGGATGTATGCCTTTTCTTTTCTTACCAATAACAAATGTTATGTTTCTGAATATAATAATGAAAAAATTATTTATTTCTGACCCCTTTCTTGGCCAATATACAACGTTGAGTAAATCTTAGTGCGGTGTACGGAGACTTTTTGGACTGACTGTATATTTAAGGAAATGATAGAAGACGCCTATCCAAAATTAAAATTAGGACTTTCAAAAGTATGGAGTTCCGTCTCGTTATGCATGACCTTCGTTGTTCGTTCACTGACTCAGATGTAATGTATGTAACATTGCAATCGTTAACAGTGAAAGTCCAAACTGGTTGCACGAATAAATAAATTTCATGGATCAACCAAACTCAGTCCCGACCCGATACAGTTTTATAAGAGTGTGCGAGTCGACGAGGAAACAGCATAGACTTTGCAAGCGTTAATTCGATTTTGCTGACTGAATGGCGCGTTGATTTTGAACTTGAAATTGAATTACAATTCGTCTTACCATCGCTCGCTTTGACTCTCCAAACGACATTACGCTGTTAGACTTTATTAAGCATTCGATCTCCGTTTCTACTTTGTGCTGATGTTAAATGTAACAGAAGACCTTTGATCGACTGTAATTTACTTTCCTAGCTTCAACTTCATCTGATCTCACATCTTATGTTAAGCTTTACTTAACTCTTCAAGACCAGAATAACCAAATTTTTTAACCACACACAAGTTTTCTTAACAAAAGTATTTGATCTGCTAACTAAATGTTTTTTTCTCCGTCGGCGCTAGCGTTATTCGATGTGCACCACTTGAATAACGCATGAGTGGTTTTCGTTCGTTTTTGAAAATGTTTGCACGTTCGATAATCCAGATAATAATGAAGTTACTGAATCTAATTGAATTTCTACATGTGATGTAGAATTGTAGATAGATAGATTTGTCACAGCCAAATGATGTGCGAAAACCGCCGTTCTCAATGATTAGCAGCTCATATAATCGTAACTACTTACACGTCTCAAACGTAATAAATATAAATAAATATAAACAAACATGTTTACAACATGCTGATGTTAAAAACTTTGCTAGTGTTTCGATAAAAAGAGAAATATAAAAGCATTCTAACAAGTGGCATTCTAGACTAGACAACTCTTAAGATGATTGGATCACAACCACACGTTATTATGATATTTGTATAAAACTTAACTAAACAAACATATATCGTAATGGTATTTAAACAGTAGTAAAATTTCGAAAACCGTTATCATAATAACAGAAAAATAATTACATTTGAAATTAATCATTTGACATGTATAATATAAGGTAAATAATGTTTCTAATTAAAAGAAAAACCTTTAAATTTTCTTAACCAGTTAAAGCATTATGGAAGGATATCATTTAAATAACGCCAAAAATACGAAAAACGATTTAGTGCACAATTTCAAAAATAAAAGCTAGAAAAATACACTTCTCACAAACATATCGCATCGAATAATTAAGAACAATACATATTTTTCGTATATGTTATATCGCTACATATTTTTCTTATTTTGTATTGATATTATATTAAAAGGTTTGTAATCTATTATCAAAATTTCATATTAAAATTACTTCATTCTTCGTATGTACCAATATCCTTATATTGGTATTTACATAAACCAAGTTTAATTCACCCCTCATCACAAATCAAATAATTTAATACGCTAACAATCTCTTTCACAATAACTAATCACCAAATGGAATAAAACCAGCGCCACAGAATCATTTTGAAATCGTTTGCCGGCCAAACGTAATTTCCTATAATCAACACTAAAACTTGATCGATAAATTCGATTAAAACCCCTGATTAAATCGACGCAGAATTTATCAGCAATCCTAAAGGAATTTTCCGATAGAGATTTGATAGTAATTGCCGCCAACAGTAGCCCATCAAGAGGATAGTTAACGGGACAGCAACGCCAAACGAGCGAACAATTAACAAAGTCGTTAATCGCACCCGTTCGTTCCCGTATCGCTTCGCAAACTTTAATAAAACACACCGTCGGACTTATCGATCTTCGACTTCGAGTCGAGATAGATCGAATCGCGAATTCAGGGACCAAGTGAGCGGATCTACCTGCGCAGTTCGCGATCAGTCGGTGGCAACCGATGATAGCCGAACATCGCCGCTGGGTGGGGCGATATATAAAGCATGCTGATGTGACGAGACGACAATTTTACGCGAACATTCGCGGGTCGTGTGTCGTATTCGTTCATTTTCGTTCATTCACCAACCGGATCCACGTGGATACCACCACTGTCAACCGATAAAAGCGCTATACGAATCTTGGTATGTTTGAAAGATATTTGATTATGACTTCAATTTGATGCACTGTTCTTTTTTTTCATTATTATTGATTATTATGAATAATCGTTTTCGGGTAGTGTTTTTTGATTATTGCAGAAAAAGTGAATATGGATAAGATAGATCGCTATTCGAATATATTAAAACATAAGCGTTTGGAAATAGTTACTTTTGAAGTGAAACTTTTATGGGCGCGAATCGGAGCGAGAGCGTGTTGCAACTGACCATTAAACACGAGTGTCATAAACATTGCAGACTCCTTAAGCAACATCCTAATTTTCAAATTTCCACATTTCTAAATTATCAAATTATTCAAAATTGACCTCCACAAATTTCCAAACTTATAAAAATTTATATCCTAAATTTATTAATTTTTTAATTTTTGATGTATTCAATTTCTGAATTTGTAGTTTTATGTTCTGGAATTATTAAATTGCTAAATTGATATATTTCTAAATTTCCAAGTGTCTGAAACACTAAGTTTATGAACATACAAATTTTAAAAAATATATATGCTCAAGTTTCCAAGCTTTCAGCCTTGGAAATTCCCAAATTTTCAACCTGTCAAACTTCCAAATTTCAAAATTTTCGAATTTCCAAGATTCTCACCAAATCCTCGTATTTCTAATTTCTGTAATATTTGGAATCCCAAATTCTGAAATTACCAAAAACCTAAGTTTTTCTACTTTCTAAGTTCCCAAATTTACAAGTCATCCAATTTTCTAATCTCCACGTTATAAATTTTTAAGTACTCAAAAGCATTTTCTTATTAATACAACATGTTCGTATGAAATATTAATTATCGAATGTTAACACTACTTTTTTAGGTAAATCACTTTTCTATTATAATCTGAATATTCGTCTTAAGAAAATTATTAGTGGAAAAATATATTCGGTCTAATTTTATTGGCCACTGTAATTTTCTGCAACTATGTAAATATATTCTTCCTTATCACTATAAAATACATGTTTCTTATAAATTCAAGTACAGCACACTGTTATATATGTAGACTCATATATATTCCGTATTTCAGGAATACATCTTAAAAATACGTATGTATTTTATAAATTATCTTACTGAAATATGTTACTATATCTGTTAACGAATACTTAGTAAAAGAGTAATCTATAAAACAATAAATAAAATACTGTTACATGTTATATTTCAAAGCTTTCGTTGAATAGATCAATAGTTTACCATTTTCAATAAAATGTCATAAATGGTTGATCGTATGAGGGGGTGTAATTGTTAATAGGCATATTTATTTATTATATTAATTAGAATTTTAGTATATTTATTATATGTTAAATGTGTTATTGTGTGTAATATACTATTTTTACACATTTCTATTACTTTTTTTAGATTGTAAATGTTAAATATAATTGTTTTAGAAGGTGTTACCCGATTGATTAAAATCTTGGGATATTTATTAAATTTGTTATTCAAGAATTTTGAAAAATGTTTATTTTTTTCGATCGCTAAGGGTAACCATTTTATGCAGTGTTATTCGATTGTTAAAGAAGTAGCGGATAACGATAATTACAATTTTAGTACATTTATGAAATTTCTTGTTCGACTGCCTTTACATATTTTCATTAGTTCTTTTAGTTAAAAATATTAAGTGCAATTATTTCAAATAGTATTCGATTGTTGATAAAAAGGTAAATGTACGTAATTACAATTTTAACATGTTAATTAAATTTGTTACTAAACTGCTTTTAAAGATTTAGTACCTTTTTGAGTATTTTTGTATGGTTACAAATGATAAGTAACGATATATGTATTTAGATACTTTAACTAAAGAAAACGCGATGGAAAAGTATATATAAACTCGAGAAATTATAAGAAATAATTGAAATCTGTGACAAATACAGTTAAAAGCTATGAAAATATAGTTAAGTGTAACAAAGTAATAAATTATTACTACTTATCTTTTTGGACATAACGTAGGAAAATATTATGAATATTTATTGTGATTGAATCATTAACATTTAAACCTGATTTTTTTAATTTGAAGATTGTCAACAATTTGTAACTAATATATATATATAGATAGTTTTATAATGTCATTGGTAATTATGCAAAATTTTAACGAGGACTTTTAACACAATGAAAAATTCATGAATTTCTAAGTACAAAAAATGAAGTATCGCAAGGAGACATGAACAATTTTTACTTCCTGTGAAATTTTTCTTTCATTCCATAAATTGTGTAACAGGTATTGTCTAACAGATTTACGTAAATAAACAATGATAGAAAAATAATAGATTCTGATACAAGTAAACTTACGGCAATATCATAACAAGAAATCTAGTAATTGGAAAAAAGAAAACAAAATATTCAAATTTAATTTAGTTTAAAAATGTTTAACGAAAACCTGCTCCAAAATATTAAAGAATCTAATAACGATCTTTATATGTTGCATATTTTCTCAATTTTTCTCTAATAATTACAAAAGTGCTATTGAAACAAACGGTGCTGCAATTAAATCGATTGAAAATCAATGAAGAACACACGTGACAGAAAAACGTGTAAGAGTGTATACATTATCTGTACAACAGCTACAGACTTGTTTAGATATTTAAAAAATATCGAGATAACGTAAACGTCTATAGAAAATGTAAAAGACGTGAATATTTATAACTTTGAGATAAACTATGTTGCGTAATAAACAAGTGCATTACTGAAGCTTGCTTCGAATGATACGCGTTAGTACGTGTTCACATTAGTTTAAAGAGACTGTGATACGTTTTCTAGCTCCGCAAACGCAAAGCATTCCAAGGATAGGATTGTCCTTTCGCTCCTGTAGTCGCCTATGCGATTAATCGAAGGATTCGTTTACCTTTAATCGATTTTGTTCGGTGTTTGGTGAATTATACTGTTAATAAAAATATTTTAGTAAAAGTTATACTACTTAAGATATTCATTTTATTATTTTTAGCACTTTTGCATTTTTAAATTTATTAATTTTTACAACTTTGAATTTATTTACTTTTAATATTTTAGTAAATATTATACTAAATAATATTTTATTTACTTTAAATATTTTCGTAAATATATACTATTTATATTGCTAAATTTATTTGACTGCTGCAACAAATTCGTCGTACATTTGATCTGAAATAGCAAACAAGTATGCTTATCTGATTAACCGAAATATTCCTCGTTATCTTTAATTATCTTTCATCATTTAAACTAAATATACAAACTGTTTTGTTAAAAGATTGCATATTTCTAAAATTCTTTTGCAGAAAGCTAATATTATTTTTCATTAAATAATGACATATAAAATCCAATAATTAATCTTAAGCTGAGCTTAAGATTTGCAGAACCATTACTCCTTTACGTATTAAAATGGTTTAAAAATACAGGTCAACGTTATGTTTTCATTTGTTTTACCCTCTAATTCAAGATGAGGAGAATTAGATAATATCTAATGAAGAATTAGAAGGAGATATGTAATCAGAGGTTTTGAGAAACCGTTGACTTTTGAAATTGTTGGTTTTTGTACCGAGTTTCGGGAGCATGGGTTAAGTTAAATAAATTCGGGGTAATTAGGAATTGAAAGGTAGAAGAGTTGAGTAATTCTTGTTGGGTAACTTGTGGAAGTACGTAAGATCCTGATTTTTATGTAAGAACATAATAATTACGACCTTGCTTGTGCCTTGCAAGAATTACAGAAAATGAATAATCGGTCATGGTCGATTTAGACCAAATGTTACAAAGATATTATACCATATCTTGAATTACCAAAGTATATCCAATTCATGTACACGATTTAATTCTTATCCTCTGGAAATATCTTTTACTTTTGTAATAATTTTGTGGAAACTTAATATAATAGTTAATTTAACTTTTGTGAAAATGTTATAGTTATTTTAAAAAGGAAAATAACAATCATTTATCGTCGATTTAGACTAATTATAAATATTGTTAAGATAGGACCTATCTTAAATCATTAAAAAATGTATAATTCACATACATGAATTAATTTTTATTCACTCATATTTTTTGTAATTTAGAAATCAGCTAAATTAATTTTAGTAACGATGTCATTAAACTTATTATAGAAAAAGGAAAAGTATAATCAAATCAGATTCGTAAACATTAATTTTTATTTGATCTTTATTAATTTATTAATTAATTCAATTTTATTTGATTTTTATTTCGAATTAAGTAGTAAATTAATGTAGCTTTAGTGAAGATATTTAGCTGTTGTGAATTAATTGAAAATATTGTTGATCTTCTGCTAATTACTTTCTAAATACTGTTTTGCAAGGAATACTGTTTTAAGGAATAGTATAAAATTTGATTATACACGAATCGAAATTTCAGGATGCAAATATCTAGACAAAATTAGGAACCATTTTACCATCAGTCATTCGATATAATACCTAAACTACCATAATTAATTTATCTTTTCGATCTTAGCATTCAGAGCAATCAGTGTTAAACTTATACTTAGTTTAAAAATGTCATTTAATTGACAGAGCAGATAAATATAAGATGGAGATTAATGATACTATATTTCCGTTACTATTAATGGCAGGAGAAAATAATTAAGAAATAAATTATTTATCTCGAAGGGACATCTTGGATACTGTGATATGACGTATACTTTTCAAGATCATATTTTTCGAGATTTCAAGACTATACATTTTTTAAATTAATGTTCATACTCGTTAAAAAGAAAATATCTTATATTAAATGTTTCTATTAAACATTCTATATAAAAGAGTCTGGAGATACCGTACAAAAAGAATGGACAATTTGGGAAATATTTTAAATCTTTGTATCAAATATTTTAATTTTTAATATAAAGTATCTTACAAATTGTTGATTTTTTTCTTATAACATAACGTAATATTGTACTTTTTTATATAGAATGTTTTATGTAAAACCAAAATATATAATTCCATTTAAAAAACATCAATGGTCATCAAAACTTGAAAAAATATAACCTTGAAGACAACTATTTAACATGACAGTGTTTTTTTGAAATAAATAATTCATTTCTTAATCGTTTCTAATTTTGACAAAAGTTAACATACAAATAATTTAAGATTTTGAATGACATTAAAATTATAGAAAAATCTTTTAACTAGTAATTTTATTCTGAATAAATCTAATAAACAATTTTTATTTAACCTTCTTTTATTGGATAAGAGTTTATATGTTTCACAAAATATGTGTTGCATAATATTATAAATATAATATGAAATTATTTATAATTCGTAATAGAAAATGGTTTCTAATAAAATAACTGACAGGTCTATAAATAATCGTGGCATTCCAAGTATTAAGATAAGACATTTGAAATTCGTCATTGTGACAAATTTAGTTCTTGTTGTACCAATATTATTTCAATTGAAAAAACTAGAAATAATCTCTGTAACAACAATGTGACGGTGATGAAGTTAATTTTATCGAAATATGTACGTGACAGTTTTACTGAAATCAAAGTAAAGATCTAATATTATCTGTTGAGTTACAGTCTACGTAAGAAGTTGTAACAGAAACATATTTTCCCGGTATTTACGCACTTTGGACATCATCAAAGACATCTTTTTTTTCAAACGAAAATAAATTAATTATACGTGAAAGTACCACACGTTCACCTGTGCATCAGGAGCTCAACGACCTCAAATGGTTAACGTGTTGAAATGAATCTGGTTGCATTTCCAGTTCTGAGAGTCTTTGACGTCATCGCTGTGATCACGGGAGTTCCCAGTGGGGATTTCTGCTTTCTTTGACGTCCGAGGTTTTACGTTAACTCGTCATTTCCTTCTTTCTACGTAATACAATATATCGATTCAATTACCTTCGTAAGAACTGAACGTTAAATATCGAAAACGATATCGAACTTCAATCATAGTACTATATACAAATGAACAAGCGTGGTAAGCTCCCACAGATAAAATAATGATACATCTCCCTATATCAAAGAAATAACCTTATTTCGCTAATATAAATTTTATTCGGTTACTGATAATCTGAATGTCCTATTAAATGTTTTTAAGTAAAACACTTTAGTACTTTTTTAAGGTGAACGATTAGAAATAAAACTATTATTTAAAAAACAGAAATATTCAAAACGATTCGTCCAGTTAACTGACAATAAACTGTGACAAGTGCTTTAAAATATGATATATTTAGTGGAATGTATTGGAAACCTTATATAAAAACATATTCTCCTTGATAAAACATTTTACTGAAAAGTATATATGACTTAAAATACCTGTCGGAATTAAACATTGCAATATACATATTATATTATAATATATGTATGTATATTATGCCAAACAAAAATAATATAGTAAATATATGCACTGATGTTATATAGTTATTATTGTTATCATCAGCACTGTTATTTAAGCAAAACGCTTATTGCGTTTTATTGAATAATTAGAATAATTAGAAGCCATTTAAACACCTAAAACTAAAATTAAATATTTAGATTGGCAGTGATTTTTAAGGTGCATCTGTTAATTTTCATTTCAAATAGTAATTTTATTTCAACGCTTAAATTATTTAAATATTTGTAGTCACTGTGCAATCATTTGTAAATTATTAAAATTTTCTATATTTCGTGATTCAAGATTTTTAATTAAAATGTCTGTTTTGTATTAGTCTACTATCTCTATAAATTAATATTGAGACTCTTTTAAACGTAAAATACAAACTTAATAAATATAATTGAATAAGCGTTACCATTATTTTTTTTAAATATATGTATATTCAATTTTATAGCATTCGTTAACTAAATCTGGTATTAATTTTTTCTAAATTATAGGACTATCTTATCTTTTGTATTTAATTACTCATGTGTTATTTAAAACTTTAACATTTTTAAACGTACAAATGTATTCCTTATATATTAACACGAGTGTTACAATGAGTAGCAGGATTTCATTTTCGTACCTATATTTCAATTTTCCTTAGGAAAAATATTCCCTAAGGAACGCTTACTGTCAGTACCGCTCATATATGTAGACCGCAATAAGAAGATAAACTCACTTTTTGTTCATACCGCACTTCTTAATCATCCTAGAGTACTTTTGATTTGATTTCCGCAGTTTTATTTAAGTATATGTATAATCGTAACATTACTCAACAGCCATAATTTATCTCCGGATTTTATGGCTTACAGGAACATTACATGATCATAATTTCTATTTAATGCGGCAAAAATATAGGTTTATTTGAAATAATTAAAGATAAATGTATATTAAAGCTTCATACTTTTTAATTTTCGTAAAGAAAAAAAGTTAACTGTTCTTTCACTTTAATATTTTGTAAATTTGTTTTATAAGTTAATTAATTAAAAAGTTTGATTTGGAATGCTGTTGTATAATTTTTCAATAACATCCAAAAAATATTCGTCATAAACCGCAGATCACATTACATTAGATTCATTATCAGTTTTTGATAACATTTGTTCATTTTTTCTTAAATCATAGTAATGACATGAAATAGTATCTAAACCATCTGTATTAAATTTTTCATTCAGAATTATAATATTAATTTAGTTTACTTTAGTACCATTTACTAATTTTCTTCATTACAAAGATGGCGCATAATATAAATAAAACCGATTGAGGAAATCGATTTTGACTGAACTACAGTATGTTTGATCCTGAATCATGCTATAAGTATTAAAGTAATTCACATAAAAATTGGTATAATTATAGCACAAAATACGGAAGTAGAAAACCATTTTTAAGTATAGTTTTTTTTATGGCAAGGACATGTTAATACTATTATGAAATTTAGATTTATACAAGCTTGGATTATTTGATGTTTATATTCTTTGATATTTCATAACTTTTATTAGTATCATTTCAACTATGCTGTCACCGGGTATTAAATTGAATTGACTTATTTTTAAATATTCATAAATACTTGAAAAGTTTTATGGTACTCAAATAATAGCGAGTGCTAATGAAATGTAAATTTGGTATAAAATTTCAATAAGCCCTTTGAAATATAGTTTAAAATATTATACAAACAGAAAATTATAAATTCATTCTAAATAGCACTTTAATTCCTAAAAGAGTAATTGATGTAAATTCACGCAAGTAATGTTAAAAAGTTGTTTGATACAATTTAAACTAAAGAGTTATGAGAGTTACAAGGAATGCTTATATTTCCACTACATTTGTTCAAGAGTTTTTGTATATATAAACCTTTTTAGAAAATAAATTTGTAATAATTACTAAATGATTGATACGGCCGAAGTCACAAGAAATGTTTAAAATGTTATTTCAATTAAAGTACAAATTGTCAAAATTTGAAATTAAATATTTTTAAAAATATCGTTCGACAGTTTAAAATATATTTGAAATTTTAGATTCAGAATATCACTCATTTCAATAAAATAATCTTCCTAATAAAATTTACGAGTTTCGTTAACCAAATGTATTATAGTGGAACAACACTTATATTCATTTAAGATAGTTTCAATATAAAATTGATTGATTACACGTACTCTTGGATCGATAACAATTTATAATTCATAAGAGCTAAATCAATTTTGTTCTAGATATAATTTTCCATATTGTCCCATAAATCTATTGCTGTTCAGATTTTTTAATTAAGTTATATCTTGCAATGTCATCAATTAAAACAATATATTCATTATTTAATAAGATTACTTAATTTTTCAATTAACAAAAGGGGACAAACAGTTGCATTAGAGACGATTACACTACAATTTGTTGAAATAATAGGAAGTTATAATTACTTAATCTTTTCGTGAATTTATCAAACATCAAAGCATTTTCCTTCTGATGAAACTAACGTACGGTATAGATATTAATCTATGAATCTTAATAAGTTTTCTCAACCATGTGATATCTTATAATGCCATCAGCTGAATATTATATTTCGTTATTTTGTAAAATGTAACTGTATTTAATTTTCCAATTAACAAAAGGGAAAAATACATTCATATTAGAATCGGTTAAATAATTTGTTACAATAACATGAATTTATAATTTAATAATCCTTATATGAACTTATTGAAGATGACCAAAGTTATATAAAGTTTCTTTTTGATGAAACTATTCTAAGGCTTGTAGATATTAATCTATGAATTTAATTAACTAAAGTAATTAAGTTTTCTGAATCGTATCATATCTTACAATGCCATCAGCTGAGTATTACATTTCATTACTGACTAAAATGTCTTCATTTTGTTTAATTTTACAACGAATAAAAAGAAGATAATACGTGCATATTAAATCTAATTATACAACTTTTTGAAATAACATATATTCATAATTTATTATATAATTTTCTTATAAATTCGTTGAACAGTGTCAAAGACACATAAATTTTCTTTTTCATGAAATTATCTTAAAACCTATAGATCCACGAATGTAATTAAATAATTCCTATATTACAATACAATCGATTTCAATATTGTATTCCAATGATTATTAAAATTATTTAATTCTATTAAATTTTCATTTTATAAAATTTACACCAATTCATATTTCACAATTTCTTTAATTCAATAAGATTTTATAATTGGTTCACATTTTATAAACTTATTAAATATCACGAAAACTATTGTCTTTAATGCAACTAACATAGAAACCATATTAATTTAATATATTAAATGAATGTAACTAAATTTTCTTAAATGAAATTATATCTCACAATGCTCTCAGCTAAGCACTATACGTTTCATCAAAATTAAAAACATTTAATCGTATTCATACAACTAGGAAAATTTTTGATCAAATTATTACATGAATCATATGATCTTGAATTAATGATTGGAATTTCGAACGATTTATCTTCCTGTCGAACGCTTTGCCCCAACAAATCTGATGACAAATCGATTATGCGTTCAAATTCTGTACGGTTATCAGAAAACAATCTAGGACCAATCACGAAGGGGAAAGGTTTAGAACGAAACATGCTTCAAAAGAAAAATAAAAAGAGAAAAATAGGTCACGGTCATTGTTCTCTCACGAATCAACTTGTCTCCACTTGCGATGGAAATCGTAGATCATTACGCACAGATCAAATCTCTCTCCCTCTCTTGCTGTCTATCCAGAAAGGAGACACGTGTTTCTACCTCCTACCTCGACTCTAAAGACCCACATTGAGAAGGCTAGTCTCGCCAATTATTGCATCGTATATACTGAAGAACGGTGCCAACGATCTGAACGTCGTAACTCGAAGTGTTTCACCGATACTTTGTCATCTACTGTAACGTGAGTTGCTTATGATTGAGTTAACTGCCTTTGTGTGACTAGGGTTTCAGTTCAGGAGGATCCACTTCTATAGTTTTGCTAGAAATATTAAGTATCGACTGTTTCTTAATTGTAAAATAATTTGTATTTAATTTTTAGAGAACGCAATGATGCTGAATTTTTGTGCGGTGCAGAAATAACTATCGCATGGTTTAAAATTTTTTATCGGAAAAATTAGTAAAAATTTTTGTTTCGATGTACAGAGGAATTTTTAAATAGTAATCAATCGAGATGAAACATGTTGGGCACGAAATTAAAAATTTGAAGTTGTTGATCTTTATTGTAGATTAAATTTCCTAATGAATCTTGGATCTACTCTACCCGTTTGGGCACTTTTGAACTCACTGTTAATATAGCAATTTTTAGTATCCTTTCCTTTATGCAAAGTATTGGTAATACTCAGGATTTAAAGAAATACTTCATTTAAATTTTTCTGCAGTCTGGGCAGACATTTTGTTACATCTGTAAACACTTGAATTGGCTGCTAGAATCCTCACATGTCAGACCACCATTAACACTTTAAGTGCTACACTGAAATCGTGCAAAGTAATTTGAATTAATAATTTTATTTTCAATAAATCTAATAAACATATATATGAAATTATTTTAGTTTTATGAACTAATTTTAATAAATTTTTAGTGTAATACAATCACAGTTACAGTGAAAAATCAGAATCTTAGATCTACGTAAAAATTCATACGTCTTCACAAAATGTAAAACATGGCAGTCAAGGTGTTAGTAATAAAAATTGCTTGTTTAACGACAAAATAATTTGAAAAGAAATAATTGGCAAAATTACATTTATTTGAGAAAATTGTACAGAATGTAAAAAATGCTGTTTATTAGGATTTTTGCAAGTAAATTTTTTTGCTCGTTCGATTTTTTAAGTATCCTAATTACTATGGTAATGTCAAATTTTAACGGTAGTGTACATTTCCTTTTAATGGAAAACATGTTCCAAAAGTATGCACATGTATGTTGGGGAAATATATATAAAATGGTCCCTTGGGATAAAATAATTTCTGACTGTCCTGTGACTATTAGCGCTCTATATGTTTCTCGCAAAAAAATTAAAAATTACTGCATTTTACCTAAGATAAGGTGTTCTTTAACACTGTGTAATTTTACTCATAAAAGGTATAATGTGACAATCATATTATTGACTAATTTGATCACAATTCAACGATTATTCAAATATTATTTTATTATCTCATGTAATTATTTAACGTTACTATTTAACGTTATTATTTAAATATTGCATGAGTTAGATGTCAAGAGTCTTATAATCCCCTCATAGCAGGATATCATAATCTTATAAATAATTTAATCCGCGTGATATATCATTACTTTCTATTTTGGTTAGGCCAATATTTTGCCAGAATAAAAGGAAAACAATGTATCAAAGTTGGATATCAACAACCTTTGAAGTTAATCTCATTTTCATGTTTGTTAGTTGGAATATTTTACTGAAGTTTACTATTAATATTTTGTCTGTACTATATGATTAGTACTAATTTTTAACTTGAATGAAAGTTCATGAACTGAATACTTTTCAATAGATATAACCTCCTGAGTCACGATTCTATACATATAGTTGTACAAAACAATCTTAATATTAATATAGTACAACATTTATAATATAAATTACATATAATAAGAAAAATAATATATATTTTAAAACTTTAATATATTATATAGTAAAGAAATATGAATAAAATATATAATTGAGCATGTAATTAAATATTACCTAGATCAGTAATGAGATAAACCAATTTCTAAATTCTACAATTATATTATTTAAATAATATACATTTGTGTTTTTTATATAAATGGTCGTTTTAGACACCTGTTCCCCTAGCTGTATTCACCAGTAGCACTTTAAATATTAATATACATTTTTTACTCATTTTAGAACAAATATTTGTTTCTTAAAAAATGAAACTTTTTGAACTAACGAATTTTTTTTTGGTTATGTTCAATTTAAAACGACAAAAGTCGTTCAAATATAACCATATTTGTTTCCATTATTTTTAATATTTTCTATATAATGGATTCAACAAATACTTCTTCCTTATCATCAACCTTTCTACAATTAACAGTTGCTGTCAATATCTGCAACCAGTTCTTTCTTTCTTGCCTTCGATTTTCATATAAAATGCATTTGAATATATTTTTGAACAAGTGGTTAAATGTAAGTCAACCTTTTTAATATAATGGACAGAAAGATACCAAACATTTGCTATTAAATGAAACCTGTTAAGTTATTTAAAATAGTTAATCGTAATTATATTTTATTCCAATATAAAAACTTTATTTCATGGGGCATGAGTTTTACTTTTAAGAAATGATATTTTATTTCATGTATTTACAATAAACTCAAATAACATAAGCTAGTTTGACAGATTTGACCTTCATCGAATAACTCATCGTTTAACTTTTTGGGAGAAAAACCTTTTTATTCGTTTGTTTTCAAGATGTACATTTCTGATAATTTTGTGTAATAAATTGTAAATTATATTTAACATGTGTTTACAATATTTCTTTATTCTATGATAAATTGTTAATATTAGGTGAAATTCAATTTTCTTCTAATTTTGAAAGTAATAATAATTCAATTTTTCTCGTTTTTACATTTTTACATGTGACTATCTGTTCCGCTTTACTTCTATAGATTGGTTTAGAAGAAAACTGAATTCAATTTCATTTAATTTTAACACTTTGTTGCATGATCTTTTTCAATTTTGAAAAGTACATTAGTCAATTGTTACGAGTAATGCTGCCAAAAAGAAGATATTAAATAAATATTTTGTATCAAGCAAATTTATTTAAAGTAACTGATATATTTAAAAGTTGTAACATTTTAAAATAGTTGAACAGAATGTTATAATTACGAAAAGCAACAAATGTTTCTAATATATTAATTAATTATTTAATTTGTTGTTTATTTGTGTTCGAAAGATACACAAATATAATAATATTTTCCTTTATGTATATTTGCAACTGAATGCAAGAAAGGGTAAAATTGTTAATTGAATAGCATTAAATCTTTTAAACATCTAAATTACATACAATTATGTATATTGCAATTTAAAGCATATGAAAGCAATTATGTCAACATATTGTAATTATAATCACTTTTGAGCAACGTTTCGCTTTTTACTAACATATAAAATAATATTGAGAGACATTCATTGTCCAAATATTTAAACAATTCATTTTTTTAATACTGTTTGTTACAATTATCTATGTTTCTTATATAACATTCTGTATGTTATAATCTTTTAATTCTATGTAAAGTGCTAAAGATGGAAGCAATAGTACCTTGTAGATTAACATTGTAGATTACAACTTATCAAGATCAATTTTTTACTGACACGAACGCATAAAATATTACTCATTCATACAGTACATGAGTATTGAATATTAATCATCAGAATGTGTAAATGTTGCAGGAAACGTAAAATGGATCCCGACGGTTTCAAGGATTTCGCTAAGGAAATGGTGGAATACATTGTTAATTATCTGGAGAATATCAGGGACAGGTAAATGTTTTTACAACAGTTAGTCATTGTATCCTGTATCATTCGTCCTTTGTCTTTTGTTACACATACGTGCATTGGAATGCTCAATGATATTTATTATCATAATATGACACAATCGTATCAGAAAAATTTCTAATTAGTCGAAGAAGAAGAGCCAATTAGCAGCTTGCATCTTACAATATTGCACTCAAAATATGGATACAATGCTTCTAGAAATTTATACAATTTATTACATGTTAGTCTACTTTTTATTTCGTTTCCCTATAAAAAAATTACTCGCCACAATTCTTGTTAACTTCTTAATGTTTTCACTTTCAAAATAAGCAATAGGGATATAATGCAAAGTTTAATATACGTTGTTTTAAATCCAATTTTTATTACTTTATAGAAAAATACTTCCAGCGGTGGAGCCAGGTTATATGAAACCTCTTTTGCCAACCGAGGCTCCACAAACTCCAGAAAATTGGAAAGACATAATGGCCGATATTGAAAGAGTAATCATGCCAGGAGTGAGTAATATACTTTGAAAACCTGTTCTACTGTTCAATACGTAGATATCTTGTTTTGCAATCAGAAAACTTCAAGACTTGCATGCACTGATTATAAACGTAGAAATCATAAATAAAAGTTTTTAAGAAATTCAATTCTGTAGGAAGAAGACAATGTTTTAAGTTAACAGACTTGCTTTTACTGCAAGTATACGAATGCTTTATATTGACTTTTCCAAATTAAATAGTATATATTTTTATAATATTATTACTGGGTAAACATTTTAAACAATCCCTAAAGAGAATGAGACCTTCATCAAGCGTCAATTTTTTTCGGATATTTCTTAATGTATTTTGTAAATTAAGAGTTTAGCAATAAGAAACAGATACCATGTGATAGAGCAAACCTTTATTTTGCGAAAAGAATCGAAGGAAGTTACAAAACAGATTTGGTTTTCCATTGAAATAAAAATAGAATTAACTTAAAAAGGCAATAAGAAT
The DNA here is from genome assembly GCA_036983795.1 of Megachile lagopoda. Taxonomy (NCBI): domain Eukaryota; kingdom Metazoa; phylum Arthropoda; class Insecta; order Hymenoptera; family Megachilidae; genus Megachile; species Megachile lagopoda. The sequence continues at coordinate 22,164,207 of CM072800.1, forward strand.
AATAAAATAATAAAATTTAAGTGGAATTATCATTGCATATTATAAATGAATCTCAATTTAAATTTTCCATTAATTTATTGATATCAACCTTTTGAAATCGGCGCCATTTTTTAACAAGATGAATTAATTAAACTTCTTCAGAAATAACATGTGCACAAATCACTTACTGAAAGATGACATAAAATTCGTGAAAGGTGGTATTAAATATGATGTAAAATTTTTATGTAGAAATAACTGATCGAAATGTCCGTGTTGTGTTTTAAAGGCACCAACATCAAAAATTGATATTAATAAATTAAAAATAAATTCGAATGAAAGCAGAGATTGGCTTATTTATAATATTCGACGATAATTCTGCTTTAATTTTATTATATTACTGGTTATAGGTCATTTCATTTCCATTGTTAAAATTAAATTTCTTAAAAACTAGATATGTTAGTGAAAAATAGTTTACACATCCATAATGAATACATAAGACTAAGCAAAAATTAAGTATTGGTTACTGGAAAATGTAAAAAAAGTTAAAATTTATTCCATATACAACAATTATTTTATTTTAGCAGAAGCAGCCTTATTAGTTATTGTATCAATATTATAATTGTTATTATCAACAATCATTTTTCGAAATTAATTATAAATTTGAAAATCGCATACAAAGGGCGAAATATCACATAAATATTCGAGCGTCAATTTATTTATTTCCGAGTTAACCAAAATTTAGCTTCCTCTACAAAAATTAATAATAATAACTGTGAATAGTTCAAGTAAGATCATAATAAATTGAATTGAAAATTATTGAACATATCCGTCACAAACATATAGCAAATGTATCATATCGAGGTTTCGTTCGGCGTATGTTATTATTAGTATTTGTCAATATCTTTTGATTATTCTACTAAAAATAAATTTGGTTCTAGGTTACTCATTGGCAAAGTCCTAAATTTCATGCTTATTTTCCCACGTCTCAATCGTATCCAGCAATCGTTGCCGACATGCTTAGCGGTGCTATTGCTTGCATTGGATTCAGCTGGGTAAGAAAAATATTTTATTTCCTAATTATTATTTTATCAAGACATACATATATACTTTCCCATTTTTCTGTAAACTTATAAACAGTTTTGTTCTTCATTTTGTTGTAGAACTCAAATCAATAATTATTTGATTGCATTTTAATATATTTTGAAATGGTTATATTTTTATTAGTAATATTAGTACAATATCATTTATTAATTTCTCTGCACAGATCGCGAGTCCTGCATGCACGGAATTGGAAGTGATAATGTTAGACTGGTTGGGAAAGATGTTAGATCTGCCTAAGGAATTTTTAGCTTGTAGCGGTGGAAAAGGAGGCGGTGTTATTCAGGTAATCTATGAATATATTTACAGAAAAAGAATTTCTATAACAGATTAGTAATTAGTAAAATTGAGATCCTTAAGTTTTTAATGCAAGTACTGGATTCATACAGCAAATACTAAGAAATGAATTTACCGTAACAATGTTTATTATACATCTAAAATCTATTTTGATTAAAATTCAACATAAATGGTTATTAAATGGGTATAGGTATATCATTTTATAAATCAAATAATATTTACTCGCCTTCAGCACATTTTGCATCGCAAAGATTTGGATCCTTAATCGAATTTTATTGAACACATAATGTTCCTCTTAACGCACCCTTTGCTAAATTATTATGTTTGAAGTAAGCAGTTATAAGCATACACTCATTACCTGTTGCTCAAATATTAAATGCTTTGTGGTGAACTTTATGCTTCATTTTCGTGAAAATCAATTGGACCCTGAAAATCCATATGAAGGTGGAAATATAGTGAAAATGAATATAATATTGAAAATGTACAGAACAACATTACAAAATTTGTATTCTGAAATCGGAAAGAAACTTTAAGAATTTAAGTTACAGTGCAATAATTAATACAGCTTAAAAGAATTTAGCTGCTTATAAATAGCAACTGAATTTCACTTCATAGGGTACTGCAAGTGAAGCAACTTTAGTGGCACTTCTCGGTGCCAAGGCCAAAAAAATAAGGCAGGTCAAGGAACAACATCCTGACTGGACAGACAACGAAATAGTGGGAAAACTAGTCGCCTATAGTTCCTGTAAGTAATTGTTTGCAATTTCGTTAAAATATATCAGCACGTTGATGAGACTTCCCAGTTTTACCTTAATTGAATAAATTGAGTTCGAAATAATGAAACTACTTCTAAACGCCTTTTCCTTCCATGCGACATATTAACTAAAAATATTTATAAGCCTTAATATTTGTTAGCTACAAGAAATTGCAAATAAAATTTTGTTATTTTATTTGTATTGTTTAACTTCCAAATTATTAAAATATCAATTATTCAAACTCTTACCCCATTCTTCAAGCGTGTTTCTAAAATACGTCAGGTTTACAACCCTTTATTTTTTCACCGTGACCATCGAAAAATAACAATGCCAAGGGGATTAAAGATTAGGGAGATAAAAATTCGAGCCAGTGTTCAATCATGATTTTCCCCGTAAACAAGATTAACGATGACGTTAGCCGGCGCTCTTTAACATTTGACAAAGGCATCAGAGGAAGGGGTGGGTTGACAGGACAGAGTATGGGGTTGCAGCACTTCATCAACCAGCACTTTGTCACCATGGCAACCCGTAATAACCACTCGAGTTATTCCAACCCTTCTATCATCCACCACCCACACTCACCCCTTCGATTGCTCTGTGCTCCTGTTACCACTTCTCTCCGCTGGCACGTCGAATCGTAGAAAGTTACTGGCACAAAAGCATTTCGTAATTTTCCATCGACTACGTAGCTTGGTCTGTGCATTAGCAACGTGAAGAGAAAAAGAATGAGATGCCCTTTAAGAATACGTCTCTTTTGTATCGATAGTTAATACCTACAGCAACCATTGTCATTGACTATTCTCCTGTGAATATTGAGAATTGAAAGACTTTTGTTTTGTTGCATCAATTGTAGATCGCGTTATGGGACTTGGAATAATGGATTAATGTTTGAAAGAGAATAGCGTTTCAATTATTCATCGGGTATTGAAAAAATATACTGTTGGTTGGAATTTCATGTTTACTTTACTTTTAGCTAACTCACTGTTATGGACAGTATTGCTTTTTTCGTTTTTATTCAAGAAAGACGATGCTAAGAGATTTTGCAGTTTCTACGTATTCAAAGAATTATTATTCCTTTTATGGAAAATGCTTTTTGTGGATTGGACAAGAGCATAAATTCATTTATAGAAAGTATTTATTTGTTACCATTGCAGTAGAAATTACTTTTGCTTCATGTGCTACATTATTATAATGTACCATCAAAAAAGACCATCTCACCTGAATAATCTACATTTGACAAATACCTGTTTTGTAACTACGGAATGAATAAGAATTATAAATATGTATAGACATTATTTTACAAACTATAGTTTGAACAGAAACAATATTATTTATTTCAGTTTAAATAAAAAATGTATTATGCATTTATGGTTTCAAGTTAGTTACCGTTCCTAAAGGAGACTTGTATGAACACAAGTACACTGTTCTTACCTTAATGTGTAACTCCATATCTTTTCCTAAAGGAGCCGATTTTTTAGAACAATATGAATAAACAGAGTACCAGAATACAGTATTATCAAAATTTATGGCTTGAAGATGTATTTCACATCATTGAATAAGATGTTTCAATTTTCAGTACAAAATATCTTACATACCATTCATTTTTGTTACATTATACCATAATACTTATTAATAAATGTCATCAGGTTTCATTTAAAAAGGCAAATGCAGTAGTACCTTTCAACTACAGTGATGTCAAAAATTGCACTGTACGATAATGGAATTTGTTAAACAATGCAGAACTTTTCTCTTAAAAATATTTAATATCTTCAGTAGGAATATAATTATAGTCTCATTGAAGTACTGAAGTCACTCTGTACATAAATTAAAGCCGAATTTTATTTTTAATGCATTTTTCAGGTCAAGCTCACAGTTCTGTAGAACGAGCTGGCCTTCTAGGAGGCGTGAAGTTCCGGTCATTAGAAGTTGACTCTAAATACAAACTTCGAGGCGAAACACTTGCAGAGGCTATTCGCAAGGATAGAGAACAAGGACTAATTCCATTTTACGTAAGTCGGAAATTTATAAAATTTATAATTTTCGTATTTTTATATTCAAAATTTGAGAAATTTAAATGATTTAATCTGCAGATTTCAAAATTTTCAAATTGAAAAGTTTAGAAATATTAAAGTATCTTTAATTTGATAATTCAATAATTGAATTATTGTAAATTTTTTACTTTAGTAGTAAGCTGTGAAACTTTCGAATTTTCATACTTGGAAATTACAAAATATAAAAATTATCAAAAATTATATTTTCTAATTTTGAGATTTCCTCAAACAGTTTAATTGAAAAAGTTCGAGATTCAGAAATAGTCAAATTGGACAACTTAGAAATTTAGAAACAGTCAATTTGAAAAATTTAGAACATTAGAATTCCCAGAACGCTGCAGAAGTTCTGCTTATATGACACATTTTACAATTTTTCCGATCCTACAACCCGTCTAGGAGCATAAGAGTATCCAGGGAAACTTCACTGTGAATCTAAACACTAATAAAAATCAATTCCCCAATTTTCAATTCATTAGATATATTTCAATGACAAAGCCACAGATCATATGATTTGAAAAGAATTTTTAACTTGTATCTTCGTGGAAAATCTGTATATTTCGTGTTATACGCTATTTTGGAGGCAAAAATGTAACGAAGTAATGTTATATATACTGTTTAGGATTTTAAAAGATATGTGATATATGATAACATGTACTGTAGTATCTAAAACTACTATTAAAACTGTTTTATAGGCTGTTGCAACTTTGGGAACAACTTGCTCTTGTGCATTTGATCGTTTGGACGAAATGGGTGTCGTGACGAATCGCGAGAACCTTTGGTTGCATGTGGATGCTGCTTACGCTGGTGAATTATAGCAAAAATTATGCTATTCTATAACATATTAATATAAATGTGAAATGTTTATTTAACATGATTTTATTAGGTTCCGCCTTCATTTGTCCGGAATTCCGGCATTTAATGAAGGGTATTGAGTTAGCAGATTCCTTTAATTTCAATCCGCATAAATGGATGTTGGTGAACTTTGATTGTTCAGCTATGTGGTTAAAGGATCCGACTTATGTTATTAACGCGTTCAACGTCGATCCGTTGTACCTGAAACATGATATGCAAGGATCTGCTCCAGATTATAGAGTAAGTTTGCACTTTCATTATCAATAATCATAGAATTTTGTAATAGCAAATAACATTAACTGCTAGGGAATGGAAAATCTATTCTTGGGCTTCAAATTGTTTTAAAAAATTCTTTAATTATCCGTAGACTGCGGATGTTAATGCATTTATAATATATCAAAATCTGCATAAATACAAGTTGTTTAATCCATAGGTTGTGGACTTCATAGATTTCATGATTTATTTACATTTTGTAGATAATTAATGCATAAACATCTGCAGTCTGATTATGACATATAAAGGTTCTTTTGATTGTCAAATTCAAATCTGGTATTAAATTAAACACTTGCGAACCTAATTGTGTATTACTCTATTACTATAAAAATTGAGTAGCGTTTCAATTACCACATTACCACATTTTAATTCATCGTTTGGTTTAATTCCAGATCTGACCGAAAAATATGTAAACGCGGACACCACGCACAATACCTATACAATACCTATACGAAAAGATGAAAGAAAGATATATAATAAAATATTTTATTGTATATGCTTAGTATATTGCTTAGTTTTCGAGAAAATCAAGTTTGGATATTCGCTGCATTCCTTTGCTGTTATGGCAATGTTATTTTCTCTCAAGCAGCATAAACACGTGTTATACTTGTAAATAACGTCTACACGGCACGTGAATGCTATTGGCCTGAGAGAAAAATACGAGACAAATTTTCAATAAAAACAATTTTACTTTTTCAGGGTAAAATTACTGAAATTGTTGTCCCCGTTGTCGGATGCATAATCGTGTCCGTTTAATTATCGTAGCGTGTACTCTCGATAACAAGTTTTGACTTTTCAATTCCTTAAATGCATAATTAATTGTTTGCACTAATTGGTCCTCATTTTCAATGTCTTTACCGTATACTCTTCTTTAATACATTCCCATAAATAAAAGTCTATAGGTGTAAAATCTGAGAACCTTAGAGGTCAGGTGATCGTTCCTCCGCTTCCTATCTAATAGTTATAATTATCATTGAAAAAGATTTTTATATTTCAATTGAAGTGTAATGAAGGACAATACACATTTACATCGCTCGACAGAAAATAACATTACCGCAGAAGAACGCAGTAAATTTTTAGACGACTTTGGTGAACTCTAGCCGAAAATAAAAAATTCTATTCAATATTTTTTTCTTATTTTTCCATACTTATGTGGTATCTACTTTTACATGTTATTCGGCCAGATCTTGTATAAAGGCAATGATTTATTAGTACTTAAAAGGAGCATCTGTTTTTGTTACACAGCATTGGCAAATTCCATTAGGACGTAGATTCAGAGCACTGAAACTGTGGTTCGTTCTGAGAATTTATGGGGTGGAGAACCTCCAACGATATATCAGGACTCACGTCGCCCAGGCTCATGAATTCGAAGCACTGGTCCTTTCAGATCCGCGATTCGAGATTGTGGCTGAAGTGATATTAGGACTCGTCTGTTTTCGGTTGAAGGTAAATTATTTATTTGCAATATTAACTTGTCTTTATTAACTTTATTTACAATATTGTTCCAATTATATTTGTGTTTACAAATTAACATCAGTGAAATGTAACTTCACATTCAATCATTGTACTTTTATTATTTACATAAGCACAGCAAAAGTGTTTATGCTGAAGAGAACGGTAAATTAACTTGTCTTAAAATTTATCATTAAAACCGACATTCACTGCATTTGAATATAATGGCATTTCATTACACAATATTATTAGTAACGAATTTCTGTAATTCAAAACATAATATTTTCAAGAAATTAGAAAATGTTGAGTTACAACACTTGATTTTTGATAATTAAAAGTAGTTGCAATTGTAGTAGAAGCATAGTTTCTAAATCGAAAACGCGGGTTATTTTTTCTTCAACATCGTAACAAAAGTTATGCAAACAGCTTTCTGAACAAATTTTATTAAACTCATTAACACTAGGTTTACGGACGTTTATGGTCATTTATATTTAAATTTGAACTGACAGTAGAAAAACAAATAAGTTGAGGATGATATGTGAACTGCCTAAGACATTGATTCTTTAGCTTGAGGAAAGTTGACATACAGTTTTACAAAAATTTCTTAATAAGTTTTGTCATTTAAATTAAAAGACGTATGACCCGTCATTTTGACGGGTTCCGTAAATCTAGTGCTAATTTAACCTAAAAACTTTTACTTTTGTCAGTGTTAATTAACACACATATCTATATCCTTCCTGTTCCATTTAGTAACAGCACATTCCACTCTTTCTTATCGTGCAATATGATCTATCTATCTATATAAAAATCTATCGAATTTACTCACATCATAAATTCAACAGATTTATATCACAGATTCATTCATTGAATTAATATGTAACAGTATTCATTCATATAATCATTTATTTGTTACATGTGTTAAATACACCGATTCAATTAAAAAAGAACAAAGTTTCTGAAGTTATCTAAATTGTTGCCAAAAAGGTTAATAGTATCGCAGACGGTGTTGCGTCACATACAACGTCTGCTGATTGAGCTATGCTTACCACATAACGTTCGACGAGTATTTACAGGAAAAAGTAATACGTCTTTCTTTTAATGTCACTAAATTTAGCGTTGACGATATAGTTATGAACATGGAACAACCCATGTGATAATCTCTCGAACGCAAGAATTTGTATTTAATGTTTTGCATGCCGATTTTTATGAAACTTTGCACGATTGTTCATTGGACCTACGTAAGAATGTGAGCAATTCAGTGGTACCCGTTTTTTACATGAAGAGAAAAATCAACCCTTTTATTCGAATTGGCATACGTAACTGCTTATAAATCTAAAGTTATACTGTTTCTTTAAACCTACAGATCTCCGTAACAAATAATGTTTATACAAAAATTGAGGTGCCTTGTCCTCCATTTTTTTTTGTGATGAATAAATGCTAATATTTATAAATTCTACAGTATATCATTATTGTAATTATATCATATACAGTCACCATTTTACATTTTATGTATTGTAAAATGTATATGTGTATTTTCTATATAAATTTAATGTATCAGCCTTAGTATGTATTAATATATTTTCTATTTTAATTCAATATATAAATAGCTGTTAATTTAATCTATATTTGTAACATTGATAACCTTTGTGATAAAAGTCATTCCTACGTATGTTTCATATCACACTTTCATAACCGTAAAAGTATAGTATACTCGCACATAGTGTACGCTAGTGGGAAGCACAAGAGGAAGCATGGTTTGCAAATCTAGTAGATTACTGTTTGATGAAACACGCTAGGGAAATTCACTATGAATACATATGATACACATGAAGCATTAGCTATACTTTGTTGTGTAGAAGTTATATTTTTTACAGTTGTACATGAAAACTACTTATATTTCGAACACTTTTCCGAAAATTGTCATACTTCGAATAAACTATTTTCAACCATTAATAAAATACATTATATTATGTGTAAATATAGTAATCTTATGGTGAGGTAAATGCAATATGAAACGTACGTAGACATGATCAACATTACAACTATGTGCAGATTTAATTAATAGCCAATATAGAAAATAGACAAAACCTAGAATGGCAATTGTAGAATAATCATAATGATCATATACTGTTAAATTTATAAAGAATAGATCATTCGTCACAAGAAACATTAAACTTTCCAAAAGAAATAGAGAAGTAAAACCACTTAATTTTTGCAAAAGAATTGTTTGCTTCAGAAAGTTTCACATACATTTTCACGTCCAAAGGAGCAGAATAATTTTTGTTTTGGTCATTTCGCAATATCTTCCGTTGTTTACGATTTATGAGCAGTTACATAGAGAAGCTAAATCGGAGAAAAAGATCGGTTTTTCTCTTAAGTTACTGTAAAAAACAATAAAAATCTTGTGGTATCCATACCTATAAATTTTTCCTGAACCACATTCTTCGAATCATTAATCAATATTCACACTTACATTTACAAAGTCATATCAGGTATTGTTAAATACTTTGTTGCAAATTAATGATCTGAAAATCGTTTTACAGGGATCGAACGAAATAAACGAGAATCTGTTGAAGAAAATCAACGCTGCCAGAAACATTCATTTGGTGCCATCGAAGATAAACGATATGTATTTCCTGCGGTTCGCAATTTGCTCGCGGTTTAGCGAGAGCAAGGATATTCAAAATTCCTGGAAGGAAATAAAGCTCAGAGCTGACGAAGTCCTCGACGAACAATCGGTTTCTAAGTGATGGCGGGCTCAGATAGCTCGCGGCTGCAGATCTTTAGCACCTGCTACCTGCAATCAATCCTAGTTTCTAGTTGTTTTCTTGTTTACGTAGTCCTGGAAGAACGAGTGGATAATTCAAATATGGCGATCTGTCTAACGTATTTCACAGTTTGAGAGAAATTAATGGAACCAATAAAAGATGTAAAATTGTCTGTTAATTGTTTCTGTTTTATATGTATTCACAAATGATAAGGTAATTCTAATTTTCCTTTATTTACAAACTTTATTTATGTCTTAACAATTTCGGAATAGAAGATTATTGGCATATCCTTCGATTATTACAAATATTGCAAGAAGAATATTTTGATCTGACCATATTAGGGATTATTTATAAATTCCATGACATAAACGTAGATAGTTATAATTATGCATTTATTTTTGCTCGAGTAAAATGGAATAAATATTATATTGTGACCAGTTTACTCATTTATAGGCAAAGTAACATACTTAGTACAAAGGGGCAATGAAACTCGAAACAATTGTGTATTTAAAAATTCCTATCACTGAGAAATCGAAATATTATTCAAAGCTCATAACATTAATTTATAGTAAAAATTTTATAACAACCCTTATCTGCAGTGGTTTATTAATCCTCAAATGATGACTGAGTTAACTTTGACCCGTACATACGAAATATGCGTAACAGATTAAAATTAAAAACCTTAAATTTCCAAATGAAAAACTTTCATATATTGGAAATAGTATATTCTTATTAAATATAGAAAATCAAAATAATTTTAAACTTTTCATCAATTCTTGGGTCATTTATGACTCAGCTCCACTATTTGTGAATTAATACATGCCCCATTAAAAGGTACTTATCAGATAATTAATAAGATTTGGAAATACGTTGGACACGTTCCAAGTGTACGTAAAATGCCAAAGATCGTTCTTCGAATGTCGTTTTACGCAAACAAGCACATAATTCGAATAAACGCAGTATTACTGTCACCTTGTGCCACTTTTTCCAACAGCTAGCCAACCTTCTATAGATCCATTGGATCACTTTCTTCGATCATTGAATGACACGAGATACACTGTGCATCTTTTGCAATCATATTGCATGGTTGTTGACACACGCGTAATTTGCGAAAATACTGTTGGTTATTTAATCGAAGAAACAGAATATTATTCTGAATCATTCTTGTGCAAATGATGCAAGTTAATAATATTACATAAATCCAACAGAATTTTTGCATTTGTTTCATGAATTACCAAAAATACATGGTATTATAGAGGATGTCTCAAAGTTTTTTGCCTAAAGTTTGTCAGTACGTCTAATTAGTGTAAAAGAGAAAAACAAACTTATTTCTTCTTATTTCAGACTATTCATCTTGCAAACGCGTGTAAATCTTAAGGATTATTTTGTATATCCCAATGAAAATGTTTTGAAAAAAAGAAGGCATTAACAAATAGATGTATTATTGAATAAAGTAGTTGAAATGTACTTCTATAACACAGTGATTGCATGAATCAATGCCTAAAAAGTTTAGTGCCTCAAATGGAAATTATAAGGTGTATAAAGTTATGATTGAAAAATTACCTATTTTCAGATAACACGTTATTCTCTATTTATACTTCTAAAATGTACTGACAAAACTTGGACGAAAAAAATGAGATAACTTTACAGAGTATTCCACTACTGATGATACAACTGGGATGGATATGATTCTAAATGGAAAAATGACCCAAAAATGTATAATAAAATTCTTTCATATGTGGCTTCGTTTAACAAAAAAAAATATTTATCAGAATATTATTGCCAGAAATATTTATATGCGATAAAAAAGATAACATTTTTTTTTTAATCTTTTGGTTAATTCAATGATTAGTGAATGTAGTATATTAATAAGGATCCTCATACTCGCCCATGTGATACCTGCGATTGGTCGTATAAGTTAATAGTACTCGGCCAACAGACTCAATCACTCACTCGGTTTTGTCGAAAAATGTTTAAATTTTTTAATTTACGAAATTTCAAATTAAAAAACTTTTTAATTTCGACCTCTAGAAATTTGTGTTTTAATATTTAAAAATTTGGGTTGTTGGAAATTTGAAGATTGGGTGATTGGGCAGTTCATAATTGGATATTTAAAAATTTTCGATATTAATAATTCAAACATGTGAGGATTTGAGAATTACAAAATTAAAGAATATAAAAATTTGACAAATTTGAAGATTTTTTAATCTGAACGTTCTTGAACTTAGAAATTCGGGAATTTGAATTGAAATTCGGGAAACTGAAAATTTGTTTGTGAGAACTTTTAAGAATTTGGAAATTTGGAGCTGAAAATTTAAGGAAATGAAAATTAAAAAATTATAATATTTTATTGTCTTTAGGACTTATTTTTATACATAGTGGCGCTCCTACCCGGTTGTATCATCGACGATGAAACACCTTGTATATCGCAATGATATATCTTTGTTGAATAGATGTAGTATTAGTATAGATATCCAGTGCAATACAAGAAACGAATTAACATAAACGTTGTTGTTGAACTAAATCGTGTTTTAAGCAATGCGCTGAATGCAACTTCTGCGTCATTGATCCACAGACGTAGATTTATGCAGGGTTATGTCTAAAGTTTTTTGAATCCTAGACATATAAATGAAAATCGAGTCCCTGCTTGTATAAACGAGAATAATATTTACAAAAAATCACCATTTTTTAACTTAATTTATATTTATATTATTATAATTTGAAATTGCAAAAAAGTATAAAGATCGATAGGTATTAAGTTATTTTAAGAAATTAAAAATTTTTGCTTCTTAACTTTGACGTAAACTTCTTAATATCCCTATAACAAAGAGTTTTTAAAATAAGAGCTATTTTGCATAATACAAAATGCGGCCCTAAATTCAGTCTTTTGAGAATATGTTGTTAACAATTTGTATATTTTGAAGAAAATCGTAATGATAATTTTTACTTTTGCAAGAAATATATTGAAAACAATGCCTTTTTGGAAAAAAGTTTACCGATTTCGAAAAGGTACAACCATTATAAATATTTTCTATTTCTTAAGTGTTCTCAAGATTATTGGAAGGTCAATTTTCCTTTATAAAATGAAAAGGCATCTTCGTAGATTTTAATTTTATGTACTTTTTTAATCAGACATCTTAGAAAAGTTATTTAGTTTATACTTTGACAATTCGGCAGTAAACTTATACAAAATTCACTATCCTTTTAAGTCCGAATTATTGAAGATATATTTGTTGTGCGTTCGAAATCGTGAAACTTTTATATTCAAAATTCTTCCCGAAAAAAATGTTGTTCTCTAGAAGTTTAAAGGTGACATTTTGAAACAGGCACCCTATATATGCGAATACAGATGGAATATTTTTTAATTCTATTTTTCTCGGAATGTAATGTTTTGTCATCGGTGCTATTTCGTGGACAGTGATGTATTAATTATTTTCATCACCCTGTTTCTAATATATGTATAGTACTCTTTTGTAAGCATTCATATGCGTTTATAAAACTCTGATTTTTCAAATTTTTATGAATCATTTGTCATCTTTCATTATTCATCACATAGGTAATGCCGATCCTCGGCAAAGTCACAGAAACTGAAGGTGAATATTAGGGTGATCTTTATTTATTAAAAAAAGTGTTCTATGGTTTCATAGGGATAATGCGTTCGCTCTTATAAGCAAGTAATATAGTAATTTTATTATGTTTATCAATTAAATATTAGGGGACGTTACGAGTTATTAAATTTTGCGTTTTTCAAGAGAAAAGTTGCAATTTTATTTTCGATACATTATAATTTTAAAACGTGTCTATCGGAATATTATTACAAATTGAATTTGTAAGTGAATTCAATCCACAATTTTTATGAATAGGCACGAATTTATAAAGATCTATTTCGCAAATATTATTACGCTAATAATGTCGATTTCTTAATATGAGGATATTTCTGTCGAAATTCCTTGATTAATGATAACAAATACTATTTTCCGTTCTTGAAAAATATGTAAGTTATTGGTAATGAGACTGTTAGATATACTGAGTTGGACAAAGAGTTATGTCGCTGTTGTCAGTAGATAATATTTTCTTCTTCATCGACAAATAGTTCTAAAGCTAACGTTGTAGGGCGTCTTATTTGCCTCTTGGCATATTTTGACGAATCTGACGCATTCACGCTTCAACTGTGACAAATCTTACTCGAATTTTTAACCCCTTAGCTTACAAGTTTTTCGGCAGATGCGTCAGTTAAAGCTGCCTAATTATTACTGCAACGCTAAAGTAAATAAAGAATGTTGAAATGTTAGGTATATTTTGGATTTAGCGATCTTTAATTATACAAACTGCAATTGGTATCATACTCAAAACTAGATCTTTACGCAAATACGATTTAGTTTTGTCACATTTGAACTGTAACGTGCGTCACGAATCTGGCACAATTTTGTAGACCAAGGGGTTAATACGATTCAATTTATTGCTTAAGTCCAATTATAATTTGCATAGTCAATGATTGTTGAATACAAAATTGAAATAATATTTCAACTTCTTTTCTTTGCTTTAATATTGTAGTTGTGATTAATTAGTTCTGACTGACGCACCTGATAAATAAATCACAAGCAAGGGTTTAAACAAGGGTTTATAACAGTGAAGTTGTTATAAATGGTTAAAAATTAAAAATACAGAGACTGATTTTTGCATTATTTTTATAAAAGTTGGAACGTTGTTTAAGCTGCACAAAAATTTATACATTATTCAGTGAGGTGGCACTAAATCATTGCATGTTTCAGTTTGAGATATTTTATATTTTAAATATTCCTGTGAATACTTAAAATAGAAGAGCAATAGTTATAGATGATCAGTAATGAGTAAGTGAAGATCTTAATCAACAATAATTCTCATTATATATTGAAAAAGCAGTTAGTATGTTATATAATAGGACTTTAGTTACATATGTTAAATTGGAAACCGAATATCTCCTTAAAAACGACAAAACTTTTTGTCCAACCCAATATTAGAATGTGATGCATGAATTTGCCGTTGAGAATATAATCAAGCGGGTGACACTGTTTAAAAAATTATGAAATGTAATAACATTTTGCCGAACCTGTTTTTTAGCATAGAGAAGAAAATGTTAAGATACCTAAATAATATTTAAAAGGTTTAATTTTGAGCATCACCCTAGTAGTAGATATGTCGTATTTGGAATGACTGTGCGCTACAGAAATGAACAAAATTCTGGGTGTTCTATATAATATATCAATGTAATATTTAATTGACTAAATTAAGCAGGTATACAATTGTTTTGTAATTTCTGTCGTATCATGTATATGGGTGGCAGTGCTGTACAGAATATCGTTTAGTAATCTGTATATTAGATGTAAACATTGGATGAATAATTTCATGCTGCAAAATATTGAAACAACGAAATTTAAAATATTCAACCAACCAAATTTAATTAAATTTGAATTAAGTTACAATAAAAATTTGTATCACTTTGGATACTTTTTGTAAAGTATTGGAAACGAAAGTATTAAATTAATAGAACACGTCAAAATTCAAACAATTGTTACGATTTTGAAAACAAATACGTGCATTTTTTATTCGTCTAGTGTGTATTGGTTATTAATATGTACGTAGCGTAGTTATGTTGTAAATAAGTTATACATACAATGATCATAAATATGTAGTATATGTATGTATGTAAAATATTTTCATCTTCTTGTCTCACACAAACATTATTCCCGAACATTATATTTGTTTGCCGCAATTGTACTCGAATTGCAATATCGATAACAAAATACTAACGTATAACAGACTCGGTTGTAATTTAAAGCAACATTTTTAATGTAATAGATATACGTATATCCAATACAAGCTAGAAATTAATACGCGATAAAGTTTATTTTAAGTTATTCTATAGTTAATAATAAGTTATTTGTAATAACCGTTGAACCTTCTTGTTGTTTCGAGTACATTTATGGCATTTTTGATGTAAAGTAGTGCTGCAACTGGGACAATAAATAGATCTAGAATTACTTTGCACTGTTTGGTCTATCGAACGAGCAAACGTTCTTAAAAACAACCGACATAATTAAAAATAATAACTATTCCATATGCACTGGTTACGATTCGGCACACTGATTTTATACGTTTATAATAACGAGCAATATACAAATATTTGAAGACAGTTATAACAATTAAAATGTATATATTTTTTTATACCGATGGTATTGAAATGTATCGAAAGTATTAATGTAAATAGAAATATTAATTTAAAGCTGAAGAAAATGAATTCGAATGAATATCATTTTTGTTACTCATACGAAATAAGAACGTTTTCTCGGTGAAATAACACAGATTGCTGTTAAGCGGGACCAACGGAAAGTAATGAAAGGAAATGTAACTGTATGTGCGTACCTGTTATACGAAAATGTGTTTCAAGCTTCCATTTCATTTAAAGCTGACACATTATAATGAAAACATAAATACATAAATAGCTTACTATATAGAAGTTAAAAATGTCTGTCAAAATTGTTGTTGTTATAGCAGTACTGATGCAATAAATCATATACAACATGTACTTCGACTTTTGTATCTTCTTAACCTACGACGCGTCAACATTGTGCTAAAAATGTTTTTTTTTAATTTCACCAAGGGATAAATTGGTACTTATTTATAAATTAAATAGTGTTAACAATTTTGATGGTCTTGAAAAATTTCAGCAAAAATGACATTTTGTATCACTGTTTGCCAAATATATAATCAGTGCCGATCATCTTTATAAAGACCCCCAATGTAAAGGTAGAAGTTGTTTCTCAATAGTTACATTATAGGGACCAAATAGAACTGAAGACATGCAAATAAAACTAACAGAATTAGTATTAAAGCTTTCCGCAAAAAAAGTATATAGTAAAAAGTGGAGAATATAAAAATTTACAAAATAAACATTTAGAAACATAAAAATTGGAGAACATAGAAATTTGCGAAATACGGGAATTCAGTAATACGGAATTTCGAAAATATAAAAATTAGGAGGGGAATATATTTGGGAATATACAGAGTGTCCCATTTAAGTTGATATTTTAAAAAATCTCAAAGATGTGTGATTTAAGAAAAAGAAACTGACATGTGTCCTTCAGTATTTCGAGTGGGGATTACTACTTTTTGCTACTTTAATGGCATTACTAATTTTTTAATACATGGGTGTCATCGAGGTTATTTCAAGGTCATCTCGTCTTTTTTATCATTAACCCATACTTTTTATTCTGGAATCATATTCTACGTGAAAAAATGCACAACTTTTGTTTGATACATTTTGAACTTCAATATTGAACTTACAACAAAATTTCTTAAAATATCTAGTTGATTTTTCATGTTTATGTCAAAAATATGTTTTCTATTAAAATGACAACGTTACTTTCTTCTGGAAGGTTTTTTATTTTGTTTAAGAACATTACAATATATGCTCGAACTTTTTACCCTCAACTTCTAGACATTTATTAATTCGTTTAATAAAAGAGTCATGAACAGATAATAAAGTTCTCCTCATGATACTACGACACGCAGTTGTAATTCGCCCTTTCATATTTTCCTGTGTAGTAGGTGGATCGGAGTATACATTTTCCTTAAGATAACCCCATAGGAAGTAATCGGGTGATGTTACATCAGATGATCTCGCTGGCCAGAAAATCGGATCACCTTGGCCTATCCAACGATCAGTAATATCTGGATATAGTATTTGCCGTGCAATACGTGAATAATGACTTGGGCAACCGCCGTGTTGAAACCACATTTTGCCTGTCTGTTGGACTTAGATCTTCAAGTAACACAAGTAATTCGCGATCCAAGAAGTCTCGATATTTATTTCCATCGAACGTGCCATAAATAATTCTGGAAGTACTAATGATGCTTGAAGATGTAAGCCTACCAGATGTAATATTGAACTTACAACAAAATGTATCAAACAAAAGTCATGTATTTTTTCACGTAGAATATGATTCTACAAGAAAAAATATGGGTTTGTGATAAAAGAAGGCAGGATGACCTTGAAATAACCTTCAAGACGCCTATGGATAAAAAAATTAGTAATGCCATTTGACTCCCCACTCGACATACTAAAGCACAAGTATCAGTTTGTTTTTTTTAAATTACGCATCTTCGAGATTTTTTACAATGTCAACTTAAATGGGGCATCCTGTAGAAACTGTAGAATTGAGAGGTTTGAGGAATATAGACATTCGGAAATATAAAGATTTCGAAATATAAAGCTCTATGGATATAGAAACTGTAGACCGTAGAATGATGATAATATAGAAATTTCGGAATGTAAAGGTTTCAATATATAGAGATTTGAGAATGTATAAACATTCGAAATACGGAAGTTTGCGAGTGTAGACATCAGGAATATAAAAATCGGGAATATAGGGACTTGCGGATATGAAAATTTAAAAATATAAAAATGGAGAACTATATAGCGTTAAGGATAAATATAGAAATATAAAATTGACGCATATAGTCATATTGGAATGTGGAGATTTAAGAAATGTGAAAATTACTGAAGATAGAAATTTCAAATAGATTAACCCAAAATTTGTATTGAATTAACAATATAGAATTTAAATATCTAGTCGATCAAAAATAGGTTTCGACATAATTTGGTTTTTATAAAATTTAGTACAGAGTATTTTATATTGTCTTGATAAAAATAATTGTCTTAGTACAATCTTTTTTTGCAATGTTTTCAATTAATTGTACATTACGAAAGGAAATTCGAGTAAATAGCTATGGCGAAAAACTGCTTAAATTGTCTCCATATTTTCAAACATTAAATAATAAAACTTCAAAATTAGATTAAAAACAATATCTTTTATTGAAGTTGTGTGTACGTAATATAAAAGTAGAATAGATATATAACTTACAACGATCGAAAAAGATAAATTTATCAAATGAAAGATGTGAATACTACACTTTGATAAAAATTTCATTCCGCTCACAATATGGATTGACGAGAGGGTTTTCATGGACAATTGATTTGTTCTTGGACGAAACATGTAAAACAAGGACATATTCTCCATATATACTAGTTTCTTATACTTTTACAAGGTTATTTATCAGCAATTTTTTTTGGTGGGCCGCCAAAACGTTTTGTTAACTGAATTATCCTTTCAGCTTCTCGAATACCACTCAATCTAGCACCGTGAACTGTACTATAATGACCCGGAATTGTGGCTTCACCAGCAAATAAGAGAATAGGTGGTATAGGTTCACATGTACCTGAAAAAAAAATCCAGCTTACTTTACCGAAAAAAAGCTAATTAAGAGTATGAACATGGGAGTAAGAAGGGACTTTAATATGGGGAGCACATTAAGCGGAAAATTTAAACGAGAATTACTTTCGGTCGTGATTAACAGGAGGAACATACAACATAAACATTTAAATAAGTAAAAAATATGTAACAAACATGAGTAAGTAATTTAATAAATGTAGCATTTAAGTCATTAATCTCATCCTTAATTATCGAAGGTAGTGAGGTTCCTGAGACTACTTGATATGCATTTGTCACGTTACAGGCCGGAATTTTGAGTCTTTGCACATTTTGAGGATAGACTCGTGAGACACCCTAAATTTGATGGATAGATTTGACGACAGAAACCTGTCGTCATCGACGTTTTTGGTCATTTTTTACAAATAGAATCGACTAGAACCACGTTAAAAGATTTATAACGCATTGTTGACGAAAATACTACGTCGTTATCGACGTCAGTCGTCGTTGAATCAATGATAATCGCATCCAGTATTGTCTTTAATAGTTTCAGATACGATTAATCGTCCAGAAGAACTTTAAAATCTCTACATCTCATTTTAGTTCTATAATATGTGCATATACATATATTGAATATGCAGTAGACCCTCTAAATTTTAAATATGTATTGAACACACTTGAGAGAATAATATCGGTGAGAAGTTGTTACATTTAACAACCATTTTATGATACTTGCATTTGCTCGGTACAAACCTTTCTATCCATTGGCTAGAATCTCATTTAAACGATTATTTTACACGTATTTCTAAAGAAACTGAAAGCGAAAGCAGCGA
The DNA here is from genome assembly GCA_036983795.1 of Megachile lagopoda. NCBI lineage: Eukaryota > Metazoa > Arthropoda > Insecta > Hymenoptera > Megachilidae > Megachile > Megachile lagopoda. The sequence continues at coordinate 22,183,813 of CM072800.1, forward strand.
CCAACAATAAGTGAAACTAATTTATTACATATGCGATGATTTACTATCATTTTCATTCCTTCTACGCGAAATAATTTTTTATTTAATAGTTTATGATTTCTTAGACTGTAAGCAATATATCATTAAACAACTGCTTATTTTCATTTCCAACAGATAACAGTTTTTGTTATTAATTATGTTCTATTATTTTTAGTTTCATTCGTTTCATATTTAATTTTATATTAAAAGTTTTGTAAATAGTACTCAGTAAGAGATTCTAACAATAAGTGAATTTACAAATAGATCGTTCAAAAGAGTAAGATGGTAAAATTGCAAATAAATTAGTTGCAAGGATAGTTGTATTTTTCTTTTTTATGATAAGTGAAGGTATGAAGGAATATTTCGTACCAGAAAAAGGCCAAAATTCAAATCCTTTGCATTCTAAGTTTGTATATGAATGCACTTATTGCAGTCCTATGTTTCACACAATTCACATTTACTGTATTGAAAATTAATTCGAAAGTATAAATGTACCTGGCAAAGGACTGGCTAGATCGCATTGATGACCAACAGTGCTGTCCATTCCCATATAACTATATGCACCGGCGAAGTATTGATCCATACACCATTTACTTCTGAGTAGATTTGCTGGATACGGAAGAGTAGGATCACCGGTAAATTGTCGTAGAACCCTTGTTATCGATTCGACAACCTCTTCGTCGGAACATAATTCCATATCCGCAGCTTCGCGACCACAGATCCATGCACATAAAACATGCTGCGAAGTGATTAGCTCTTCTATGCATGAGATTCCTGCAATTTGAGATCTCAGTAAATGGTACTTATATAACATGTCGATATGTGATGTGTGTTTAATCTATATCAGCATAATGAAGCCAAACTGAAGACACGCTCCAAAGATCAAATAAAATTTACAGAATAAGGTTAAAATTTTCTACTCAGAAAAATAATATAGGGGAGGCTACTAGGAGTATGCAGCTTCTAAGTATACGCAGTAACAATACCTGAAAGATAACAATACTGAATTGAGTTATTATGAAATAGAGCTTAGTTAGTGGCAGTCACTTTACATAAAAACTTGTAAGATATACAGTAATAGAAATTATAGAAGTTTGGAAATATAGAGATTTGAAAAATATAAAAATATAAAAAACGCAGAAATTTAGAATTACATAAATTTAGAAATGCATTTTTAATGTAGTATATGTAAAGGATAAGGGTAATAAATAAGGATAATATTCAGTCATTGAATAATTATTCATTTAATTTCAAGCACAACATTTCTGACTAACACTAAACGTACTAGCGTATAATTCACACTTAATTTGAAATTAATATGGAATCTGAAAAATAAATACATAAACGACAAAATATAAATTAACATACACGTTAATTTTATATTTTGATGAAAATCAAAACAAATTTCAAGAAAATTACTTTAACTTATAATAAGAAACTTGTGAACCGGTCATTTGACCCCTTTGGTAGTTTCAGTGTTAAATCCCACAGCACCCAATGAACCATTTTTACACATTCGTCTGTTGGAATTTAACAGATACATAAAAGTTGTAACTTAAGCACTCTATTAATTGGATAGTGCCAAAAAGAGATAAATCTGACCTTTTACCCAGTCACATCTGTCAGCCAGTTCATCGGCCGACCAAGCCAATTTAATGCCACCTTCTTTCCAAACCCAGAATGGCCTCGCGTATTCCAAGAATATTTTATTAACGTATCCGTATCCTAATTTACAAATGGCTTCAACTTTTTCAGCAGGCAATGCAGGGCAGAAAAGTTTGTCGTGCTGATGTTTCAGGACACCGAGCGACACTGTGACGATGACATAATCAGCGGGAAATTCTTCGCCATCGCAACATTTCACCACTGCCCGAGGACAAGAGTCACTTATGGCACCCCATCTGACACAGCTAACTGGTTTACAGTATCTAATATAAGAAAGGTACAGTGTAATACAAGCGAGGTACACTGTAGTGGGTAGCCAAATTATTATATTCAAACAAAGTACCATATTTTATCATTTTAACAGATGAAGTACTACAAATATTTTTATTATAATGTTGCCATATATTATTTTTATAATACAACATATTGTATAATATATTATTTTTATGACATAATGTACGTTTTCTACAATGTATTATTTTTTAATAATACGCGTAATTAAAAGTAAATATCGAACATGTAAACGTAATTCAAATACTATTGTGCAAGAAAATGCAATTATTTAATATTCCGTCACTCCGCCTTTTTATGTATGTAGTATGTTAATCCTACATACATAAAAATTCAGCACTTTCTAAGTAAAACGTCACTTAAATTGAAGTCAAAGTTTTCGTCTGACCACTAACAGGGGCCTGAATTATACATAGAGTACTTAACGTGCACATATATCCACACTCGCCGTTTACTCTAAAACACATCAAGTATCAATAATATTATTAAATTAATTAAAGTCGCACCTGTCGTATACTTTAAAGTCGTATACTTTAAAATCTCGTCAGTATAATAATTTGGTCACCCATTGTATATTCCAACAATGGTGCGAAAAGATAGCAGTAATCAATTTTATAAATGGAAAATTTTTACCACCATAAGTTACTTCTAAAAAGAGAACTTTTGAGTATAATAATTAGATCCACTGTATGTATATAAATTAAGAAAGGTACAGTATCTAAGATGAGAAACGTTTATCAGCTATAAATAACATTCGCGAATGATTGAAACCGTTTTGGGTAATGAACAGTGATTTAATTGCTCTAAACTGCTGAGTAATGAATAGGATTGAATTGATCAGCATGAAACATTCATTGCCGTTCAAAGAGTTTTAGGTAAATTTTGAAGATCTATTCTGGACTCTTGATTCCGATAAAATTGACATCCAAGAATTGATTTATCGATATTTAATCGACAGTTTAATAAATGTAATGAAACGTCTGACAAGGAGTATATAACGAAAAATGAAATTGGTATTTTAAAAATTTCATAAATAAGTTTAGTTATGTATTAAGAAAAACGCTTTTTAATCACTTTAGTAGTAATAACAAAATTAAGCAATCTTTCTTGTAAAATCGATAATGATAATGTAACCAATATTAAATCTTCATTTCAATGTAAAGATTTCAGACTTACAAGAAAATTTTTTATTTTAAATCTGATATTCTAATATTAGAAATAAAAGTTATAATTGCAATTATTGCTTACAAGAAACTTAATAATATCTTCACGACTTTTTTCAGGATTAATAGTACCAATTTTCTAATATTTCCCAGTATTTCATAATACCCCTAAATGGTAAATTTAACAGCCAAGATAAATCAATAAGAGCTGTTATCTGAAACAATTCTTTATATCTTTGTTGTATCAAGGAACATTATAAATCAATTATGTTGTATTTAAAGAGACACGTCAGAACTTTTTCAAACATTTGTCCTTATATAAAGTTTTAGCTGATATAAAACTGATATTGAGTTGTCCTTGAATCTCAAAATCACTCAAAATGTTAAACGAACTCTAAATTAAAATGTAATACAATTACACTCAATATTGCACCTAATTTTTAGATCCAAAAGCAACTCAAAATTATTGGTTGCCAATTTTGTCTTTTCATTTGCTACAACAGGCCTTAAAAAACACAATGCAAATGCACACGCCATGATACTTCAAAAAATGTCCGATATCCATCCGAAAAGCGTCTTTAACCAGTTAACTACATTCAACATCTATACAAGTCAATCCAAAACTATATTTGACTGCGGTTGACTTTAACAAGTCCTTGATTTTCTATGGAATAATAGTATAATCCTCCCTTATTTTACTTGACTTTGTTCGTAAAATTTATGATTGGAACATTCGTCCTGTATTCAATGTATATATTCATAATTCCTTGATTTAATTACGTATTTCGCGAGGGATTTGTAAAATTAAATTTCGCAGTTAACTAGTTAAACAACACCTTCCCCTATTCTGCAATTTTGTATTGAAAAATGGAAACACGGAAAAATGAAACACCCTAATAATCATCTAGAAGGGGGTCCCATTTAACTTGAGCATCTTGAATGTCTTGCTTATTTTTTATGACAGAGAAAAATGTCAAAGAAAGACATTATTTTGTTACAAGGAGTAAATATTATGATGATTAACACGTTAAGCGCCAAACCTGTTATTGATCAAATAATTTATGATATTACGTGAAATTTATACGTTTGAGCATGAAAATACGTATTAACTCGTGACGGGTTAACAATGTGTTAAGTAGATCTGATTTTTTTTGTTCCAAAGAATTTACTGTTATCACGATATGTAATAAAAAATTTGACTAACTTGAGGGTGCAACTTGGCAAATCTCGCAGCAAAGGTGCAAGTACACCAACGTAGCCAAGAGGCACTTTAACGTTACCACCAGGAATCTCGATGTAGCTTCCAAATTGATCAGCAGAAACGAGCGAGAGATCATCTCCACATCGACATCTCACACAGTTCGTCATTCCGTACATCACCCTGGCTGCGTCATATCTGAAAACATAAAATTGCCAACGGTATCGAAACGGAACCATCTGGAATATTATGTTATTAGAAACGCAGTGATGTAATGTAACATTTTGGAGAATCTGAATACCATTTAATCCCCAAACAGTTCATATTTCGTATAATCAGAAATGTATTTTTGTTAGTAAAATATCTGTTGAAACGATTTTAAAATTCAATGAATTAAATCATTACTGCAAGTGTTTAGTTATTAGAACAAACGAAGCAAATGAAAATATTAGGTCAATATTATTTAATTAATAATATAGTATTTAATATTAGGCGAATATTATTTAGGTAAATACTTAAATGTTACGTGATAATTATTTTTAAATATGCTACAAATTTATTTGCTTCATATAGAGTGTACTGAAATTCTGTTAGTCTTCTTAAAGGCTACTTTAAATTGTTTTCGTTTATACACAAAAGATGATCGTTTTGCCATGTATTCTTTAAATCTTTCTTGTCGGATATAATACACCGTATAGCTGATACAGTTACTGCAATTTTCGATGAATTACTGTGAACATATGCAATTATTAAGTTAAATTTCTAGGCATTTCTCTTACTGCAATTCCAAAATTATAACATTAATGTAGCTTTTATTAACTTTAACAGTGTAGGCATTATCATTCACTCTGAGTTTATATTTATCCACTTTCCTCCAGTTCAATTTAATTACATACCGCAAATATATATTTCGTTAAATAAATAAATCGAACAGAAAATAAAATACAAGAAACGAAATGAAAATGAAATAAAAAATTAACTAGATCTACCATGAGCGTAAACTATTTGTATAGCAAAAAATTTGCTTCTAATTACTTTTAACTAATTATTTTAATATTTTATAATGATAGATATAAATTGTATTAATTTTAAAATATCTCACCGTCAGAAACTATTACATTAGACAGTACATATTATGTCTTGATACTACATCAATTATTGCATTATCAACAAAAAAATATTTTTACTGCTGTAAATTTACTACTTAGAATATTTCTTATTACCAATAGTTCATACTAATAGTTCCTATTACCAATAGTTCATTCATAGTTAACGATAAACTTATTTTATAAGCGAGAATGTCCTCCAAACTCAGATTCAAATATAAATAGCGTTATTAATAAAAGATTGTCATTTTACAAGATCAGAAGAATATTTTGAATACCTACGTGATAATTCAAATCTTGTTTCAAGGATACCTCTAATAATCATATCACTACATTAAAATACATTACGCTCAATAGAATGTTACAGCTACTTTTACATCACTGCTGATAAAGTTTGCAGTTGACCTGGGCAACTGTACCGTTGCTCCTCCGGGAAATTGTGGAGCTCCTGCTGAATTCTGACACCCATGAAGTTCAGCAACGTACCGTGGCTGCGGCCAGAACCTAAGGAGAAAAGGGCTGCCGCCTGTTGCTCGATTTGACGAAAGGTGTGATAAGCAGTGATGCTGACTGGTAGATCTATAGCCCGGCCATCGCTTGTACAAAAAAGACCGCGACTTGGGTCAGGTCTGAACAAAGGAGACTTCAAAAGACCCTCCTGAGCAGCTAATGTGAAAACAGGATTCGCTACGCATCCACCTTCGATCCAAGTGGCTCCCATTTCCGCCACCACGTCACCCAACCAACATGAATGGATTCGGCCTCCTGGTCTGCAAAGAAGATTCGTTATAGGCACCTTGTAATTAACTCATAATCACGAAACTATAAGTAAAATATATGAGACCCTAGGTAAAGTAGTAAATTGAAATTTTTTAACACCTTGATAATGGTAGTCGGAACATTTGTGGTCTATATCTGTAAAATATAGTATAGCGTTCCAATTTTTCAGTGTTAAGTTTTATTAAAATATTCTATTCGTAAAAAATAGAAAAGAATGTTATATGAACATTGGGTTTCAAATACTGTATGTAATTTTAGGTAACAAAAATATTAATGAACAGAGTGTGTTTTGTTCGTATAAGTTTACTAACATATTCTATAAATAAAAAGAAGAAAAAATATTTATACAAAAATAGATTTTTGAATGTATTGTTAGAAATTGTTGGAAAAAATATGGAAGTCGACTGTTATTCGTATGTAGTTTTGGAAGAGAAAATCGCCTATTATTAATTCTTATATTCTTCATTATCTTTTGATAAAACATTTAAGAGTCTGCGTTTACATAACATACAACAAAAATAAGTACATTTTCAAAATTCTAAATTTGAACATTTTTCAAATATTTGTAAAAAGAATTGTTTAAAACGTGGGCAATGACAAAACTAACAAACCGTTTGTTATTTCTGTAATTAGAAAATTTTGTTCAACAAATCTAGCTTCTTTAGGAAAAATGGCAGCCAAGACTTTCTGTTCCGTCGCTAACTCCGACCTTTACCGCGACGAAAGAATTTATTACAGGGTTTGAGTGGTTCGACGCGTAGACCACCGTCATTACCTATATACCCCGAAATACGGGTCACCGAGGACCCCTTTTGTCTAGTAAGTCCCGTTCGGACCGGTCCCAACGTCACCGTGAACTTGTCATAAATCGGCTAACGACGATACATTATTTTTCTCGCTCTTTGAAAAACAAGGATAAATTTTTCTTGACCATCACCCAATGATGTGCGAGAGTGTTCGGGCGAATTTTTATACATCGAAGACACAGTCAGTCGTTAAATCTTGTGCGGGTCGGATCGAGAGTACAACCTCCGTGTATCGCGAAATAACATACAAACTCCATGCATCATGGAGTAACGTAAAATATCCAGTGCAGGGTGGATTCCAAATACAATCATAACACTATTCGAGCGGGACCCTGCACTCCTCGAATAGGCCAGTGTAGGATGGTGAAGATCGCAACACAACATTATCCGAGTGGGACCCTACACTCCTCGGATAAGCCAATGTAGGGTGATAAAGAACGCAAAACATGATTCGAGTAGGACCCTACACTCCTCGAATAAATCATCGTGGACAATCCTACGCAATGTAGATTGTAACACAACGCATCAGCATTCGAGTGAGCCCTTGTGCTCCTCGAATTAACAATCAAACATACTAAATCACACGAACACATTTTCACCGTCTAATCACGACAAATACATATCTAAAAAGGATTTTTTATGCTGCAAGGCTTTTTCCCTTAAATCATATTACTCGAGCCAATAAATTATTATTGATTTTTCAGGCTCAAATTTGTCTAATTAATTTTTTATTAACCCTCCTCCTCATCCATCTTTTAACATTATTTTGAAACACAAAATTTCTCCATGTTGGAAAGATTTCGACGAAACACTTTCCACCACTCGCTATAGTATTTTACATTGGCACACAGTATGCCTATTTTACAATAGACATTTTCGAAATGTACAAACAATAAAATTTTCACAAGCACACGCTTACTTTGAAAAACAAACTACTTTAATAAATTACATGAAAATTACATCGGAATTACATTAGAATGTAACTTAATAATTTTTGTAAGGTGCCATTTACACATGTTAGTAAGCCGTGCTAGTGGCACGGACCAGTAGGTAATCAAATTTTTGCGTTTCTTACTTTGCCTATACCAGGTCTGTCGTTAGAAAAAGAAGGCAAGAAAGGAAAGGAACCATTTTCTCTTTCTAACGACAGGCCTAGTACAAGCAAAGTAAGAAACACAAAAATTCGACTACCTACGGGCCGTTGCTACTAACACGACTTACTGGCACAGTGTAAACGGTCCCCAATAGAACTTTATATCAAAATTTGCATTTAGAACGGAAGTACCGCGGCTATTTAATATGTGAAAAAAGATATAAAGAATTATAGTTTACAGTGAATTTAAAAAGCTGAAAGCATTCTAGGAGCCTCATTTCTACTTTTGTATTTTCACATGCACTGTCTGAAAAACAGAATCGCTATTGCCATCTAGCAATGAAACACGGAATTACTGAAGCAAAGAGCTACGAAAATAAGATATTTGTACGTATTGCTAACAGTTGTAAATTATGTTACGCGTTTAATAAAATAAAATTTTATGGACATGTAGCTAAGTTGTAGGTAAATTCAATTCCTGTTTTATATCTGTAGATAAAGTCAATTTGCAATTTATTTTGGCTTTTCTTCGGAAAACCGTCATGCTCTAAATTACGTCAAATTTTGCAAATAAACTTCCTTTGAAGAAAGGAAACATCTGTAAGAACGGTTTTTGGTGACTCGAAAAAAAATTTTTACGATTTTCATATCATTCTCAACGTTGCGACGATATTCTGAAAATGATATCGCGTATAATAAACGTATATGTATATATATATATGTTAGTCACATGTACAGGGTGTCCACGCCTAAGTGTGACAGCGCGATATTTCATGAACTATTTATGACACGAAAAAGTGTTTATATGGAAATTGCAGGGTAATAGGGGCTCTATGTTTTGGCCTAAACGAATTTTTTATAATGTTATTAATGTAAAAGATATGATGGTGAAGTTTCGTTTTTTAAATGGAACTATATATTTTTTTTTCAATCACGCGATAGTGCTTTTCAAGACGAATTCATTAAGATTTAATGTATCTACCCGATTTTTAATAGTTTTCGAGATATAACGCTTAGAAATTTACTGATTTTCGGCAAAAACGTCACAATTTGAGTAGTAAGTCATAAAAACGATCTTATTGTTGCGGTAAGTGCCGCATGTTTGACTCTACCTGCCGAAACCGATAGCCGCGGGTCTACGATCGGAACGGCAAGTCCGAAGAGTAAGCAATGTGGAAAGAATTGTCCATCATCCTTAATGCGGAAAACTTAGACCGTAATGGACAATTCTTTCCACGTTGCTTATTCTTCGGACTTGCCGTTCCGACCGTAGACCCGCGGCTATCAGTTTCGGTAGGCAGAGTCAAAAATCCGGCACTTACCGCAACAATAAGACCGTTTTTATGACTTACTACTCAAATCGTGACGTCTTTGCTGAAAATCAGTAAATTTCTAAGCTTTATATCTCGAAAACTATTGAAAATCGGGTAGATACATAAAATCTTAATGAATTCGTCTTGAAAAGCACTATCGCGTGATTGAAAAAAAAATATATAGTTCCATTTAAAAAACGAAACTTCACCATCATATCTTTTACATTAATAACATTATAAAAAATTCGTTTGTGCCACAACATAGAGCCCCTTTTACCCTGCAATTTTCATATAAACACTTTTTCGTATCATCAATAGTTCATGAAATATCGCGCTGTCACACTTAGGTGTAGACACCCTGTATATATCATTCATGTAGTTTTATTGAATACTGTTAATGTATATGCGGTCTACACGGAAATGCTGTCTGAAGAGGTGTACTTTTTGATGGAGGTAGCAATACTGAATAATGTTAATGTATATACTATCACCATGAAAATGTTGTTTGCAATATATTTTGTCGGTCCGAAAATGCGGATTGTGTTCAGAACAGTTCGCACGCTTATACTGTATCTCGTCGGTAATATAGGGAATAACATAGGGAATAATAATCGCCAAAAACCATTCTCACAGATGTTTCCTTTCTTAAAGAGGAGCTTATTTGCAAAATCTAACGTGATTTAAAACATGATGGTTTTGCGAAGAAAAGCCTTCAGTTCTATTGAGATCGTAGAATATTCTTTCAATCCCAGAAAAAAGTATAATGGCGTAGAGTCGCACTTGTTTGTTTACTGCCATCTTATTTGTTTACATTAGCATCTATCTCAAACTTGCACCTTCCAAAATTTGATTTTATTAAACACGCAGTATTTATTGCTATCCAAAAATACCTGCCCACCCTATAGTGAAGTCTACTGGTGAGTGTTGACTAGTAGAAACTTCATTTTTGAAGTCATTGAGCCTCATAGTCGAATTTACGAAATTGACTTGTCTCTCTCATATACACGATGTGTAAGGAAGATAAATCGATTTCGTAAATTTGACTATTAGGCACGATGACTGTAAAAATGAAGTTTTTACGAGTACAGCATTTACCAGTAGACTTCACCAGAGTGGTCAGGTATTTTTTGACAGCAATAAATAACGCATGATTAGTAAAGTCGAAGTTTAGAAGGTGCAAGTTTGAGACAAATGCTAATGTAAACAAATAAGATGGTCGTAAACAAACAAGTGCGACTCTGCCGCCCATATATTGCAGATCTTGGGAAGAAATACAATTTTGTATTTTGTTACTACGGTAGACCAGCGCTAGGTGACGCCAGTCGTTCCGTTCTTGAACGAATTCAATTAATATTGATCTTTTTCTGTTTAATAGACAATAAGATGCGCCAAATTACTTCGGAAAGCAACACTAAATAATTTACTTTATTAATACTTTCCACTGTCCTTTTTTCTATCACTTTTCACGAATTATCTATTGTAACAAACATGGCTAAGTAAGCAAAATGTAAACGTGGACCATTATTGATAAATAATTGTTAGATAAAGGCTGAAAGGGAATAATTGTTAATAAATGGTACAAAAGACTGAATTCTTTATAAAAATTCAAATGTATATTTAAGAAAAATATCGAAGACTATGCGCGACGTTGTGCAATCACTGATTTCTCAACGAATGTCTCAACAAGGGCCTCGGGGTAGTTTATGTCTCTGGCGTCGGGTCATATGTTTCTTATCCCGGGTTTATGGTAGTTCAATTTGGGATTTCCCAACATAATTTTTATGGATAAAAGAAAAATTTTGACGATTCTTTATTTGCTTTTGACATTGCATCTTTTGCCTAAGGGACCGTCTACACGATACTAGTGACTGGTGCTAGTAGCTTTCCCAGTAGATAGTGGAATTTTTTCATTTCTTACTTTATACCAAATTTCTTGTTGGAAAGATAAAATGATTTCTTTCCTCCCATGCCTTCTTTTTTCGACAGACCTGGCAAAGTAAGAAATGCAAAAACTCAACTACTGACTGGCAAGGCTACTAGTACCAGTTACTGGCATAGTGTAAACGGCCCCTTAAACTGCCGATCGAAATACAGAATGGAAGTTATTTCCTTGGTTTGTCTCTCTCTCTCTTCCCAATGTTGTACATATGTATATGTATAATCCTTCTTTCAAGGGCCTTTTGCATCCGCAATCATTGTTGATGTCATTACAATATTACGTCACATTGATGTGCAATTTCAAAGATCTACATCTTTGAAAGGGTTGAGGCGTCAATGAAGAACACGATTAAAACCTGTGGTATACTTTAATTCGGTTGATTTCTTTCGGCTATAAACAATGTCAGCCTCGATTGACGGCGGAATTCTCCAACGGATCGCTGTTGCATAGCAACCGTTTGTGATTTACGCCTCGCAATCGAAAACGAATCCGAGGCCTGTAGCTCATACAACAATGTCTTGTAATACCGATCGCATAACGATCGGCAGTTTCAGACAAAACGTTCAATGTGCAACGTCAGAAAGGTGATAAAGAATTATTAAAGTTATAAATAATCGCCTTCGCGTTTTCATTTTGCTTATTTATGCAGCTTTATTACATTAAGAAATTAAAAGTGACAGTGAATATAACAGTGAAATAAACTAAGTTCATTAAACTGAAACAGGATCATTCTTTAAACAAGAGGTGAGTGTCATTGGAACTCTTTGTACATTTTTTAAAATCTAGAGTAGATAGCAGTTAATATATTTGTTAAGTATTAGATTTAAAATCTTTTTTGTTCAATAGAAAAATTATTTCTCCTTTAAAATACGTTAATTTATTGTTTTGCACATTTGTGCAAAGCGAGAAAAGTATATTTTCTATATTTTATACCATATTCCTTTCAAATAACGAATATAAATATTAAATTCAATTTATTCAGTTTACACGTGCAAGAAATTAGGAAAAGGGACCAATAGAGTGTGATATTATGAAATAAGACTAAATTACAAACGTAGGTAGGTCGTGAGAACACCAACGTCACCATAGACTATTATTCACACCCTTGCCTATTATTCATTGCCCTTTTAACAAATGACCTGAAAACCAGGAATGCTTCTTGACAAAACGTACATGACCCGCTATGACTATTCGCATTTAGACTTTAAATTTTATAACACACGAACAAGCAATGGATAACTGTACATTATTTTTAATTGTTTTATTCGTTATTTGATCGAATTTTGACGAAACGACTTTTTATTCTGCAATTTACAGCTTTAGTGCATATTTTCTTGTTTATGATCATGGTCATCCGTCACGTTCGATCTCATCGCTCCCGCAGTTGAACACACTTTTCATACGCTCTGATTGCTCAGTGTTTTTTGTTATTAATTCAAAAATTGAACCTTAACGAACATTTTCGTTAAAGAAAAACTTGTTCAGTATCACCCCAGTTCCCACTCCCTGCAATTATGCCCATCTGTAGTCGAATACCCTGTGTAAGTAAGAATAAACAATTCTTTTTAAATTGAATATAATTATTAACGAATAAGATTCAAAATACAGAAACGACAATTTTAATACGTAACAGTGTTGTAAACAATTGTCAAAGAATGCGCAGTATGGTTTCTTTTTTAAAATCTTAAAAAATGTTTACTGAACTATTTTGTGTAAATTAATTGTCAACAACAAAATACATGTTATCTCGTAAAATGGTCGAGTGTAATAAAGAAAAAACGAAGTAAAGAATAAAATAAAATAAAATCAGCACCAGAAAACTATTTTGGTTTTATCTTTCAGTAAATTCCGTAATATTGCGAGATTTTCAAGATTGTTTGTAATACGTTTACAAAAGTAAAACGTTTGTTGTGCGTTATCATTCAAATAACTACGTATTTCATTTCTATTAAATTATGATATTTATTACAAAACGACAGAATTTAGAACGAGATCGTCATATTTCACAAAAGTTGGATTAGAATGCGACATTCAAAGACATCGTAATAAGGGACACTGAAATGTAAATAGGCTTTAAAATTGGACCACCAAAATAAATTTGCAACAACTAAAATGGATTCCGAATATAGACAAAATCATTTATTTTTGTTTTTTTAAATACGTTATAAAGATAATCCCTTATCGTAAAAAAATGTTTGCATAAAAGAATTGTTTAGTAACATAGAATGATTAAAAAAAAAATACCATTCATGTAGCAGTATTTTTTAATTAATATATGATCGCGCAAACTGAATGAAAGTCTCTGTAAACTGGAACACATACTCTTGCCGAAGTATTCAAATTTTAAAACCAAATTTCATTGGCATACAATTATTCGAATATTCGAATCTGGGTTTACAGCTTTAGTTTGTATAAACATTTCTCACTGGTTTTATATGTTACTTTTAAAGTAGGACATGTCATGAAACACCAAATGGTACAACGATGTCTGTTGGAACAATTCATGATAAATGGAAGACATACCTATCCGTTGCCTCTAATATCGTAAAATTTTGAAGACCACATTGTGCTAAGCGATGCGCAGCTGAAAGTCCAGCCATTCCTGCACCGATAATCACCACCGTTGGTTCCGGTTTGCATGGATCCAGCATGCAAGGATCCAACTGACATGAATCGAATTTGGTAACTTTTGTGCATGATGGTATCTCCTTGTCCCCTCCTCCTTTCTTTGACGAATAGATTCTATACATATTTATAGTTATAAAATTAAATAACGAATTTTAGATCATTACAGCATATTTTATTTCACTGTCTATAGAGCAATATTACAAGCAAAGATTGTAAAAATAACTACTGAAATAGTTTCGTTTAATTACGATAGTAGTTGAATCATTTTACTTGATAATTATGAATAAAAACACACTGAAAATATTTGATCGTATATTAATTGAATAACCAGGGTTAGTAATTGAAATAATATTTTATACACCTAAATTTGCAATAATTATTTCAAAATTATTTTTTCCGTGAAATTTTTTAGACTTGCATAGAAATAATTTACAAACTTTGTTTGCAAGTACAATAAGGAAAATACTTATTTCATTATTAGCAGTATAATATTATAGTATAATTATGTTAATTAGCCGGTCTATCCGATTTGTAGTGTTAAAAATAAATATCGTTTGGAATATTCAACAAGAGAATAAGATATTCATGAAATTCATGTGCTTTATTTTTTATGAAGAGTTGATATGAATAATCAGATTTACTTTTTGCAATGATTCGAACATCGAAAAAAACTTGTCTAAATTAGAATATTAGAAGTGGGGAAATTTGACAGTCATTTAATTCTTGAAGTCTGGCTCGTTGAATAACTTGCAACTATCACAAAATTCTTTGATAAACTATATTCTCTGTGCGTTTGTCGAACAGAGAATGTACAACCTGTATGACGTCATAGTGACGTGTACGATAACGTCATTCTTTTGTCGCCAAAATGCATGTGAAATTGTGGTTAAAGTGTCTTTTGTGGTATTTCTTCAATTTTGATCACCACAAAACCTATCCTAACACCATCTATAATACTACATTTACCTCTGTACAAAATTTCATGAAAAAATATTCAGCAGGTTTTACGTAATGACACGATATACATATATAAAATTGGATTCAGAGTCATGCATATGTATAGATAGCATAATGTGTAATATAGTATAAAATAAATCGATATTAACAGTGTCAAGTTGTAGAAAAATTTACGTTATTATAGTGCTAATTTCGAATTTGTAATATTAAATACTATTTAACTTGATATAAAAACGCGTTATTATTTTAAGTTAACAGATCTATCGCAATTAAAGAAATACTTTTCGAAAATATTTTATACTTTGTTTCAAATAGATACTGTTTTATTCAACAGTAATTGTTTTAAGTATTTTTCGCGGAAATTGTTTTTAACACCTTATCGTCTAATAATTTGTGAGCAAATTTATATATTTATTCTTCTGTAAATATTTGTACTTCTAAAATTCATTTTTTTTTCTTGTTATCTTCTCGCTAACCAATTCAACTCTACCGTTCATTTTTCTGTTTGCTTTACAAAAAAAAATTGGTAACTTTAATAAAATCAGTACGAAATTCGATGAATTTATTTAAAGTTATTTTGGACCAAAAATAAATAAATAAAATTATTTACCTTTATATATAAAAATGCAAAACAAATTTTGGTTAATTAGCATAATTTGCTAATGCCATGATTATTAACAAACACGAAGATGCATAAATAATAGACTATTAATATTTATACGAATGTATGTTTCTATAAAATATTCTCTTTGACCAAGATAAGTTTAGGTAATTGAGGTATTACTTAATTCGCATATTCTTAATATTTTTCACTTTCTTAGCAATCACTTTTATTTTCTTCCCATTACTACATAATTACTTGCATATGTATTTTTTGTTCGATTTAATATTTTATAAACTCATAAACACTCGCAGTCGAGTAATAATCTTGGAATTATAAAAAAAAATAATTTTTTGTATATCACGGTAAAATGTAATAGTTACATTTAGTCGTGAAATATAATAATACCATAATTTATAGTTCCTCTTTTAATCATGAAATCTGTCACGGACAGTACTTGAAGTTGTCAAACTTGCATTCCAACCTCAAACTTTTTACATAAACATATCCGTACAGTGCTTACGAACAAAGTAAGGACATGTTAATGAATTTTAATTTATTCCTAGGAAGATACGCTAAATGAAAATTCATTAATATAGAAAATAAATTTTAAGCTTAAACGTGAAAATGTGAATACAAATTTTTCCATTGATCCACATGTGTATGTACCTTACTAAAATTCTTTGGATCCTTCGAAACGGTAATTTGGACCTCGTAAGTAGCATCTCATTGGATGTAAATCGGCGAAACTGGTGAATTTGTTCATGAAGACGATGATACTTTATCTTGATAGAAATTTAGATGTTATCAAGGGAGGGTTTTTTATCGGTGAACGTTGCTATGAGGAGATCATGTCACACGCGGAAACAAACGACCATTGCCATCATGATGTTTCATTGTTCAAAATCGTAGCCAGCTGTGACACATATTTCTTATTTTAATTGCAGTGAAATCCTTCGTATTTGTAAATTAATAAAAAGATAGAAGAGTTGATTAGACGAGGTGAAGCCAAACAAGAGATGAGGAAGAAGGCCAATAGGAACATGCACAACATAAATTAATTTGAATTTCAATTTCGGTAAACTTTTAGCATAATTATGAATACTAATATGGTGTTATGTTATTAATAATGTATCAACGTAATTAATATATCAACATAATTAATTGACATTCTTTTCTCAATATTCATTTCCACTAGATATTTTTAAAAAATTAGCAATTTCAAGAACAAACTTATAAATTATATATCTACGTTTGATCAAATGTTAATTTTTTTCTTTTTACTATTTACACTGTACAGTTCATTTACTTATTCAGAGGTATTTATTATTTAAATACCGCGCTAAATTGAAGCACAAGTTATGGCGCCCCCTCTCATGAATATGTTCCTCTCATCGAAATTAACGTTCCATTTTTTTTTTTTACTTTTTTTCATTTATATAATCATATATTTGATTGTTAATTAAATGCATACAATATTTTACACTGCCCATGATTTTGCTAAATGATTTACATGTTTTTTATTAAATATAAAATATTTAATATTACCCTGCCACTTTTTATGGGTATTATACAATATTTTGTACAAACTTAAATTTTACAAGCTTTTGATTTATAAAGCTTATTACTAAAATTTTATCAATAAAAATTACTGTTATTAATAAAAATCTCGAAATCTGTTCAATTCTGTTAAATTAACATGTGTTGAAAGTAAAAATTGTTGTGCAACGATTTTCTTAGCTGTCAGTAGTAGTCTCAAATGTTTATTAATTATTTAATACAACAAATTTATGGTTACTAATACTAGTAAACTGTGATTAAATATTGTAATAAGCAAACATGTATAATGTGAGCTATAAATATTTATTTTAGCCGAAAAAAATTTTACGATTGCACTTAAACTAAATCACAAAGTTTCATTCTCTCCGGCAAAGAACTTTGCAATTATTTACCTTCGTCATACAACTCACATGCTACTTTAAATTCAAATCAGATATCTTCAACATTTTACTTTCTTAGACTCGATGCCAAATTTTAATTATTTCATCATCAAATATAAATGAACCTTTGCATTAAAAATCTCATTTTCTTAATACTAAAAATCACCATCCTACGAAGACTAAAAGCTCTAGCAGGTACTTAAAACTTTGAAATTATGTCGAAACATGAAAAAATTAACGTTTAGAGAACGAATACTAATTTTTTAATTTTAAACTGATTTTGTACTGATCATATGTGTTTTTCACGATATTATCTATGTGATCATCGAATTCAAATCTAGTCGTAGAATTAAAATTTGGTTCGCAATTACCAATGATGTTAACTTAAGACAAATAAATGATTTTCTGGATCCATTTAGTAAGTAAAATAATTTTCTTTACAATATTTCAGAACGTAACAAGATAATAGAGAGTTACATAAATTTTGAAATAATTATATCAATGCTTAAAATTTGCTTGTTTTTAAAATTTATAGAATAATGCAGTCTTTATTGTCCGAAGAAAAGTTAAATTTTATCCTCTCTCCTTCATGTATTTATTAAGATTTTTACTTCTGAAATTTTGCAAGACGATCTTTCCAATTTTTCTAACTTTTCTAAATTTGTCTATTTTTGTTTCATACCATCAAAATGAAATTCTAAATTATTTATTTTTAGTAGTACAATAATACTGTGATACAAATATAAAAATTTAAGTAAAAGATATAGTAAATCCAAGAAGAAGCAGTTCGTTCTCTAAAGGTTAAATATAATTTCCTACTTTTACTTTGCAATATTAAATTCGTTCTACGATATTTTTTGCGTTTTTGACTCAAGATTCAAATTTTCTATCCTCGTCGCTAAATCACCGGAAGTTTTCACGAATGATTCATGTGATTTTTCTTCCAAACAACGAGTCTCAGCTCCCAGAATCTCTGTGGCTTGTTTCGTAATCTCATTCCAAGCAAATATTATATCTTCTTTTGTAGTTAATCGACTGCAAACCACGAATCGAACGACTAATTTCTCGCGGTAAGTTGCGGCAACCACGTAGATTTTCTTCTCTGCTGTTAAGCGATTTAGCAGTTCTTTAGTTAACTGATTGTCACCCTGAAAACCATAATAATCAATTAGAAAGAAATATACGAAAATGTAAAGCTTTATAATTTTTTTTACACAGAAAATGACATAAAATAGAAAATTACATTATTTAATACCGTACTAATAATCCCTATTCACATTATGGTCTCAAAGTTTTCAACTACCTAATTAACAACTAGACGTTCAGGTTATAGTCGTTCATTTCATATTTTTCAATTAGTTATTCAAAACATTAATTATGAATTAAATGGTTTTTTAAACTGAAAGTTAAAGTTATAATTTTTAGTTCAAACTGGACAAATTACGGCTAAAAGGATAATATAAATTGTGCATTCGTTCATTAACAATTAAAAATTAATCGACAAATGTTTAATACTTAATTGAAACTACTCCTGATTAAGAATAAAGATTTAATTTTTAACTGAAACGTGTCTAAGCGTGTATTTATTATTTAATTTAATAGTGCGGCTAATCTAAAGTGTTAATTAGAATTTAGTGTCTAATTACTTACATTTTAATCGCGATAGCTTCTGTTGGATGGAAATTGAAATTTAATTTTTTAAATATCAACTCAATATTAATTATACGTATGTAGAACAAATTATTTTGTTATATCGCATTTTCAAAGCATAGAAATAAATACTACTGTTGCTTAAAATATAAAATTTTTAATATAACATTTAATTAGAAATTACATTTTAATTATGAATTTGAAAAAATTGATATTAAAGTTGAAACTAATTTTTATTTGTACGAAATTCAATTTACAATTGAATTTTAATCCTTGATTAAATGCAACTGAATTTAAAATTAAATTTTTATGCTTAACTAGAAGTTTTAATCGCCGATTGAAATTCAACATTAATTGAAAAAGTTGAAACTAAAATTAATTTCTAAACTTTAATTAAAAATATTTTCAATATTTTTTCAATACTGTTCATATTATTAATTAGAACCCTATAAGTAAAATTTATATACGCCCTTGTATATTATAGCATTAATTGATTTTACTTTTTTGGTATTAAATAACACTTATCAATTTACAGATCGTGAAAATGTTTTAAAATATAGCCACAATATATTTCTGTGACTACTACACATCTGCATAGAACAACTTTATTTAACAGAAATAAGATTGATAGAAGCAAGTAACGTGTTACAAATTATGTTAATTTATTTCCTGCATTATATATGTATATTTTTCTATTCTTTATTTTCTACGTACTTTTATATACATATAAGGACTTACAAATCTGGTGGTTGTGATCTTTTTTGCCGTAAACAAATTTCATTAAAATTATTTTGAGAACATTTGAAATTCAGTTTTATAGAAAGCGGAGTCAATTATAAAAAATATTATTATACATTTTCAACTTTTTTATAAATAATTATTTTTTCTTCCATTGTACTATTAGATCGAATAACATCTTATACAATCTTCATGTACGTACCTTCATTCTGAAGCAAATTAAACCCATAGATCTATCTGTCACTATTTCGAACCTGCTGTCCGATTTAACATATTCCTCAAACATTTCGGCGAATTTTATGGTACGTCTAATGTGTTCCTGTAATCCTTCCACTCCATATAGACGTAAAACGAACCAAAGTTTCAAAGAACGAAAGCGACGTCCCAAAGGAATTTGCCAGTTCTAAAACATCGTATTATCCATTAATTTTTCGGAAGAACAAGAAAATTTGAGTTGTACTTCAAAACGATTCAAAGCATTTAACCAAACAAATAATTACTCTGTAATCCGGGGCAAGTCCCTGTTTATCATGTGCTAAATAAATTCTGTCTACGCTGAATGCTTCTACGAGTCTTCTAGAATCTTTAACCCTATAATTATCGTAAATATTTAATTATTCTTCTTTGGAAGTTATTCATTTTTGTATTTAAATACGGTGTAGATGATGATAAAAGGAAAGTAGACGCACCATAGTGCAGAACAGTCAAAATTCACGAGTAACCATTTGTGTGGGTTAATATTGAAAGAGTCAGCACATTCGACCCCAGACATCAAATAACGGTATTCGGGACAGACAAAAGCAGCACCTGTCAACAAAAATATAATATAATTGCATCTTTAATTCATTTATTGATACCTATTTCTGAAAAGGAAGTTGTATGACTGTAATACTATATCTTCATAATATATTTTTTAGATATCAACCGTTAATTCACCTGCAGTGTATAATTTGTCAATTGAACATCATTTGTAGCACATTTAAATTTTTCTACTTCGTATTACCACGTTCTGCACTTTATCAAAAACACTTTTCGCAGAAATTGTAAGTTCAATTTAAAAGTTACTTTTACTATCTACCAAGTAGGTATATAAAAAATTTAATATGAACTTATTTTACTTTTCCTTACATGGTAAATCAGCAAATTCAGTCAAATTTTTACTTTCTCAGTTAATTAAAACTGGTTTCGATAAGCTTCATTGATCACTAGTGATCCACAGGACATAGAACTTTAATGTTAATTACACAACTGATATAATTGCTATCGCGTTGTTATCCACGCAATTAATTAATAAGTTTCAATTCATGGATTGTAAGTAACGAAAATTAAAGTTATTATTTGTAGTGTATTTAAGAATGATCGAGAATTTTGTTGTTTGAATTGTTCGACATGTTTAACATTGTTTCTACCACGATTTTGTGTATACATACCTATTTCGACCAAAAGTTTTGACATTTTTTCGTTCGAATGCAAATAATTGCCAAAACTGTTGGGATTTCAAATTATCAGTTAACTATAGATAATTTGAGGAATTATTGATACATTGATGTGTTTTTATTAGAGATTATTTAATCAGGTTCTAAATTCTAGCTTAATTCATCAATCTACAAAATATAAATATAGCGGTGTTCACTAAAATGCAACGTGGCGGGAAATAAGCGAATATCAATGTTATGCCGCAACTCCTGTATTTTCCGTTACAACTGAAATCGGGATTCTCTAATCTGATTATAATTGATATGATGCTACAAAATGGTGTTGATATGTATATGTAAAATGGTTTAAAATTAGGCACTATCATGAAATCTTTAAGGTGTCAAAAGACACGTGGTAAAGACACACATTTCTACATGGTAGAAATAAGTATGTCATATGCACATTTTTAGATCTAGGTTAAGCTGGAAGAAAATGATATCGCTGAATTAATTTAACAACTATTGCATGAAAGGTAAAAAAATTAATTGTGGAAATATGATTCAACTTAGAGAATAATTTTAAGTTTAAATTTGAAAGGTATCTTTTGACACCTCTTGGTAGAAATAGTGTGAAACAAAAAATTAAATTTATTATAAAATTATTAACCTGCGTATGCAGCATCGACGTGCAACCACACATTGTATTCATTACAAATGGGACCCAGTTCTTCAAGATTGTCGAATGCACACGTGCCCGTGGTACCTAAGGTAGCTATAACACAGCATGGTATCAAACCTTTCACCAAGTCCTCCTTGATCGCTTTCAATAACGTTTCACCTCGTAAAACACATTTATCGTCGGCAGGTAAAAGTTTCATGGTGACTGAGGCTAAAATTCCTGCTTTTTCTACGGAGGAATTCGATTGATCTGCGTGAAATAACATTGAGAGTTAAAACGATTTATTGAAATGGTATTAGAAACCGATTAAGAGTTAAAAGAAAAGTAATAAGCATCTAAATTCTTATTTGATTTTTAAGTAACATTTGTTCGGATTAATTACGACAATTAAACATCAGGTATTGAAACAAAAGATTTTTATCTATTGCTACGTATCAATGACTATAATCTATGATCATCTTAAAAGCACTTTACTGTTATATCTATTCTTAATTGGCACATTTACTTTATTTCAATATCTGTTCTTAATTGAAAATAATTGCACTAAATGAAGACGATAAAACTACATAATATACTACATTCAATTAATTTACCACTTTACGAATTACCTAATCACTAATTAATTTACTCTTTTTATTAAATTTCATTTTATTCTCCTTATATAAGTTATAATAATTGAACAAAGTAAATAGTAACTAATTAGAAATAGAAAATCGAATACATGCATTATATTAATGAAATAATTACCAGATGTGTATGCAACTAATTTCGATCTAATAGAAACATCGTCCCAATCTGGATGAAGATGTTTCAAACGACGTGTTGCTTGTTCTTTTGCTGCTAATAAACACACCAGGGTAGATTCACTCGCAGATCCCTATTTAAAAATATATGTGCATATAATTATATGTATGTATTAATTAATAAAATTAATAGTAAATTTGAATTTACTTCATTTATTATGTTATTAATTAAGTAATTAATCTTAGCACTAGCAGTTCTTTTGTTTAGCGATCAGTATTTTGTGGAATATATAATTTAAATTGTGTAAAATATGCAGAACATGAATTAAAATGATACTTGGAACGAGAACATATTTTATAAAAATATACAAGAAGGCCCTGTTTTTTATTGCCAAATTTTAATAACGTATTCTGTGCCTAAAAATAAAAAGAATATTATATTAATATGCAGTCTCAAACACTTTGTTAGACAATTATAGTAAAAATACGAAATGATTGCTTTGTTGTTCGATATCACATGTCTGTACACAGTTTTGTCCGTGTTACTTTACTAACGTATCCTATAAATAAAAATAAGAAAATATATTTATATGAACATAGGCTTTTGAGTGTACAGTTAAAAGCTATTAAAAGAAATATGAAAGTAAGCAATTATTTTTAAAATCGTCCATTATCATTTCGTATATTGTTCGTAATCTTTTAATAAAACATTTAAAAGCCTATATTTATATAATATTTGTTTATCATTTTCACTTATAGAATACGATGGTACAGTTTCAGGAACAAAACTGGGACACACTAGATGTATCAAGGAAGAACAATACAGTTCGAAGTCATTTTGTACTTTTGTTGTAATTTTTTAATAAAGCGTTTAAAACCTTTATATGATAATATAACATCTTTTTCTTATTTTTGCGTATAAAATGTGTTAGTAAAATTTGGCGGTTAAAAACTGGAACAATCTGTATACTTGCAGAAATATGATACGGATCATGGAAAACATGATGCCCCCTCCCTTCTCTTATAAAATGTGAACTAGAAAGAAACAGAAATTATTGGAATAATTAAATTAAATTCTCCAGCTAGTGAAATCTTATAACCATAGAAATAAATATCGGAATCAAAATGTAATATGCAACTGAACACAGAATATGCAATAATACTGTTATCTGAAATAATAAATAAAAATTATGTTTAATACCTAGCAAAATGAGATACTTGATGTGTATGTATAATTAAATTAGAAAACCGAGCTCACTTCCAAAAAAAATTCTATGTGGTTACATCAATCGCATCTGATATAATAGATATAAAATAGTTATCTGATATTAATAGATAAATATAAAGTTAAATGTCATATCTATATGGGCTATTAAATTGTCAAAAATGTTAAAACGCTTTATAATAACTAATCGCGGAATTTCCTTTTCAGCTATAATCACTGCTGAACAAAATTAAATGAAGTTATAATATTAATCATAATGAGTTAAAATTTAGTCATTTAGATTAGTAATATTAATCATTAAGTTTAAATTTAGTTTAATTTCATTATTTATTCAATCAAAGCAAGCAGTTTTACAAATACATCACAATATGAGTGAGAAGAAAGTCATTTTGTCTTACGGTACAAATAAATTGCAAAAAATGATTCAAATGAGATGTTATTTTTGTTTAGTAAAAACAAAAATAATTTTGTAGTAGATTTTGTGAACTCTAGGTTTTTATCCCAGTAGAAAGAAAGTTGATATCGAAGTGGCTCGTTGGTCTAGGGGTATGATTCTCGCTTAGGGTGCGAGAGGTCCCGGGTTCAAATCCCGGACGAGCCCGTCTTTTTTTATTTTCCAATTTTAATTATAAAATGAAGAAACATATAAGAAATTGAATGTTAATAATTATTATATGTAAATATTTCGCTTAAAATCAAAAAGTTATTAAAAAAATGCTATTATGACTGAATACGAAGTAGATATAAAACTTCAGAATATCATAATCTAAAATGTTACATAAATTATACATATGCGTAATGTCTATTAAATAAATTACTAAGCACATATAGTAACCTTCAAGAACAATAAATTTTTAAATCGTTAATATATATGTCATTCTTTTTTCATCTATCTGTTTTCTCTAAGTAATCACCTATAGTATCAATACATGCAGTAGATTATCTCGTAGGTAATTTCGTCACATTTATTGGATAAAATAAGCGAGTAGATAAGATACTGCCTAGATGTTTAAATGAATTTAAATCTGTATTAGTTTAAATTATCTTTAATTGTTTAAATCAAGCAATAACTACTGATACTTGCAGAAATTAATTTGATAGAACGCAAAAAGTATTAGTATCAAATCACACGTTATAATTAAATCATATGGAAACTCTTTTCCATCGTGGCAATGACTGACAATGAGTAACTAAAACTTTGTATAAATATACGACGCAAAATATGTATTATTTACTCTGAGCTCTAATGAATTATTCAATTGATAAAATTTTCCCCTAAATACTATTTATTATAACCTCTGCTGAATTATTCAATTGACAAAATTTTTTCCTAGGTATTATTTACTTTAACTTGTACTGAATTATTCAACTGGCAAAGGATTCGACAAAAATGGAAGTGTTATATCTTCAATATATTAGTTCCTTAGTATAAAATAATAGCAACATTTGAGGTGTGAATACATTAGCATAGTGAGATAAACGAAACTTTTCTGAAAAATAGAATATGGTCATATAACATTATAGTCAAAACCTATATTATTTTATTATCACCTTATACTGTTGTATTATTATAAAGTTAAATAACAATGTTTAAACTGCCATGTAATTAAAAAGTACGCTTGAATAAAATGCAGAACCCAACAAGTTACAATTGGAAAGCAATAGTCTTCTTTTGTATACTCCACTGATATCAAATTGGCGTAAAAATTTTAATTAGTAACTTTAAATAAAAATGACTCTTTGAAAATGACAATCTGATTCAAACTTATTATTGTTGAGTATTGTTCTTTTCCTGTTATAACAGTAATTCGTAATATTGTAACCTAAGTTTATATGTTAAGGTTAAGGTTATTAACCTAAACCAAGGTGAGGACATTATATAATATTAATAAGCAGTGTGACAACCATAATCTTTCTTTAGATTGATAAAAAGGAAATTACACACAAGATTCACCGTTTCCATTTATTACAGCAACTAATCAACACTTAATTTCTGAATGCAAATTATGAGCAAACATTTATTTACTTTATTACGGCTTTGTTTAAAACAGAAAACGCTATGACCTGAATATGAAGAAAATTCGGTCCAAAATGATTTAAAGAAATTAAGAATGACAATAACTGAATAACTGAAATAACGTTTAATTAACGATTACAATAATTCATTAATTTTGAATGTGATGCAAGCTCATTTAGGTGTAATAAGATCTTTATTTTTTTTAGCCAACAGTTTAAACATTATTTGAAAACAAATATACATTATTAAACATTACAGAATACTAACAATTTGTCTGTTAGTGCTTACCAATATTTTAAATATATTTAAATGCAAACTGTTAAATATCTCGCAATAACAGAACATTGACTTGCCTCACTTTCAAACTAAACGCCTCACGTATGTATGTATACGTAAAATAGAATATATTCAATAACATTCTGTGTGTAATATAACTAGAAATCTCACTTTTCTATCAAAATTCTGTAAATTATAGCAATACGTTTATTATTTCGTAACACAGGAATCAAATTTCCAATCATTTCCTTTCACATCATGAGTTGCGTCCTTTCAATTAGCAATCTACCTGTATAACGCCTCCTCCAGGGCCTTCGCTACAATTTAGAAACTCCTTCGGTAATCCTATTAATTTTCCGAGCCAATTCATCGTAATAACCTCGAGCTCGGTGCAGGCAGGAGATGCAATCCATGAAAATCCAATGCAACTGATACCGCAGCTCAAAATTTCACCCACGATAGCAGGATACGAGTTTGCTGTAGGATAAAACGCGTGAAAATGCGGGGAGTTCCAATGAGTTACCTGGAAACAAATACAAAAATAGCTTATGCAATAACTGTTCGTTAATTTCCGGTCTTCAGGACGGTATACTTAAATAAAGAAAGGAGTATCATCGAGGGTAAATGTCATGCGTGCTTTCTGTGGACTTCATTTATTCGCTTACAAGTTAAACACAGCATACTTATATTATGTAGACGCACAGATGTCAACCTTCGAATTGGCGCGTGAAGAGATCGTCCCAAAGTAAAAGAAGCTACGCCTATTTCCACCGTGAACACTTCCAGCGTTACATTTTAGCAAATAAGAATAATAATGACAATAACAACTGCATTACACAATTCGCACTATCTCACTCACTCTTGAGACGTTTGCCGACTGACATTGTTTTTGGCCTAATTGGTGTGCGTGACAACTCAAGCTATTTGTTCCTACTGCTGAAAATACGTGTGAGTCTAGGCGTTAATTTTTCTATCGTGACCAATGGGAGCCAAAGCTCTTCTAAACACCTGAGTCAGTCTTTTCACGCACCAACTCGTGGGTTGACATCGGTACATAGATCCCAGCACGGCAAATACATTCTTATCCGAATAATGCACATATGCGTGTAGGATATTTTTAACAAGCAATTGTGAAGGTGCTATTGTAGGTAATCAATTATGACATAAGTGATTATTAATGGATCGTTTATTTTGAAAGTGGTGCAAGTTCATTAAAAAAAAAAAATGAGATATTACATAATATGTGCTTAATTTAGTATAAACTTTTTATTTATAATTAGTTAATATTTAATATCTTCAACAATGCCAATGCTTTGTTTAATTTAAAATTGGTCGATAAAGGAAATTGCGTAGCTATTGATTATTAAATGGGTGTTAATTCAATTTCCATAGACATAGGTGGTGGTTAATTATAATGTTAATTATAACGTTTGTTTTACTTTGCGTCACAGGATTATTCTGATGTTATAAAATAATGTAGACGATATAATATATTTTGCATGAAATGAAACGGGACAATTTTGTTTAAATAAAAAATCTACAAAATGCAATTCAATAACGGGTAAAAAAAATGCTAGCGGAGAAAAGGTAAACTGGATGAAGATATGTTAGATGAGGTTTTGCAAAAGTGCACCGTATACTATTTTATATAAATCATTGATGGAGGACACGTAATTTAAGATGTGAACAACGCCAAAATTTGAAGGAATCGCGCTGGCGCCTTTGTATAATGGTGCCATACCTGTTACACACGAAAAATGTAAGGCAATAAAGTAATTATTAACTTCTATACCTTCGGTGCATCGTGAATATTTCAAAACACTGCCATATAAAGAACGAAAACGAATTATAACGATATTTTATGTTAAGTTTAATAATATATAAATATAATTAACGTTCAAAATAGAAAATACTACTCCTACTTTGTTTCTTGTTATTATTTATAAAGAAAATTGAATTAATACGAAATGTATTTTAAGCGATATTTAATCTTTCATAATCGAAATTAAATGATTTTTACAATTGATTAATCATAAAAATGGTGTAAGTCCAATTGCAACCCGTAAATATATATTATTTTAATTCTCCGAAAAGAAATTTATATAATCAAATTACATATTAATAAATTAGTAGAAACATTGCCAGACTTGACATAATTAACCTACATTCTTCGATTGACTAATATGCTAACCTTCAATTTTCTCGAAACAAGATAAAATGACCTACACCATTTTCAAAATAAATGATCCATCTATGTATACACATATGCAACGAAGGAATATAAGGCTATATGAAATTGTGTTATTATGTAAGACAAAATTTGTAAATCAATATCTAAGTGAGTATAAAATACTCTTGTTATGTATCAGAGTTCCTAGGAAAAAAAAAATAGATTTTTATTTGTGATATATTTAATGTGAAAACTCGAAAATAATATTTATTATATATAATCGTCTTATGTGTATATGTATACCTTGGTATATACATTGTATATTATACCAGCATCATCTTGTGACTAGTAATAAAAGAACCTTCTAGCGCGACATTTGAAAGTATTCTTTTGTATATTTAATAGTTAGTTTAGTTGAAAAGAAAACATGTTTTTATTTTTGACAAGCTTTCAAAACCTCATGAATAAATCATGAATTTTAAAAACATTCGTCAGTTTAGATCATGTGGAGTTTAAATCAGATTTCTGTATAAAATTCTTGTATAGTTTTTCAACGATCGATAAGTTCTTTACTCTAATAATAAATGTTTAATACATAACCTTACGACATAACAGTAATGTAATTTTAAATACTTATTTTTATTCCACTTTCATAATCACCGACACGTGTCAAATGTAATAACTGTTTCAAATAATATCCTTCACTTTCGCTTAATTTCAACAGAAGGAAAAAACGAACAATTTAGAGGAATAAAAACATGTTTTTATGAAAACTTACACCTGGTATAATGTATTGTTCGACATCTTTGAGGACTTCCTGCCAAGTTTCCGCTTTCTGTGGTGCTTCTTCCGGCAATAGTTCACTGAGATATCCAGGCTCAACATCCGGAAGGACATTCTTACTCCTCAGGGTATCCGTATAATTAGCCACGAAATCGATGGCCGCTTTGCCAAAGTCAACGAACTCTTTCGTGTCCATTACCGATCAAAATTGTCCAAACTTCTTTGTAGTTAATTAATTCTACGTGTTGAAACAAAAATGACAAATAAAGAACAATGAGAAAACAACAAAATTTAGTCCAACATCGAAGTTCTATAACACGCGCGAAATTTCACCAGAAACGATTTAATGATAAACAATTGGTGTCGATCGAAAACTATGACACACGTGTCGTGTTGAGAACGGTCCATGAAGAAGTGAGTTCACTTCTGAACCGCGCCGGATAAAGTTAAATGCCGACACATAAGACATAGAAAACTTTCTCTCGCTTTCTCCATAATTATACAAAAAAAATTAATCTGCCTCTGCCACGGAAGAAACGGAAAAGGTCCTATTTCGAGAAATATTTCGTCGCAGGTTCATATTAAAAGGAGACACTACCCTGAGACGTTTAAAAATAAGTCAAGTTTGAACATATTCCTCGTAGGTAATCACTTATTGAAAAACTTTATAGATAATTATAATATTCGCAAGAATTGTAAATGTAAACTGTAGTTTTATATTTCAATTTGTAAAAAATAAAAATGTTACAAAGTTATTCGCTAATTTCAAAATTTCATTTACTAAGACCGATTGCTAATCGTTATCGCTAACAAGAACTGAAATATTTGAAACCGACAATTTTTTATTTATGAATCAAAATGTAAGGTAAAGTATCGTGTTTTATTAACTTTCAGTTTGATAGAAATGCCGAGACTAACTGCATTAACAGTTACTAACGGTTCATTGCGTGATTTTTTTAATTTTTGAATATAACGAATTTTTTAATTCTTGTAAGTAGGTAATAACAATAATAAAAATAGAGTAAATAAATATTTTCTAGTAAAACGTTGTATTTAGAGAAAAATGATATTAAAATTGTAAACGATATTAAATTTGCAATATTTTTTACAAATATTTAAAATATTAATATTTTGAGAATATACTATAGAAGATTGTAGTTACGAAAAATAAAAATCGTTTTTAATAATTTCGTTATTTATAAAACTGGTTATTTAATAATGTTTGATAGAAACACACGAGTTTTATCATTTTCTGTAGTGTATTATTTTATGTATTATGTGTGTAACTGTATTTAACAAAGGATTAAACGTTTTTAATAATTGAATAATTAAAGTACGGAAAAATCTTTTTAACCAAATCAGAAAATGTAGTTTCTAGAGAATTGTAAAAGACTCGTAAGAGTAACTGCTACTAATAATTCTTACCCATATATGTAATTATTACATTCCACGTATCACATGAGAAACTTCAATAAAAGATAATTATCTGTTCTCGTGAGTAACAAAAAGTCGATTTCCTGTGACTTATTACTATTGCATATATTGCTCCAACTTGAATGTTTGAATTTTAAAAAGTCGTTTTGATATCATTTCCTGCTTGTATGAAACCATAAAAAGAAATGAAAAAAAAAACTGCACTTTTTCCAGACCATTAGGGTGATAACCAATCGATGAAACACAGTTCTATATCGATATTCATGATAAAATTTGTAACAATTTTATGATTACGAAATTTGTTGAAGTCACTTGAAAAGTAGTACGATTATACAAAATTTATTGAACATTAATTAAGTAAATGCAATTAAGTTATGCGATAAAATGGTGTACTACTCCGGTCGAATAATTAGGAATGTACTTCTAAAGTCATCAATTTAACAAAAAACTGCATGAGTTTACATTTTGTTTAAATTGACTGGAAACCTACAATTAATAATAAAATATTTTTTATTTACTAAGGTCTTAGGAGTGGGCAGCGCTCATTTAGTGGACATTTTGTACGTGAAACGTTGAAATTAAAAAGACGAACATAATAACTAATCTCCCCTAGTGTTAATGGTTTAAATTATTGGTTCTATGAGAAACTGCAAGAACCATCTGTGACTGCTACAAGTGATGGTTGTTATTTATTCAGTGGAATTCTCCTGTTATCCTTATGATTAAGAAGATTGATTATATTATTATGTTTTGTTCATAACAAATCATTGTTGTGCAACCACGTTACAATAACATGTTGACAGTATTAAATATATGAAATATAGATTATAACTTTGTCATTTTATTTTGGGATTTGTATATGTTTTGAAAATTAGTGCTAGAAGTTTAGACATAATTTAAACACAATACTGCCACTATTTGAACACAATATTGCCAAATTTTAAATAACGAGCACTTAATAGTGACTACTACTGTTGAGAAGTTTCATTCATTTTTTAAAGTTATATTCGTGAACGAATCAATGTTCAATTGTATAAACTGTCTTAATTTCATGATTATCTGACAACTGAAGCCAGTTACGGATATTTGGTGTCCAATACTAACTTATGACGTAAGCTGTTTTTCTTTAAAGTGGTATATGTCCAATTTTGTTAAAAAATGAATTGAAGATAGTTTTAGACATAGACATTTCCTCATATTCATAGTAACCCAGCCAATAGAATATAATATCCTCATGAATTAATCAAAAGAAGTTTAACTGTAAAATGTTATTTTAAGACTTTTTTTTTGAAGTGATATAACTCTGTTCGTAATAATCGATAAGTAAAACACTTTTCTAATCGTTATAACTATTAATCACTACAACTTCTACAGTAAAGTCTTCACGGCTGTTAATAGTTAATGTCTTTAGAACACGTCATAGTCAAGATATAACTGTTCAGATAAAATGATGGGAAGTCTCATTTTTCTTACTCCGTTCAACTTTGTTTCGCAAGCTTCACGGGACTAATTTGTATATTTGATGTCATCATTATCAAATGACAGAAGTTGTTATACAATGTCAGATCAATTTGGTTTAACAGTAATAGTAATACATTTTTTCTAGTAATAGTAATACATAGTATCTATTTTAATTATTATTTATTATAATAACACATAATTTAAAATTAAAAACAAATACACAAACGATTAAACATAATCAAATATTCACACTAATTCCTTATCTTGATAAAAATCAACACAAATTTCAAGAAAAGTATCATAACCAATTTTGTAATTTAAAATAAGAAACTTGTAAACCAGTTAAATGACTTGGTAAAAATTAACATTAAAAAAATGTATTTTAGAATAGCCAATGAGAATTAAAATATAGATTTAAAATTATTATTATTCATGTTCTTCATAACTTGTTATTATTTAAAGTATTATAAATCCATTTGTAACAAAAAAGCGTTTATTATCTTCAATAATTTTATTAATTGTTATAACACAATAAAATTGCACAAGTTTATGTTTTGAAAAGTCATTGCTGGAATTTGTTTAGTTAACTCTGACGCAAGCCTTCATGTATCTCAATGTATAATTAAATACATTTTCAGAAAAACGGTGTAAATGTTTTTCTTGAAAAATCCCATTTGCAATTCAAACCAATCTTATGTTTCTGTAACAATCCTATCAATTTTTATTGGAAAATAAAATTTCATGTATTTATATCATAAATACATCGCCCGAATTCATTAACGTTCATCAATAATTTTAAATCGATTCAGATGCAAGCCCTTAAATATTTTTAAACGAAAATAATTTGTTTTACACTGCTGTAAAAACCAGCTAATACATTCACTATTAGATCAGCTGGATTTCGTGCTATTCAATTTTTTTTTTATAAATTGTAAGTAACAGGATACTAGAATAACTCCCATTAAAACCCCAATAACAATAAAAAGTGTTTAGTATGATTCGAACTAAGTTTTTGCATAAATATTATAGTATCAGCTATTAGTGCGATTGAATGGTCACTACTAATTTTCTTCACCTTCAGAGAATCTACTACCGCAAAAAATTTAATATTTCCTTAGAGAAGCATTACAGGTACAATTTTTTTTCAATTTGCAATTTCGAGGCGAGAAGTGTTTACAAGAAGAATTAATGCAAAATAAAAATCTACATATGTATAATATCTTAGATGCGTAATATAATCCTAAAAATAAAAATCCATGGCAATTTTCTAAATATTGCCCACTTAATTGCAAAAAATCGTGATGGTCAATGAGGACATCAGATAAATATAATTTTCGTTAATAATGGTTTTCTAAATATTTCATGTTATACTTGAAAACTGATTTATTTAGAAACTTAGAAACTAACATCAGGTGATTAATATTTTACGCAAAAAAGCTTTATATGTTCTACAATAATATTACTTACGTTACTAAGTTACTGCATATGAAAAGTCAGATTTTTAAACATCAAGAGAGTGATGCAATCTGACGACAGAGACTATAAAGTGATATTTATGATATATCAATTTGAATGTTAAAGTTTGCTAAATATGACTACATCAATTTTTCAATAATATGCTTACTATAAACTAACAGACAGAAAATCTCATTGAATATTTTACATGACACACAGTAAGATTACTCTACTATTATTCTACATCAGTAGAATTTAGCACTTACAATTCTATATTATTGACATGTACGTTGTATGTTTATTTATTTGTAAATTTGTACATTTACTTGTAAGTTTGTACGTTTATTTGTAATAAACGTTCAGCTTCAAACTGGTATAAGTATAACTTTGCACTAATTTTATGTTATCAAACTGTGTTTGATCATCTGTTCTGAAATCGATTATTTTTGTTGAGAATGGAAATCCGCCATTTTGTAGAATGGTACTGATAGAACATACGTATTATTCTCCACTTTTATGTTTTCAGATTTTGTCACAATTTTATTGATTTAAAATCGATTAAAAGTCACTAAACGATTAACAATTAACTAATTTTTATTGAAAATACCGAGGAACGGATTGCGCAACTATTTTCATTAAATTTGTTTTTATTTATGTGTCAATGTGTCAGGAGACTTTTACGTCATTATTTGTATCAGAATTATGCTCTGAAATCGATCATTGTTTTCTGTAATTGATAATCATTTTATTTTAAGAACATTAATTACAAATTTATATACTTTTCTTTTCATATTTTGATCTCCAAACTGATATAAATGCTATTTTGCCATACTATTATATTGTTAAATTATGTCTTTGTATTTTTAACATCCGACATTTCATATGTATCAACCTAATAATATTTCGTAATAAATTTATTGTTGTGGACACAATCAGTGATTTGTACTTAAAATTTTAGATCATTGTTTAATTAAAACAAGAGGAAAATCCGCTTTGAAAAAGATCAATATTATACTAACAATATGAAGAATTCATTTAAAAGCCTGAATTTAATAATTGCTTAATAGTATGCTTAATAATTAATACTATAATCCAAAGAAACGATTCGTCTCAAATTTGATTCGAGTTACCATTTATTTCATACTGACCACATTCTATTTTTCTCATATACACCAGGCTGCAAGAATCCTATCTATCACTATTCTTTTGCAGAACATAGTCAAATTATGTTTGTTTGTATTTTATGTTTTGCGTGCATTAGTCAAATGCATCACATTTCACGGTTTTTTTCTATTTATACTTAACGATTAATTTATTTAGCGACGTCATCTACAGTATTTCATCAGATCATGTCGTCAAAAGTATTATCTATCAATCCGAATTAAGTTTGTTACAAATTGCAGCGGCAACGAGTAAAATCGAACAACGTTCTTGAGTAATGTGATTGACTAACCCTAAATGCACATGAGCGAGTTTTTCCTATACGTTCTCGCTGCGATCATATGTCTGTTCTCGTTGCTTTCAACTGAAGGAAACAAAGGAAAATGTATGATCGCAGTGGAATTACACGGAAAAGAGTCATCCATATGCATCTACATTAATGAAATAAGTGATGATATTTTATTTAATGATAAAAATATCATGTGCCGATGATATTTCCGATGGATAAGATGTAATCGGTGATACAGAACACAGATGAAAACAAAAAATTCGATAAAAAAAATTATATTATTTGAGCTAACAAATCTTTGCTAAACGACACGGTACCAATAGTGTAGAAAAATGGCTCTAATCAAAAGTTTTTAGACATTTTATGTTTTCACCCCCTAATAAAAAAATTTGTGGAACTGAACCACACAAGTGGACAGTTTTTGCTATGATATTCGTCAAAATTGATATTTTTGTATGTACAGAAGTCTGAAAAAATATTTTGAACTTTCCTTTGTAGTACAATAAATAAAGAGATAAAATTTGTAATTATAATGGGTTCATTTATCAATAATACTGTTGATTATTAGGTATTAAAGATATTCTAATCTGATTGGTACTCTAGTTCTTCAAATCTCTAGGAATAATATTTGATAAATTATAATTACATATTAATGATACGTCAAAAGGTATTCGGAAACGATTTTCTGTTGTCATTCAAAATGGCGCCATATTAGTGTTCTAATTGCAATCTTGCTGATATTCTACATTGTATCAGTGTAAAATAGTGTAAAGTTAATGTAAAAATGATTTGTGCTTTTAAAAAACCGAAGTCAGTAACTGGAGAAAGAAATACATACATTAATATTAAATCATTGGTAATTTTTCATTGAATGAAACACAAAACAGTGCAATACGTTACAGATATACTAGTATTAGAATGATCTACCATTTACGACGTATGTAGAAGAGGTTTTAAAAATGAGTTAATTAAAGATACACTACAATTATCAAATAATCCAAAAAAGTAGTTTTGTTTTATATATTATTTTATTAATACGTTTTGCAAAAAATATAGCCTTGATAGGAAACATATAATACTTGATGATTAATGGAATTATTTGCAGATAAATTCATTATAAACCGAAACATTTATTTCTTTATTCGTTCCAAGATGAAAAATGTATCGAAGACTTTTTTACACTATTATATTCAAATGGCAACATTTTACTATTTTCAGGAAATTCTGAATAAATGAAAATAAATGTTCGAGAAAATAACTATTCTTTATTCGCTTGAAGATTGCGAAAAAGTGTAGCTCGGGTCGAAATCAATCGTACCGCCGGTACGTGCTAAGAATTCACGTACATGTTTTTACTGTGACATTTAACACTAAATGTACTGTCCTGTAATGCACATATAACTTTAAATTGAAAATAAAATAAAAAAAAAAATACATAAATCGAGGGTAACACGAAAAATAGTGCGCATGTTAATTCAAGAAAATGTTTCACGAAAATTATACAAACAAATTTTATAATTTAAAATAGTAAACTTAAGGACCAGTCATTTGGTTTGATAGTTTGAGTATTAACTAATTATGAATTCTATTTAGCAATTTTTAACTTATTCAGTTACGCTCATACTAACTATAATTTTTAAAAAAGTTTATACTTTAAGGATTAAACAGAAGAAGATGAAAGAAGTAAGACTGTTTTTGTCTGCAACTATGAAAACGTATTTGGTACTATAAACTTGTATCTAACGATATTTAGTAGTTTGTCAGTGGCAATATTCTTGGATACGTTCATTTATGAACTGTTACTGAAGTTAACGAGTAAAAACGGTAAAAATTGTAGAAGTGTAATTCGCAAAAAGAATGTCCTTGAACTAATACCGGAAGAGCATAAAATCAGGGCGATAGTGCATAACGTCCTTCACGTGTTCCAAGGAAATTATTCCAAATGGGAAAAAGCATTTAGAGCAAAAGTAAATTTATGAGGTGAATACATTTTCCACGTATTAATTTAATTTACAAAAGTAATCATTGCTGTCGTCTTTTAATATATTCTCTGATACGATTTTAATCGTTTGAAATGAAAATTAATTTAAATTACAAATGCAGACATTGTAGTTTCCTAAATTACTAAAACATTTTTCACTGAAACAATTTCAAATCAATTTCGAAATAATTTCAAATTGCGTAAACATAAATTCAATATATATATATACAATTAAAAATTACAAAAGAAATTAGTTATTTTCTACATCAATTTTAGTTTTACTAAAACGCATAATCGCTTCAATAAAGTTACAGATTTATTACAATAAATATTTAACAAATATAAAGTCGTCTGCAATTATGAAATAATCAAGAATTACCGTATAATTATGTTTTCATTTCCACACTGTTTCAAATTGTGTTCCTATAATTCATTGTCCTTCATAATTATTATGTTCGACCAAAGTTCGCATGACTTAACCACAATTGTTACAATGTGCAATGTCAAGAGCAAAGTTACAGGTGAAAATACAAATCGATACAATTTGATAATCAGTCAACAGCGAAGCAAATGATAGATCCCATCAATGCATGACGAATAATAATGTTACGAAAGTTAAGCAATTACTTTTATGCCTTATTACTATCTTCATGGAATTATTGATTTGAAATTTATGTAAGTATATTCATAATTATATTAGAGGGTTTGTATTTACTCTAGGTGCAAAACAAATCTTTTAACAATAAATTTGATCACAAATTTCTTAAGATCACATTTTATTAAATAACCAGTTAAAAAACAACTCTTTTTCAGTTTAAGGTTCTCCTTGTAAGTAGTATAATATTAACACGACCTGAAATTTTATTTTATGTTTTATTTCAATGTATATTGAATTTATAGTGACGATCACATTTCACATACGCAGTGTTCAAAATATTAAATTTTTCGTACAGTATTTTGCGTAAATAGCATAATATTTATAAAATATAGAATTTCCTTCAATTTTTACTTTTAGTTATTCGATAATATGAAATTTGTGGTGGCGGACACCAGTGGTCACCATGGCTGCAAACGTGTTAAATTAAAAGTAAATCTACTTGCCAGAGAGTGTAGTGCACTGA
Organism: Megachile lagopoda; assembly: GCA_036983795.1. Classification (NCBI taxonomy): domain Eukaryota; kingdom Metazoa; phylum Arthropoda; class Insecta; order Hymenoptera; family Megachilidae; genus Megachile; species Megachile lagopoda. The sequence continues at coordinate 22,221,909 of CM072800.1, forward strand.
AAAAGATGATTCTACGGAATTGCAATTTTTTGAATGGCCAGCTTCAATCAACGAAGAGAACACGTTCCACTGAGAATGATAGCAGAACCATCCTCTTTATATATCCTCGGCTGACTAAGCGTATCACTGTACAGTCTTTTTCACTTATCGAATGTAAAATGGCTGGCATTTCTGTGTACGCTTCTTTCTCCTAGGATTTTCATTGTGTCGCGGGCAACCTTGATCGATCACGGCAACATGGTAATTTTTATGACTTCTATTTTGCAATAATTATTTGTTTCAATTCCCTGAAATTGATTGCAGGAGTGTGATGCGAGGAGAATTATGCTATACAACTCTTTTTCATAAAATGCTTTCATTTGGTAAAACATATTGTATTTGCAAAGTATTAACTTTAAAATAACACATTAAATACTGGGGTTAAAGGTAATCAGGTTGGCGCATTTAGTATAACCTAATATAAATTTAAATTCATAAAATGTGATCTTATTTGAAATAATTAGTAATTATTGTGCCATGCTGCATCATCATTCTGATTATTTACTTGTAAATAATACGTTCCTTAATTTTCATATTTTGTATAATAATACTGATTTATGTAATTTAATTAATTATATCACTTCTGTACATTACATGACATTATCAGAGGTGTGTAATTAGTAAAATGCTCGATTGATTTTATATGTGTACATATTTGCATATTATAATAGGACTCATTTGATACTGTCGAAATTAAATCTACAATTTTTCTTATTTAAAAATAAGTTGTGCATTGTTCAAAGAACTTTATCATTTTTTAATATAAGAAACTGGTTAATAAATATGTGAAAATACATATAGTGAAATAATACAATTTGTACATTAAAAATCAATATAACGTATATCCTATATCCTTAAACTATAATAGTAAATATGCTAGCGAAACAAAAAATACATTTTTTTTTTGTAAAATGAATGTCTTCTGTTAGTAGATTGTTTTATAAAGTAATATAATGCTATAGTTGGGTCACAAAGTGCGTAAGACATTAAAAATAATAAAATTACAAACTATTTTTTAATGATACGAAAGTAGTACTATTGCAGATTTAATCAGAATTAAAATATGAAAAATATTCCATTCCATTTTTGCATTCATTAACGGAAAAGTGTTATTGAAAGCTGTACTGAGTATCTATAAAGACGAAACATCTCTGTTAATAGTTTAAAAAGACCGCCACGTCATACAAATATTATAGACATCTAGCGGTTAGCAACCAACATCAACAGAACTTAATTATCCCAACATTTCTGTGCAAACTTGTATTTTGCACATGCTGGAATCACTTGATTACAGCATGTGAAACATTCCAAACCTATAAATGGTTTTCAATAATGACAGTGAAGTATACTTACTGCATTTTTATTGTGCGTTTTTCTCTTACATTATTGCATATTTTTATGTAATTATTTAAGCATTGGTATAACTAGTTTCAAATTCAAAACAGCTTATAAGTTCTAATAATTACAAAAATTAGATATAGAAAAACGTAATAATTAAAGTTTAGTTCCATTAGTTTGGATGACTAACTGTTAGATGGCTATAGCATTTCTACATCACATGATACCAACATGAACCAATAGAATGCGTGCATAGCATTCGCGTTTGGCGTATATATTTGATGTTCAAACTCCACTTGTCAACTTACTGAAGTTAATACTTTCTTACACGTTTCACTTAAATAAAATAAAGTTTTTAATATGTTATCGTACATGTATACAAAGTATGTCACAATTTGTTTTCTTAGTATAGTTTGAATATAATTTAGAATTTAATCCATACAATACGGAGACAGTAATTTTCGTTATTAACTCTTCAAGTTTATGTAACGCAGCAAAATGAGCCTCATTGTGATCATACAGCATTTTTTTTACGTTAATTGACCATAAACATTACGAAGTATAATCAGGGAATGTGTATAATGTACAGAATGCGTGAGTCGAATAAAAATTTGTCTCCTAATAAAAGAAGATATTAAGTTGTCATCGTGAAGTTTTTAAACTTACAATTTGTAATAATTAAAGTATTAAAATTTCATATTTCTTATTTTAATATCATATGTCTCTGTATTTAACCAATTTTTATGAAGGCATAAATTCGTGTAACTAATTAAGACTTTGAGTGGTTTTTGTTAAGATTTATGTCGTATTTCACAGTAGTAAATGTGAAATGGAAATTAATAATTGTAGATAGCGTATTAATTAATAATTGAATCTGTAGTATGGAAATGATAAAAATAATATACAGTACTAAATTAAAGCAATTGTCAAATAGGAAAATTTGTGATAAAGGGAATTAAAAAAAAATCACATGGGCTCGTCCGGGATTTGAACCCGGGACCTCTCGCACCCGAAGCGAGAATCATACCCCTAGACCAACGAGCCAACTTCGAAAGCTGATTTCTATTAATCATTACCCTATTTCTGATGAAATAAACAAAATTTTTTTAATAATATTTATTTATAAACATATAATACCATCACTTAAGACAAATCCCTTGGATATTTGCCATTTAACTACTTCAAATAGGTTACATGAATACATGGTTATTATAAAATAAGTTTAAACCTTGTTAAATGATCATATTTTTATAACCTTTACAAAGTCAAAATACTTTATCACTTTGGTTACTAAAATTATTCATGACAGTATTGTGTGAAAAAATTATTTTATAGAATTAGATTGTAGAACGAATGTTACCGACCGAGTTACTGGTCTTTACTCAATCTGAGATTAATTTGTTCTCACGATCGGCTTTTTAGTGAAAGGATTATTTATTAACGTGGCTCGTTGGTCTAGGGGTATGATTCTCGCTTAGGGTGCGAGAGGTCCCGGGTTCAAATCCCGGACGAGCCCAATTTTTTTTGCTAAAAAAGTGAATTCTTCAGTTTTTTGTTGTTTGTAAAGGAACGTCTGACACTCTCCATTGAATACTTAAGTTTTCAGCACAGATATTTCTGTTGAAATATGCTGTATAATGGTGGAAAATAATAGTAACGTGCTGTATACACACAATTTGAAATAATAAATTCTAATTGTGTTAACACTTTAATGACTGCAGAGTTTACCAAATCAGTAGATCTCATAATTTGAGGTTCCTTTTATAACAGAAATGAGATTATTGTCTATTTCGTTCCCATTATAATCATGTGACTATGTATTTTAAATCACGAAATACAATATTAATATTTTGTAACTTTCATAAACCTTCTGATCATTTATTTCATATGTTTGAAAGCGAAACATTTTAAAAGCACATTGATCTATAGCTGTTGCTAATAGCAACGAATGAAAAATAGCATCAAAGGATTTCAAAACATTAAGATGCTTTTGAATCTCTCGTTTGTCACATGAGAATAATAATAGAAACAAACAATATTTTTTTAATTATTAAATAATTTGTGAAAAAAATTTTTTTAAATTGTCTTTAGATACTTTTCTTACTGAGTTTACATTTTATTTTTATTATTATAAGAAATTATCACTTTTCGAAATGAAATTAGTTCGTAATGCAATAAATGAAAAAAAAAAAAAAACTAAAAAATGTTATATTATACACCAATTTACAAATTAAAGGCAGATCTACTGTGATAACGACTGTTAAAGTGTTAATAAAACATAGAAGTATGGCGTATATTTGTGAAATGATCTTACGTGAGTAATTACACATATGTAAACAATAGTAATTAAACATTTTAAGTACACTTTATGTTATACATCTTTATAATATATAAATTAAATTAAGTTATAATAAAACAATAATATGTTTAGCTTATTTATACGTCTGATACGTAGTACAGTGAAATTATTTTAGAACTAAAAACATATAAGGTGCATATTCCAAATTTTATTTTATTTATAATATACAAGTAATTCAATTATACGTGTTTAGTCGCAAACATTATTCCTCCCTTTAAGTATAACTTTCAATTTCTTCCGAATGCGCCCTATAGTATGTACATATTCCTCACATATCGTTCAAATTAGAAAATTCATTTACATTTTTGTACATTAATGTATTTCATATCAATATTTTTTAATTTATTTATGATGCCAAACTTTTGCCAAAATTTTGCATATAGAAGCAACTGTGCAAATAGTTCAAACACACAAATTATACAAAATTCTCAGATATAAATTGTTCTAGATAGAATTATTTCCATAACATGTAAATTAAAAAAAATTTAATTTCGTTTTAACCTCGATATAACACATTTGTAAATAATATTAAACAAACAGGTTTATCGCGTTACTTTTTTATTTCTAATATCCCAAACTAAATCTTTCGAAATTTCAGTACTTTAATTTAAAATTATCAATTAAAATTACTATTAATAATAAAATATAAGTTAATATGTTTCAGTTTCGAAATCGAACACCGAATTAAAGTACTACATTTAATACAAGAACATATAATAAATATAGTACATATTAGAATCTTTGTTTCCTATGTAAAAAATAGCAGAGTGAAATTTTATTCCAACAAATTTGTTTACTTCTACGGAGTGATATAACGAAGAAAATTTAATTTAAAGTGCAGCTCAACTTTCTCGAACTTTCTCTTACCTAGTTTATTCCCAACTGACCTTTTTTCTAAACGCTTACATTTCGTTGGCGAAGATCCACGTGTACTCATACATTCTACACCAAAAATCCGAAAATCTTTTATATGTAGTATTACAAACGTTGCATGCTATTTACATTCAGAGAAGTAGAATGATTTCATGGGGCCCAGGGAAAAAGTTTACATGAATCACAAGTAAAAACGAAAAAATAAATTGTAAGATGACGTTCGGACCCCATCACCCTCCTCCCTCTTGTCGGCTCTGTTTACATTATACTTAAAATTGATTTTATCGAATTTTCAAGATGGGGAAATTCAACCTTTAGAAATTCTAGTTCAGTTTCAAATGTTTCCCATAATAACTGCACTAGACTAGACTTAAAAACTAGTAAACTTACTGTTTACGTAACATTAATAGATAAAAAGCAATAAAAGATACGACCATGAAGGTGGTGACTGTCATGGTCAAGTCTTTTGAAGTAACACCTTAACCGGAACTATTATTTTATTTCTTGAGAAGTTATTCTTATATGTAAACAAGAACAGAAACCTTTTTTCGGAATATTTTTTTTTTCAAAAATATTCTTTACTATTTTTTTATTCATATAATAAGGATATTATTATATATATTTATTGTATAAGTATATTTAATCACAATCTATATAACAAACACATGTTATTGTAGGAATTAATGTTAGGACAAATAGTTAATCTCAAATAAATATTTTGATTCATTATTTAATCCGCCTGATATTTAATCAGCCATATTGAGTGTTGGCATTAAAGTGAATATTATTAGGTGAAACGTTCTTCAATGGTAACTATTGAAAAATGGAGAATCGAAGATATTATAACTTTGACGTTTCTGATAATAATAAAAAGTTGTATCTTATGCATCTATTTGTTTCAATACATTTATTATGTACATTTATTATGTACAGGATTAAAATTCAAAATTCATATTTTCTAACTTATTGCTCAGAAATATACAGGGTATGCCACTTAAGTCGAATATTCAACTTATTTTCACAATAAAATAAGAATGGTCTTGAAATATTATTCACAATGGCTTCTGAATAAACTTTTCTGTGATCACGAAATGTATGTCTCAAAACCTTCTATGTAAGTCAATCACGTCTTTTTTAGTGAAAATGATATAGGTTATTTAAAAGGACACCCTATACAAACGTGTATAAATTGTAAATGTATTGTATTTTTATTAGTAAACTGCAGATGTTTGTGCAAATATGTATATATGTCTTAGTAAACTAATTTTTATCTTTAGATAAATCAAATTATTATCTTAATTTGCAAATTTATCATATTACACAGATTCTGAACAATTAATTCTGTTTTTCATACGTGCTACTCTGTGTTATATTTGTTGATCATTTCAATATTCTATAAATATTACTAATGTAGTCTACTTATTCTAGCAGTATATTTATTTCGTTTATGAAAAAATAAGTCAAAAGAAGAGGTTAATGTATATTATACATTACACTGAAATAATTAAATAAGAAATAAGGTGCCAACGGGGGCGTAGCTCAGATGGTAGAGCGCTCGCTTAGCATGCGAGAGGTACCGGGATCGATACCCGGCGCCTCCAAAACAGTTGATATTTTTTTTTAAATTAACCAAGAAAAATTATATGACGTAACTGTCCAATGATTATTTTCGAACACCTTCAATATGTGTATGGTTTCATAGACAATTATTTCAGACAATAGTTAGATACGTTGTAGATAAAACTTTTAACATAAAATATTTGGGACAATATTTCCTTGTTATTTGTTTAAACTAGAATCATAAAAACGTTCATAATATCATTCCTACAGAGATATTTCTATGTTTGCTGTAGAAGATTATATGTACATCATAGCTCAAAACTTTAAAACCGAAAACATTTATGGTTATTTATAAGATAAGTGACCGATGCGAAATGTTAAATATTTTGAGTGAAATTCAAATTATATTCAGGAATAGTCATTCTGTGGGCGAAGTCGTGTCTCCGAAGGGTTTCCCAAGAATGCTTTCTTCTAGTTTCGGGAGGTTACCTGGTCCCTCACGAAAGCTTAAGGGTTTCGGGGTTGTTTTATGGCCCTTCCAGCGTCGGGCATCGTGGTGGTCGCATCGTGGCCACGTGTCTCTTCTCCCTGGTTTATTATGGTATAATTTGGGATTTCCCAACATTTTATTTGTTATTTACCAAGTAGTCATTAATCATAATAAAAGAATCAGCAAAATATATTATGTTGGTGTTTACTTTTATTTATTTGTAAGCGTTCTTTATCGATTATTTTATTAAAATTAATGGTTATTTAATAAATGACACATAAAAACCACAAATTCGTTGTCTTTAAACTTTTTGATGATAGTATATATTTATTCAAATCAATGTTCGTTAACTGTATAATGTTTACTTTAGGATCCTAGTCGCACACCTTGATCCCTGGCACATGTAGATTGACATAATAACGCACCACTTTCAAATGGTTATATCATGTTTTGTAGTAAAAGGCATAATGAGTTACTATGCACCATATAGCAAAATAGTCAGAGGTTATTAATTTGGAGAAGCACTGTGAAAGGTGTCGACACAACCACTAATTTGTTCATTAATTACATTTGGTAAATGCATTTGGAAAACATAATTTGGTAAGCTTGTAAGTGCATCGATACCATACACCATTTAGAATTACTCTCTTGTAAATATTACATCTGAAATCGATTTGTACATTTTAGATGTTACACGTTAATATTTCAGTTTGAATTATAGGCCATAATAAATATTCTTGAAATAATTATTTAATTACTTTGCCATATATCTAAACTAATAATCAAACATATAACTAATACATTATAATTCTATGACCGTGTTATAGTTATAAATGATATGGTGACTATTTATTTTAACGCATGAGACAATAGACAATTGTATACTTTCTGTAATAACGTGTAGGTTCATCTGTATTTAAAATAACATTTATATCATATAATGTAGACATGTAAGTCTACATCAATGCAAGAGTGTTATTATGTTTATATACTATGAATTTATATAAATGAAAATGTTTTTTATAAAATTTTTATTAAGAATGTTATAAATTTAAAAGAAGCTCGGAAACAACGGCGCCGTGGCTTAGTTGGTTAAAGCGCCTGTCTAGTAAACAGGAGATCGAGGGTTCGAATCCCTCCGGGGCCTATTCGTAACAAAATTACGAGATTTATTTTTTTTTTATCATTGATAAAATCAATTTTAATGTTCCATCGCTTCAAAATGTAAAATATCTAAAGAAAACTTAAATATGGTAAACTAAGCAGAAATTCGAAGTTATTTTGTATGCGTATAAGATCAATACTAGTTATTCAGTAAAAAATAATTGTAATTTATAAATATTGTAACTATAAAAAAGATTGCAAAATAGTGAAAAGGTATTTGTGAGCGTTTACTTTTTATATTGAATATAATAATGAATACGCTTCCACGTTTTCATTAAAAAATTGTATAAGAATATTAGTTATTGTAAAGTACGGAAATATTATTTATTGCAGAATGCAATTTAGAGCACTTAAACAATGCACTAGAGGGCCTTAAAAATATCGAATCAAGTTTCATATATTCTCGTCATTCTACGTACATTAATAGTACGAAATGTGTCGACGTCCATCTGATTTCGGTGGAACGACAGTAAAGCGGTACCGACAAACCTAGTTTGTATTACACAAAACTAGTTAAAACCAATTTTTGTTTATCGGTACATTATTCAATGAAATAATGCACTTTGCTAACTGAAGATTAGATCTTCAAGGAACTTTACAGTTCTAACTTATGTTTTCATTATATTATGACCCAACTTACGTTGGGTACAGAAAAAAAATTGATGTTAAGACTCATCAATTATTCCCCTCCACGGAAATCTTTAGTAAAAGGCGAAAGATTTATACGTGATTTGAAGGGAAACCAGAGTACTGAACCTTTTTCTCATTCAGGATATATAGTCTCCTGCTGCACTTTTAGAAGCGAGAAAGTTCGCCACCTAGTGACCGTTTTGTACATCACATTTACCTGAGAAAACGAAGTGTTATTAAATCACTGAACCATACCCTTAACTTATTCATATTTACATTTATTGTTGAATGCACATTACATATATTGGAACTCATATTTATAATAAATTTAGGAGAGAAATTATGTTTAAATATTTACTATTTTATATTTTAATAAACATTAATACTAATACAAGCTTTAAATCCAGGACTGCATTCGTATTTTTAAACACATTGCGTTTTGCTCAACACATTGTTATGTTGCAAAAGGTAATACATAAATGAAACTTTGTTATTTACATATTGTTTTATGATAATTAGAGTATACAGGTGCAAGTATGTGTAGTAACATGAATATTAATATGTTGGAGAACGATATATCCTCCATTAATATGTTAATATTTCATATAATTAAACTTGTAATGGTAAATAAAATTTCTTTAGAATTTTTAATTTGAAAATACGTTCGTTGCATTTATAAGAATAGTTGCCTCGTGCACCGCTAGATGACGATAGTAACGTCTTTCAATTCGATTCGAGAGTCTGGATATTTATATTATGCATACTCCTGTAGAAAGTTTTGAGAGTTTTGTATTAAAAAATTGTGTTTTATCATTTAAATTAAATTATTTAATTTTGTGTATATAATACGCATTGTTGAATAGTGTTATTTCAATATTGAATAGTGTCGAGTAGTTTTATTTAAATTCCAACAGTGTAAGCTACATCTTATTCACATTGTATGCACATAATGTACTTTTATTATAATTTTGTGTATAAAAATCTATGTAAAATTAAATTTTATTGTTTTCCCGTATCGACTCATATGATATTTATGATTTATCATATACAATATGTTCATATGACATTTATAATTAAGAATTTTAATGTAAGATAATAGAAACAATGTAGTTCACGTATTTTGAAACCTTTGCACTTGACAGGGGATTCGCGTTTGTTAATCCAATATGACAGCTCGAGAGGTGATTGAAAATAATAATTTCATATCTAAAATTAGCCCGTAATCGCGAACCGGACTCCGTTTTCGGCGTTAGTTCAAAGTTGACAATCGTGACAATAGGAATATCACTTTTAAAGTTTGTGTGAAAGTTTGATTTTAACGGTATGAAAAACTTTGGTTGATCAAATGAGAGAAAATTTTCGTCCTATTTGTGATCGAGCTTTTACTTCGACTTCTACGATGAAATTCGATCGAATGGAAAGCTACATGTTACTCTAACGGGAGTTAGGAAGGATTGCAAGATTTGCTCTCAGTAAAAAAAATCTCGGTGAAAGACACCAAATAATATATTACTATGGCTTGTTCTTGTTCCGACAAGCCAGATTGCATTTTGGCGATTGTTATACGATGCCATTTAAAGCAAAAATACACAGCTTAATATTTAACAAACTTTCTTCTTTCTGATTTAAGAATAAAACATTGGAATATAATTGTTTTATATGTAATTTGTAGGTAAAATCATTGAAATACTATAAAACCCCATCCCAATTAGTCACTCACGTATGCAAATGGCCAAACCGTGTCAGATGCGACTTTTTGTCAGAGAATCAAACTTTTTTAAAATGGGCCAAACCCACAAAAAAATTATTGCGAGTATCAAAAGGCAGTTAACGTGAGGGGAAAGCTATCAGCGAGCGGAAGAGAGTTTTAAGTTAGTTGTCAGAAATTCTTTGACTATATGGAAAATTGTCTCGAGTTGTTGGTTCGTCCTAGCAAAAAGGGCCTCGAGTGCAGAGGATTAATATTCTTAATCTAAAAGAAATCCAATGCTTTAAATATTTTAATTTTTTATTGTAAGGTGAGTACAATGGACAAGAGGTAAGTTAGTTTAATATTCTTTTTGAGAGGAGATCAATTTTACTATATAACACATAATTTAAATTTATATTGTGACGCTACTTTGTTTTAAATATATGTTATAAATATTTGTTTAAAGTAATTTTAGATATGTAATATTTATAGTATATAACATAATCTCATCGTTAGATTACGACGTTCCACACACCTACTTTTTTCCATGTTTCACTTGTTTCTTCTCACAATTCTCTTTTACAATATTAATGTAATTTCATACGTGACTTTTTCTTCGACTGTTATTGCTTCAGAAGTAGATTCGTGACAAACTGCTCACAAACAGCAACATATGAAAGTGACTCTCATGTGCTATGAATTCTATTTTTGATAAAGTATGTGTTGTTAACATTCCTCCGATTTAAGGTCATGTCTTAGAAACTCACATTTCTAAATTCAGTCATTTCAAGGTTATAGTCACGAAACTCACTGATTTTAGCTATAATACCATCAAATCTAAAATACATAATATTATTTTAAAAAGTTAAAATGACTTTAATTTGTCTTTTTTAAAAAGGCAAATCAACTTTGACATCTTATTGAACAAAAGTTTGTTGAAAGCAGAAGCTTTCTTTGTGATTTTTTTCTGTTTGGATTTACAGGTGATTCAAAATTTATTAACTCTTATTAGAAGTATTTTTTGTCACATTATCAAATGTATCTGAAGTATCATGTCTACACTTTGTATAAATCCATGTCGCTTCCTTTCGAAGTATTTTACTGAGTAAATATTATAGTTAAATTAAATGTAATATACTATTGTTCATATTTTTCTTCCATTAGAACGTTTCCACTGTTGGTTAAAAAAGAGAAAATGAACGAGAAATAAGAAATAGCACCTGTTTAGTCACGCCTGAACTAACGGCGGTAAGCGATTCTGCAATAAGTACTAGAAATTTGGCGAACACGATCATTAAAGAGCTAAATGGTGCAATTCTTTTACATTCACTTTACTATCTTATCTATCGATCTTATTCTAACAACCTTTAAGGAACTTGTTCAACGACGACACCGGAGTTTATATATAGTCGAAATCGTTGCGTCAAAATGATGAAACTTTTGAAAAGTGTAATCGAAAAATTGTTTAATTCATTAATTATGCATTTTATATTGTAAAAAATAAAGCGTTTTAAAAGTATAACACTTTTACTGTAATTGACACATAGGGTAACGTATACTTTGACCACAATACTGTGATTGACCCTTTTCCTGAAAAAGTAGAAAACATAATACAATTTTTATTTAGCATAATGAAATAGAAATATATTTTGATGACTCAGATATTTTTGTTTCAAATATAATTCTATTTAATTTTGATCCACGTGTTGTAACTGCATATATAAATTGTCTAAAAATCGTAACGCAGCAGCCAATGATTTTTGCATATTTTCAATTAACGATATTACGTATAAAATGTGGGCCAAAGTTTGCGAGTAAAGCTATTTTACTCAAAAACGTTTACACTAACAAATACAACAAGTGGGAGGAGTAAGAAATATCACAACAATTAAGTAGTACTTTTTCGGTGAAAGAGGTACAATTTGTTATTGGAAAGTATTATTAAATGTTGATACAATTACACAATGTGTTATAAAAAGATAAATCAATAAATAATACAAGCAAATATTATTCCGAAATGTTAAGACAGGTATTAAGTTATTAATATTAATAACTAGTATAAAAAGTTGGATTTTATAACACATTTTTTCAAAATACTTAATTTCTTTAATAACATACAAGAGAGCAGAAAAGCAAAGAAGAATAAAGAGCAAAGTACCGCAATATTAAGAAAAAAGATCTTGCGCAATAAAAAATATTGGCACGAAATAAAAACAAAAAAGTAAGAAGTACTGAAGAAAAAATTAATCTAAAAGAATATATCACATCAGTAGATGCCAGTAGTGTGATTTGTCCAAAAAGAATGAAACTAGTTACACCATACAATAATAATGATATTTTCATCATCATTATATCATATGTTTAGTGGATTATTAATAATAACTGTTTAACATATCTTGAAAATTTAATTTAATGTACAGTTATATCATTAAACACTTTATTATATTAACTATAGATATATTTTTCTCATGAATTTTCAGACATAAATACACAATTTTGTATGCTTGAAGTGGTTAATCAATGTTTTTGCACCTGTCTTACAAACTGTGGTCAATTAGTATAATTCTGTAATCTTAGTATTATAACAATTAGTGTTTCTTCCTAATCTTTTGTGTTATGGTATAATGTTAATTGCCTTATTATTGTCCAATATTTTCAATGTAATAATAGCAGTTTTTATTCCTCGATTTTGGTGATAGACACTTGCTTTTTATAAATCATATAACATTCCTTTTTAAACTATCAATCACAGTATACATTATGTTCCATCGATAATTTCAATAATGCTAATTGGCAAAAATCGATGAGTAATAATGAGAAATAACTTAGAACTAACTAAAGAAATAATTAATATTACGAAACGATATTCTTCTTATAATAGAAACGATTCAGTATGAATAAATATTCGGTGAAAATATGGATGCATCAGTTGTGTCAACAGCAATATTTAAATAATTGATCAAACACAACATATACGTTACTAGCAGTAAAAGTGTTAATAAAATAATACATTTATACATCAACAAAATATAATAAGTAACGGAAATTTGTACAAATTTTAAGGAACTTCATGTACATTAAATCCATATCTGCAGTTACCTGAATAATTAAATAAATGATTCATTTGTATTTAGTTAATAACGGACTTTTGATACACAGCAAATTAGACAATTGTGAAGTGCTTCTAGCAAGAGAATTGAATACTTAAAAAGAAAACGAAACAATGAAATACTAAAACTACTGAACTATAAGTTGAAATAAGTAAACCCAATTGGTAGAATGTGTGAAAGGTCAAAATACAAGGCATTGTTTAAATGCAAATCAAGGATAATCATTTTGAGTTTTCATAATTCCGAAACAAGATCAAATTGGATACATGTTTATACTTTTTTTGTTTTCTGAAGTGGATCACATATGTTATGAAACACTCTTAATTTAATCAATCCAAAGATTAATGCTATTATTCTGAATATATTAATTCTATTTGTAGCGTTAGTATAGCATTAGCAATAAATGTGATAATGGTCGTATACGATTTCGTTCGATTAAACATTATTTTATGCCAATTGGACATTGCATACATTATCCATAGATATTAAATGAATGAGAGAACAGATTGGCAAATATATCATTATTTCAATTATTAATGAGTTTGATACATACAACAATTTTTTGAATATCGATGAAATATTGACGAAAATAGAAATTCCTTCTGGGTGGACATAACTGAAAATCAACTTTGAAATACCTTAATTGTTAATGCTTATAATTAAATACCCATTTAATATCTACAGGTATTAATTAGGTACTTTATTTATTAAATTAAATACCACATTAAGGATTCCCGTACTATTTACTAATACTTAATTAAACAAATATACGCACATAAAAAGAAGATATAACAATATTTTTCAAAATATGCAGAAAATCAAAATATTAATGTTGGATACTGTTTATATAACATCATTTTGTATTATTTAAGGTTATAGGCCTACGACCTACGATAATTAAATCTGCACAGACTACTTGTTCAAAAGTAATTAAAATATTTAAAATTCTCAGTATTATTATGATTTTATCAATAATCATTGTACGATCCGTTGTAGTTCTAAAACCCATCGTTTCTAAATACTTGTATTGTGTATTATTTGTGGCCATCACATGGCTAAATGTGTTAAAATTGAGTTTTCCATGTATTACGTGTAATCATAGGATGTATAAATACTATAAATACTGTATAAATACTGCATAAAATACTTTCATTTGAAGTATTCTTTTGGATCCTAAAAACATTTGTTATATAAAACAATATATGTTACATTTTGCACCAAGCTTAATTCATTCTCTTGGCAAATAAAATAAGTAGTTATTTTCACAGGAGCTGAATGTAATGTTTGTAAGAATGAGAAAATGAACAAAGATTTGCACAGTTGTGCAAATGGTAATTGTTATTTAAGGAAATGGTAAAATGTAAAAGCAAAAGTTACCCCTTGATACTCGGAAGGTGATTTACACTCACTATACGGTAAAATGAAATTAATTTAAATAAATATTCTTTATCTAAATTTATAGTGTATTGCATGTGATACATAAACATAGTAAAACATACAACAATGGCAATCGATAATAAAATATTACGAATTTCGAAAAAATTCCTTAAACTTTGCAAACAGAAAATTTTGCAGCTGCTATCCATCAAACATAAAAATATGAAGCCTATTTAGGTTTATTATATTAAATTCGTTGAGACAATGATCAAAATGGTACAGTGGCCACCTACTGTCAACAAATATTGAACCTACCAGGCAAATTCAGTTTGATAATAAATATTGACAACATTGCCGACATTGTATTGACAATATATATTGACTGTCTGAGGGCTCTTTCAGTGAAGGCTTTTCAGGTGGCTATGTATCGCAAACAGATCAGGAGCGGTAGACGAGCAGGCGATTCCTAGAAAGAACGATTCGTACCCTGTTCACGAACACCAGCGGAGACGCGCCTTTACAGTCCCGTACATCGACAGCAAAAGAGTTAATGCTCATCAGACCGACAAGCTCGCGTGTCGCGTGTTCGGAATAAACGCGTGAAAAAGCGTGACGAACGGTATGGACATCGGCATGCGTTCGCGTCTTGCAACAGGCAGCAGGCCACGCATGCAGATGAACTCGCGGGCTACGTCGATAGCAACGGCAGGCAGGGGTTCCGTCGATTGAAAAAGGGACAGCCGATAACAGCGCGAAGGGTAGATGAAATGGGGGTTCGTTTACCCCTGGAAGAGTCACCCTGTCCTCATCGATCCTCATCCTCTGCCTTCTCTACGGGCGTCTCCTCTTTCCACCCTCTTGTTTCTCCCTCTCTCGTACCGTCACGACCATCCTCGTAGCTCCTCGTCCTATGTATTTCCACTACCACCCACGCGATCCTATCCTCTCTCTGTCCCACAGGCCGACTCTCCGACTTCTTGCCTCTCGTCCCGCGCCTCTCTCTCTTTTCCTCTTGTCCGACACTCCCGTCAGCATCGCGAAGAAATTCACTTTCGCGAAAAAAAAAAACGAACCCGCGAAAAATCGATGCTGGCCGCCTATTGGCCACGTAGCCGGTAGATCGTGACCGCATTGGCGCTCACGGCCTCGCGGGCGTGGCTTAAAGATGAGCTCTCGCTATGTCATCGCTTATATTGATCCTATACTCGGGCCAGCCGGTGGAGAACGACGTGGGCACACACCGACGTTGATCCACATGCACGTCGTGTTACGCGGCCCACGTTCCATCGCGAGCTGATCCCTGCACGCGCGGCCGAGCACACGTCCATTTCCGTTTCCACGCTTATCCGCTCGCGTTAAGGCCGTATCGTGGCCTTAACGCGTTCGCCGCCGATCGCGTCGGATGTGGTCTTGGCGATATGCGTACTTGGATCCGCGTCACACTTGTCAGTTTAACCCCTTGCTGTACTTTGACGACTCTGACTCGTCACACACTCACGGTTCAATCGTGATAAATCTCGCTCGAATGTTGTCGGAAAACTCTATAGTTGTAAATAACGCCAGTTGGACGACATTCTCTAACTGAAATGTATGTACTGTTTAGGAGTGGGGAGCCTTCGTGATCAGTTAGCACGCGTTCGATGGCGATATATTGCTGTTCATTTTGTTCATCCCTAATTTCGAAACCGGTCAAATGATCGTTCAACAAGTTTGTTATTTTAAGTTGCACAATTTGTTAAATTGTTTTTTTTCAATCTGCATTGATTTTCATCGAGATGTGTGTACCAATTTATGTTTTGCTGTTTGTTTATTTATTTTTCAGCTATATTTTTAATTTCAAATTATGTACACATTATACACAGTGAAAATTGATATATGTGGACAAACCCACTATAATACAGATTATTAACATTAGATTTACGGAACACGTAGAAATGACGCATCTTACATTCCTTATTCTAAATTACAGAAATTATTAAGATGAAGAATAATTGTGTAAATTACTTTATCCTTTATCCTCTAGCGTCAAGAACAAAGGTACTTAATCTTTTATTTTCATCTTTTAATCTGTTAATGTATGCTGTTGTTTCGACATGAAGAGCCCTTGAAGCTTTTGTTTGCTTTTTCAGTAAATAATTACTTTAACTGAATTTGCAGCACTGACCACCGATGACCACAATAGCAGACAACGTGTTAATTATAATTATGATTTATTCTGTTCTTGACTTCCTCGATGCGCTTTTCTTTCTTTCCTTCTTAATTGTAACAAATGCTGAGAGTATTTTTACTATGCTTCAATTTGAAGTTTAAGTCCAATTATGAATTGTATAGTCAAATATAGCTGAATACAAAATAAAGTTAACATTTTAACTTTTGTTTTATTTTAACCTTTTGCAGTCGAATATCGTCATACAAGCAATATTACATTTTTATTCACTAAGTAGAATGTCGTCGCAAATGTAAATTAATTATCTGTACTGTCATTGGGTATATTTTTCTGTTACCTTTGTTCTTGAAGAGAATATTGAAACAGAAATTCCATTAAACAAAATTCATTAAATAATTAATTCAATTGCAATAAACAAATTTTTATTTTTCAATTAACATCGTATTTATAACACTCAATATTGTTTTATAAAAAAAATATGTCCTCGACCGCAAAGTGTCAATATTGCATCTATTAATAATGAATAGCTCTAATTAACACATCTGACGAATAAATCACACGGCAAAGTGTTAAGGATGTATTATATCTGTTTTAAAATGCATCGAAATTAACGAAACTTTGGGAAATTGTTCTCTGTACTCTTCATAAAGCATCACAAACAGTTTCAAATGGATTCACTGACCCGTTCATGAATCAGTGAATTAATTTTTATTGATTTTGCACGAGCTCTTATGGAACACGTTCTGTTACACTAGATTTGCGGAACCCGCAAAAATGATGGATCGTGGATTTCTTACTTTAAATTACAGAAATTATTATGATATTTTTATCAAACTATATGATAACTTTGGTCGAGATAACGAATAATTGTTTAAATTAAACATATACATAATTATTTATATACATATTATCTTTTTCAATAGATAATTTAAATAAGATAAAAAAGAATGTTTAAAAAAGTATTATAATTAAGTACATTATTTATTCCAATAGTTATATTCTGTGAATAAACTTTTTCATTAATATACCAAATGTATTAAATTAGTCAAAATGATAAACAATGTTAGTAATTTTCATAAAATTTGATATTTCGAAGTTGGATTCAGAACAAATATTCACGACCAAAAGCTTAGTTTCTAGTGACTCAAAATAAACGAATAAAGCAAAAAATGTAATGAAAGTGTAGAAAAATAAGTATAGAAAAAATGTAAAAATATAAATATTTTATTGCTAGCATCGTTAAATTTTATACTATTCATTAGGACCTAAGAAACATAGATATTAATAAATTAAAAATTTTTAGTAGACTTGTCTTCGATTTTGTAATATGTTCTTAACACTATATCCAAACATATGATATGTAAAAAATATAACAAAGTATCGTACCTATTTAACCAGAAAAAGTTATTAAATCTCATGTAGAACCAAGTAAAGCGCTTTTATTAACTATGACACTATCAGTCACAAATCACTCCAAGTTTTAACATTTTTAATTAAAGAACATTCTGTAACTTGGCAATTACTCGGCACAAGAATATGATGTCTGTTACTTACATTCCAGTATTCACATTTGTTATTTAAGCACTGCATAAAATAATATTTATATAAGAATTATATGTATTCATTTACAACGTGATTTGGTATTACATAACATTGGAAGGTGTGATAAATTTTCTATGTAATTGCCAAATCACAAAATATTTTTTAACTAAAAATGCTGATTTAGAGCGATTTGTTAATGAAAGTGTCAGAGTTAATAATAGTTTTAGACGTGGTATTACATGAGATCTCACAACTTTTTATGGTTAAGGTGTCACGAGACTTACCTACATTTATTATTATTTGTTATTTATTTGTTAGTAGTTACATATGCATTTCGAAAAATTACTTTTATATATAATCGTCAAAGAACTTGTTATTTACCAACTGCAAATAAAATTTCTTTTATAAATTGCTGGCAAAGGAAGGTTTTCCGAATTTTGAAATTTTTCTTTTCTTCGTAATATAAGTATTATCTTGATGTAAAATTTCAAGTCTTTAGGGCTGTGAGCAGTAACTACGCTTATTGATGATGGGTGAGTGAGTCAGTAATAAAATAATGAAACTGTGAGTTTAAATATCTTATGAACCCGAAAAGATAAAAATCGAAAATTTAGGAATATATTTTTGGTTGTAATGCACTTTAAATAAAGAGAAATTTCGAATATAGATAAGAAGTTTGAAGTTTCTAGACAACTTTAGTCCAAAGATATGGCGGCCACAATGGCCGTTACATTGAAAATGGCAGTATTCGTCACATGAGGTCTTTCATGCTTTCAAACGCCATACATACAAGTTGTTTATTTGAAAATTTCTGATATCTAAATTATCTTGAAAGCTATATATTTTCGAGAAAAATATTTAATACTTTCACTACAGAGATATATCTTTCTGATGCTGAGTAGTACATGTTGGTCATAGGTGTCTAATATTTGACATTACAAAAAGTAATGTAAACTTGATACATGAGCTGTAGAGAACAACGTTTTCTGTAAATAGAAATTTCAGATCTCCAAATCTCCAAATTACAAAATTGCCAAATTAACAAAGTACCAAATTACTAAATTATCAAACTGCTAAATTACAAATGACCAAAATTTCAATTTTCCAAAATTCCAAGTTATCAAATTACCAAATTATCAATCTGCTAAATTAGAAATTACCAAATTATCAAACTGCTAAATTACAAATTTCCAAATTTCCAAATTACCAAATTTTCAAACTTCCAAAATTCCAAGTTATCAAATTACCAAATTATCAATCTGCTAAATTAGAAATTACCAAATGATCAAACTGCTAAATTACAAATTTCCAAATTTCCAAATTAACAAATTACCAAACTTCTAAATTTCCAAATTACCAAATTTTCAAACTTCTAAATTACCAAATTACCAAATTTCCGAATCATCAAATCTCCAAATTTAAAAATTTTCAAATTTCGAAGTTTCGAAATTTGAGACTTTCGAATTACCGAATTTCCATATACCAAAATTTTTTAACTCCAAAATCGTGGAAAATGTATTCCTTCGTCCCTGTGTATGGAGAAATATACATGAGTCCTCATATAACTGGATGAACAATGTAATCAACATGTAGATATCGTTTGATTTAAATTCAATATTGACAAGGATTATCTATAATAATACAAAGTGAGATATCTCAAAGCAACAAAGGTGCATTCTCATGAATTTTATCAAATTGAATGAATATACAAACATGTGACATTGCTATCCATCTACTGAAATATTATAGATTGATACATTATCGATGAATTGTTCTACATATATACATATATCAATGTTGATCGTACGAAAACAAATCTCGGATAACGTTTCCTGATGATAGCTGAATCTTTTATTCACTCTTGAATATCGAATCGAGGGATTTCGAGGTCGATAGTCTCGAAGAATGCATGAGGGAACCGCGTGATTAATTTATCAACTAGAATCTCCCTCTTCATTATGAACGACACATATATTTGGGTTAATGGTGCCAGCTGGTTTGAAGCCAGAATGGTTTATGTGGTACATGTGTGGTAAGAACCAAGTACATGCTTGTGTCTTCATGCAGTTCCTTTGCTTTTTACATAATGAAGATGTATCTTTTAGGATATAGCTAAGATTTTAAAAACTGATGCAAGAATGAAAATCTTGAAAATCCTTATGATTCAACAGTAGGTAGATACTGTTACAAGTAGAAATTTTATAAATCAAAATTAATTTAGGTTTTAATTATTGTCTTTGTCTGAATTTGACAAGAGCATAACAAGTTTTTAATAGTTACTTTTGTAAGAATTTATCCTTAGCTATTTTATTCAAATGTTTGCTATCTGTACGTATTAATAATTTTTATGTATTATATAATCGGTAATTACATAGAAGAGGGCATATATTTTACATTCAAGAATTTTAATGTATGTTTCTAAGTAATTTTATGCTTACCTATAAGTAAGTGTTGTCTATGTGTAGTTTTGATATCGATATTACATATGTGTACTATTATGTATAATTATTTTAATAATCAACACTTTTCATAATTTCCTCTGAAGAACAATAAAATTTTTATTCAGTTGAAAATTTAGAATAATTATGAATTCGTGTTTGTTATTAAAAAAGGAGGAAGTATATTTGGAATGTCATTAGAAATTTGGAAACAAGTTTGGCATTACCGTTACAACTACTTGGTAATTTGGTGGCTAATGGTATCTATGAACGAACCATAATTTTGACACTTTTAACTCAATTTGCAAGAAAGTATCGATTTAGAAAAGTTTTTCAGAAATGACTCGATTGATGTAGTCCTAAATACGTAAAAATTCTAGGGTAAATCATCTAATCTAATCATTTTCATATTAATCCTATGGTTACATGTCAATTTTATAAACTTTTTGACGATACAAAATATAACTTGAAAAGTTAAATTTTAAAACCATGTTGCTAACTCGAATATTTCAGATATTGAAATTTTAAAGTTTATAAATTTCTCGTTGACGTACAGTGTTATTTGTCCCCATTCTTTGTCGTATTTCTTTTATTTGTTCTAAATAAACCAGTATTTTGAATATGTTGCACTTCCTCTACGTTTATTTCTTGAATTGAACAGGAGTGATTTTGAAGCACGGAATATAGCAAGAACTGTTTAAAATTTATATTAAAAAGGAATAAATTGAGTTTCCTTCTGACTTTCCAGTTGTCGCTGTATTTAAATACGGCGCGCAATCAATTTTGGAACTTTTGAAGGTGGACGGAAGGGGTGGCAAAAAACAGGAGCGTGAGTTATATCGTGACTGTTTTGATGGATTAATTCGCGAACCGAACGGAAAGCTGCAAAGACCGACTTCGGCGTTGGGTTGGTTTCATTTTTCTAGTTAGCCGTGGAACTATTGAAAAACGACTCGTCGGTATGTTTGTTGATTCTTCGAATTCAACTATTGTTCTCCGATAATTGTAGCGCAACCTTTTCTGCATATAACGGAATATTACAGAAACAGAGAATTTGTTTATAGTGGTATTTACATTAATCCTATTACAGTATTTATCTCCTTATAATTCAAATTAACCCTTTGTAGGTCTTATCAAATCAAATTCACCCTTCTGCAACTCAAGTTTTTCTACATATCTGTTTTCATAGACTGTAACAAAAAAATATCCGATTTAAAGTTATTTCGAAAGGAAAATTTCATTGTATCTATGTAATAACATTTAAATAGAGAGTAACAAAACATACTTACTTAACATAAAACATATTTATACATATACACATAAAATCATTTATAATGGTTCTTCATTGTTGTGCGAGTTAATTTTATATACATGTTCGATATAGATTATATTTTCATAGATCATGCTAATCTATGAGAGTGATAATTCTAACATAACAAATCATAACATCCACTACGTCTTCATAGTTTAACGAAGTAGTCAACATATTTCTTGCACAGAATTTAAGAGAGGCTTATATTATTAAAAACTAGTCATACTTTTGCCAGATTATATCCATTAAATTCCTGCAGCATCTTTAAAAAAAATTCGTAAAAAATATTTGAAGTAACAGAACGTGTAATTATTTCACGCCATTATTCCACGAATATTGTAGCATTTAGAGAAACATTTCGTCCCGTAACTGTTGGCGTGATCACATGAGCTGGAGTATTCTTTTGTAGACCGAAGATGATAATGAAATTTGATTTAATAACGAACATTATTTTTTGTGTTGCTTCCGAGGCAGGTTCAAAATTTTTACAATTCTTCCAATCGGCACTGAAAGAGATACATTAAATTACATTTTGGTATAGTATTTTACATTTGAAGCAATCACATACATTACCATTAAAATTTGAATTATTTGTTGATAAAGCACTTAAGATATTTATTCACAATTTACTCATCTGACTAATTTGAATCACCCAAAATAAAAATGTAAAAAAACGAAGGGAAGAGAAAGCAAGTTATTGATGTCACGTTCACGCTCTTTTCACAAGTCCCTTTTGAAGAATCCCGTGACCTTATGGGGTCCTATACACATCGATTACCGACCATGTGCGCCTTAGTCACGGTGGCATATGGGTAAGTCATGAAGCCACTAGGTGGTCCTCAGTATATTACTCTACCTGTCGCCATCCGTTCCTTATGGGGGGTTGAACTCATGGCTATTTGTATGACAACAAGAGCTGTTTTTATACTGCCCCATACCAGTCATCGGTGACCTGCAATTACTGTAAACTCTACTAGAGGAGCTGTGCTACCTGTATATTTATTTATTTTTAATTCAACAGTTATTGTGATTACGTTTAAATTGGAATGTTATTATGTGACTAAAATATAAATAAAAATCAGGTCCTTAGAATGAAGGATATTTGATATTAGATATTGCAGGTATGTTTACCTTAATTACAAATAATTATGGTCATTATTGTCATAATTTGCGTAGAATAAATATTATAATTTTTTAAATAGTTTCACTTCCTGTGAGATATTTTGATTGAACTGAGGTAAGAATTAACTATAATACTACTAATTTATTTAATTCATGCACGTAAAGATTAAAAAATATGAAACTACAAATATTATTGTAACAAATATTTTCGTATATTTATAGTTATTATTAAATCATTTTAAATGATGTTAGAGTTATAATCAAATTTTATTTTCTACGTAATTAATGTTAGCTTAATATCTCATTTAATGGCATTTATTTAATCAGATTTTGGTCGATAGCGCTAAGAGATACCGATAGTTTGTTTTCATATGGATTTTTTGATATTTTGTTCTGTCATGATATTTAGTAATAAATCAATTACTGAAATACTATTAGTTGATGCGTTGATGTTAATGAGTACTTATGCATGAATATTATTTTTTAATATAATTATTATTAAATAAAATGGATCTTGATATTAAAGACAAAGAATTTCAATCAATTTGTTTTTCAAGGTATTCACATTACACGTTATATAGAAATTATTATGATAAAAGTGGCACAGGTTATTGAAAATTATATGATTCTACGTTCACGTCGTAACATACTAATTCAGAAACTAAGTGAATTATAGTATGCAGTAATACTTGAGCATCTGCTAAGAAATTAATGTAAATAAATCTATATGTATAAATATTGTAGCATCTAGCTTTTATATTTATGCATTCATTTATATTATTAATATTTCAACATTTAATTAGAACACACCTGAAACGTACACCAGCCTGATGAGCCAAGTATGATATAATATCTAATCTGTAAAACCTAATTTTACTTTATTACGATAATATAAAAGATACTGAACTTATATTAAAATGTAATTGTACAAATTTGGTTATTAATGATATTTGTTACATAAATATGTTTTCTTATTATTATTATTGGTAATTGCTTTTATTATATTAAACTACTTATTTATTTACTTCATATAAATAATTGTCAATGAAAATATATTAGATTGTTGTTATATGTAATATTTATTGCTTTATTTAATATATAAAGAATTATAATTTTAAAATATGTAAATTATTCTATTAATTAGAATGAACTAGAATTGTAATATAATAATAACATCGTTAAACGTTATATCAACTGGGGGTATAGCTCAGTGGTAGAGCATTCGACTGCAGATCGAGAGGTCCCCGGTTCAAACCCGGGTGCCCCCTTTCCCTTATTTTTTTCCTAATATCTTTTGCACACTTTATTTTCCAAATATAATCAATATTTTCTGTACCACATTTCCCACTTTTCAGATACGTATAATCATTTCTTACGTACATCCGCCACTTATTTCATTGGAAATCATTTTACATTATAAACTATAAAAAATTTTGATAAATTGCCCCCTTTCCTTACTTCTTCACTCTTCTTTTTAATTATTTTACGCATTTTGTACTGCCACATCATTTATCAATGCTTTAAGTGTCATTTTTCCCATCTCTAAGATGAATTTCTATATAGAACTGCAACTTATCGTACCGGAAATCATTTTTCATTATGAATTATAAACAATTTTGCCATATTGCCCCCATTCCTATATTTTTTTATTGTTGTCGGTTGTTTTACATATTCTGTATTTCACTATGATTCGTCAATACTTTTAGTATGATATTTCTGAGATATTTATAATTAATTTCTGCATGGATCTGCAACTTATTTTATTGGAAATGATTTTACGTTATAAATTATAAACATTTTCATTAAATATGAGAAAATTAGTCTAATAAAAATTAATAGAATATAACAGAAATTGGTTACCAGATGTATCAAAAATAAAATTATTAACTGCAAAAATTGTTCATGATTTTAAGGCGACACTCAAATTGTTGATAAATATATGACTGAGAAAATGATCTTAGCAAAATTATCAATTTGAAGTTGAAATCCTCTGTGTAGATAAAAAGCTACATACATATTCATTTACTTCCCACAATTAATTTATTTAGTTTTAATTCATAATTGAATGTACATTCATATCTAATTTGGCTAGTGTCAAAAACACAGATTATGTTTCACATATAAAATACTAGGTATCTCTGTACTGACCAATTCATTGAAATTATTTATATATATTTATTAACTAAATTTAATATCATTGACGTTACCTAAATAATATTGTCGGTATAATTTTCCAAAATACAGTAAATTTATTAATCAAAAACAAAATTAATTGCAATAAAATTGAAACATTTTAAAAACGAAAATAACGGTAACTAAATTATTTGAAACATACATTTAAATGATTGGATAATAAGCATGTATACAACATTTCAAATTTATTTTATTTTGTAAACTACTATGCGTATAATAATGAAGGAAATAATTTTATTTCCGCGTAATGCTAACGTCTGTGCAGCAAACCATGGGAATCTCAAGGGAGGGTTAGATGTCTCAAGGTTTTAAATTTTTACTTTTTTCATGAGGAAACTTGTAAAGGCTACTGGTAATTCTTGCTTTCGTTAGCAATTAATTACATTCAGTTATTAAACGTAAATAATCTTCGTCTTTATCTCTATTTATTTATTTATATTTGTTAAAACATCATCAGAGAACGTTTAAAATATGTTTATACAAGATAAAGATTTGACTTATTTATAATGAAAGCTTAACAGAAATAATTATTAATTTGTCCGATGAATAAAACGTTTAATTGATATAGTAATGTTTCGCAGCAAAAATCTACAAGTAGAGTATTCTGTTATTTTAATATTTACCTTTTTATTACGTATAATACGTACTCATGTCTTTTTAGTGACAAGTTTTTATATAGTTTATATTACTTTATTATATTAAAGATATACTGAAATGTCCAATATTTTCAATTTAATTTTCCTTTTTAATACGTTAAATATTTCAGTAAAAATGAACGCATCGATTGATTGCGCAAATATTACATATTCACGTTTTCGAAAAATCCAATAATCATATCAACAGTAATATTATTACTACTGATATATTAATAATAACATATTAATAATATTAGTAACAGTACGTCTAATAATAATATTAAAAATATACTAATGATAATAGTAATAAGTACTGAAACTATGTCAATAAGTCTTTTAACTACATCATAATTCAGAGTAATAATTTTCATTTTCATCGTCAAATATCAATAAAAATTGATAATTGTATATATTGGTAATAATTGAAAATTAAATAACAGTACATAATACAAAATGAAGATCTATGGAGCCAACTAGAAGAAAACACAATTGCGTATTTTTAGCTAACTCTGTCTGTATACTTACCTGGTTATCCGTCTGAGAGTACGTATTTGAATGTTATGTTAATCCTAGATTTACAAGCATTTAAGGACCACTTACATTTAAATTAAAACGAAACTATAAAAGTAATTGAATAATGAATAATACGTAAAGCTTATACAATGATTTCTTTATCTCGACGTAGGTTAATATACATTTCAGCAAAAGCTTTTAACCTCCTTAAGCTACAATTTTCTAGGCAGTTGCGTCATGCACAAATAACTAATTATTGCTACAATGTGAAGACGAATAAAGAAAGTTAAAAAGTTAAGCATATTTTGTTTTCAACGATTCTTAATTGTGAAGGTTATAATTAGAAGTGAACCCAAAATTCAATTGAGATGAAAATACAAGTCTGGGTTATCACGTATGAATTTTAGAGTGCGTCATAATTGAAAGTAGAACATCTAAAATTCGTCATTTTTACAGGTTTTGTAAATGTAGTACTAAAAAATTGTATTGTTCATTAATTTGAAATGGTAAATATTTCAAAAATGATTTAAAATGTTCGTAAAATATTGCACTTTATTCTTTTTTAATTTTCTGAGTGTCAGAAAAAATGAAGCCAGTACAAGCTTAAATCTTTTATGTGCATACTCTTAGCCTCTCTCCTAAAGTGAAGATACTGGTAGAGTAATGACTAAATACTTTCATGCAAGTAGCTGCAAGATCACTTGCTTCTTCATAAAAGTTTTACAACGTAAGTGAAGCAATGTGTTAATGCGTTGCATCGTCATAAAAATAGAGGGGTCATCGATCAATTCTCAAGATCACCTAATCACATTGAATGACTGTTCCAAGCCAGAACCACCTGCTCCAGCAATGAACGTTAAATCCGTAAGCCCCGTTTCGATAGAATCCGTGAAATGCCCTCCATGCTACGGATGATTAGGCTAATTGGCCAATGTCCAAATGAAATGTATATCCGGCATAAGTTTCTCCATTTGACCCGTTTGTCGTATTTACGTTCGTGCACCCTCCTATATCACCATGCGTTACTGGTAACTGCTACGCGTATAGTGTTCTGTGAAAAACGGATCGAAGGAAGACGAACAGAATGCCAGCAAATTTTATTGCGTGGACAGATTGAAATTATAGATGTGTGCAATATTGATGATATATGCGTGTATATGGGTTACAATTCACGATAGACAGAAGCGAAATTTATTCTGAAGTAAATTTCGGTAGAAATTGCACGATTTTCGGCGAAAAACGGGTGTAGGTGTAAGACACAACATTTACTGTTTTCAATAATGTTTTTTTAGGTTTTTTCCGACTATTTTTATTAAATGTATATTTATGTTTGAAAAAGAAACTAAATAAATTAATTGTTAACTAATTTCGGTAAGAAATCGTTGAACTTACTTTTACAATATGGTTCGGACAAACTATTTTAAATAAATTTCATGATACTCCTAATATAAATTATAATATCTTCTACGAATTTTAGATTCACTTTTATCTACGATGTATTAATTAAAATAACTATAATTTTAATTTTATTTTTTATTCTTTTTTTAAGGACAAGTAGAGTCAACATTCAATTCTGTTTCCTTAGGGCAGAAAAGCCATTTTTCTTCTCATAACCTTTTTGTAGTTAAAAATAAGATGAGAGAAAAGAGTATTTCCTTTAAACTTGAAAATATTTAAATTTTTATGTTTGTAAATTTGTAAATGTGTAAATTTGAAAATTAGACAATTAGAAAACTTTTGGATTTCACTATTTCTGAATTTAAAGTTTTCAATAAACTAAAAAGTTTGAATGTTCAGAAATTAAAAATTTTTAAAGTTTTCTATTTTGTAAATTTGATGATTTGAAAATTTGAAATGATAAAAAGTTCTGAATTTCGAAATTTGAAAATTTTTAGTTCTCCAAATTTAAAAATGATCTATTTTTAGTACTCTAAATTAAAAAATTTTTATTATCTTAAATTTCTTCCTAAATTTGAAAATTCATGACAGAAATTATTTTTAAATTTCACAGTTTATAAATTTGTAAATCTGAAAATTCTTAAATTTCTGAATTTGACAATTTAAAATTTGCAAATTTCGAAACATCTGAATCTGGAAGTTTCGGATGTTAAAAATTCGAAAACTTGAATGTTTATATATTTCTCAACTTGAAAATTCATTATTTCCTAACATAAAGCATTTCAAAATTTGTCATTTTCTGAATTTAAAATATCTCAGATTTCCAATATAGAAATTCCTAAAATAGATTTTTTTATATAGAAGTCCGTACACTTCAAACTTTACAAATTTTTGATTTTCTAAATTTCTGAATTTCTATATTTTTTAATTCCTAAACTTTTAAATTTGTGAATATCTGAATTTCTAATTTTCTACATTTCTAAATTTTTAAATGCCTAAATGTCTAAATTTCTAAATTTCTAATTTCATGAATTCCTGAATTCCTGAATTCCTAAAGTTTAAATTTGTAAATTTGTAAATTTTTAGCTTTGTAATTTAAAAAATTTAAGGATTTGTAAATCCGAAAATTTCTGTTCCTGAATTTGTAAGTTTATGAATTTGAAAATTAGATAACTTAGAACTGTCGAAACTTTTAAATTTCAAAATTTGTGAATATTAAAATGAAAAAATTTATTTTATTCACTTATGAAATATTCACGGTCCTCAGTCCATAGCAAACAGTATATAAAGAATAGTAAATATTTTTTCTTCCAAATCGCCATTTCCCATCAAGAAACCCATATCGTGAGCGCGGAAGTATACATAGATATATGTAATCCGTAATTAGGATTGTTAATTAAACAAACTAAAATTTATTACAATATTTTTAGACAGTATTCTTATCTACCTTTAACTATGACTGCGTTACAATGTTAAGAACCAAAGAAATACAGCAATTTATCCTTCTTTAAGGAAGCTACATATGCAGCAATTAATCCTACAGAAAGAAAGTTGCATACCTTGCTGCTTTTTTTCGACACATCAGTCGTTGGATTAGACCAGTTAGATCGATCTACCGTGATTCACGCGATTGCTCATGACTGTACTAAGTTCGGGGTGGATCCCTAAGCTCCATGAATCGAAAGTATTCTATTCAGCACAGCACCGATCATTGGCAGCGATAATGGTGGATTAGCGCGGTACCATCTGTCATTTGACTTACCCAGAATCGCGTAAAGGTACCAATGATACCTCATACATTATCGGGGATCAAATAAACTTATACTAGTCCTTCAATTTATGCGAGTCACTTTTGTACGGGGTAAATTATAGCACTATTTGCGCGGTAGTTTTTATGCATGATTTTAATTTACACAGCAATAACATATTTTTCTCGAAGTTTTAAAAGTAACGAGCGTATACGGTAACTTATTCGGCGATGTTGAAACGTGTCAGTACTGTATGATATAAGGATAAAAATACATTACGTGGTGCTAGTTTAATGAAATGTAGAAATGTTAGAAATATTAGAAATTTTTGAAATATTAGAAATGTTAGAAATGTTAGAAATGTTAGAAATGTTAGAAATGTTAGAAATGTTAGAAATGTTAGAAATGTTAGAAATGTTAGAACTGTTAGAAATGTTAGAAATGTTAGAAATATTAGAAATGTTAGAAGTATTAGAAGTATTAGAAGTATTAGAAATATTAGAAATATTAGAAACATCAGAAATATTAGAAATATTAGAAAATTTATAAAAACTTAGTAAAAGTATTGATAACAAATGATGCGAAAAAATTAACGTCAACAGTTCAAATGTCGAACTTTCAAATATCTCAAGCGATAAAGA
Organism: Megachile lagopoda; assembly: GCA_036983795.1. NCBI lineage: Eukaryota > Metazoa > Arthropoda > Insecta > Hymenoptera > Megachilidae > Megachile > Megachile lagopoda. Next base: position 22,252,248 of record CM072800.1, read on the forward strand.
TGCGTTTGTGCTAATTAAAAAGAAAAGGCTGATTGTTTTGAATGATAGTAGCGATAGTGACAGCGAATAAATTTTACTTTTCTTTTTCTGAAATATCATTTTTATGTCAAACTATTGGAAATAAATATGTATTTCTAAAACTGATAGGTACTAGTTTTTATTTCCAATATTTTTTCTTTTATATAGACAGACTTTATTTACGTGATTTTTATTCGCATAAAACGAAATATATGTGAAACGGATATTCCGCGTAAATTGAGGGATGGTTGTGTTATGTGCTTGAATGACGTAGGGAGGTTTTAGTTAACTTGATGTAGAGTAATTTTCAATTTGCATTCATATTTTTTTTTTAAATTAATACAATTACTTTAAATATCACTTAATTAAATTTGGATATTAGATATTAGATTAAAAATTAAATTCCAATAGTACTTTTTATTGAAAATTGCTATTACTTGTCTTTTGATAAATAAGTCTGTGAGGAACCAAAATATGAAGAATATAAGTGTAGATAATATTTAATTTATATTCTTAGTTAATATTTAGTAATATTTCCAATATATGAAAAGTCTTTCGCTCCAGAATTTAAATCTTGTACTATTTTATAATATTTGTACGTCCTCAGATGTAACAATTATGGTCTTTGTGGCTACTCCACAAGCTTTAGCCACCTGTGCAATTATCACGACTATTATAGTTGTAAGTGTATTAATATCAATTCATAGACCTTAATATTGATATTCAGTTTCTTGTACAGCACAATACGTATATGAAGATAATAAATCAATTTATCAATTTCTAAATTTTTATATCTTTATATTTTTTAATACTTAAGGTTTGTAGTACTAAATTTATACATTTTAAAGTTTCCAAGATCCTTAATACCAAATTTAAATATTTAAAATTTTTTATGTTCCTGTATATTTTAGTTTTAGTTTATATTTTAAAATTTCTATGTTTCCGAATTTGAAATTTCCAAATTTTTGCGCTTGAAATGCGAAAGTTTGTAAATTTAAGAAATCATAGTTTACAAATTTGTAAATTAAGAAATTTCTAATCTACTGAGTTTGAAAATTTAAGTATTTATTTTGTGATTTAGCAATAAACATGTATAAATACATTTAACATTTAAAAGCAGTCAAAATTAAAACTTAAAATAATATCAAATTTTCTTTATAGATTTTTTAATTATTTCTCCTAATTTATTTTTCTTCTTCTTTTGCAGAGAATACTAAAAATATTTATTTTCTACTTCCTTTTTCTTTGCTTTTGATATTTCTAATATTGTTTGATGCTTTATAAAATTGGGCATTTTTGTAATACTTGAAATTATATTTGGGGCTTAAAAAATACATTAACTTGAAGTTATAGCATAATAATAAATTACATTATAAAGCGTTATTAAAGTTTAACGTTAAATATATAGGTATTTATATTTTCATGTTATAATGTAAAAATTGTGAGCATTTGGGACTTGCGTGAAATTGGGACTTATCAGTTGTTGACTTAACCATATATTTATTTTATTGATCACTTATTTGGTTCACAAAAATATAAAGAACACAAAATTGTATATTTGCAACATTCTAAATGTCACTCACTATCACTTAAACTAAACTCTGCTCTAAACAATGATGTTTTAAGTTAATAGCAAAGTAAAGTTATGATTATTCCTATTTAAAATTAGACCGATATTGTAATTGAAGATGAACATTTATCAAATTCAGTTTAGTTCTAAATAAGTGGTGTCACCTGAAGGGTGCACTTACATAATTCTTTCAGGATTATGCAAACATATTAAAAAAATTCGTCTGTTATTATTTAATCAGCTAAATATTTAAAGGAAAATGAAAACATATTTAATGAACAGAAATCGGTGACTAGAAAGAAGGACATTAATGTCAAACATCAAAACATATTATTGTAAAATCACAGAATACATATTTTTAAATAATATTTGTCAGTTTAATTGACTCGAGTTTCGATAAATTCATATTTTCGTACCAACGTATTTGTAAATTCACAACCCCTATATGGTTTGGAAGCATGGTACAACATGGAAGACCAACGCAAACAGTGGCTTACCACGTGCGATAGGTTCAAAGAGCAGGATCCTTGCTTCAACCACTAGCAAGGCGGTAACAAAGGGTCTTCGTCCCTGAGGGGTTTCTACGTTTTGTCCTCGGAGGATTGTCAGCCTCACCCCTGGCCAATATTCAGGGGTTGATCGTTTAAATTATTCATAAACAGTCGAGTGATTTGTAGAATATAACTTACTATTACGTGCTATAACGTCCCCGCTTTATTCGAATTCATCCTGACCAGTTCATATGTGACTCTTTGCCGCTGTCTACTTATATAGAAAACAATTTCGTACATTTATGACGCGTCTACTAGAGCGGGATTTTTTGAGGTATTCGACCTATTTCATAAAATTTTATTTTATTTTACTTTCGGAAAGTAAGTACTTTGTAATTAAGGCGATGGTCGAATACAAGGTTACATTGATTTATAATAATATTGTAATTGTGTATGAGATTTAAAATATATTTTAATATGTACATGTATATTTTACTATAACGAAACATATTGTATACATGTGAAAAATATAGATGTTCCAGTTTTTTTTTTCGTAAAACTTCACCAGCTTATTCCATGAACAAAATTAGGACAAATATATTAATATATATTTAAATATATTAAACAAGGGCTCTTGAATAGTTTACTATAAAGTTATTAAAAAATATGAAATGACACCGGGTTTTTCAAATTTTTAAATTTCCGAATTTTCTACATTTCTAACTTTCAAAATTTTTAAATTTCTAAATTCCTGGATTTCTAGATCTCTAGATCTCCAGATTTCTAAATTACTATATTTCTAGATTTTTAGAATCTTCAAATGCTCAAAGACTTAATTACTCTAAAATTTCAATTTTGACGCAAGTAATGTGATATAGGGATTTTTCAATGCATCTATCAGACTTCGAATTAGTGCGAATAAACAGTGAAGAAGATCAAGGAAGTTTATAATTTTATTTGCTCCCTTATCTTCAAGAAAGTAATGAAACATCAGTTTAACAGGATAATGTTCCTATTTATCACAGTACAAGGATAGTAGATGGTATAAGGATTACAGTACTCAGACATTAAAACGAGCGACATGTTCTCCGGATACAAATATCATAGAAATAATGCAAAGTATCTCAGTATTTTACAGAATTGCTTGCTGAAGCAAAAAATCAGATAACATTAAATAACTTTTTATTCGATACAAGAATGTATAAAAGATAAATAAATCTATAAATAATTGTATTCTGCATCCACATTCCTTTAATTGTTCCTTTCTATCGTTACGTACAATTTATTTCAGAATTACGGCGAATACAAAATTTCAGTATTCGAGCAATTGAACTAAAATGTTACAAATTCAACAAATTTGAAATATCATGAAATTCACAAATTTGGAATATATATTTGAAAAATAGGTATATGCTTCAGAAGTTAACCACTCTTAAAAATTAAGGAACTAGTAATTTACCCTTTATTCCTTTGCAGCTGACCACTTATTGATGTAACCAGAGGGTTAAGAATGGCTACGTGGAATTTACACACGTGTTTTCAGTAGAAGTTAGTGGAAAGAAAAAGTCAAGACTTTATTCAGTATAATGATTAATATATAAATGCGTAATTTATGTATGATCTTCACGCGAAGACGGAACGATCTAGACCAGGGGTCGATAACTTGCGGTTAGGTAGAATCATACTTGTGGCTCTTAAGTAGTTTAATAGTACATATTGAAAAATGAACTACAATAATGCAATTGCCAAACAAATATAATAATCTTGCGCGCTCATCAAAATGCGCGGCAAATCGCATGCATGTAAACCTAGCTTTAGCTAACCTTGCTCTTCACACTCACCGACGCCACACTCAAAACCAAAAACTGTTTCCGTGTTCTTTAATACGTTGACTTACATGTTTTGTTACTACGCAAAATAGAATGTTTTGATTTCACAATCAATACATGTTTCACATCAGATAATGGTTATATTATTTTTTCTAATACATATTACCGATGTATGTACTTATATTTGACTCTTTAAAAAAATAATTTATTATATCGGGGAAAAAATGGCTCTTAACTTCAGAAAGGTTGCCGACCAATCATCTAGACTGTCCATTTACAGATGCCAGTTATAGATGTCGTGCGGGGTCGACGCATTGTTACTCCAACACTTATACTAGAAGAAATATACTTCAAGAAATGTATTCAAAAGTTCACAACGTATGAACTTTTTTACCTGAACCGCACAGCTATTCCTAGTAAAAACGTTAAGGAAATAGGAAAATATAATGGCATATTCCTTACATTAGTGAATTTAGATGTTCGTTAGTAGTAAATATACACTTCACTTCATATGTATTTATTTTAAAATTTAACTAATAAGTCTCGTGGCATCCGAAATTCACTCAAAAGTGCATAACTTATACAAACCTTATTTTTTTACATTTCCTAAAAACCAGTCAACTACTGGTACCTTTGCCTTAATTACCTTTGAGATAACTTCATTCCGTTCAAAACGTATTTCGGTATATATTTAGTAAAATAATACTATTCATTATTTCGAAATATTTATCCGTTTTATTTTATTCGAAAATTATTTTAATGAAGCTCGATTCTGCCGCAAATGAATTAAATTGATAAGACATCGATGCAATGATGTCTGCGTGGAAAGAATCGTTCACGACGCCAATTTAATTTTCCCTTTGTTCGCGATAGTCTCTTTGTTCAGAGGTAATCCAAGATGGAAACCAATTCAGAATTCTGCTGACCGAAGGTAACACGAAGGAGAAAAGTTTCCCGAAAGCCAAAAAGGAATGCACGATATAAAAGTTCGCAGACAGTTGTTCCTGAATTGCTTAACATCGTAGAATCAATCGGTCTTCGATTTTGAAATTGTTTAATGTTAAAAACCATTGAAAAGGTAATATGTTAATATATGTGGTTACTAACATCGTTTAAAAAATGCAACCCGTTTAATAACAATTTTGTAAGTATTCAATTATTTCAATAATTCAAATTGAAATTTAGCAACTAAAATTTAAACATTTGGCAGTTACAATTAAACAATTGTTACATAATTTTAATTTCAACATCGCAAAATTGTGAAATTGCAAATTGGAAAATATTAATTTAAATTAAAATCAACTTCTTCATTTAAGATAAATTTTTTATTACTAATTTTTTTGTACGTTTTTTAATCACATTTCTTAAATTTTAGTTCCGAAAATTTTAATTTTAATTTTAATATAATTTGCAAATTTGTAAATCTAATATTTAAAATTGTTTAGATATTAATTGTTAAATCTTTATTTCTAAATTTCTAAATATCAATTTCTTAATATTAATTATCATGTTCCTTATTCTTAAATCACGTATTTTAAATTTTGATTTCTAAATTTTTTTAAAACAATCTTTTAATCTTCTTTTATATATTATAATAATATTTTAATATTTTAATCCGCATATTTGTAAATCTCATGTTTAAAAATATTTAAATATTGATTTAATTTTTATTTGTAAATTTTTAAATATGAATTTTTTAATCTTACTTTTCAGAATCTATACTTCTACAACTCACTTTCTAAATTTTGGTTCCTAAATTTGTAGATATTAATTTTTTAATATTATTATAATTTATAAACATCCATAACTAATGTATAACAATATTAGCTATTAATCATTGGATCTGCATTTACAAACTTTAATATCAAATATTACTTACAAATTTTTAATTCCTTGTAAATATTAAGTTTTAAAATTATGTGCTTGATCTTGCGAACATCATTCTTTTATTTGTTTTCAGATTTTCTTATAAGTCACAAATTTCTAAACTTCATATATAAACATTTTTATATATTCAGTTTTAATTCCTGAATTTCTAAATATCATTTTCCAATTATATTTTCTAAACCATTATTTAATTTCAATTGTTAAATGCTAAATTTAATTTTAATTTAAATTCGCTAAAAAATGTATAAAATTTAAAGAATTGAAACAATTAAAACGTAAATTAGTTCAATTAGAAATTACGTAAAATATTGCATTTTCTTCAATCTGTCGTTAAATAACTATCCAGAAACAGAGATATCAAAGCTAAATACCCGATACAAATTTTTTACACTTACCTTAGCAAGTAAATTTACTCGATACGAACATCTTTCTCTCTCGAAATCGATCGATCTGTTGGTGTTTACGGCTAACCCATTTTTCGCGACGAAGAACGTATCCGAGTATATATGTGACATTCTATCAGTTAAGCCACCCCAACTTGGCTGGTGATCTAATTTAATTGACACCCTAATAGCGAGCCTGTACGGCCGTTAGAGTTTCGGGTGCTCGAGTGCTCGTGGAGAAGGATGAAAATATAAGGGTGGTTAGCCGGGAGACGCATGGGGCGAAGACAATTGAATTTCATGGGGGTTTGGCCGCTTAACCAGCTAATTGGTTTGTTCATGTTACTGCAAGTATATAACTTGTCCGCTGTTCAACTTGCTCGTTATTTGACCATACTTTTTACATTATGCAATTAGACGATAAGTAAGGTGTCAGATTGTACAGTAAATAAGGTATACATGTTGTATTTAGATATGTATTTGTTGTGTCCGCATTTTTCAGTTATATTTGTGTGACATAAACGGAAGTTCAGTTTTCATTCAGCCTTGTATGTTTAACTCTTGTAATACCAACCGAGAATAACTGACCGACACATTATTATTAGATTACTTTTCGTCTACATCAATTTTTGTAATTGTAAATGAAAAAATTCTAAATTACAATGATTATATGTACAATTCAGCAGCATATATAATTTAAAAATTTATAAATTTGAAATTAGTACGTTCAGAAATTTTTTAATTTCAAAGTTATAAATTTTTACGTTGTAAGCTTCTAGATATTTGACTTTTATAATATTTAAATATGGTAATTTGAAATTTGTTCATTCTGAAATTTGGAAATTTCGGAAAATTTGTAATTTTGGAAACCTAAAAATGTTTAAATTTATTAATTTATAAGCATAAAAAATTGAATATTGTTGCATTTGTACATTTCTTAATTATAAAGTTATAAATTTATAAATTATTACTAAAGTCTGAAATTTTTAAAACTTGAAAATTTGTAAATTTAGAAATTAAACAATTTTTTCATTTCTGGATTACAAACTTCTAAATTAGAAATTTCTAAAGTACTTAGTTTCGAAATTTAAAGTACGGAAATTTTCTAATTTTTCAATTTTTCAGTTTGAAAATTTGAAAATTTAAAAATTGGTGGTTATTAAATTTGTAAATTTGTAAACTTAGAACATAAAAAACTCTTAACTCCAAACACCCAAATCCCGAAATTTTGGAATTGGAAGATTCCTTTTAATCTAGAATTTGACGAGACCTTTTAATTTATAAATTTGATATTTCGAAAGTTAAAAAATGTTTAAATTCCTAAATTTCACAACTTGAAAATTTCTACACTTGTAAAGGCCTTAACTTCAAAGTTCCAATTTCCTAGATTTATATTCTAAATTTTAGAATTATTTATACAGCCTAAAATTAGAAAGTATTAAAATGCATAAATTTGAAAATTTGGATACTTGAAAATTTATAAATTTGGAAATTTCTTAATTTCAAGGTACCAAATTTCTAAGGTGGACATTTCTGAATTCCGACATTTCAAAATTTAGAGATTTCAATTTAAAAAATTTTTAAATTAGAAAATTTTTAAGTTTGATTGCTTAAATATTTCTTAATTTTTAAATTTGAAAACGTGAAAATTTCAAATTTGTAGATTTCTTAATTTCTAAATTGAATATTTCTAAATTGATTATTTTCGAAATATGAAAATTTGAAATAGTTTAATTCATAAACTTTATAATTTGAAAATTCAAAGTTTTGGACATTAGAAATTTGAAAATTTATAAATAATATTTATATAATTCATAAATATTATAAATATATATAAATTTATATATTTATTTATTATAAATATATATAAATTTATATATTTATTTATTATAAATATATATAAATTTATATATTTATAATATTTTTACTTGAAAATGTTATTATATTTAATTTTAAATAATAAATATTAGGAGAACATCGAAACACCACGTTGCTTTAAAAAAATTGTTTCTTTTTTATCGTTTATACCTGTGTTAACAATAAATATCAATCACTTGAGGTCCGACTGATTGCACATCGCAAACATACGTAGATATGAGAGGAGAATATAAATAGAAGTTGTGAATGTAAAGTGTAAATTACGCGAATCGAGATTTGCTGTATGTTCGCAGAGGCAGTAAATGAATTCCTCACCGCTATTTCAGCCAGGCAAGCCACTAAGAAGAGAAAACTGTGCCCCTTTACGGCACTTTCATGAAGTGAATATTTAACTTTACGTCTTGCGGGTTAAAAATGCTGACCCGCCAGCAGAGGTTTAAAAAGTTGGCGAAGTACCGAGATAAAAGATAACGGCTGATAAAACTTGCTCAAAGTTCCGCGCCAAACTGTGTGGCAGTACTTGCGTTAGGCACGTCGAAATTACTCCGTTCTTCCAATTAAAAAGTTCTTCATTCCTTTTTGATAATCAATCATCTCAATTCTTCTCTCGAAATGTTAAACAGAATACGGTTTTTGTATAAACGTTTTTATTTAAATGGTAATAAATTACTATGACTCATTGATAAAATATAATTCATTGTAATGATAAGGAAATATAGTAGTTATATATTCGTAGACATTGTTGATATGTGACGTTTATATCCCATATAATATTATTTTATATTACGTTATATTTTTTATGTGTATACATTATATTTTATATTTCGTTACGGGTTTTTGATTTAAATTTTAATTTGTGTCATGTTTGTTTTAAGCATTAGTAGAATATGAGACATGTTTAACCTTCTACCCCTGCAGTATATTTGTTTTTGTATAAAGGGGTTATCTCGTAAATAAATGAATGAATAAATATTTATATTTAAAATTTTTAAGTTATTTTAACATTTAGAGTATATGTCGAATGTACATTTAAATGTATACATCATCTTTTTTTACTTAAGTACTTATATTCTTATAAGACGGATGTACATATCTTCCTTATGAAAATTTCGAATATACCATAATAGTATAAATTCTTATCTGACACATGAAATAAATAAATAAAAGTTAAATAGTTTATGTTTAAATTTATACTTTATTCGAGAAAATGTGCCGGACAATATTTTTTTTATAAACAAATAATGCATTAGTAAAATGAAAAGATATTTTATGTATGTACGAGTCGTTTATTTTTAAAGTTCATATGTGTTCAGTAGAAAGAGAAATAAAAACATCATACATTAAGTCCATATTGACGTAAGATAAAGAATATTCTTTATAAATTTGTATAATAATAGCAGACCATACGCTACTATACCTACAATACTATAATATACTATATTAAACATTAGAATTTGTAATGTCGATACAAAGTTTGAATTATGAAAATGCTATCAGCTTAACTGTTTATAATTATTTAGTTGCTATACATTTATAATGGCATTCGATTAATGTAGCACTGTGCCATGTTTTAAACGTTCATATTGATATTAACACGTTCGATCAGATTTCATTGTGGTTTGAAATCAAATCAATCTGTAAAATTAACAGAGTTCGATGTAACATCAGTTCAATTATTTCCAAATTAAATGTACACCACACTTTGATGATTGGAAGAGACAATGAAACGCCACTTATTTAGGATACCATTAAATTTTTTAAGTTGAATTACTTTAATTTTCCAACTGAAGCTGAAAGTTTAGTGTCGTAGTATGATATTAACACAGATTATATTGTTATGTAATGTTAGCAACATTCAAACTTTGCGTTCGGTATGCTTCTTTTTTGTATTTTGTTATTTTTCGCATTATATAACTAATGCACTTTTTTTATAGGAATATATTTTATTATTTGGTTCTGTTTGATTCATGTATGAGTGAGATCTATTGGTACTAGAGGATCTTTTTTTTTAAATATGTTGTAGTTGTTATTTAATGAATTATTAATGATTTTATATAATATTTTCAAGCAATTTTATACTACTGCAAAAAAAAGGCATTTTTAGCCAAACCTCCTTCCATGCTTTTATATGTTCCCATCCCTATATTCTAATTTCCTATATTATTCAATTTTTAGATTTCCTAAATCCTTATATTTGCAAATATTTTGATTCCCAAATTTTTGTACCACTTATATTTCTCAAATCCTTATACATTTTCAAATCTTTATCTTCCTAAATTTCTATATTTTATAATCACTGTATTTACAAATATCTATGTCCGTGAATACTCACTCCCCAAATTTTTATATTTCTAAAATATTCATATTTTCAAGTTTTTATCATTCGAAATCTCTGTTTTAGTCAATGTAAGTAAGTTAATAATACAAGTTTAACCAGGAAATATGACTAAATTGACTATCAGGCGTTGGCATTATGATCAGCATCAAAACAATTCCAATATCACAATCAGTATTCTAGTATATTAAATGTACTTCATTCTGCTGTACTATTAGATTCAATTTCCTTTTGGAACACCATTTTCTTTAACTTTCTCTGCATAATCTGATAGCATTCAATAGATATAAACGAAATATCCTAAAATAAATAGACGAAATAAATATAACGAAATTCATTGGTTCAAAAGTTATATGTTGCGTTCATTATAAATGCCATTAGGTAAATGCCATTACCTTAGCGACAAAATTGTCGCTGTAACTGTTCGCACGAGTGAAGTGCAGTTCTTTGTCTCGAAAACATCCTTCTTCTTTTATCCAGTCTTTTGCAGAACGTCAATATGATTTCATTTTTGAAGCATATCATCACTAACGTTTGTTAAATTTCATGTTGTTAAAATTTAATCGAAACTTGTCCGCGATCTAACACAAATTCAAAGTACATTACTCTTGACTGTAAACTCTTTACTGAAATTAACACTCTTATGTACACAGTATGTCTGAAAAGTAACGGAACTTTTTAAATTCAAGGAAAACTACTAGCACCATCTATTAAAACAATATGCTATCTGAAAACAGTATTCCTCCCCTACAAAACAAAACAATCGTTATTGGAATCGAGCAACGAATTGTAAACTTATAGCGTTTAAAGCGACAGAACCTTTCGTCACCGTGTCACAAAATCACGATGGAGCAAAGAGCGAATATTAAATTCTGCTCGGTAAAGCTCGGTAAAACTTTTACAGAAACATTTGAATTAATGAAAAATGTTTATGGCGACGATTATTTATCCCGTACACGTGTGTTCGAGTGGTATAAGCGATTCCAGGATGGTCGTGATACTTTGGAAGACGACCCAAAGCCAGGTTTTGGGTTTTTCTAAATTCTAAACGATTCTAAAGGTATTATACTTCGGGACTTCGTTCCACAGGGACAAAATGTTAATGGCGAATATTATCTGGGTGTTATGGAACGTTTGTGGAAAAGAATCGTTCGTGTGACGCCCGAATATCGAGCGCCAGGGAGTTGGTTTCTGTTGCATGATAATGCACCATGTCAGAGAACTGTCGCAGTTTGTGAATTTTTGGCGAAAAAACAAATCCATGTGCTCCAACATCCTCCATATTCACCTAACTTCTCTCCATGCGATTACTTCCTTTTTCCAAAATTGAAATTAGCCATGATAGGAACGTTTTATGACACTGTTACACAAGTCCAAGCAGCTGTGACAAGGGTGATTGAAGCGATTCCGCAAAACGACATAAAAAAATGTATGTTAACATTGCCTGAGCGTGCCCAGCGGTGTATTGATGCGGAAAGGATGTATTTTGAATAAAAAAAATTAATTTTGGCAAAATAACTAATACTTTTTTTTTTATTTAAAAAGTTCCGTTACTTTTCAGACATACTGTGTATACTCTACATTGAGTCCTGGGTAACTTTTGAAATGGTCCATGTGAATTTCATTAGCGATATTAACATGTACCTTTATAACTAGCAGTGTAGTGGATGCCTCATGGTTTCCCATTATAATCATACAACAGTCGCTTATGTTAGTGTCGACCATCCCCAACACCTAACGACCGACTACTTTTCTGTGAGCGGTTATATTTTTTTTTACCTTTCACTTTGTCGATCTTCAAAATCGTGTAAAAATAGGAATTAATTTGTGAAACATTCTCAGTATGACTTAATATTCAGCCTAGTCGATACTACTCGTCTTTTTCTACATTTAAATAAATTATATACTTGAATAACGATTGGAGAACCAGACTTTGGGACTCCTAATAGATGTCGACACTCAGAATCGTATTTTGTATATATTTATTCAATAATATCTGATTATGCAAAGAAAGATTTAAAAAATAGTGTCCTGGAACGAAGTTTAGTGTCTCATTATACTTTTATACCTTCATTTTTATAACAAAATAAGTAGAAAAAAATTGTTATTCCTAAATCGTTGTTCAGGAATCAGGCTCCGGAGGGATTCGAACCCTCGATCTCCTGTTTACTAGACAGGCGCTTTAACCAACTAAGCCACGGCGCCGTTGGAAGCTGGTCAGATTTGTCAACATTTCAATTGAATAATTTACTTAATATAAATATATTAAATTATATTTAATAATATAAAATATGATACATTAAATATACCTGATTTCAGTCTGATACGACAAAAGAAACCACTGATACCGGACTTACATCATTTTCGACTATCTTTGTTGTGCATTATCTGTCAATATTATATCATCCGTTAAAAGCAGTATATTTCTGGAATATATTAATGGTACATTAACAGTATATTACAGTATATTTATAGGCTTTTTAAAAAGCAATATCTTTTACAAAATTAAACCAATTAACTTGTGTTTCTTTGACAAGCGAGTACGATTAGTTGCATGGATGACATAACGTATTCTTGTCATTTGAAAAAGTTGCAGTTAATCAAAGTTGCGAATATAGTCATTAAATAGAATATGTGTTGACCTTGAAATATGTCGTCAAGGACAAACGTCGGAGTCACTTTTTCCTAAAAATGTGATGGCTGATTGGCCTTAGTTTCAGGAACATTCGCAAAAAACTTTAATTAAATCTACATTCTGATAGCTCTACTACTATATATACATTATAATATCGATTTGTTCTTTTTTAAGAATATTTCTGATATTCACACCCTAGTATTTCAATGTCGCACAGTGAGTAGCCAAATTATTACGATCGCGAGATTCCTTTCTAAAAATATGCGACAGACACGATTTGAGTTCAATTTTAGCGTTGTATTGAATAAGTTGTGGATTTGTATGTATTTGTAATTGTAAATAAATAACACTGATAATGAGCAAGTATCAAATAGCTATAGTTTTTTATAGAATAATATCCGACTTATCTTTAAGTACTCAACTTTTACTTTTAATTGCATGTATTACTGCTAAAAAATAATACATTGCAACAAAAGTCATAAAGTCCTATATTTTGGGATCGGAACCGAACATTAATAAAATTAAAAAGTTACGTAAGATTAAAATTACCTTCTATTTTCAAAATATTAAAAATATAGATTCATTTTTCAAAATTTCTCAAAAATACACACGAATTCCTAGACTGATTTAATTTTTAGAAATCTGTATTCATAATTCATAATAACTAGAAAGTTAAAATCGAAATTTCTCCTAAAGCTTGTTTAAATTTCCTTCTCAAATAAAGCGACGCCCAATTATTCCAAGCAACATCTAGTCAAATAAGATAATACACTATTCATTAAGTTTATAAATAATTGCATTATTCAAATAATTTTTTTTCAATTTATCACAGTAAGATACAACTTGATTACTATCTGCAATCATGATCACCATATTAATGTTATATAATTGAGCAAAAAATTACAAGTTTAACAGAATTCAACTAACAGCATTTATATTTATTCCTATCCTTTGCACTGTACCTCCTACATAAGCGGATAATACATTAATTATCGTGGCCAGGAATAATCTTCAGCCACATTTCAAAGACTTTCAATTCATTTGACGTACAATTACATTCTTTCATTATTCATTCTTATTAAAAGTAAATGTCTTCAATATTAAATGCGCCGTTCGTTTTCATCTTTTAACGTATCGTATGCTTCTCATTCTTTTCATACATTTACAATTACCATATCACTAATGCACACACAATTTGATTATATGTTCTGTTTCTGAAATTTGATTGCTTCTTTTGTGAATACATAACGCGGGTGTAAACAGCGTATCAAAAGATTTCCCGCAATTATGCCGAAGAAATAGATTAAAGGCGTAGCTCGGGGCAAAAGGATATTCCCTTTTCGACGAGTTGTCTCGCTTACTTCGTTAACAGCTAATAATCTGTGAAGTTGGATTGCTCCAGCTACGATTCATTAATTTCTTATTAATTCGGTCGTTAACATTGAAAACACGACTGAAGAATCTGCCGTGAGCTTTTCAACGCGTTTAATCGAATTCCCTCTGGAGTTGGCTTCATTGGAGTCGTCGATTCGATCGATATACCTTAAATTACTCGTTTTATTCAGAAATTGACATTCACGTACAAAAATCGTGTAAATTTTAATAATCAGCTAATTTAAACAGAAAATATTGTAATAAATCCACTATAATCCTTATTTACAATTTCGTGGAAATATATACTTTTCGAACAAAAATTGTAAAAATTAAAAACTGTGAAATATATCAACCTACATCAGTTTTCTCTAATAATATTATAACGGTCCGTCAGCTAAAAATGTAGTGAATTTATAATTCTGATCTCTGTGACTTAAACATGATTGTCAAAATGTGATACTACTAATTATTTAACATATTATTCAAGAAGGATATTCTGTCTTAAATTTTAAATACTTAAATTACAGTTGGATATGAATGATATTTTTAAATATAATTTGAACATTAATGGAACGTTAAATAATCCAGATATCTGAAAAATCATACACATTTTATTCGCGAAGATTTTTACATCGACTCTTCCCTATAATATGACACACTCGCGACACACTGCAATTCAAACGTGACAAACCAGCCTCGTATTTTCACAGGAATTGAATTTTGAGTTCAATTTTAATTATAATGTGTACCGATTAGGCTGAATATTAAGTCATACTGAGAATGTTTCACAAATTAATTCCTATTTTTACACGATTTTGAAGATCGACAAAGTGAAATTTGGTAAAAAGAAATATACAGTTCGTTAATATTCATAATAAAGAAAAACTTATACATATATAATGAATTAATTGTTTTGATCATTTACAATTCACAGCAATTTATGTAACATGTACATTCCTACTTCTGGCGCTGTATTATATTATTAGAGGTTAGGTTCTTAACTATAGGTACTATAAGTTCTTGATAATAAACCGTTTAAACACCAGGCACGCGCTTTAAGGTAGGAAAAGCTCGCGGAAGCGAAGAAAATCGAGAAATACGATGAAGAGATAGATATGTGGATAAAGAGTAGACGTGGGAGACGAGAAGACAGAGAGAAAGGGAGTACCGGGTGTTCCTCGTAAATTCTCGCGAATAGCTTCAAGTAAAATATAGAGGTGGCTACGTTCCGCATATGTCATTCCTGCTCTTTCTCGCTCACTTTACGAATACTCGCGGCCGATCACGTAGAGACGGATAGGTGTGCGGTTCTGTTTTAACCCAGCGCTTCTCAGACCAATGCGCTGCCAGTAAAATTGATAGAAGCGTTGTGCATTTAGAGGAAATTTATGACACATTCAGCGTGAAAACGATTATCATCACTAGACTGCAAATGTTTGTATGGATATAGCTTTTTATAAAATATTTAGTTGTTGCATGTGAAATGGCCGATTTTGGAACGTGAAGTCTGACACAATTTGATAACATAAAAGTACTAAGCATCTATGTTTATGACACATCAGTTTTGAAACTTAAAGTTTGCTGAAAATGTTTATGTAAACTTATAATCAATTTTAGTACGAATTAGAAAGTCTATCGATTACGATGTAGAATGCGTAGTAAGGTGGTCATCTAATTATTAACAATTTTGTACTAAATACATTCGCGACAGGTTTGAATGATCGTTGTCAGTAAATGTCAAGCTTTAAGTTGATGTGATACATGTGATGCCATTGTATGATAGTTTTATGTCATCAAATTGTTTCATATGTTAGATGTTTTGAAGTTGATCAATATAAGTGAAAACCAGCCATGGTATATTTGCAATATTACTGAAACATTTACACAGTTATTTTTTTTAACCTTAAGCTTTAAATTGATTTAATATATTTGATATTTTGTGATACCTTATATCATCAAATCCTGTAAGACTCTCGATATTTAAAAATCGTCCACTTAATGTGCCCCGATCTAATGACGAGAGGGTTTTTATAAAAACTAGTTAGTTTTTACGGAATATATTAATAGATGGATCACGTAGTAATTTCCATTAAATTTATTTTCGTTTGTGCTTTAAATTGCTACAGTATAAATGCTATTTGTAGGTACTTTTATATTATCAATTTGGGTCAGACTTTCTACTTTAAAATCGGACGTTTCTGCAACTGGTAATCAGTTATTAATATGTTATCTTTCCAAACAGACTAATTAAATAATTTTAAAAAGTATCATAATTAAGTAAGAATCTGTTCCAAAAATTATATTTTTGTTTATACTGCAGAAACATATAATAATGAATTGAATGAAGCTAATTACAAATATATTTTAATATAAATTATTGTTGTATATATTTATGAACGTAAATGTAGAAATTAAAACTGTATTAAAATACACACGAAAATTATATTTTGCAATAATAAGCGTTACTTCGACAAGTATACCTCTAACGTAGGGCAAATATTTTTTTTTTTCGGTTAATTTTCTGTCATTTTCAATTTTACACTTTCCACGTCAACTACAACGAAACAATGTTTTAAATTGACGGGTATACACGTCAAATGCAGTTAACTGGTTTAGATACAGTATTTAACCCCTTGTTGCATTCTATTGCAAATATGTGACATAGAATAATTTAGATACTTTAAAAATGTTGTGCTTCAGTAAGCCTTAAATATTAGTGAATTTTATAACTGACAAAATTGTTGAAAGTATTTCTTATTTTTTGTGATACTATAATTTTCTGTTGTACCTTCTTAAAATCTTACATATTTGCAATATAATATTATTTTCTTTAAATAAATATTGTTAATAAAAATATTTATTATTATTCTTTGTTAGTATTATATTCGAAAATACGTATTTCAGTTTGTAACATTTATTTTTTATCTCTGTGATAAATACACAATTATTTTATTTTACTCATATGACAATATGTGTATATTAATTGATTGCTCTCAGAACAATTCTTAATGATTTCAACTCTACGTAAATAATATATTTCTTTCGTATCTTTATTTCATTGAGTCTAATAATATTACTGTATTAATTTTTATAGAATATCTTGTATAATATTATTCTACGTAGTGATTTATAATAAAGACCTATACAAAATCGCATAACAAATCGAAACATTGTTAAAATTGATACATTTTTAACGCTTAACGATTACACTGGAGATCACACTAGGGATCACACATAATTTTAACTACTTTATACCCTGAAAATCTGAATAAATACCTTTTTTAAAATGCCGATATTTTTACTATTTTTTCCTCAAACTGTTACATCTCAAGAGTATTCAGCTAAAATTTTAGCTTCTTCTATTAAAATCGAAGAAGGTTTTGAACTTTACTGTGAAGACCTTCATTTTTTCAATTTTTTCACGCTTCTGAATTTTGTTCATATTCAAAGTTTAAATTTACTGAAATCAGCTGTGAAATATGTTACACCAACTTCCACAGATTATTAATAATTTTTTACAAGTTAAAATAATGAGTAGCTTCTTTCTAAGCAACATTTTTAGTAGATGGGTTTTGAACGTTCCAGTGTGCCAGATATTTTGGTGAAGAGTAACCGTTAAGGGTTAATACCGTAATTTATAAATTACGTCGTGCATTTAAGAGATTACATAATAAGTATACTGAAATTTAATAATCTTCACATAGAAAGTGTTTCCTAACTTAGTTCGTTTTGCATATTTTACAGATTCAGAATAGTCTATGTCGTTTTCTCACAAATATCACATAATTCGTATATTTTTTGTATAATTTAATACATGACTCGTATGTCGACAAGCTTTTTAATTTTCTTTATGTTACTTTTCATCTGCGAAATTTTTTTAAACTGAAGAACAAAGGAAGGGTTTAAGTATTTGTTTCATTTCATAAATGATATAAAGAGTCCTTATTACAGGATATTATGGGTAATGCCATCACTGAAAGGTGAAGGAAGGAAATTATTTCAAACAAGAAGACAAAGAAATTGCAATCTCATGAATAATGGAGAAGATAATTGTTAAAGGGAATTAAAAATAAAGCAGGGTAAAAAGTAAAGAACTTTCATTAATATGTTTGTTGCCTTTATGAAAGGGTTTAGGTTCATCCATATACAACCAAGCATTTCTTTGAAGGAAAAATGAAAACTTATGAGAAAAAAGGACAAAGGATTTTCGTTTTGTAATATAAATTATTTTTATGCCTAAGCAACATAAAACTTAAATGTCTTTCCAGTATTTTCTGCAATAAAACAAAATGAAACAATTATAGACGAGGTAGCTCGAATAAGAAAAGGTGGTTATCTTCTAAAGTACAAAAGTAAATCTAACTAACTAAAAACTAAATACTGCGACATCAGAATTTTTGGTCTGCATAAGTTGTTTAAATAAACATTCATATGAAATTATATAAAAGTTTGTTGGTGTTCAGTACAAAACATTCTTCATTATTGTTGTTTATCAGAAAAGAAATGTTAAATCGCTCATAATTACATATCTAATGTACTGTCATACATATGTATTATACTACTGATTAAGTGAATTTTTATACATGTGGACCTTCGCACACACTAGTTGCATTTCGCAAAGTTTCTCAATGTAGAAATTAAGTAATTTTCAAATACGCAAACTTTCATATTTGCACAAACAGAAATTTAGAAATTTAGAAATTTAAAAATGTGGAAATGTGAAAATATGGAAGTGTGGTAATGTGGAAATGTTGAAATGTGGAAATGTGGAAATGTAGAAATGTGGAAATGTAGAAATGTAGAAATGTAGAAATGTAGAAATGTGGAAATGTAGGAATGTAGAAATGTAGAAATGTAGAAATGTAGAAATGTTGAAATGTGGAAATGCGGAAATGTTGGAAATGTGGAAATGGTAAAATGGCGAAATGGAGAAATGTTGAAATGTAGAAATGTCGAAATATGGAAAGGCAGAAAAGTAAAAATTTAAAAATCAAGAAATTGTTGAATTACAAAATTTAGAAAATTTAGGAAATTTAGGAAATTTAGGAAATTTGGAAAATTTAGAAAATTTGGAAAATTCGTCGTCATACTCAATTTTTAGTAAAGCTTTTTAATAATTTGTTACTTTTTATTAAAATATTTAAGAATTAATGTCTGCAGAACATTATTTCGTAATTTTGTTCATAGAGTAAGCCGGTAAAGTTGCGCCGAAAGAAACTAAAACACCCTGTATAATTATATTTTATTACGTAGCAAATATTAGATTCTTTACTTATTTAGGAAAAGAGTCAATCATTATTGGATAGTCAACATCTATATACATATTACCTTACGCGTTTCTATGATTAAGAGACAATTTCCAAACAGGAAAGTTTGAGAAACTCTGCTGTAACTTACATAAACGACGATGCTGTTTGGAGCATTGTATCTAGGTGGGTGGAGTAGAAAAGAAAGAAAAAGGGCGAAGAGCAAATCGTGGGGACATTTCACACGCGACAGAGCACATGCTAGATCCAACAACTGCGAGGTACATTGGAAAGGATGGAACAAGATGTGTGCCTGATGAAAGTACATTTTCTGCTTGTGTACCGACATCAGGGATACGTAGGATACAAACAACGGATAACAAGTTGTTCCTTTTCGTTTCGCTTCAGGAGGCCGACATTCATCGATGACTTTAATTTTAACGTGTTTGTAGAAATTTTAATTTCATTATTTGGTTTTATCAGAATCAATGATGTATTATTTTCCGTCTGTATGCTGAAGAATCTTGGTTGTATCTAGCACTGCAGAGCATGAATAGATTTGTAATCTAATTTAGCGATTAAAATTGAACATTTGAAAGACTGGAAATTTTGGGGAATTTGACTTTAATTTCAGCAATTTTCAAATATAGAATTTCAGACATTTAAAAATTTTAGAATTTGTAAATTTAGGTATTGGGAGGTTTGGAAATTCAGGAATTTTGTCATCTGAGAAGTTGGCAATTTAGAAATGTATAAATATTGAAATTTAAAAATTTAAGGTTTTGATATTTGAGATATTAGGAATAGACGTCTGAATGTTTAGAAAGCTGAGTATTTAAAAATTTAAGAATTTAAAAGTTTAAGAATTTGAAGATATAGGAATCTTTGAACTTGCAAAAAAGAATATTTATGTTTAAACACTTTAAAGTGAGAAGATTTGGAAACTTGGAAATGTAGAACTGTGTAAGTCTAAATGTTTGCAAGATTGGGGATTTGGAAACTTAGATCAGAAATTTCGAATATTTTGACTTCTATGAATTTTATACTTTATCAATCTGAAATTTGAATGAAATTTGCAAGTTTACGAATTTTGGAATTTGTAGTTTAAAAAATTTGGAAATTTAGAAATTTCAAGATTCAAAAAATTGAAAATTTTTGAATTTAAACATTTGAAAATTTGAATTTTTTTCGAACATATAAACACTTTAATGAATACAATATTATTTGTTTACAATAAATTACTAATAAATTGTAATGCAATTTTATTTTTTTAAGTGGTCTATTGGGTGTGCATGTAGAATTATACTTACAGTTTGTATTTTTATTTTTCATATATCTCAACCCAGCTCCAAATTAACAATTGTTTCCAATCAGAGAGAGAGTATTTTTAGAAATTTGATATGACATAGTGAATACATTTAAAATAAGATTTTTTATTGAAACATTGAAGAGTGCAATAATTTTTTCATCAGATTTTATAAAGGAACCTAATCATTTTAAATATTCTCATATTATCTATAATCCTCAAACACAACTGAAAGAAAACTTTAATGGCATAAATGTATTATGACACTCGCTCGTCACTCGTATTATGAAGCTCGCCTTGGTTTTAAAGCATCTACAATCAACATGTTTATGCAATCTTCGCAAAGCAAAACTGAATACAAATTTTGATAAACAAATTCTATTGATTACCCTGTTCATACCTGCAATTCACACAATTCTTTAATTTATACAGTTTTACAGTTTGCATAATTTCTAGTTTACCAATTTAGAGTAATAATCGTGTATATTTCAAGGTTATTGAAATTAGTAAAAAAGAAAACATGTATTTCAAATAATTATTGAAAATTTAAAATGATTTAATATTCACTGATTTAACAATCATAACAATCACTGAAGATTTAAAATGATTTGCGAAATATTCTAATTGAAACATAATGTTCTAACATCAGTGTGAATATGGATACTAGGGTTCCCGTTTATTGACATAGTATTAACCCCTTATTACTATAATAGGAAGCTTCACTCGTGACACACTTGCAGTACAAGTAATATAGTGATAAGCCTTTCTTACATTTTTAGTACACTTGAATTTTCAGTTTATGTTGAATTCTAATTCTCATAGACAATGATTGCAAAATAGATTTCTTGGTTTTAACATTGTAGTAGCGAATAGTTATTTACAAATGTACCTTAAGCATCATGTTTCTACTAAAATTTCACATTTATTTGCAATACATTTATACATTTATTTTCAATAGATTTATATACTTACTTTCAATACATATATACGTTTATTTTCAACACATTCATACATTTATTTTCAAGACATTTATACTGTTGTAATATGTTTATTTTTTCGTGTAATTTGTTTGCGCATCGAACACTTAAAATAAAGACAACGTTGGAATGCAGTAATACAGTACCCCGTATCCCATATTCCAACCCAATTATTATTATATTGTAACATAAATTTTATTGTTAGATAAGAACAAATTTATTCGGTTAAACCTAATACATACTTTTCTTTATTCGGCATGAATTCTTAAAAATAGCAATGATAGGTCTAAACTAAATACTGACGACTTCATTATTACCACATTTGAATTCTTCAACAGTCTAAACAACCAGTCAATTTTTGAAAGAGAAGTATCATACCTGTGATCGAATGAACTTATGTTACAACCCAACACGAAAAACTCCATATCATACTTTGACGAATCTGACTCGTGACGCACTTGCAGTTCAAATGCAAGAAATCATACACGAATTTTTAATACACTTCAATTAGAAGTTTTAAGTTCAATCACGATTTACATAGTCAAAGATCACTGCAAACAAAATTAACATAGCATTTTAATTTTCTCTGTTTATTTTAATATTACGACTGTGCTGTCTGACGCATCTGACAAATAAATCGTACGGCAAGGTGTGAAGAGAGGGTCCAAACGCATAAATGTAAACGGAACATCAATGAAGTATTTCTAAACACCATAGGTAGCATTCTGCGGTGAATTTCTCACAATTCTGTACATGAAATGGTAAACAATTGCCTTGTGCTAATCACAATGGCGTCTCACCCAATTGTCATTTACTCAAGCACGGTCGAATGAACCAAGCATACCAGCATCGAACGAGGATCCCGTATCGGAGGCAACAAACGAGAATAAAACTGTGAAATAGAAACTAGCCGGGCTGCAATATCAGTTTTCAGGAAACCAAATAATTTTTCCCTTCGGTTTGAGGAAAATAACAGGAAATATCGTTCTTTCGGGGCGATCCTCGGTGCCGTCGGCACGGAGAGTGCAAAACGAGGGGGCGGAGGAGGGGGAGCAACCATAGTAAACTCGAAAAGCTCCGAACAGCTCGAAAAGCTCGAAAAGCCCGAAAGAGAGTGTCACGTTTCCATGGAAACCTGGTGGGGCAACTCCGCCTCTGGACTTGTCGGTTCGATATCCTCTCGTCTACTCTGTTGCTCCAACGTCAACGTGTTCCACATTTTTCCGAGCCAGGCTCGCCAAGTATTTTCCCTGTTGGTTCAGTGGAAGCGAAAAAAAGAAAAAACCAAGAGGAAGCACCGATGGCAGAGCGGCGATCTGAAAAAAACCTTTTTTCCAACGAGACACTTCGATACTTTCAAGTCGTCCGAGGATCCTCACCGTCGATACAATCTTGCTCATAACCCAATTTTCATCCTATTCGCTACTAGGTTTGATTATATTAGTTCTCCACTGTATTGAGGAAGTGAATTTAGTGCTCTTCATAGTATATTTAATGAACAATTATATGTAACGTTCTTTGACAAGCGGACCATCTCTCTAAAATTGATTTTCGTACAAATATTTTTAACGGGTTCCAAACTTTAGTAATAGAGTATGTTTCAAGAGAAATAAGAGATACTTTAGAAAATGGCAATATGGATAATTCCAAGAAAAAATTTGTATATACCCATTTTTGTTAACACTAAGTCTATCAAACCAGTCTTTTGACCTGCTCAGAATTTATTTCAAATTATAAAATTTAAAAAAATGATTGATTTTTATTAAGATAAAAAATTAATGTATATATCAATTTATATTGTATCATTTGTTTATTTATTTTTCTATTTTAATTTTAATTTTAAATTACGTGTGCATTATAAGTCGGTAGGTGTAGTGCTAATGTGCGCGGAGTTACGACCATAAAAGCAATGACTATATTCATTGATCACAAAGGTCTCCGAGCTTGAACCCTTTAGATTTCTGTCTGTGGAAATTGATAGAAAGCAAAGTTCACCAAGGTAAAATAAACGCAAGTGGTGATTTGATCATTCACATTATGAGAAATGCTTCGCTCGTAAAAGAAAAATGTCAGAATCTGCCTAAATACAGATATTAATTTCAAATTAACACGCAATTTTTATCTGAATTAATTGAAAAACAGTATATAATTCTTAAATTACTCAAAATGAACGAAGACATATAATGAAGAAAGTAAAAAGATAACGATGAAGTTTATGACAGTATGTAATCTTAATTAATGTGAGTAATGAATTGTTTAGTGACATGATGAGCAAAAGAAATTGAATGTACCTTTTATACCTTTTATAACAAATTTTGCAAGAAAGTTAAAAATTTTACTAACAACTTGTAGAATATTAACTCAATTCCAAATGACTATATATCATTGTTGCAAACACTGACGAAATACAATTGATACTCATTTATTCTCCTTATATTTCGTAACATTCTTTTTGAATTTTGTAAATATTATTTTTACTTGTCTTTTCTTTTTTCTTTCATGTCGATACTAAAATGGTTAACAAAAGATCCAGGGAATTTCACAAAAATAACTGTTCAAGTGTAACAGAAAAGGAAAATATTAGTCTATCAGTTATTCTATTTAGTTAGTCTATTAGTATTTATCAATACTGCGCACAACGTTTTGAACTACTGTCAAAAATTTTACTTCCGATATTTAAAAAATTCAATTTTGTATTAATTACAGGTATTTGTAGTACAAATGAATTACAGGTATTTGAATGGTTGGATAAAATGGTATACTTACATTTTCACAATACGCTGATTGCTTGTTTCAATTGATATTTTTTATTATGTGAATGAATAACAACAGTACATTGTATATGACTGTTGAATAAAATGAATTAAGGATTTACAGTTTCAGTGATGAAGCTTTTGTAACCCTTCACAAGTGTGTTAGAATTTAAAACAAATAATAGTGAAATATTAGGGATTGTATTTTAATCAACTTTTATTTGTCGTTGGAAATCTATGTTTAAATTGTTTACAACTTATTTCGCTAAAAAATGCCCTTGTTTGTCCAACCATTGTGAATTTTATTACTGTATTGTAATAATATCTTCATATTTTACTGTTTGATTATTCTGTTTATTTATATTTTTCATTTATTATATTTAATAATATATTAAATATTAAATACTTATTATTTTATTTTATAACTCCTTATTATATTAATTAATTACATCGTTATCATTTAAAGAAATTTAAATTATGTATAAGCTAACTGAGCTATTAAGTTCATAATTTAATGATTGCATCTTGTTTCTTATATGAAGTGATTATATTAATAATTACTACTGTTTCATCGAAGAATTTTTATTTATTATTATTATTGTAAATAAAAAATGTATAAAATTTAACATAAATATATGAGACAATTTATCTTAATTTATTATTAAATTACTAAGTTTGTGTAGTAATACAATTATAAAAGTTTTAATTTATAAATTGGGAAATTAGAAAATTTACAAAATAAAATATTAGAGATTCTTAAATTTCAGAATGTAAAAATTTGATGATGAATATTGAAATATTGGAGTATTTAAATATTTAATATTCGAAAATTTAAATAGTTGAATATATTCGAAAATCAAACATTTGAATATTTGAATATGTAACTATTCGAATGCTTGAAGTCTTAAATATTTACACATTTTTAAATTTGAAAATTTGAAACTTCGAAATGTTTAAAAATTGAAAGCTGCCCACATACGAGCACGCGTAAATTTTAATTAATACATTTAAATTACCAAAATTATCACAAATTTCTCTGTAATTCTTCTTAATTATATTCAGGTTAATATCGTATTACAGATTCTCGAACATATTACGAGCACCAATATAAAACCCCAGTAGGTTAAATCGTCTCACGAACAGAATAGAAGTTATATTGAAATGATATTCAAGGGAATCCTAAATTATATACGATGCAAAGGGTAACTGGTCTTCCCGAATTCGTAACCGAGAAATTTCGCGGGAATAAGTTTGAAGTGGCGCGCGCAAAACGTGGTAAAAGCTAACGTTGCCGATATCTCGGCTGGACGTGACTGCGACGTCGGTCCGAGGTCGAGGAACGTAGGTTTAATTTCGTTGAGTGCATCCAACGGGTGATCCGACGGGTCGACGCTACCCTCTGGATATGTGTCTATTCAGAAACATGTGCATGTAAGTTGTTATGCGCGCGCGAGCGCGCACTAGCGATGGGCATTCCGTGCACCCTCGATTTGCTTTCCGAGCAAATCCGTCGTCTTACCATTTTCAATGCTTCTTTATTATTTATCCAACAAGGGAATGTATCAAATTTTATACAACAAATTTTTAGCCCTCATTGATCTCTTATAAATCGTTAATATATCTTTCCAACCTCACATTTATGGACTAACTGCTTTCAAAATAGGTAAAGTCATCATCTGATATATAGTCAGGTACAACGTATGTTTCTTTTAGGTAAATACTAATTATTATCTAAATGAAAATATTTTATTATATATATGATACAAAATTGGTACACTTTTAAATTCTCCACCTCTCCTATTCTCACATTTCTAAATTCCAAAGCTTCCAAATTATATATATATGAACATCGTTTTTTTAAATTTGCAAACTGTTAAGTATATGAATTTATGAATTTTTTAATGTTTAAATTTTTATATGTTAAGTTTCTTAAATTAGGAATTCTTCCAGTGAACAAAGTAAGCTTCCCAAGTTTCTAGATCCCCAAATACCTAGATCATCAAATCTTAATTTCTATATCTGTAGATCAAGAAATCTTGGTGCTCAAATTCTTCACGTATCCTTACAGTGATAAATCAGCAATAATTTCAGAAAATCTGTAAAAATCAATGGGGAGTAAATCTTTTTCCGCTTGGTTACCACATTTTTCTTAAGAAAGTTAGATCTGTTCTTCACTATACGCTCAGGTACAACATAAAACTTTCTTGGCGCAGGAAGAACGTGGAAGAACAAGCTCAAAGCATCAAGTGTGTAATCTCGAAAATTCCCACATTTTCTAAATTGTTAATCTTTTAAAATCTTCGACCACACAAATATTCAATTTTTCCAAAGTCAAAATATCCGTCACCCTAAATTTGAATACTTAGAAATATTCACTTCTCTATTTCAAAGTTCCCAAATTTTCAATTATCTTTGCAAACTTTTGTATTGCTAAATCGTCCAATTTTGACATTTTTTAAACTCCAAATTCTGCAATTTCAAAGTTCATAAATTGTTAAACCAACGACTTTCTGCAATTTAAAATTCTAAAATTACTAAATTTTGAAATTTCTATATCACCAAATTTTCAAATATGAAAATTCTTACATTTTTAAACCACTAAACTTTCAAATTTCGAAATCCTCAAATTTTCCGAATTCTCATCTTATATTTCTGCATCTACAAATTCTCAAATATTTTATTTTTTAATTCATTAAATATTTTAGTATCAAAATTCGAAAATTTCTATTTTTTCTAAGATGGGAAATTCTTCTTCATCCTTCTTTCTGCATTATCAAATTTCAAATTATCAAGCTTTCAAACACACAGATTCAAAAATTTCAGAATTTCGAAATTTTATAAAATCTCTAACATCGTAAATTCTCCAATTTACATGTTTACAAAGCAGTAATTTTCTCAATTTTTCGATTATCAAATCTAGGTCCAGCACAATTAATATATTTTAACATTGTCAACTTCCCAAAATTTCAAATTGTTAAATTTCTAAATTTCTATACTTCCAAATTTTCGTTGATTTCCAAATTTCGTTGATTTCCATTTCCAAATTTTTTAGAGTACTAACTCTAGAAATTTTTAAATTTCTGAATTTAAATTTTCAAATCTTGTAACTCTTAACTTATGAAATTCATAAATTTGGAAAGTTTTCAATTCTCATGTTTCTAAATTTCTGAATTTCAAAATTTCTATGTAGTCTAATGTGTTAATTTCAGAATTCAGAATTTCTAAATTTCTGAATTTCCGATTTTTCAAATTTTGTGATTTCTAATTTTCAGATATCTATGATTCTGAATTTTTTACTGTGTAATTCATTTCCTTTAAAACTTTTGCATTTTTAAACTTAAAAATCCTAAGTTCTAAGCTGCCGATTTCTAAATATCCAGATTTCCAAATTTTTGAAATTTATCAATCTCTCAGATTCCCTGTTTTCAACTTCCTACCTATCGATGTCCTAATTTCCAAATTTCCCATTTTTCCAGTTTCCATCTACCAATTTCTAAATTTCTCACTTTCTAACTTTCTAACTTTCTAGCCTTCCAACTTTCTAAATTCCTAAATTCCTGAATTCCTAAATTCCTAAATTCCTAAATTCCTAAATTCCGAAATTCCTAAATTCCTAAATTCCAAAATTCCTAAATTCCTAAATTTCTAAATTTCTACATTTCCAAGTTTTCAAATTTCTAGATTTAAATACTGGAACATTTGAGGCATATCAAAATTTAAATCATGCACTAACTCTGTGGCACCGATTAGGCTTCTCAGTCAGCCAACCACACAGGCTGACACATTGTCTCAGCATTTCAGCGGAGAAGTTGCGATCTCACTCGTCTGACCGATAATGGCAGGTCGGCACCAGTGTACGTGAAAGTTCGTGTGAAACTCAACTTGTTTATCTCCAATTTAAAGTGTGATTCTATCAGTAGTTTACTGTACTTGACGGATTTTCAAAAACAATTTTCTCGTTAGAATGTCTCATATGAAGACATTTAGCACATTTTTGTTCGATTTGTTCACGTATAACTTCCCAATTACAACTTTACTGCCTAAACACTTTGTACGTACATAATATCGCAGACATTTTATTACAAGGCAATTTTTTCGTTATTTTTAATGATACGTGAAAATGTCAAATGGATAAAGGAGTTTTTTTAGAGGGACAAATACTATATTATACAGAAACTTTTTCTGAAGGTCTTATTTTTTGAAAGTTCACGTTAAACAATGTTCTTTTTCTGGTGGGACTTCTTACTTGTATTATCATGATACCTAAGCTCCAGATCAATTCTGTTACTTAGAACTTAGTAACCTACATGTAACCTTCTACACAAAGCAATCATAAATTTTTACATCAAGAAATTTGTCATTAATTACCATATTAAAACAAAATAGTATTTAGGGGAAGGAACATAAATATATTTACATTTATCAAATAGTACACGGTATTGATGGAGATGTTATAAATAAGGTTACATTTAGTTTGTTTTCGATATTGTGTAGATTTATTTTCAGAAAGTTTCAAGCAGGAGTGGATATGTTTAACTATTCCTTTGTATGTAACCTGTATTAGGTGAATGTCAACTAACTTACAAACGTACTAAGGTGCCACTAGTTGACCAATTACATCTTCCACAAAAACAATGGTAACCGCTTTCTCTGACATTAACCCCTTAATCTACAATTTTCTAGGCTGCTGCGTCATTCACAGCTAGCTGATTACTGCTACAAAGATAAGACAGCTAAAGAAATTTAAGATGTTAAGCACATGTTGCCTTCAGCGATCCTTGAATACACGGATTACAATTAGAATTGAACTTAAAATTCAATTACAGTGAAAATATGAATCTGGTTTGACATATGTGAACTGTAGTGTGCGTCATGAGTGTGACACGATATTATAGGACAATGGGTTAAACGAGATTCGATGCGTAGAAACAATTTTTAAGCCTTCTAGATTATGTAACAAGACCTCTTTTTGGAAAAAGTTAAGTTATACAAATTTGAAGAATATATTTAAGAATTCGGTAAATGCTTCAGAAGTTGAGCACACTTAGAAATTAAAGAACTATTTTAAAAAATTAAAAAATTATTTTTAAAAATTAAAGAAGAAATATTTTTCAGTAGCAAAATGTTCAGAATGTATAAATTTTTTTACCTGGACAGTATAATACATATTTTGAAGCCTATTTTATATTTTTAACTATTTTTAAAAATTTCTCTTTCTATAACGGCATATTACTAACATTAATGAATCTAGATGTTCGTTATTAGTAAGCATACTTCACGTTACATGTACTTATTTTAAAATTTAACTGATAAATCTCGTGACATCTGAAGTTCACTTTCATCAGAAGTACACAGCTTACAAAAACCTTATTTTGTATGTTTTCTAGAAACTGGTCAATTGCTGGTACAGGATTAGCTACCGGAACTTTTATTTTATTGGATTCTACGCAGTCATATATCTAAAGAAATCTGCGATATTGTATACATTCAAATGTTTAGAGTTTAGGGGAGTATCTTCGGCAACAACCATCAGTCAGACTATCAAACCAAGAAGAAATACGTTTGGTATGATAATAATCCTATCAATGTTTTGATAACAATTATTGGAAATCTACAGTAATTACAGTTATTTCGACTTTTGCATTTATTATAAAAAATTTCCAAATTTTAACTATTATTGCTAACTATTATAGCATGATGGTACAAATATGTAATCCTACTTAAAAAACATCGAAATATTCATTTAATAAAATCTAATAAGTTATGATCGTGAGAAAAAGTTTCTATTCATTGTACTTTGCTATCTTTATAACTCAACTTCTTTGCATTTATAATCTAAAATATAGGGTGCCTCAACAGAAACGTACTACTCACCCTTTATTAATTTGTACATTTGTGAACAGTACTGAATGTGTAAACAACTTGCAGAAAATATTAATGTACTCAATAAATCATTACCTTTTGTTAATATATCGTTATTAGTTTATTTTCAAACATATCGATAAACACCTTGATCGAAGTTCAATATACGTTCAATAGCTAGTTAACGCGTGAGTACATTCTTTTGGGACACTCTGTATAAATTCAGTAAATACATGTGGTTATTTGTAATAAAACTTTAAATAAAGGTACCGAATATAATAAATCTTTTTAACTGATTTAAAGAAATGTTATTTTTGGAAAAATTTAGGTGTTAAGGATTTGAATATTTCTAGAAATTTTACAGTACAAGATGCCGGTTCGTAAAACAGTACGTGAGACGAATTGAGTAAAGTACATAAAAATTTCAAAATATGTATGTTTCTTCAAACAATAAAACTGTAGCTCATTTGAGAACATTTCGCACGGTTTTATTTTGTACCGTGAATTCTGTCTGTTGACTGTACAGTCTAACCGAGATTTTCCTAGCTTCTTAAAGAAAAAAATATACAAAAGAAAATGAAAAAAAGGAAGGAAACATGCTAAAACATTAATATTAAAGAAAACTAGAGCGCAACAATGTTCGTAATTTTAATAATATATGAATTATAAAATATATCACGTCGTAGTAAGATTTTAGGTAGAAAATACTGGATGGCATCAAATTATAAATGATTCTAAATTCATACAAATTTTATGATTCGCAGTGTTTTAGTTTTTTTTTATCATTTCATAATTGCGTTTTCTCGAGATCCATAAATTTATCAGCACGTCGACTATCATGAAAGTCATTAATGAACAAACCTTATGAGAATTAAAAAAAAAGAAAGAAGGACAAAAATTCTCAGTATTAAATGAGCTTACTTTACTATTGTAATCATTAAAATGTATTCATTTTTTATCAACATAAGCAAATTTTTCTGTAAAATAACGATTATCGAATGTTGCCCCTTTAAGTTTTTATATAAATCAATTTTGAAGTGTAACATTGAATGTTTACCAAAAAATTATTAATAAAAATTACATTTAGTCTGATGTTCCCTTTATTAACCACCATAATATTTTATAATTACACAAATGAAGGTTAAAATGTTCCTGTAATAAAAATTATAGTGTTAAGGTAAGAGCACCAATAGTTGACACTGTACCAGTACTTGACACTTTTTCAAAAAAAGTAAAGAAATAAGGAAACCACAAGTTGGAATCCATCAAACCTTATTAATCTGTATACTGTCGCACTTCAGCTGCTTAATTGCGAACTACTGCGCATATCTGCCATTCAAAAGTGTCATATCAACCGATTAATCAAACTTGCGCACGGCTCTTACCATTTTTCAGTGTTTTCTTATATAAATCGCTAAGGTTTGGTTAAAATGTAAGTATTGCAAGTTTGTATTATTTAATCATTGTGAATAAAAAAGACATTTGTTTATGTTGTTTGAAACTCAAAAAGAGGTTTATTTATTAAAATTGGCAACAAACAATGCTAAATTGTTTAAATTCACTCCGTGTCAACTATTGAAACTTGTAATCGTCTATTATTCAGTAGTTGACATGGGGTGTCAACTATTAAATTACTACGTGTCAACCACTGACTTTGTTCCTCTGTCATTTTTGAGTGCCTTCTACGAAGGATAACCATAAATTATACAGAAGTGACTATATTTTTGTATTTTCCTACGAAAAAGAGTTGTTCCCTGGAGTTATAATTGCTGTGTCTGAAACGACTGCAACAATTTCAGCAATGGCAAAGTGTGGTAGACTGTGAAAGTGGCCAGAAAGAATGGATAAGCTAGATTATGAATAGGAAACAGTGCTATTTCGCATCAACGAACCCATTAAAATGAGTAGAATCAGAAATGTGTATTCAGTTACCAAACTAAGTTAGATTTTTTGTGAAAGTAACTTCTAATTATTGAATATTTTTTTGTAAACTTACTCAAGAATAATATTTTTTAAACGTTCAATAAAATTCTGTATTCATACATTATCATGACTAGTTCATTAATTGGATTTTCTCCCTATGTCAACTACTGACACAAAAGGATGTCAACTACTAAATTTTTTGTTTTCGCTGGGTGTCAACTATTGAATCAAATTTTATGTTTAGAAAAAAAAAGAAAAAAAATTTACAACCGCCATCGGGAATTAATACTTGTTGTAATATGTATAACAGAAGAATAATTTGTACAGCGACTGCTAATTATAAATTTTCCATAAAGTGAACTTAACCTGAGCTATGTGAACAAATAAACAAAAAATTCCTTAAAGTGTCAACTAGTGGTACCTTTACCTTAATTATGTTTTTTTATTAATTTTAATAAATCATTATATAAATTTATGTAATTTCCTTATGAAATTGATGACTTCAGTATATGTATGTGTTTACTAATGTATCATACAAAAATTTATGATTATACTTGTTAATGAACACCTTAATAAGAGAATGATCTTTAAAATAGTTTTATGAACATATTATTGTAATTATCATTTTTAATAAAATGAAGTAAGCAATGGTTTCTAGTGTAGTAATACATTTACGTCAATAGACTTACATTGAAATATTAAATAAAATATTTAAGCGATGATATTCTGTTGACGCATGTTTGAAAAGAATGTAAAAATATTTCGTTTTAACTATTTATAGAAATTCTCATGTGACATAAGCGTAAAATTAAAAAAATGGAAACCCGTATTTTCTTATCGAATTTTAGTAAAATATATTTTTTTTAATATATTTTTTTGTAATAATTACTATGAATGCCTTAGAGGAAGTCTCGCATGTTCCTTGCACTTTGAACAGCAACGCATATCTGGAAGATAAGGGTAATATAGTGTCACGGCAATTTGGAAATTTAGAAGTTTAGAAATGTGGAAATTAAGAATTTGAAAATATAAAAATTTGGAAATTTGGGAATTTGAAAATTTGGAAATTTGGAAACTTGCAATTTCGGAAATTTAGAAATTTGGGAATTTTGGAATTTCGGAATTTGAAAATTTAGGAGTATAGGAATTTAGGAAATTTGGAAATTTAGGAATATGGAAAGTTGAAACTGTAAAAATTTAGACATTGATAGTTCGATAATTAGAAAATTTAGTAATTTGGAACTATAACTATAATTTAGTTATAAATTGGTAATTAAAAAGTTAAAAAACATGGAAATTTGAAATTATAAGAATTAAAATGCAATAACCTTCTTCTTACATGTTTTATATTCCTATATATTACATAAGGGGGGCAATACCTTTAGAATCTTAAAAAATTGCAAAATTTTTTTTGTATAAAATGTTAGTGCAACATTTCAAAAATATAGTCTCAAAATTTTAAAGCGTAATACGAAACCCTTTTGATGTTATGGCCGATTATCGTGACTCATGTCTGGTATCGCGCCGCAGATATTCACGCGCTCGGTGCGGAGGGCTATGTAGTAGATTTGTTATTATCATGCCATTGCTGTGTTTGAAATTTTGTATTTTTACGAAGAATGAGCTTATGGAGAAAAATCAATTCAAAAATCAAGCCGAAGGATTATTATATGGCGCAGGAATCGCAGATTAGTTGGTAAATCATGAAATTATTCATGTTTTACTTATCGAAACTTTAAACGCATTTTTCTCAAAACTACATTTTTAAAATTGGCGTGACTGATAACTCAAAAACTAGTTTATCAATCGCGCTCAAATTTTTCGCACATATCCATGACAATACTATCTAACATATGAACCTAAATGAACGAAATAAATTTAACATTAAAGTCCTCTTTTATTGCAAAATATTGCGAAAATTTTCAGTAAAATTCAAAGTTTTTCTTTAAAAGCGCGCCATCTCTTCAATTTTCCATATTTTTCACATTTCTTAGGTTCATCTACTAACTGTGAATGTTAATAATCGAAACATCGTTTGCAAACTTGTTTCAGACCAATGTAACTAAAGCTAGAAGTCACGCCGTTTCACGAGACGCGCCGAAACACTTCCAGGAAAGACTATCATAATTCCGCCATTTTTAAATATTTTTTAAAAAAGAAAATATGTTGTAATAGGCAATAGTTATAATAAATTATACCTGAAATTTCGAAAATACAAGAGAAAGATATCCTATACAAAAAAAAGTCACAAATATCAGCTTATTTTCATCTATCTAAAGGTATTGCCCCCCTTAAATAGTAGATTGATAATATACTTTCACTGATTTATGCAACCCCAAACCCTGAGTGGCGTAACGTTTTTACTGCCACTTCAAAAAGAACAATTCATCAAAAAATCCAATTCAATTCTTCACTTTAATAGTCTCATTTCGAAATTCCAATATTATCATTTTTTGATGTTCCAATGCGTTTTATGCTACTACTATGTAAACTTAAAAATAATAAATCACACGGATCAGCAAAGACGACATGATAAATGAACTGTACTTCATAAAAATTTCGAACAATATTAAAGAGGACTTTATACAGCAACCTTGGATGAAATATAACCTAGATTGTTTTCTCTTTTTCTTTATCGCTAATTATCTGCATAGAATACTAAATTTTGTAGTTAAATTTGAGAAGATTAGTGTTGTGCACGTCGCATAGCGATTGCTTCCAGTTTCGAATTCGCTCCACAGTGCGGCACTAGCATATTTCACTAATTCATTACTATTAAAGTAAAGCATTGTTAATGTTTATACCTTTTTGAAAAAGCTCCACATCGTTTAACTTATTGTTTAATTAGAGTTTGGAGCCTGCAAACCCTAATTGAATACCTACTCCGAGTATCGATGTATATACTGTTGCCATTCTTTCGCCGAGTTTTCTCTCAATAGATCTTACATCGTTTTTAAATGTAATTATTTACTTAGTTTCATTCCACACGTGTTTATTTCATTTCACATAACCCCTTTAACAGTTACATTACGACTATCTCTCGTTCGATACGAAATTCAGTAATTTAGCAATCGAAGCCATCGAAGTCCAATAGCAAACTGGTTCTCTAAGCGAATCATTTCACTGATTCAAATTTAAAGAGTGAATTGATGGAATTTCAAGAAAATAAGAACGTGGGTTTAAATTTTGGCTGATTTAAACAGTTTTCTTTATTATATTTTTTATATATGATACAATCGCCTAATATGGTACCTATTTTCGTTTTTAAATCGTAACTTTCTGTTAACAACACTTTTCTTAAAGTTCGATACACTTTTTAAAAATAAGAAATCTGCTAGAAAGTACAGTAAACAAAATTTGGTTTTAAAACGAAATAAAAATAAAATGGTTAAATCTTCGTTGTTCAATGATGTACAACTAATAAGTATTAAACTCCATCGTATGCACTTGATATTAATATATTACATAGAAATAATTAATCTCTTCGGATTGTTGAAGTATTTTTAATTTAACTGATACAGTTCAAACACTTTCTGCTACGTATTCCATAAACTTATGATTACTATTTAATATTTAAGCCAATGTGCGAATAAAGCACATACATGGTGTGGATAAGAGTTATATACACCATTAGTTACCACATAGAATAGTCTGTATAACTTTCAAAAACTCACTAATAAAAATAAGTCTGGATCTCGTATGAAGAAATCTTCATATTAAGCATTTTTACCCCAATAATCGATAGATTAAAAATCATAATTAAAAATTTCTCAAAAACCAATGTTTTTCTATATGCTATCTCTATCAAAGTATAAAAAATGAAAACCAATGAAAAATTTCACTTAGATCCTATAATCAAATTTAATCTTCCACGAGTACGGAATGAGAATGGCGAGCATTTAAATCAGAGTGATTCGATTCATCTTGTTCCCATCGCTAGCCTCCACGATTGTATGTTTGGTTTACGGCGCGAGTGAATAACACATAGAAAGAGGCTCCTGTAGCAGTGATTCACCTAGGTACAATAAAAATATGTCTCGCTCTCCAGCTTCGGCCAGAATCAACCCCTGTCGACTCCAGAGGGGCGAAATGCCGGCTTAAACCACCCCCGTACACGCCCGACGCTCGAAGGGTAGGTTGGACTTGGGTCCGACCAACCCGTGGCCGCCATTATTGACCATCGGTCTTGATTAGCACGATACTATTCTGCCTCTTTCCGTTTGCAACCTTCGACATTCCCGAAACGTCGCCCAACCTTTTTTCTTTATTTTATTCCGCTGCGTTCTTCCATCTGTCAAATGTTTTCCCTTCTTTTATTTTTTCGTCCCTGCAACGCAAGATGTTTGCTGACTTTTTGCTCTGCCATGTGAAAAGACATCTTTTGTTCGATAAAGAATTCTTGTTACTTCTCTGAGATTTCTGAAATATTTGGATGAACGACAAATATAGTCAATCTTGGAGGATTCTTCATAAGAATTTTGAAGTTTAATTGAAGATGGAAATAATTGAGATCCTTTAACGATTTTAGTAATCTGTCGAATTTCAGCAATCGTTAATAGTTGATTTATGTGAGATCAATAAGGACATACCTTTTTTAATTTCATAGATACGGTAATTTTGTCTTTAGAAGAAATTTGATTGTTTTTGCTTTGTACAGGTTTTGCAATCGAAATTAATCTATTCATTGATCACACTCATCTTTTTGCGCTTCAAATTAACTCTCTTGCAGATCTTATTTAATTTTTTCTAAATCAAACTTCCTCTTTTGCTAATCAAATGCACCTATTCACAGATCAAGTTCACTTGTTTCTAAATCAAATTCGAGAATCATCTTTGTGAATATATTAATTTGTAAATCACCTAGATGATAAAAAAATGAAGTAGTACAACGTCATTTTGTTGTTTTGACTCTCATGTCATTACATACAGAATTAAGTATAATTTTCGTTAGAAATGGTTTAAATAAATTATGCGTCACATTAAGATATGTATTATCACAAGCTGATCGTCGAAATGCCGAGGAGAACAATTAATATATGCAAAATGTACGCATTCCATTTTCCTCAGAATGCCTTGGAAGTAAGACAAAACAAAATTTATTGACGAATCGGATTTAATTAGCATCTTCGACAAACAAAAGAATACTCCAACTCGTGTGATCGTGCCAACAGTTAGGAGACAAAAGTTGCTGCAATAAATATTCATGAAATAGGGTGGCATGAAGTAATTTCACGTTCAGTTACTTCAAATATTCATCGAAGATTGCTGCAGAAATTGAATGTATAATCTGGAAGAGATGGCTAGATTTTAACAATATGAGCTTGCACAAAACACAGAAAATATGTAACCTTGCTGATCAATCAAGGCACCCTCATTATTTGTACCATCATATTCTCCAATGATGATCCTCATTGTAGAAGTTTCCTCAAAAATTAAATTTCATGTGAATAATATTTTGGCTGCTCTTCAAATAGTGAATGCCCTTTAATCGCTATGTTGTAACTGTCGCACCTATAGATTGAGCCTAATCATTATTTGAATATAAATATAAAATTACTTGCGCAGTAGCGAAAAACCATTATAAATGAATTTATGTGTATATATGTATAAATATGTTTTGTGCTAAATAAGCATTATATAACATCGTTTCATTGCTTTAGTGTAGTTTGACCACTCCTGAAAGAGATCCCACATGTTATGGGACATCCCGTATGTGGAAATTTTTGGCACAAATTCACATCACAATTCTTTTCAAGTGTATTTAAAGTGTCTAAAATGATGAAGGTTGTAAAACAAACGAAATAAGGAATAATCTTTTTAGTTGGCAAGATTATGAATTTCCTGCAGATAAAAGAATTTAGCCGTTAGACTTATCGCGTGATAGAGCTCTAATCATAGATATCAACTTTGTTGCGATAGCAAAGAATGAAAGTGGTAATAATCTTTATAACTGCAATTTCTACTTCGAAGAAAAATAAGAAATTAGTGCAATGTACTATATCTGTAAAGGAAGAAAATGTTAAAAGTCCATAGTGTGGAAATTATAAGTAATGTAGATGCTAACTTCTTAAATTTAAGGATAAGATCCAGTGAAAATTTCACCGATTTTTTCAATAAATCAGTCTTCCACTGGTCTTCCGTGGCTTCAATTGAAAATCCGTGAAATCCACGAACTAGAAACTGTCGTAATGTTGCTGAGGAGTCAGTCGAATATAGCGCTACATGTAACATACATTATACAGGGTGAATCTGTGAACTGGGACGGGTTACTTCACTTTTTTAAGTAAAAATAGGATAATTGATACAGAAAATATCATGTGGTATTATACGTCCTAACAACTTATGAGCTTATTCTTTTTTATGGATGGACTATCCAAGTACAATTCTGCTTTATTCTTTAATGCAACACAATTTTTTAAAGTCAATCGATCGTTTTTATTGTACTGAGTATAAAAATACCAAGGTCATCGAAATGTTAATACTTCACGACATATTTGATATTTTATTTTAATCTCTAAATATTCAAACTTTCATACGGCCAAATCCATAAATCCAAAATTATCAAATTTTCAAATTATTAAGTTACAAAATTTTCAAAGTTTATTTTAGTATTACTATATAATTAATGTATCACAGTATAATCACCGATGTCTTCGCTATTATTATTATCATTGTAAATAAATAACAACAAAATCATTGAAACGTACAAATTTGGTAGTTAAACAATACTCATTACGAATTACTAAACATGATCAGCTCCACTGATTCAATCAGTGCCTTCACAAATGAAGTCAGTAATTAACTTATTTCATTAATTCAGAATCGGCGCTTCAATCATGGTTTAAATAACAATTTAAACTATAGATAAAATATAACTAAATTCATGTCTCGTGATCTTGTTTTTAGAAACGAAATAGAAAACGGTTAAATAAAACACACTCTCAATTTTTAAATTAGCAATAAATTGTTATAACAATTTTTGTGGATTTATAATCTATGACTTTTATAGGTTTAATTGGTTAAGTTGGTAGATTAAACTAGTTAAGTAGTAACAAAACTATTGTTTCTCTCTGTTTAAATAATTAAAGTTTAAATGACATTTGAAATTAAACCCTGCCCAAAAAAATTATAAAGCATTTCACGAGTACAATTCAATCTTTAATCCAAATTATAAGAAATAAATTTAAACAAAGTTGAATCTAAATTTAAATTGCTATTAAAAAACGAGCCCTTAATTAATAACTATTAACTGTTTTGCAGTCACATCTTATAGAAACATTATTCACTGATGATCAATTGATTTTCACTGATTCAAATGTAGAGAGAAAGTAAACAAATATGCGTTTCTTGTTTTCATTAAACATTTTCACTTGTAACACCTGTAGATTGTTTAGCGGTGTAACCAAAAGGGCATGAATCTACACGAAAATACGCGTGAAAAATATTGAGTACAATTTTTTTTTCTAAGGATTCATTAAAAGAAAAATTAAATTTGAAAATTTGCCAAGTATTTGTAAAAAATTTGTTCACGACATAAAAAGAGTTAAATGAAAACGCAATACAAAATAATTTTTTCATTTACTTCACTAATGAATACTAATTACTGAGTAGATGTCAATAATACCACCGAAGTTTATCATCAGTTATTTTTCTTTACAATATTATTAATATAAATACTAATATACAGTATAGTCGGTGACAAGGATTCACATACTTACGTAACGAAGTGTACTGCAAATTATGAATATAAATACATTTTAGTAACATTAAATATTACATTTACCGATTTATGATATTTATTAATTCTTGAATTAACAATTCATTGATATCATAATTATTTGTATTTTAAATAACTTTTCATAATAATTATTCCAACAATTTTCGAATATAATATTCTCGGAAATGAAGTCACATTTTATTCTTCTTTCTTGCCTTATATTTTAAAATATAAATTCATCTTCTTTTCCATTGTACCACTAAATCGGAAGCAGCCTGTATATCGTTTACCATTTCAACTTCACATTTACAAAAGGTTACGGAACAAATGCATCGCGCAGATGATCCAAGCATCAACGACAAAGCACAAAATTACCAGTGTACCAGTTCCACAGTTCAAAGATACCCAATAAGTTCACGCATTCTCTTTAAACGCAACCTCCAAGCATCCAGTAGAGAAGTGACACGACTTGTTCGACGTGTTCCATCGTTCGACTTTTCCATTCGATTCGCTCGCACGTACCGCAAATCATTCCAAAATCTTCTAGTAGGACGCGTCTGTGTCCCCTGCGCGTTTCTCGCACGAGGGAGACAGATTTGCGGCGCAAGCGTGCCAACATCGATACCCCACCAAAGTTCTCCCCCGTTTCGGTACGAGCTAGTCCGAGACGGTTCGGTGGTGACCATGGATGGTAGGGTGGAAACCTCTCCTCCGACAGGGCGATGCACACGGTTTCACAGAACGTTCAGAGCCACCTCCACCTTTCTATGCGTCCCTCCAAGTCCCTCCAGCTTTCTGATCCTCGACGCTGAAGCCGGGAATCCCGCGAAGCCGACTCCATAGTGTCGCGGTACCCGCTAATCAAATCGCACATTCCGAGATCTTCGTGGCAGCGTGTTTTTTTTCCTCCCTTCCGGTCAATTGATAGACGTTCGTTCAAGTTCCACGTTCGTTTGACACAAGGATGTTTGAAATGCACCAAACGATCGTTTGTTCGTTCGTATCACGACCCGCGATGATCAACGTCGTACACAGTGGACGGTGAGCGCAGGAAGAACGAAACGAATTAAATGCAGAACATTACCGAAACATCATGGAAGTATGCGCCGTATCGTAATTCGCGTTCTTCATTTACCCCGGAAAGTGGACTGATCGGTGCACCATTTACGGAGTCCGCGAGCGGGGACAGCATAAAAGGACAGCGGGATTAATTCAATCGCTGGTCCATCGACGTGGAAGATCAGTCACCGAGCGGAATCCCAAGGATTCCGAAGAAAAGTTCGGCCAGGCGAACGGAAGAAAGTCATTGGCAAGTGGAGGATAATCATCATCGGTTGAATGGACACGAGCATCGGCCGATGACGGGTTCGGGACGTGTCCTCTCCACCGATGCGAGGGGGACGGAAAAAACAAAAGGAGAGCGTGGCAGGACGAAAATCGCGATTCAAGAGCCGTGGAATTCGGCGTTTCTTACCGGTCGGCGCATTCGGCTCGTATCTGCCGGACGAAAAGAAGACTCGCGACGAACGGCAACTCCTCTCCGGATCGGCCGAAAGTATCGCTGCTACGTGATTCATTGGGTTTTTCTCTCTATTGGCATTCGGGATTTACATCGGTCCCGTCCACGATTTCCATCGACGCGCGTGTAAAAACTGCACGGCCTCCTGCTGCTGATCAAAGCCGAACGGTCGAGATAGACGCGCTGCGAACGAGATTAGAGGATAGAACCGAGAAAGCCTACGCTGCTATCGACGATCTTCGTCTTTCTACGCTCGTCGTCGAAACGTGTCCGTCGCGAAAAGGGTCGTTTCGTCTGCCACGTTGAAATTCGTATTAGGATCGGAACGCGAGGAGTACACGTAAGAAAGGCGTCCTCTTCAGCTCGTCCGGACGTGGATTTTACCATTTTACTTATCTTCTCGATGTATTAGAAATACGAAGCTTTAATGTATCATACCGATCGAAGAAGTCTCCGAGAGTATAATATTATCCTAAGAAACTGGTACCAACCGAATCGGAAGAATCTGCAGTGTTTTCGATTGTTTTCATCAGTTTCGTATGCGGTGCTATCTCGTGTCAATTATAATGCAATCTCGGAAGCTTTTCGATGCACTTTGTAATGAACGGTTGCGAAACTCTCTAGCGTGAATTGTACAAGGTCCGAATAAAGGGTGCCAGGGCAACCGACGATAATCCCAGCATCGTCTGGGCAGAAGGAAAAAACGAGAAAAGTTCGTCGAGTCACAGACGATTTTACTAAAGAACATCGGCCGCGATCGGAGCAATATAACCAAGGTTATGGTCGAGATAAACCGGGACCCGTGGACGAGCCGATAACACGCGAACTGTCGCTCTGGAGTCCAGCGCGTGAGAGGGACCGAACGAGTGCGCGGTTGGCTTCAGGTCCGCTCGGACCTTGCCGGAAACCGAGGTGCTCTCTTCAGTTCGATTCTCGATCTCGGCCTGTCGATTCGTGTCTCGATTCAGCCGCAAGCGCAAAAATTCCGCCCAAGAATTTCAGTGATGCCGATCATCCGTCTCGGTGACGCGCGATACGCCGCTTCCGAGTGACAGTTTTCCCCGTTCCGGTTGTCGCGTTTCGAATTCGTTATCGCCGCGTTTTCTTTCGCTGACGAACGTTCACTCGAAGAATGCAACTATCCCGAGAATGGATAACGCGATTAATGAGTCGAAACGTCGGAGTTCATTGATCATCGTCGCCGCGGCGTAAACACGCTCGGGCGTTCGCTTTATTGCCGGTAAATCGCGGCTTTTTTTTCAGTTTTCCGTAAAGCCGCAGACAGAGACTATTTACAAACAAGCCATTCAGCTTCGGCTCGTAGCAGAGGCGCTCGTAAACATTCGTAAGCGTTCGCTCGCTACGCTCGGTGATCCACGAAACAAGAGACATCAGTGCTTCTGTCGCGCGTGATACGCGATCGTTCGGCTGACAAGCGGAGCGGAGTTCTCTACCCCGTGGCAGACAAAGTCATCGGAAGGTGACGAACGTAAAGAGCCTCTCGACAAATCGATCGCCATCAGCGTTTACTTCATAACAGTCGGGACGACGAGATTACAACGGGAACTTTGGACGATTGATCGATAAAAAAACGCGAAAACCGATTGTTTTCTTCGACGTTGTTCAAAGTGGCTAGCCACGGAGGCACGAAGAAGACGAGGAAAGTGTATGTCGATTTCGTGCATCTTCGATCGAATGAAACTATTTCAGCTGGTTAGTGAATGAACGATACAACTACGGGAATTTTATGGTGGAAAGGTTGAGTTTGTGTCTCAAGAAATGAGGAAACGGTGACGTACATAGTGTTCACTGAATGGAGCTTCAAAAATAGCGATATCGAGATTAATAGTAAATGTCTGTCGTCTCCGTATCAAGACTAAATCGTTCTTTTCACCAGTAACCGAGGAATATTGGTATATGTGTAGTCAGCATTGAATGGACTATCAATCTTAATTCAACGATCGTATATCTTGGGTGAGTTAGTGCACGCTGAAGTGAATTTTATAGAAAACAGTTTCTTGTAATATAAACTTTGTCAACATCATCAAGAGTAACAATTATTCGCGATCTTCGGATTGCCGATTGTTTTATTAGCCACAAGGAAACGCCACTAAACTTGCTCTTATAATTGAACGGACGATTGGTCAGGATTCGACGATTAAATACCTTGGGACGAATAACACAAACAAGAAAATTGTATAGTGCTAGAAATATTGTGTTTTGAAGATCAAGGATATAGGGCCTTAGAAAGCGTACACTGAATTGAGTTTCAGTTTTGTAGTAGGTATCACCTTCTAAACTTCGTGAACATCGTCAAGAATAATAACAATTATTCTCTATCTTTGAGAGATGGTTCTTTTCATTAGTCACGAGGAAACACTACTAAACTTGAATAATTAAGTGGATAATCAGACCAAATTTAAATAATCGTTGAGTTGGTTTAAAAAAATAACAGAACAATAATTTGACAAATGCTCAGTGGCTTGAGATCCTTTAGAAAAAATATTGTTCCAGAAGCTACGTCTAGTCATCATCGAGAATAATAACAGTTATCCTCGATTTTTAAATTTTCTTTCAGTAATTACAGGAGAACGCAATCAAAATTGTAACTGTAATTGAATGGATGATCAATTCATTTTAAAGATTGAATTGATTTCGAAAAGCGGCAGAGTAACAATTTAAAAAGTGCTGTTTTATTTAAAATCGAATCACGGAAAAGTTATTGTGCAACAGTCTACAACTTGGATAACAGTTATTCTGGATCTTCAGATTAAGATTAAATCATTTCTACTCATCGATCACAAGACGACCCTATGAAACGTACAAACATAATCTCACAAACGATCAGTATCGGTTTTGGAATAAACTGGAATACACCAGAAACATTGATGCTGTGTTCTGAAGAACAATATTGTCTGTCACTCTAAACGAATTCAACATCAGCAGGAATAATAATTATCTTCGATCTCGAAATCAGATCCAAATCATTCCGCATCCATCACAAGGACAGACTATTAAACGTACAAACATAATAAAATACATTTTGGAATAAATTATAGTACGCCGAAAACATTGATGTGTTCCGACGAACGATACCGTCTCATACTCTAAACCCGTTCAACGTTCGCAAAAATAATAGCAATTATCCTCAGTCTAAAAATTTGAACAAAATCGCCCTATTCCATGATTACAAGGACAGAACATTAAATGTACAAAGTAAATGGATAGATCTTGGAAAGGACGTCGTAAACATT
Source organism: Megachile lagopoda (assembly GCA_036983795.1). Classification (NCBI taxonomy): domain Eukaryota; kingdom Metazoa; phylum Arthropoda; class Insecta; order Hymenoptera; family Megachilidae; genus Megachile; species Megachile lagopoda. Next base: position 22,297,205 of record CM072800.1, read on the forward strand.
GACGTGTTCCGACGAACGATACTATCCTAGCTTTTAAATTCATTCAACGTCAACAAAAATAATAGCACTCACCCTCGATCTTCATCATCGGGCCTAAATCATTCTATCCATCGATCACGAGGATACACTATCAAACGGACAAAGTAATTGCCTAGATCTTGGAATGAACTGTAATGCGTTGCAAACATTGATGTGTTCCGACGGACGATACCGTCACAACCTGTAACCCCATTCAGCGTCATCAGAACTATCAATCGAATTTGCTCTGCAAATGTGCAATAATAATTGATGCCCGGTTAGAGAAGCAGATCGAATTGACCGTAGCTTAAGGGATAAGAGAGAGCCGACGGTCGGCGTTTTTCGCGATTGCCACTTCCTGTTCTTATACTGGAGCTGTACTTGCCGTACGCACCACTGCCGGGGGGTGGCGGAATCCTCCCGGCGGTGAGCAGCGGTCCTGGTTCAGGAGGGTGTCGTCCGGTACTGTTGGGTGGCGTCGATCTGTCGATGTCGGCGGCAGTGCAGCCGGTTCCGACGCTGCCGACGCTACCAAGTAGCGGTCCGCCGCCGCACAATCCTCTTCATCATACACCCGGAGGACTACCTTTGCCGCCGCTGGGGTCGGCACCGGTGATGATGCCCCGGCCACCGACAACCACCATGCCATCTTTGGGGCCGTCGTTGCCACCCTCGCATCAGGACACCGGCGACTTGGCGGAGGCTGCGCCCAACCAAGACGTCCTGTTGGCTTTGCTCGCCAGGAACAAGAACTTGGAAGGTAAGGATTCTTTGGATGTTTTTGTGTGAGACCTAGGCCAGTGACGGGCAGTTCAAGTGCCCGTCGGAATGATCACGGGCACATGGAGTACAAAGTGCGTGTAGCGATGGGCTGTTGCAGATATCTATTAAACAGGCTGTTTTAACTTTATTTTTATTTGTAATACAGAAAAAATGTTATATCAACATAGGATTTCTGACACTTTGTTGAAGAATAAACATACGAGATGACAATGGACTCCTTTGTTGTTGCATATTACGTACGGGATGATCCACTTTCGTTCTTTACTAGCATGTTTTATAAATAAAAATAAGAAAAAATGTTTATATGAACATAAGCTCTTGAATGCATTATTGAAAGTTGTTTAAAAAATATAGAAGTCAACAATTATTCGTGTGTAGAGTCTATGTTTATATAACATCTTTTTATCGTTTTTAGGTATAGAACATTCTGGTAAAGTTTTACATGTAAAACTGGAGCACATTGTATGTGTCGTTAAAAAACAAAGTCCTGAGTCATTTTTTATTGTAGATATTACTTTTTCATAAAGTATTTAAAGCCCTATGATAATATACCATCTTCTTCTTATTGCTGCGTATGGAATATATAGTGGCGCTAAAAAACAAAGACATTCTGTATATGATAACTTCATATTTTCACGTTGAGAAGTATAAACAGTTTATAAATTGGAAATTTAGAAATTTGGAAATTCAAAAATGTGGAAATTTAGGAATATGGTAATTTGGAAATTTGAAAAATTACGATTGTGCAACTTTGGAAATATGAAAACTTGAAATTGTAGAAATTTGGAAATTCGTGAATTGAGGAATTGGTCAATTAGGAAATTTGGGAATGTGCGAATTTGAGAATCGAGAAATTTAGAAACTTGAGAATGAGAGAATTTGAGAGTATAGATATTTGAAAACTTGGAAATGTGAAAATTAAAGAATATACAAGTTCGAAAATTTGCGAATAGGAATGTGAAAATGTCGAAATTGAGAAGTTTGGAAATTAAAGGATTTGGAAACTTGAAAACACTAAAATTTGGAAATTTTTGAATATGGGAAATTGAAAATGTAGAAAATTGAAAATATGAAAACTTGAAAACTCAAATTTAAAATGTCTGAGTATTTGAAAATTTCGAAGTTCAAAAATATTAAATTTTCTGATTAATTGTTCATCGATGTTCGTTAATGCACGTCACCCGTAATTGTTTGTTACTGGTCTATGTTGTAACTATTTCAGAGTACGGTTTTATTATTTCGAGATTGTATTTCATTCTAAAGAAGAGATTAGACGTGAATAACATTGTGCAAAGATGAAGAACTGGCGGTGGAGTAAGTGTAAGATAAATACTCTGCTTGCTCCACCTGGGGCTTGTAACACAATTCAATTAATATTGTTAGTTAATGGAAAAATAATTCTAAATTTTGTGCATCAATTTTAACAGTTTAACTGTTATGTCACGCGTGATATACTTATGACAGAATTATATCATAACTGGATGAATTCTCTGAGGCTGTGACCCATTTTATAGGGGATGATCTAACTATACATAGTTATCAGATATTCTTACTAGCGATTTGTTATGTCCTTTTTATTGGCTATACTGTTTAGAAAGTTCGAACTTTTATCTTTGATAAAACAGTTACTTTTATTCAAAATTAAAAACATTTAAATATTAAATTTTGAAATCAATTTATATAAACGATTACTTCTGAAAATTTTATGTATAAAGAAAAGAATCAAATTCAGTAAATCACAAAAGGGTTTAAATAATTTAAGCTGAATATACCATACTTTTTTACAGAAATATCTTTAATAATAAAATCAGCCAAACATAATAATAAACTATTCCTCATCACAATTTTTTTTTGAAATATATGTTTTCATCGAGAGGAATTGATTAATATATTATAAAGAATCAATATGTAGATATATGCGTGTGTGTGTGTGTATGTACATATATGTGTATCTATTCTTTATAATAGAAAGAAATAGAACAGAAATTTATTTGCTTAAAATGTATATTAAAAATCAATATTCTTCTGGAAATATTTTGAATACAAATATTGATCTATTTTCAGGAAAATTTATATATGATCTAAGAACTAATACTAGAAATATTGATACATTAGAACTTTTAATTTGAAGTTTGTGACGAATACTATCATTATACTATCATTACACTATAGTATATTTATAGTTTATACTTCACGAATGTTTGGTGGATGAAAATGTTAAGGGTTTATGAAGTTTTATAATAAATCTTTAGAATAGTAGTAACTTTCATAATGGAATTTCAACATTATCCCTACTCAAAGAATTAAAATAAGTTATTGTAATTGATTAACATATGTAAAATAATAATCAATTGTACACCAATTTACTTTTACTTATTTAGTTGTAACCAATTTACACTCTTCTCAATTAATATCGAGTATTGTATTTTATTTATAAATGTTATCATTAATTAATAAAGTGCGAAGTTTTTCTACTTAATAGTACAAACAAAATAATATATTTTAATTGAAAGCACTTTTACGAGGTTTGTTGTGATATTGAATGAAGAATAAGGTTTGTAAATTACATCAGTCAAAATATTAAATGAGTTTTAAGATAGTAGTAAAAAACGTAATTTGATTTACTTTTTTTAAGGGTATTTATTTTTAGCAATCAGTTTATATCTGTAAAACGCCATGTTATCATATTCGTTGAAAGTTTGTAAACTTCCTTAACGTCACCCAGCAATTATCATTTTACGTTAAGCTGCGTAAAATTTGTCTGTATTTCGTTAAAACGAAGTACATGATGCAATTTATTGTAAGAAATAGCGTTACCGACACCAAGATTGCATTATCTATATGAAGAAAAATATGAATCTTACCAGACTCATTCTCGAAATAATGAGTCCAAAGTGCATCATTTATTTGAAAATATAATTGAATTTATTTTAAGTTCTATTTATATCACGCTCACCTAAAAGTATTCAAACATTGTACACAAGTTACATAGTATAGTAATAATTCGTTTAATAATGCACGTATTTCATACAGTTGTATTGATAGAAAATATGTAAACGTAACAGAATTTAATAATAATTTATTCAACGTTCCTATAATATTACGCTCCATAGGATAAATACAACTAACCTGCGTCAATTTAGTATTAATTGTGCCATAACTAGTGTTTCTCTTTCTTAAACTTAATTTAAATATTTTCACAACAGCATCAATAATATTAACAAGAATATAATAATATTAATAATAGTATAATAATATCGTTATATTTTAATTAATACTAATACTATTACGAAAATATTTCAATAAATACTAGTTAATGTTCATATAATAATAACATGAAATTATATAGGGTGTCCCATTTAAGTTGACATTGTAAAAAAATCTCGAAGACGTGTGATTTAAAAAAAACAAACTGATACTTGTGCTTTAGTATGTCGAGTGGAGAGTCAAATGGCATTACTAATTTTTTTATCCATAGGCGTCTTCAAGGTTATTTCAAGGTCATCCTGCCTTCTTTTATCACAAACCCATATTTTTTCTTGTAGAATCGTATTCTACGTGAAAAAATACATGACTTTTGTTTGATACATTTTGTTGTAAGTTCAATATTACATCTGGTAGGCTTACATCTTCAAGCATTATTAGTACTCCAGAATTATTTATGGCACGTTAGATGGAAATAAATATCGAGACTTCTTGGATCGCGAATTACTTGTGTTACTTGAAGATCTAAGTCTAACAGACAGGCAAAATGTGGTTTCAACACGACGGTTGCCCAAGTCATTATTCACGTATTGTACGGCAAATACTACATCCGGATATTACTGATCGTTGGATAGGTCGAGGTGGTCCGATTTTCTGGCCAGCGAGATCATCTGATCTAACATCACCCGACTACTTCCTATGGGGTTATCTTAAGGAAAAGGTATACTCCGATCCATCTACTACACAGGAAAATATGAAAGGGCGAATTACAACTGCGTGTCGTAGTATCATGAGGAGAACTTTATTATCTGTTTATGACTCTTTTATTAAACGAATTAATAAATGTCTAGAAGTTGAGGGTAAAAAGTTCGAGCATATATTGTAATGTTCTTAAACAAAATAAAAAACCTTCCAGAAGAAAGTAACGTCGTCATTTTAATAGAAAAAATATTTTTGACATAAACATGAAAAATCAACTAGATATTTTAAGAAATTTTGTTGTAAGTTCAATATTGAAGTCCAAAATGTATCAAACAAAAGTCGTGCATTTTTTCACGTAGAATATGATTCTGGAATAAGAAATATGGGTTTATGATAAAAGACAAGATGATCTTGAAATAACCTCGAAGATGCTCATGCATTAAAAAATTAGTAATGCCATTTGAATCTTAACTCGAAACACTAAAGGACATGTGTCAGTTTGTTTTTCTTAAATCACACGGCTTCGAGATTTTTTATAATGTCAACTTAAATGAGACACCTTGTATACCTGAGGAGGCCAAGCATTAGCGTATAATAAGAAATTACAAAACTTTCAAATTGCAAACATTTGCATCTCCAAGTGTAAATATGTCACAGTAAACAAATTAAAAATTAAATCAGAATCAGAAATCAGTAAAATTGTCAACTTTTAAATTTGGTATTTACAGTTTATACGCCTAGAAATTTAGGAATTTGATAATTGAATAAATTGATAATTTTAAGATTTCCAAAGCTTCGAAATTTAGAAATTGAAAAATACCAAACACTCAAATTTAGAAATTTAAACATATGGAAATCTTCAAATTTAATAATTAAAACAATTTGGAAATTTGGATATTTAGGAAGTTTGCACGTTGAGAAGTTTGTAAATTTGAAAATTCAAGAATTTGTAAATTTATGGATTTAGAAAATGGGAATATGGAAGTTTGGGAATGTGAGAAATTTGAAAATTTGGATTTTCAAAATTTGGACATTTAAAAAATTGAAAAATCGGGACTTTAAGGATTTGGAAATTCATGCTTCTGGACGGTTGAAAACTGGAAATTTTTTAATTTATATATTTCATCTCTCATAATAGAAGGTGCACATATTCCCTAATATTATATCGCATACGTGACATAAAAGTTCACTTCCTGCATTAACTGAAATTAACAAAAATACTGATATGAGAATTTTTCCGGTTTTACACATAAATATTTTTCTCTCTATAAACATATCATCAGCAAATGTTTTTACGCAATTTCGTATAATACAAAAAAAATCTGACCCAATTTCCCAATAAACTGTGCAGACTTTTCAGTATGTTTCATGCAAATAGAACATGTTGTATCTATTAAATAACTAGAGATGATAAAACATGTTGAGAAGCAAATTAACCTGTCTCCAATGATGCATAATATCGAAGTGATTTTATACATTTTTACCGATACCACTGAAAGATGTAATTGTATCATTTTTTCGTAAAATGCATCCTACACCTTTAGATCAACTAGTCGATGCATTAATCTGTACATAAGAGTACTAATGGTTAATGAAAGTTAATATAATTATTTATGTTTACAGTAAATTTATTAGTTCAAAAGTTATTATGTTTAAAAGTTCACTACATTATTTCGATATATCTATAAATGACATGCGATTCTTAACGTTGCGATAAATATTTCTAATGGTTTTGTGTTGTACTTTAAATGTTATTCCATTATTTTCCTCGCGTCGTATAATTCTTTTGTTATACCTTCCTATATGATTATTAATGTTTGCTACTGAATACGTTAGATGTCTTGAGCACTGGTAATATACTTTTTTAAGTATCCCCATAAAAAATCACCTGGTGTTTGGTTCAGTGATCACGGTGGCTATGGAATTCTACCTCGTGCACCAATTCAATTGCTTTGATGATTTTTACTTGCATATAGTGACAACTCGACAATTATGTGCTGAATCTAACACCAATCAGCTCTTTCCAATGGAGATAGTTGAAAGACAAAGTATTTTATTCTGTTACTCGTGTTCAAGACATCCAACAACGCATTCTAGAACAAATATCAACAATTACAGAAGGAGACATAACAAAAGTGTTGCGTAACGTGAGAAATGAAGGATGGGAGGATATTTAGAGTGCGATAGAGAACCGTTCAAAGATGTGTTATAGCACAATTATCTCGCGACATCGACAGATATGGTGATATAATTTATCGAACTTTTAACTTTCGAACCAATAGATTTAGTACATGAGTCACTTAGTACTTTTTGTAAATATTAAAAAGCTGCATTGACCATGTAGAGGTACAGGCTTCTATTTAACACCGAGGCAGTTGAAAATTTTATTAAGCAACATTTTTAATAAATGTTACCAAATATTTTCACAAAATTTTGTTATATTTATTATTCATAATTTCAAATAGTTAATACAAGTATTTTCAATTAGACAAGTGAATAAATCCTTATTAATATAGGTCATAGATTCGTATGTGAATTTCATACTGGAACTATCAGCGGGTCAAATTAGTTTTAGTTTTTACATGTTATATTACAAAATTTTGTCGTGCTTTTGTCGAAATGTCTGTCGTGTTTTCTCCAGATAAAAAGTAATTGTATATGTTAGCTGATGCTCCAGTATTTATTTATTTTTCCACTTTATCTTAAGTTTAAAAGTGAATGTGCATTTATTGCTGATAGTTATAGTGTTAAGCATCACTCACATATGTGTGAATCAAAGTATTAAAAATCTTGTGCTGCTGCATTTTTCAGGAACAATACATAAAATCACCGTTAGATTATGTATCATTAGATAATACTTAATTTTATCCTACAACACGTTTTTTCTCTACCTCTAGAAGATACAATTTGTCCCAGTTTTGTGAGACTCTCTGTACGGTATAAAAGTGTAGAATAATAGAGCCCTTCCCTATTTCAAATTAATGAACACTCAGCGAAACAATGGATAAGTTTAAAAAGGAAAATGAGATCGCTTAGTTTTCTAATATTTCCTCTGTAAATTTCTATAAGAGCGTCTCTAGATAAGAAGCGGTTTTAGCCTGAATAGTTTTGTCGCTATCACGAGTTCTAATATCGGGTCAGGTTAACATTTTTGTGCCACATTACGCGAACGGTGGCGACTTTTCGATAACAGATGTCGATTCGAATGATCGATAAGATTAACCGTTCACATTGAAAACGCACAATTTGTCACATTTCGACTATCGGACAATATATCAGACTAATTCGTATCGATTTTGAAATATCCGGTTTTATGTTCGTCGACAGAAATCACGATTCGCATCATCTCGAACACGTTGATCGATACTGTTCAGACGACCGCGATATGTTTTTCGAAGTGCCGATAAATTTGCTCTAATCGAATAGTTAGATTAATAAATATAGAAAGGTCGAAAAGTATATTTGCACTCTGTTCACCAGTGATTTATTGTGTCCTGGTGTTATCAGCGATACGTTGTTACATCGTTACAGCATAAGATTAAATCAAATTTAGAAGCAATTTATTATTATTGATTATTATTGGACGTTTGCCAGAAATAAATTCACTATTCGCTACGCGTATAAGATTTAATCTACCATTTAAGTGGAGTAAATTACGACGCTGATAGTCACGTGGCGTGTATCATACTAGTAAATGTTATCAGTTGATGGAGCTTATGTGTAAATATTGGATTAGAAAGATGCGTGCGATTACGATTTCCGAATTTGTTTCTTCCTTTTGTTTGAGATTAAGATTTTAGTATGTTCTTAATTCGCTAAGTCAATGAAATGATTACACACGCTGATAACATCAATTTTTCAATGCATATCAAGGAAACTGTGATTCAGTGAATAAAAAGATATCGATTAACTCGAATTGAATATTTTCGACGCAACAGAATTATGAAATTTTTATAGAAAATGTGGAAGATGATTCTTGTATAAAAATATGATTTGTAATAATTTTGTTTACATAGTTTTATTCATAAGATTTACTCGCTGAAAGTTATTTTAGTTTACTGATTTTATTAATCTACAAAATGTTTTTGAAATACAAGGTTAAAAACCGACTGTCGAGGATGTTATTGCGATACTATAAATTATTTTAGAAATTATTGTATATTAAACTGTAAATCATATTTTACTTGTTATTAATTTATTTTTCATTTATTTGTAAATTATTTTGTATTTATTTACAAATTGTTTTTCATGCATCTATAAATTATTTTGTATTTATTTACAAATTATCCTTTACCAAACAGAGAAAATAAATATTTTCGTTCTTGGTTTTAAGGAGATTTCTTACAATATTTTGTAAATAGTTTATTAATATTTTTGAAAAAAAATGCTATACCAGGTTTGTATTCAAATATTTATTTTGTGAGAGTTTCAATTTAATTAATAATTCATAATGTATTTCTGCACGATGAAAATAAATAGTGTATCAAGAATTGAAATTCAGAAATATACATTTTCTTTAAATGAAAAATAATTTGTACGAATTGAAATGTATTGAGATTGATTTATTCAAATATACTAAAAAGTGATTTTTTATTTTTATATATATGATTATTCCTCGTCAAAAGTGATGTCTTTGTTAATAAGTCATACTATTGCAATTCTATTGAACTGTGCATTAATAGCATTAATAGTACACTATTCATTAATTGACCCACATTGTTGCGATAATGAACAGCTCTACCACATTTTTAAAATTTATTCAGAATCTATATAAAACTGAACTAAAACTTCTCATGAAACGCTGAACATCTTCAAAGAGGAATTCTTGCAGAATGACAAAAAACTCTACTACTGAGATATCGTTACCGCGATATTTATTCGAAACACGCATGTAAAAATTCCGATTTAAATTTCGCGGGCAACTGCGGTATGTCAACCATCTTAACAATCCACGTACACCTGATCTTGTCCGATAGAGGCCTATGTACCTTCCACATGTGACAGTTAACATCTGTTTCAATCTTCTCGTTGTTGATTTATAACCTGACTAACAACAAACAAACTATTAGACAGTTATAATTTACTTACACTCACTCTGAATAATTGTTGCACACCAAACGAATTTTGTTTAATCTCCATACTTAAATGAATGTCATAACTATTCTAAGATTAATTTGAGAAATTCTCAGTTCGAAACATTAACGGAAACGTTAACAATACATAATTAATGATGATCTATGATCTTTATTATTTAATTCAATGTACAAGGAGACCATACTTCTTTTATTTTAATCTACAATATAAGATCAATTTTCGTTACTTTCATTTTTATTGTCGTTTCATTATGGAATATTTTTTATCGTGTTATCAGGATTTCTTGTGTAATCACTTGATTTTGAAGACGTACCTCTTTTGTTCAAGTAATAGTCGTATCAAGAAAATACTAATCGAGAAAAATTGCGTTATATGTCGAAAGCAGTAATTATGATTATTTTACATTAGAAATTGTGATTACGTATTATCACTTAATGGAGATATGTAATTACATCTTATTGATCTACATTTTCTACATTTTTCTACATTTTTCTACATTTTCTAGGAGAAGCAAAGAGAAATAATACTTTCGCGTAAATCAGTTCGTGAAAAAACAAGAGTTTTAAGTCTTTTTATTGTAATCTGTCATAAACTGTGACGACTAATTAATATTTTCGAACATTTCGACCCTTCGTGGGGGTCCTTAGTGAGAGCAATAATTAACTTATTAAAAAATTCATGAGTTAATTATTAGATATTTATTAAAAATTCGAAAATTTGTCAGTGTAAGGATTGGAAAATTTAAGGATTTGGTAATTTAGGAACTTGAAAATCGGGAAATGTAGGAATTACAGGATTGGTTAGAAATTACAAATACGGACCAATCTTGAACCAAATGAAACTTAAAGTATCGTGGTATTTACAGCACCTCATGAACAAAAATAATTTTTGAACAGTTTAGTTGCATTGTTTCTGTAACCATGTTCATACGTAGTTTTGCTCATGCTTTAAATCAAAATAACTTAAAAATAAGTTTCAAATATTTCTATCTAACTATTACTTATTTATATATCTTTAAAATAAGAATTTATTATTAAAAAGAAATAATACCGACGAGGCGCACATTTGTGCCCAAAAAAATGTTTATCGATTCTACAATCTTCTAATCGTTTCGGTAATAATGCTGCTGTAATTAATCGTTACATTCTAGTATACATATAAGTAATGCCACACAGGATCAATTAATAAATGAATTTTATTTTTTTTGACTTATGTACAATTTGTATACTTAATGTATACTTAATAGAAGACGTGCAAATTCGAAGTAAAAGTTACTTTTTTACATAAAAATTGGGAAAAATTCAAGAATATTAGTTATTCTAATATGTTATTACTATAATAATAGAAAAGTACTGATCCTACGTTTTCAACAATAAATCGCATTTTCTTCCGATTTTCTTACAGTTTTTCAGTTATTACAACTATAGTCTGTAATAAAAAAATGTGGAAAAATGCTGTAATATTCGCTACTGAATTTCCAATGTTTCAAAATTATTTCTGAATTTTTGTCCGTTATTAAATAGAAAAAATAGGGTAAAAAACTGGAATTTTGGTTCTTCCCTTTTACTATCTCCTCCAGTTGAGATATTGGTGAGATGTTCTTTTTGGATAGGCTATCGAATTACATATTGCAAGTTTCATTTGGCTCAAAAGCACATTTGACCATCTTATTCGACCATATCTTTTCGTAATTTATTTCAGCTTCTTTCTGACCGCGGATAATCTAAACTAAAAATAGAGGACATTGCAAAACAAGACATTACTATAATCGTATAACAGATTGCTGAATATAATGATGCGAATTTGAAATTTTATGGAATAGCTACAGTTATAGCATAAAGCTACCTTTCGTATTTGTTTCTTTGCTTCCATTGCGCTTTCATTGTAAAGCAAGTTATCGCATGAGTTATTTCTGCGGCCGATTTCGTAAGTTGAACAAGGTCGAAGATTTCTTCAATTATGAATACCCTTACACAGAGATCTCATTCGGTACGAATAGAAGCTACGAATAGTACATAGCTACGAATTTCAATTTTCAGCTATTAAATATTTTTGAATGGCTCCATTCGGGTGCATGTCAAATGCCTTCTCATTGTTAGACGAATGTTTTCTGTTTAATTTTAAAACAATATACACTACTATTAACAGATTCTAAACCAGAGAAATGTATTGCTTTCAAGTAGTCATACATTTTAATAAAAGAATGATTAACACTATTTCTACCAAGAGGAGTCACTTCTACCATTTCTACCAGAGGTGCTGGTAGAAATTTGAACACCTTTCAAATTTTAACTTAAAATTATTCTCTAAGTTGAATCATTTCTCCACAATTAATTTTTTGACTTTTCATACAATAGTTGTTAAAATATTTCAGCAATATATTGCTATATCTTTTCCATGCTAAGTAAAAGCTTGTTTCATTTCCTCTTCATTAACAGAAATAGGTAAGATTTGGTCATGCGTCAAATCGTCAAATATACACTCTGGTTGCATTTCTATATCTGTATACATATGTCCATTCTTCATACATGTTGATTGCATCAGTACAGCGACGATTGGTACCGCGGCGGATTTGTACCTGCCCGCTAGACCTTGTCTGGCTACCGATGGAACGATAAACATGTAATATCATCCAATTGTTATAAACGTAGCAAATGATTGTATAAAAAGGGCTCAACCTCTTCGAAAACAAATCTCAATACTTTTCTCCGTAAAAAATAGGAGAAAATTGAATATGTAGTAATTATTGCTAAATTGCAATAAACAAAATATTCCAAAAACACGTATTCCCTATTTTGATCTATATTTTACGTATACAAATCTGCATACAAATCAAGCTGCATTTAGGATAAAAAATTGAATAAAAAATCTAATTTTTTAATATATTATTTAAATAAATAATTTCTCCCGAAATTTTAGAAATCAAATAAATTCCTTGCTCAAAAATACACAATCTAAAAAAAAAGGCACCCTCCTACACCACCTAGTTTCCGAAATATTAAAGAAAATGTGTCTTCAACCCCCAACTTTGAGGGCTATTTTCACCTCCTCAACATGCATGTCAGCAGATATAAAAAAATACGTGTCAAATAATTTTTTAAAGGCTACTACATATGTAAATTTCATTCAAATCCGCGTGTAACACCTTGGTGATGCCCCTTGTAAGTTATTCAAGGTAAACATTTTAATTGTGATTTTTATTGGGAAAATAAGTAAATGTAATTAAATACATGATAGTGCACGCTTCGAATGCTTCCCATTCATCAGAATCTCATTATTATCTCTTTGCAGGCATTTGGTTTTACATAATTAAGTATTTTATAACATTGTTTATAAATTAGGAAATTTATTTAAAAAATACATTGTAATAAACAACGATCATTTTTAATATGGACAACCCCATGTTTGCAACAAGTCATCTCCCTATCATTGATGCTCGCCAATACAATAGTTTTATTATTTTTGTAACACAGCACTATAAATGTTAGAACAACTAAAGTTTATAAAATTGCAATTTTAGAAATACAATATTTACTTTTTAAAATAAATTATTAAAATAAAGTAATTTAAAACATTTTCTAAACTGTTGTTTAACAAGTCGACTTTCAACAAAATAATCAACGCGTTTAATTCTTCATGTCCCACACTATATTAGGCACCGTTTCTGTATCAGTGCATAAAAAGCAAGTCATGCATAGTAGTTATTCGTAACTAAAAGCAATTTTCTTTATTGACATTGGTTGTACACGATTGAAAATGATTTTCATCATCAATAATAATTAAAACTAATAAAAACATTTGAATCGCTTCTAATAAGTACAACTTAATATTTTTTTACCATTTCATTTCCTGATAAAATTCTTTATGGTTTAATAGTATGATGGTCTTTCATTTAAATTAAAATTAACTTTTTGTCAACTATCGTTTTGAAAAGAGTTCCAAAATAACTTTTATTTTTTATTTTTTCTTAAACCTATTTAAGTAATGTCACTTTGCAAACATCAACATGATAGTTATTGTTTTATGGATAAATATAAAAAGATAAGAAATGTACTTTTGTATGCATTTATTAACTAAAATTTTGTTTATAATACAGGATTTAATGATGTAGGAGGGCATGCACAATGGCGATACTGGAGCTTAAATATATGCAATAAAGAGCATAAATATTTGTGCTGTAATGTGAAATAAAATGGGTTGAAAATTTTAATACCAACAGAAAAATATCTACGTTACAATAACGTAGACAAATTACTTATAATTGTTATTTCTATCCTGAATTTTCAAGCCAAAAATGTTGTTCTTTTTACAGATTTATCATTTCTACATTTACAAATATTTGATTAAATTTATATGTACATCACTACGAAATTAATTTAGATATTAAAAATGTCTCTCTTTTTTACAACATAATAATTGTCATTTTTATGATTTCCATTACAAACTTCTACACCAAGCTCACTCTGCTACTCAAACTCCTGCATTACCACTTTACATTCTTTTTTACATCCTTAAATTCGAAACTGTAGACGAAATGTCACTTAATAAATACATATAAAAGCATTTGCGTATAGTGTGTCTCAAAAATGATGCGAGGCAAAAATTAATTTTTTATACAAAAGTAAGTCGTGAAATAGAAATAACATTCTTTTATATTCGACTTATTTGTCCAGAAAATTAAATTTTAATATTTTTTAGTATAGAAAAAGAAAATTTGTTAACAGTAAGATAAATAATAATTTTAATAAACTTTCCATTAATTCAACAATTAGTAAAAGCTATTAATCAATAAATATGCATATTAATATCGTTTAAGTAGAGTATCAATACTAATGTATAGTATGATTAAATTTACGTGAAAATTTTACAATTATATATAGGCAGTGATATCATAAGAGGCACTGACTAATTATAATTTTGACGATGTTAATAATAATATTTATTAAATAGCAACATACATTAATTACTTATCTAACTAAAAATTGTTGCAATTGTTACCGTCGTTAGCTTGATCAATTTTTTTTACAAATACTTTGAAATATTTTGAAGTTTTCTCAGAAACGAAGTTACACATGAGAAAATGTTCATTCTGATTTATCTTTTGTTTGTGGAATCACTACTCCACTTTTCAAATTTATTTCTTGCATGTAGAATCACCACCCAATTTTTCAGATTTATTTCTTGCATGTAGAATCATCACCCGATTTTTCAGATTTATTTCTTGCATATACAATAGAAACATAAGCCACTCGCTTGTATCAGTGCTTTGTAACACTGTTTTTTCCCCCAGAAAACAGTGCTAAAAGTAACCTATCGTTTTGAGGGTTGCAAGATCGCTCTTATGCACCTCGTAAGTCTTCAACAATTCGCGTGAAGGATCAAACAAGACAGTTAAGCTGTTCAAACGTTCTTCGATAACGAAGAATAGAGAGGACGAATAGTTGGCGAGTCCGCGTGAAGGTTTTGTTAAAAGGGCGCGGTGAGAGTGGTGGATATTTTAATAAGGTAAGTGCTGCAAGGCCGGTTGCTATGCCATTGGGGCGGTTTAATCATGTAATGTGTTCGGAGGCTCGGCCACCCCACAATCAATACGGTATTGCTTCGGGCACGATAGCGAATGTGCTTAAATCTAAACCTAAATCTAAACTTAGGCCCAAACAGCACGGACTAACTGCACGCCTGTGTTAGCCTTTTCTGCTAACTCTGCCAGTCGATTAAGCGTTTCCTAGCTAGTAACACGTGGCCATTAACTTGTATCGTATCAAAAGGTGGATTTGGAAATCTAACACAGTGAAGAAGCTATTAATAGTATTCTTCTAGGAATACGCATTGACAACATCAGGAAATTGACATCATTGGAGCAATTCGGGTCACTATGAGACAGAGCTTGATTATTCGCAATCAATCTGTAAAAATTTGATCTGCGGTCTTCTTGTGAAATTATAGGTAATAATTGTTTTCACTTCTTTGATTATAATTTTGAACTCGTAACGTTTTTACTGTAAGTCGTAATATTTTTGAGTAATGTAGACAACGGATTCTGTTAGCTCCCTAATTGTATAAAACGCAATACTGTCATAACTATGTCACAGTAGGCTAAGAGCATACAACCATACGTCGACCAAGAGATCACATATACCTTGTCTTATAAACTTCTCTGTTAAACCTCTCACCAGTATTATTGTTTTAGAAGTTTCCTTGGCTATCTTAAATAATTCGTATTAAATTTTTGTTATTTTTACTGTAGCCTTTATTAATAAATAAATTTAACACGCAAAAAAAGTGAATTGTGTATCTTATATTATGAAAGTCATGCCGAGTAATAACATTAATAATGCAATAGTGATATTAATCACAAAAATAATAATAAAAAGTAATAATGATAATAGTAATAAAAACTAAATAAAGGTTTATAATTGTATTTATTAATAATTAAAAATTAAATAACAATACATAATAAAAAATACTGGCAGTTGGAGCTAAAAAGAAACATATGGAGATTGCGAATTCTTACTCTTATTTGATTATCCGTCTAAGAGCACGCATTTACATGTTACGTTAAGAAATTGCATTGTTCATCAACCTATTTGATTACCATTGAAACATCGTATTATTACATTTTCATTTTCTGAGTAGAAAGGAAGTAGAAGTCAGTAGAAACTTAAGTCTCTTAAATGCGAACTTTTAGCAGCTTCTCCCCTAATCTGATGACATAAAAGGTACCGTAAAATAGTAATTATAAATTGTCAATTTAAAACTTACAGTTTTACTATTCATTAACGTTTTAAATACAAAATAATTGTCAATTATGATAAATAATTGCAAAATATACATATCTATTATGTGATAAATGGCAATAAACTGTATACATATAAATATACTATAATATAATAGTACCGCAAAATTGAAGTTATGCTATACAATTTGAAGCTTATAGTATACTTTTTAAATACATAGTCATTTGCCAATGACTATGTCTGTTCTTCTGTTCTTTTTAATGTAGCACACACATAAACACGAAGCGTATTTAATGCATATTGAATTGCTAGGTACATGTGTTACCAATTTAATTCAGTATTAATGAAAGGCAAATAAATGGAGGTTTTATTCACAAATAAACGTTAATTCGTGATCATGTTTTATAAGTAATCAATTTACATTCATTTATAAATGCAATGTAAATTTTCCACGTACAGAGTGACTTTGTTCATGCACGGTGCAAATATAGCTACGTTGTTCCATCTGACGAAACAAGTGCTTTAAAAGTTTTCACAATAATTATTTATTGATTTATTCATATATTATGCATGTTTTACAGATACTTTGCAAGTAGCCCGTTTTTCAAATAACACGAGTAATTGTAGAAATGCGATACGAACTTTTTAAATTATTTTTCTGTGTATACAAATTTTTAATATATTTCACAGTTTTTAACGGTGTATATGTGCCAATTTTATTTACTTTATCAGTTTATAGAAGAATGATACATATGAGGAAGAACATGTTTGGTGACACCTCTATCGCTCCGCATTTTACAATTTTTTACGTGGAAGTAAAAGATCTTTGACCGCTAAAGTAAAATAATATAGAATTTCGAAATGTGCATATTGAAATGAAATAATAAACTAATTATATAAATGCTTCATTAATAAATCAAATTAAATACAAATTGGATAGTTTGTCGTTAGAATGAACAATGAGTTAACCAGCTCATAGCTGAATTCTAATTCGATCAAATTAAATTCAGTGAACACATACATCTAGTTCTTATTTCATTTAGCTGTAAATATTATACTTCTTGGACTAATATTATAACTAACTTGTACTAACTTAATATAACGAAATTATACTTAATATAACTTAGAATAATTTAATTATACTTATTTAACTGAATATAACATAGTAAGTTTTCAAAAAGTTCTGCGTATTGTTAAAATTTTATCCTAAAAACAAGCTATATTATAACAAATTATTCAGGTAAAGGGTAACATTGTATATTAACAACTATCCAATTTTCAATTGCTCAAATATCGAAATCATAAATAAATATTTGAGGTCGAGGTTTCTCAAAAAGTGTAATTGATATCTGACATGAAGAATATTATGTTAGATTCATAAGAAAATGATATAAATGTTAGAATACATATAATCAACAGTTGTTAAGATTTTTATTAAATATATGAAAATTTTTACAAAGGAAATTAAATTAAAATTTACTCATCGTTGAGTTATTCATTCTGCTCTGAATTAACTCTATTATTTAATTAACTAAACTATAATAACATTTTAAAATTTAGTAGTAACGACATTTTAACTTCATTTGCAATATTATTCTAATTACATTTTGGTTTGTAAATTAATATCAATGAATAGTTACTATACATATTATAATGATTTTACTTTTAATATTTAAATATAGGGTGTCGCAATTCTTTACCGCCAAATTTTATCGCATCCCCGAATTTCTAAACTCGATTCTTAAATTCTCATATTTCTATGCTTACAAATTTTCTAATTGTCAATTTGGAAATTCTCAAATTTTCAAATTTCAAATATCGACAATTTCGAATTTTTTAATTTCCTTATATCAATATACATAAATTTCTGCGTTGCCCACGTTACTATATCTTCTAATCAAAAGTTCTTAAGACTCGACATTTTTACGTTTATATTGCAAGATAATAAACAGAAATTGTCACTATTATGATGTGTCCAAGATGTAATAAAGTATATGTAGGCTCTTTTGTAAGGGGCTGGAAGCAGTGTGCTAATTATCTAAAATGATCGTACGAATCTTGTCCTTCATATCAAAGGGTTGGCTCATTTAGATGACAGTAATGTATGCCATTAACTCAGCATTGAATTTCTCAACACTTCTGAGAGATGATCAGTTTAATCACAAATTAAGTTTTAATTTCTAACAAAATATAACCCTAAAATTATTTCTGCTTTGTATCCATACTTCTCTTTCTAAGGATATCTATCCACTTGATTAAAAGTTATATGTGAGAAATTATCGAAAGCATTCTATATAAGCGAATGCTGCGCTGGGAGTGATTTCATGTTGGTTTCAAAGTTAATTTAAAAGAGAGTAATTTCCTGTTGGCTCGAAAAATGCTGTCTAGAGTTTTTGATGAACGTCTTAATCTCAAATGAACAAATAATCTAGAACACATAGGATTGTAGAAACAATAAAATAAAAAAGTAAGAAGTAAAAAAATGAAAAAGTACGCATACTTCCAATCGGTATGACAATCTTATTTCAGTCTCCTGTCCAATTAAAATTTTTCAAAAGCGAAAGGCATGAAAAACATGTAATAAACTAATCTTCCTAGCTTCTCAAAAAGAAACTCTTGTCAATCAGTTCAATTTTAATAAAGCAAATCTGTTTAAAACTATCTGCAAACCTTTTCAATTCACTGTATATCAATTTCATTCTAAAACATTCTCCAGCAAGTTTAAAAGTCATAGGTTTCAGAATAGACTACCTTACAAACCGAAAGCTTCAAAAAGGATGTAATCGTCGTAGCAAACAGGCTTCTCAAATAACTGCTCGATCCAGTCATAGACCGTGAATGAAAGTGACCAAACACGAAGTTGTAACAAAACACATGGCGATGATACACGAGAAAATGAGGCCAAGGGAAATTTCGTGACAGACACAGAAAAGATTCGCGAGTAAAAGCGTAGAAAGCTCCAATAAGGGTGACAAGCATCCCTCGAGTAAATGGTAACCATAGGAAACGGCGGCTCATGGCGAATGGGAGTCGGATGGTGACAGGGGTGGAAAGAAAATGGCGGCTGGTTAGAGGGCGCGTGGTATTCGAGCGCGGGGATGGAAATGCCAGCGGGAAAACGAGGATGAAGGTCTACATCTTTGTTGCGAATGACGACGGATCGGCTTTGCCACTTTCAAAGGATCAAACCTTAAGATTCCTCTCGAACTTATGTGCTTGTGTGTGTGTCGTCGCGTGTTGAAAACGTTCTTTTCGTTTAGACATAACTTAAACCGGTAATTGGAAAAGTTGATCGCACTAGGGGAGTAAAAAAATATTCCCGAAAGGGATGCTAAATCCTCGTGCTATCTTTTATGGTATTTATCATGGTTTATTTATGCGTGGTATATTTCATGATTTGGTGTTGACTAATGTGTTTAAAGTAACAAGTTTTTAGTTACCTAATACATTGCTGACTGGTAAATTTGTGCAGAAACGACCTCATGTTACCGGTTATTACAAGTCTCCTTCGATTTACACTTAACCCTTTTAATATCGTTATTAGCAACTCTTGCAAAATTCAATTGGTATTTATTTACTTTTCCTTTATTTCGTGATACGTTTCTTTTAAATTTCGTAAATATCGTTCCTACTATTTTTTACGAATTTTATCTTGATTATTACATACAGATATAAGTTTAACACCACATCTAGCGGTATCATTTACGGCCTTTAAATGTGTTGCAATTTGTAAACCTTTTTGATATGAAATATCATTTTTCCACAGTGAAGGGTCTTTTTCTAAGAAATCTGTAGGTATATTGTATCTATTAAACCATTTTTTAGATTCAATAGAAATGAAGCTATCAATATATTTACATAATACTGTACTGAAATCGTGCAAATTTGTAAACTTCAACACGATTGCGACACGGGTTCCTCTCGCCCAATCATGCTGAAACTTTGACATAATTTTTTCACCAAGTGTCGAAATTTTAGGGGTTGAGACCACGAAAAAGACGAAAAGAATGGAGCTCTAAAGCTAAGGGCCACCATAGTGCAAGCCTACGCTGCACTCAGATGTACATTCGAACCATATAAGAAAGATGAAACTCTATAGTGGTTTCATCGTGAATCGATTAACGAGCCAGTGCACACTAAATATTCTGACGTAATAAAAAGCTGGCTGGTCTTTTTTCTTCCGTACAAAAGAGCAGGAACGTTTTCCCACCTACATTTCTCTTGGTGAAATGTTCGCGGACCGGCGAGATGGGAATTGCTTTCCAAGTCGAAAGTTTCTGCGGTGGCGGTGGTTTTTCCTATTTTTCTTTTTATGGCATCGCCGCATCTCCGCTACCCACGCCGGAAACCCCGTGGAACGAACCCCAACGACCCTTCCGGTTTTCGTTTCCTTCGTGTTCTTCGTTTTCTCGCCACGACTTCGCCCCGAGCAACCACTACGTGTGATACATCGACTCTGTAACGTCGTTAAATAACGGTTATCGACCAGCTATGACCAGTTTCTGTCTTTATGAGGGAAAATTATTAACCGGCCAAGTATGGATGGCCTTTCGATGTGTCAGTTTTACGAGCTATCCAAACGAGACACAGCTTTCGAGGATTTAATTGTGTTAGGGATGCGTGACCTTAGGATTACTAGATGAATTGACTACACGTAACGTATAAGATAGGATGACGTTTTTATAATACTGTCTTTTATTTTTATCGTTAATCTGGCCGTTTACCAACTGCGTGTTCATCAGATATTTATAATAGCCAAAATATAATAACCGTTTGCCTAATGTATAGTGGGTGACTACATTATTACACTCAAGAGATTTCTTTATAAAAATATGCGAAATACTTTGATTAGTTTAACAATGTTATTGAGATTTGATATATCTCAGAATAAAAGGCGAGTGGAGATATAAGTGTATGTTAAGTATTTTATATTTCTGGCCTCTGATAGCGATTGGACTAGAATCTTAAGTTCAATTTAACTGACATTATACTTGATAGGTGCTGGATTTTTATATTTAGGATAGTAAACAAAAAGTGCACAATGACAAAATATTAAATAATTGTATTTTCTTGAATAACACAAAATACGACTTATGTTTAAATATTCAATTTTCACTTTTAATTACATGCATCATTAATAAACAAACAACATGGCATTGTACTACGTTACCCTTGAGTCGCCTGCAAAATGAAGTTGATTTACAAACAGGTGAATTTGACTGTGAGAAGGTGAATTCAATTTGTAAAATAGTGAATGTGATCTACGGAACAATTAATTTGGAAAACCTGAATATTTTATTCAAAATTGTGAAACCTTATTTTAATCACATGTGTTATTGTTAAAAAAGAATACATTGTAACAAAATATACATTACATTATGCATACATATCAGTATTATATTATAAAAATAATATATTGTATTATCACAATGAACATATCAGTTCTATTCCATTGGTTTAAATTATATAATTTGGAATCTTTGTTTGAGTATAATAATTTAACCACTCACTGCAGTACTTTGTTTTTCAACGTTACACTTTAACAAACTTTATAGTCAACGTCAACGTGTAATTTCGATATTTCGTTTTTAACGTAAGCATATAAGGATAGAATATGCACTATCTTGTGTATCTGGAATTAATAAGGTAACTTATACAATCATTTGTATCTAATCCAAAAACTATATTTCAAATTCTGTTATTTATCGAAATCCTAATTAAATTTTACGAGGGAAGGAAATTTTAATTAAAATGTAATAATATGAAAATTTTGAATGATTAGAATTAACGAAGAAAAATATTTTAAGAATTTTTATTTGTTAGACCTTTAATTGGAATGTTATAAGGAAAGGAAATTTTAATTAAATTTTAATTCTTGATTAACAATTAATTGTTTTTTTCTTTTCAATTAATTTTCGTATTCAAAAATATACATTACATATTAATAAATATTAATTGATTAAATATTTCGTCGTTTATTCTTGATGAATTCATTTTTATTGTCCAGTTTCATCATTTTCAACGTAGGAAATTCTAATTATCTAAGTTAATAGATTAATCCTCGACTGCTGCGGCTTACAAAGAGTGCATGAGATGGAACTGTGGAATTTTAATGCTCTTTTGCAGGGTAATAATTTAGATAGACCCTTATAGAAATTCATAAAGGTGGACCTTTACAGAAATTTGTAAAGGTCGATCTCACAGAAATTTATAAAGGTAGATGCCAACTTTGCAGGTGTTTGAAATAATTGATATTAAAAACTCCTCGAGCTACTTATACAATCTGACTCATAAGAGCATGTTCATTTTACGAAATACGATCACTAAACCGAATATGACTGCAATAATTTAAACATGTATGTTTCCTATTGAAATGCTTCTTTTCCATTATTGCTACAATAATACTACGAGATTAATAATGCTACGAGATTGGAAGAGGATTTCTAATGTTGCCACACGAAATAACGAAAAATGATTTTTGCATACAGGACTAAACACATGCTGGAAGAGTTTCTTAAACAGTTATTAAGTCAATTAAACCAAAGTGTATGAATAATTTTTTAAATATAAGACCACTACTTCCATTCTAAAAATTTATCGTTATCTTTGCATAAAACACAAGCTCTTCTTTTTATAACGAGTACAAATTCGGACATAATATCAATAAAACATCGTTCTATTATTTGTATAAAGTTTTGTGCCTTCACTACAGGTATAAGGACACCTGTGTGATCATAAAAGATAAACACAGAATGTGCCAATAAAATATGCACACCTCATTATTACATAATTTGGTAAATAATATAGGAGTTAAATTGATATTATATTAGCTATTTTAAAATTACACATGTTCAAAATCATCAACATCGAAGTTATTTAATATTTTCACTACCATTTCTACATTAGTATTAATGTACGTATACATCTTATTGGTACACCTTGTGGCTTATTACACTTCAATTTCTTCAAATTATCAAATTACGCAAGGAGAAATAATGACGAAGAAATTATCAAATAAATCTCCCAGCATTCTTCATTGTATGAACAATGTCGAAAAACAAAATTGATATAAATTAACTGAAACGAAATTGTAAATAAAATATTGCTTCGAAGGTTAGAAATTTAATATTATTAAATAATTAAAACTCTTAATGCCGGTCATTATATCAACACGTTAATTCAATTTTTATTGCGTTATCCCCACTATAAAAATTAAACTTCTTTCGAAATTTTGGAACAGAAAGAACTTAAATGCTCGTGAACTTTCGAATCCTAGAAACAAATCAAAAGTTATTCAGAGTAGTCAGAATTTCCTTGCACCTTGGATAAAATTCATGTTGGCTGCTACAGCACTGTAATTCATAGCCGCGATACGAGTGGAGCGTAAAAAGTTGGAAAATAGCACGTCGCGAAGTCGTTTTCCTCTTGTTGCGAAAATTAATGCGACTATAAAACGCGGCGAGAACACGGGGAAAGGCAAACGGCGTGTAAAACAGTCTCTGGGAAAGGAACTGTTCCTGTGAGTCCTTCGGGCACGCGTCTCACCTTGGCATCAGGTTACCGCATCTCACCCCGTGGGTCATTACGCTATTACGACTTTTTTCCTTCCTCTTGTGAGCGATCGAAGTCGGCCCATTTCCGGCCTGACGTTTCAAATTCGAGGTTTGATCGATAGTTTCTTTTTTATAGATCATTTATATTTCTTTCGTCCTTTTTTCCCTTTACCTTTGATATACTCGTGGGACCGTGGTAAAAGACTTCAATTCTTTGATATTTTTCGAAAACTGATTTTGATAAATTCTTATTTATGGAACATCTTATATTTATTATCAAGATTTGCCTAACAGTGAATTTGCCAAAGTGGTTATAATAACAGTGTAATAGCAGTGGGTCCAACAAATGGCGTTTGACCTGTGTAACACATATTCTACACATGCTGTTATAAAGATAAGGAAAATTATAATTCCAATCTTTTGGATATTAACGAATAATAATTTAGCAGCTGAAAAACAATGATAATATACATATACTTCGTTCAGTATAAATATACACCCTCTTGCAACAATTTGATAAAGGAAAATTTAAAACAAGAGTTTATAGGTACAATAGGTATCAGTAAAAGAAGTTTCAAAAACAATTTTTGTTCTTAGGGAATTTGAGATCACCTTAGATTTTACACATAGGAACGCATATTTTTCTTTTTATTATATTGTACAGGATATTGAGACACATATTACATGATATTTTTATTAACATATTACTAATATGTTAAAATGTTATTTTTGTCGTACAAGACGCGATGCATTTCGAATCTATAATTAAATGTTTTTAATTAAACATTTTTCTTATGTTCTAGTCGCATAATTACATTCGGTAATTTCTTCAGTGTCAATAATTGTTTACATTGTTTATAAAGTCAAATACGACAGAAAACTAAATATTTCACATTTCTATTACTGTAAATCGAGTAATATGTTAGGAAGAATATCATATAATATGTATTTTGAATTCATCTCAATCTTCTCTTCGATATGGTAAAAAATATGTGTTCCTGTTTGTAAAATCCAAGATGGCTTTAATTTTGCTGTGAAAAAAAAACTGTCATCAAATTGTTTTTTACTGACGTGTGTTGTACACTTTATACTTCGCAACTCTTGCTCTAAAGTTTTTTTCATCAGATGAAAAATCAGGTGAAAAATCGTGCGACGCAGTAGAAATAATACCCTGCATATTAATAAAACGTAAAATGCAGCTCCATTTATGTGAATATTACGAATCAGTCATCTTGAAATTACTTTTTTACAAAATGAATAATTGTGTAAAATGTGTAGTTTGTATTTTAACAATAATGCATGGATAGTAAATGTTAGTTTAATTTTTTAATTTTAGACGTTTAATTGTTAGTTTACTTTCACGTTTTAGAATCTTAGTTGTTAATTAGTCGTAAGAAAACGCATAACAAGTATCTTATTTTAAATTGCAATATTTTTGAAAGTGGTTTTCTTAAAATCTGCGTAGATTTTCATCGAGAGAAAGAATTAATATGTAAATCAATTTGTTTTATTGTTCATTTATTCTTCACCATCATAATTTCAAAGTGTGTATTATACGTTGGTAAATTTAGTGTTAGCCATAGCAGCCCAACTTTATTTGATTTCAGCTATAAATATGGATCGACTACGACACGCTTATTAATTGGTTTTCTGTCAATAACCGCTAGCATCAAACATTCTATTAATAAACATCCAATCTGTAAGCGGTTCATGTTTAAAATATTAAATCTGTGCTATTGATATAATACTCTTCTAAATCTTTAAAAACCACAGAAAGTGTTCGAATAAATGTATAAATGCGTACCTACTTAATAATCAGATTTCATTGTTGTATTTACAGCGTCATGTGAAAAGTACACACATGAATCTTTTACTTGAAATAAATTTCAGAATATTACGATTTTATATGTCAGAAAGTTTGTTAATAAATTTTTTATTGATATTGTATTAACATTTAAAACATAAAATCTATAATTATTAATATAATATACAACACCCAATAATGTCTTCACCAATTCTAACTAAATAAACAAATATTTTAATAAGATACTAGCATGCGTTAACACCAAAACTGTTAACGTAAAATGTACACTTACTTTTAAATTGAAAACAAAATGCAAAAATAATTAAGTAAATACTGAAGTATCAATTAATATATGCAACTGTTCTTTATACCAACAAAAAGTGACAAAAATTTCCGATAAAAGCACTGCCACAAAATTTCATGATATAAAATGTGAAACTTGAAACCAGTCATTTTGATTGGTTTAAAAATTCTAGTGTTAATTGATAATGTGCATATATTTAAAACTCCAAGTAGAAAATTATATCCATTGAAATTGTCTTATGAAATATAATTTTAGGTTATGAAATATAATTTCAAATGAGATAATCCCATATTTCTAACCGGCAGTGTTTGCATGTCACTGTACGTAATTTGCTTTATTTTTTATACACAATAATCACAACAGATAGACGCGTGTTTCAAGATTTTAAGTCATAAAATATTTTCGATAGTTGCTGCGACACAAGTCGACCTCCTTTTCAGAAGCTACACAAGTTAGCACATCGACTAACAGCAAGATAACACTATTGTACTTTAGTATGTCACTAACAAGTGAGTAGAGCGACTGTCTGAAGAGGAATGTCTTCGATAAGATTAAATAACTTGTTCGTCACTGTTAAAATATCAATATTTGATAAAGAGTTGTACATAAAATGTACAAAAAGTATTTATCAAAATTAACCCTGTTATAGATATTAATACTTACAAATTTTTTAATACCTACAAAGAATGTATTACATGTATATTTAATCCTTAATTTGGTTAGGTTAACCTAATTTAATTTCCGTGTTACAATTATTATAAAAGTAGGGGAGATGATCAAAATGTTTTATTGACGTTGAGATGGGTTTAAAATGTAATTTTCTACGTTGTATTAAAACAGGCTTCACTTCAATTAAACAAGAAATTTGGTAATACTTTAATTGTTTTAGTTTCAAATCTCCATTTGCAAGGTAAAACATTCGGTGCATGATTAATCAGGTGGAATGAATTCTTCCTTCATTAATTAATCAAGTAGGTATTCACCAAAATTGATTTTATCTAATTACCTAGTTAACTCTGTGCCATCTTTCTTCGCTAGGTTACTCTCTCATGAGAACTATTATTAAAACAAAAAGTCATTATCTAATTATGACATATGATTCGATAAAATAGCCCTATTATCTTATATTCAATTACTAAATCTGTTCTTATTGAATTTATTCATTTTATTCTAATTACTAAATATCGAGTCACACTCGTGACGTAATTTATAGTTCAAATACGCAAACTTATAATAACATTAAATTTTGAATTTAATACTCCAGTTAACTCTCGTTAGTACTGATTACTAAGGTCCGTTTCACATCTCTGCATTTTTTGTTTCAAATTATTTATTTAAAAAAAAATTAAACACTTCTGGAAGATTACTGAGTTATCGCTTGTCTTGCGATTATTAATGTTCCTACAGAATTAGCAAAGTTACAAAAATATTTGCTTTGTTATTTTATTATGACAATTCTTCGTCGTACAAGGAGACTTGAATTCTACTATCACCTGAGCTTACTACTGTCTTGTTCTTCTAATCAAATGATCTCTCACTGTTTTCTCTTCGATTTAGGCCAATATGACGATAACCTTTCAAAAATGCAGACATGGTTTCATTTCTATGAGGATCACTAGCTTCTCGATAAATGACATTTCACTTTTCATTTTAAGCTGACTGTGCACGTAATTGCATACTTGAATTGTGTTATGTTCTTCAAATATAAGACTCAAAGGAAAATTCTATCCTTACTCTGCGACTAATTGCCTTGCAGAAATAATATGTAGTCTAATAAGAAATTTGCCAAAATACTACTTGAGGAATTTTTGATCATGTGTAAAATATGGCGCTTATGAGTATGCTTATTATAAGTGTGTCTATTTAATAATCAAAATATTTATTTATGTTTATTTTATACTATAACTATATAGATAATATATTTTATAAGTATGTTTATTTAAAAAAGCTCTTTCATCGAATAATAGAGTGACATTTTGCTTAAATATTGAAAAGCGACATATGTATGTATAAAAATTTATTATTTGCATATGTTCCGCATTTTGTAAGTGACTATGAAGTACGATTTTGAAATATTTTATATCTTTCAATAAGAATAATTTTTAAAAAATTTTGTATTAATTTTTGTATATTACGAAATGATATCGATAGTTAATTAAATAAGCAGTTATATTGCATTTGTTATTCGTTACTCACCGTTTTGTAGAGAAACTTAGAACAACCAGGAATAGATACATTCTACATGAAAAATTAAATTGAAAATACAGAATAACATTTATTTATTTATAGACTAATTTTCAGAAGGATTAAACTTAATTTTCAACATTTTTATGAAGAAACTAAGCTTTAATTATTTTCTCTACACTCTAATGATTAATGGTTTCTATAAATTACTAAATGTAGTTGTTAAAATATATTATCCAATATCATTTGCATTTTTATTTACTTATGTACATAAAGTACTAGATATTTGTCGCATTTACGATTTAATCCATTGTGTTATCATACTTTTTATCGGCGTATAATACTTTACAGACGTGTATTATCAGTGTCATGAAGAATAGTATATTTTATTATATAATTCGGTGTGATAACTAATAATATATTTTAGCAGATTTTATTGATATACATATAGTGTCCACTAATTGTTACAGTTATGATTTACCGTAATCCACCTTTTTTAAAAATACATCGAAGAGTTATCTAACTGAATTTTCCCGAAATGAACCCACAAGCAAGAAATCCTTGAACGTCCTTGAATTATTTTTACATAATGAATTCAACTATACTAGGTCGTACTGTGTAAGGTATCTATGGACGTTAGTAATTCTTATTCCATAAGTTTATATAAAAATATTTATACAAAGTTTATACAAAAATATTTGCAATACTT
Organism: Megachile lagopoda; assembly: GCA_036983795.1. Lineage (NCBI taxonomy): Eukaryota > Metazoa > Arthropoda > Insecta > Hymenoptera > Megachilidae > Megachile > Megachile lagopoda. The sequence goes on from CM072800.1 coordinate 22,326,297, forward strand.
AAATTTATACAAAAGTGTTTGAACAAATTTTAGTTTCTATACTAAACTTGCACCATTCTACTTTGGTTTTATTTTAGTTTCCCTAAAGTAACCTTGCATTACCATATGATAAGAAGATTCGCTTCAAAACTCGAACTCCAAACAAAAAACATTCGAGAACTTAAATTCGCTAAAGCATTAAAGTCACCAGCAAAGCTTTCGAAAACGATTCGATTACACTCCTCGACAAACATCGAGTACCAGGCGAGCAACGGGCAACAGCAAAATACCGTGTAATCCGAAACGTAACACCGAAAATTCGTCGAGGGGGTTGGAGTTGGTTTACGTGTATACAATATATACGTGGGAACCCATGACTCGGGGTTGTTTTTCTTGTAGGCGGTGCTCGTGGATCCTTTCGGGGTTTGCGGTTAGGTTTTTCGATAGAGAACAACCGGCTCGTGTGGATATTGTGCCCGTTTTTCCGGCGCCACGTGACTCCTCGATGAAGTTTCGTCGGCGCAATCACGTGTATCCCTTTTGTGGCCACGCGTGACCCATTGTTGTGTTAGTTTACGCGATCGAAGATTAAGTGGCTCTTGATGGGAACTAAACACCGTTTAAACCATGCATTCAGAAAACTTGCGATTATAATATATTTGATAACGAGTGGGAGCTCGTCCCATCGAGAAAAATCAAGTACAAAAAGATTCAAAACGTGTATGCTAATATACATGCTGAATTATAATAAATAACTTATTCTTTACTAAGTCGATGCATATCGAGTGCTACATATTAAAATATAGAAAGTCTGAAGTGATATTTTGACATAAGTATACTATAAATAGCACTTATGGTATACCACTTTGAAGCTGGAGATTTGATGAAAATTAAATTTTCAAGAATATATTTGATGTAAATTGACTAAGAAGTAAGAGATCATGAGATATGTATAATAGTATCACATGATTTTGCGTTATGCGACATATTGGGCGAAGAAAAGGCGTTGGATACGTATCATAAAACAAAAAACAGTAAGGAAAATTAAAATAAAAATAAATATAAATATATAAATATTTAGAAACGATATATGTATTCACTGATAAACCAAATCGTAAATAATCAATTCGACACTTGTTCTGATGAAGTATCGATCATTTTGTGTTAAATATTTTGATGAAATGTTTACGCAGTCATATGTTGTCAAATTTTAGGCTCCAAATTGATACGAAATAGATGAAATAATCTTTCTTCTTAGTTTTTTATATTGTCAGTATTAATATGTTATCAAATCGAGTCTTCGCGTTTCAAAATTCATTGACTGACATCCAATAATCTATTTCTAAATCATCTCACGAGTTTTACTGTTACTAGAGTGTGAATGTTTATAAAAGTATAATTTTATAAAAAATATTTAATAAAATAAACAACAAAATATACAATAAAATAGTATTTAAGAACAGTGATAGAAATGAATAAATATTGGTGCTCGTTATCGACGAAAAGTTTATAAATAATATATTTCTATATGTTTTACGAACTTCGTAATTCACAATTATTTGTTTAGAATAATTTATAATTATTTATTTGTATGTAATAGAATTTATGATAATTACGTTCAATAAGTATATGTAAAGTAAATTCATGCTCAGATATTTCATAATAATGTATATCTTGGTAACTAATAATAACATAAAAAACTGTCACAACTTATCTTTTGTACTTAATAAAATTATAATTTTTAATGAGTTAAAAATAAAAGAACAAAATTTGTAATTATAAGCTAAGTGGTTTGTGTAGAAAATAAGATAAATTTTTAAATGTAGTTTGTTCATTTTAAGTCGACTCGTTGAAATATCTCAAAAGCAACTGAACATATTAAAATAGATATTATTATGAAAATTGTTTAACACAATGATGAACATAACTTGATATAAATAGTTTTTGGAGGATGTAATACCGATTTCAAGGTAAAATAAATTTTTTCTTTAATGGGATCTTGTATTTTTGTATATGTTGATTCTCTGCAAAATTGTACTAATTGAATTACTTAATTTAATTACATTGTATTTCATTTATATGTTGTTTCAATTATAACATAATTGAATTATATAATTCCAACTTTTTGATTAATTGTAAATCCTGTTGATTAATTAATTGTAATTCATGATTACATAGTAATGATGAATGGTATTGAAGTACAATGTAATTAAATTACAGCACAATCGAAGTCCAACAGAATTGAATTAAATCTCCGATATAAATGTTAATATTTATTATTCATGTCTATCTGACAAATCTATGTATCGTAGATACGTGTATCTTTTTTATTTAATCAATACTTGATTTTTTTTAAGTGTAACAAAGTAAGTTATTCCTATTCAGATATTAAAAATATAAATATTATCATATGCATATCATCAGTGACATCTAATCTTTTTTCTTCTCAAAACCCTTGCGCGATTTCTATAAACCTAATATTACTTTTTAATTCAGTTTCTCCCACATTTATATTTCATAATTCGTAATAAAATTACATTGTGCTACATAATTATACTTCTATTACATTTGCAAATTTCGCAAGTAATTAAATTACTTTGTAATTATAATTCAGGAAGTAATTAAATTGTATTCAATTAGTTCTCTGAAATATTCAACATAAAAATCTATTAGAATATCACGTTAAAGGAATGAATAATTTATTAAGTATTTTAAATACAAAAATGAAATATTTCAGGAAAGAGCTTGACAATTCACAGATTCTGTACATATACTATAATATTTCTTTAACTGCACTATAATATTTTTCTAAGAAAAATGTTATAAATGCTCGATCCGTATGATAAAAATATTAACTTTCATTAAAAATGGAAAATGTACATTCACTATTTTTATTTCTTTTTAAGTAAAATCTTGTACTTCTTTAACCTAAGTCGTTTGTTTGCAATATTTCACATAAAATAGTATTAACTCATAATATGGAAAAAATCAACTATTTAAAAAATTGTGGAATTTCAAATTCTTGTAGGTAAAATTTCATTTTTCACTTTAAAATATCTTATGGGCAGTAAAATCTTTTTAAATTGTAATTTGTTTACTCTTTTTTTTCAAAATAGTTCAGAAATCAACCGATTAAAAAGAAAATATAGTGTTCCATATAATAATTAATTGAACCATGAAATCGCCCTTACTATCTCATTAATGAAAAAAACTATTCATATAATATGTTCGCCATCATACTAGTAAACGTTTATAAACACATTTTTTAAACCCTTAACTCTCATAGTTCTCAGTTTTAATATACACGCTGTATTTTATATTGCTTTTAATATACCTACAACTAGTATTGTCTTACAACTTTTATTTTTACATATTTATTAAGATTATCATAATATTTAAGAATTACAAATCATCTGAATAAAATTTTCTATATAATTTCAAGTAAAAAAGTTTAACTCCGACAGAATTAAATTTGACCCTATCATAATACTTGAGACTTAATATTTTCGTATTTGGTTCAAAAATTAAAAACGTTATTATATTCTCAGTTCTCTTTTCCAATATTCCAGCGAGTTCATTAAAAATGGATATACTGCATTTCAAGCCAGTATAATAATATACGCATTTAATGTATGTGAAATAACATTTAGAAAGAATAAAGAGTACATTTATCAAGAACGATTAAAGATCTGAGAAATTATATGAATTATGAACGATTTCACTCAATCTATTTTTTCTGCATGTACTTAAATTTATAAATGTGATGTAATTTCGATTAAATTTATAGCGTGAAATTGTATGTTCGGCACAACTCTTGCGTGTGTGTATGTGCATGTTTTTTTTTCTTTGTGAAATATACATGGCAATTTCAGTGTTTACGCGCGAACAGTTTAATTCGCGTGGGTGACGAAAGAGAATATTGCACAGGTAGGTGAACGAGTGTACTCGTTTGCAGGTAAATTATTTATGATCCTAACCGCGAGAAAAGTACTGTCGAGTTGAAGCACGACTGACACGGTATCCCATAAAAAGCTTGCTATACTTGGCAAGATAAAAACGTCAAATTGCCTCGGTGTTTTTAAAACGAAACCACGTACAAGCTGACGAAGAATCCGAGTTAATCGAGTTTACAGTTGCAGTTCGCTTACTCATGCAAAAACTATGAAGAGTTTTATAAGAGCTTTCCATTTTCGTTTATTTAAATCCTTTTTTTTCAATTCAATCATTTCTCCTGACACTCTTTCATTTATATTCATTTTTACGCTTTTTTTTATATGATTTATTTTAATAGATTTAATCGGTTTGTTCTTTTCCTTTTGTTTTAGAACGGAAGATCAAAACACCAAGCTGTTTTCCGATCAAGGAAGAACGTGAGTCTTTTTTAATTTGATACTCCTTTATTTGCGTTTATATCCAGCTTTATTTCAGTTTCTCCTTTTTCCTTAGTATTTGAAACGGTTTTAACTTCTATTATTTAATTTAGATTATGTTTTATGTACGGTTGTAGGGTATTGTAAATATGTACAAAAAGAATTTACTTTACTATATTTACAAATATTTATTGTCTTTATAAGAAATTTATTTAGCAGACAGCGTTATTAACAACTTCATATAAATATGCGAATGGCAACACTTATATTAAGTGTTAGTCACAAATATTATACCTTTTATACTGATTTTCGTTCGGAGTATTAGCACATGACTTTTAATTAGGGATGGGTTTCTCGGAACGACGAATCCTCGAAACTCCTCAAAACACAAGAGAGTTTCGAGTTTCGAGAATTCGGAACTTTATACTTTCTCCCTGTTCTGAAACTATCGAAACCCAGATAAGGAAACGTATAAAATTATTGTATAAAGAATCATTCGTAGCGTGACTCGTATTTGAATAATTGTATGTCTTGAATAGTCCTCTTACAAAGCAAAATTACTGCTTCAAATTTCGGGAGTTTCGAGTTTCGAGAGTTTTGAGAACTTTAAAATTTTTAATTTTCAGATGAGCAAGTTTTCAAATTTTGTAACTTTCAAATGTTTAAATCTGGAAATTTAGAAATTTGGTAATCTAGAAATTAAGAAATTAAATTTACAAATTTACACATTTTCAAATTTACAAATTTACAAATTTACACATTTATACATTTACAAATTTCTTAATCAATTTAAAAATAATACAAAATTTTGAAATGCAGTGTTTTTTAAGCCTCGTTCTCCTACATTCGACTTTAGTGGAAGGAAGCCTGTATTATACCCCTGAGTGTCGGTTACCCCGATTTGCTGTCATTTTCAATTTATGTCACTTGTTCTAGAGCCAATTATTACATAAGTGTGAGAGACGACTGTACTTAAAACTTGAAAGTAAATTCTTCTACATAGTTATATATTTAATAATCGAAAATTAATAAAACACACATTTTATGATAGCGCGTTAAAATGTCAAAATGCATATCCGTTATATTTAATCATCCCTTCACGTGCTTTCCACTAATTTCGTGGAAATTATTTAATTTAAAAAATCGTAACATTCAATTAATAATTTTACTGCCATCATCACTCACACATGGGAGCGCTTAAATTCTCATACTAGTAATCTGTCACCTGTATTTTTAAAAATTTGGTCATGTACCTAATTAGATATACTAGTTTTAACTATTTAGATCTGTGAATAATAAATGTAACGTAATGTTGCGAAAATATTTGGTAATATTTGAAAAAGTTGTAAAGACAATAAACTTTATATTTTGCGATAAAATAATACACTTACAAAGGAGGTGTCCCAAGTATTACTGACCGACTTTAAATTTATACAATACGTAGTTTTCGAAAAAATTGTTGACCTATATTTTTTTATCGGCAATCATCCGATAAAAGTAATTATCGGCAATTATCCATATTTAGGTGGTGAAAAGAACCTTCGAAATTGGGAATGAAAAGTGTATTTTGAAAATATCTCAAAAACGATGTTTTTATTAAAGTTTATAACACAAAAGAATGTTGTATATACAAATTTTTTGTTTTATAGTGACAAATTTAACGGCGCAAACGATTTTGCAAAATATTTATTTATTTATTTGAAGATTATAATAAAAGTTAACATTTTTATTGGTTTCCATGGGTAAAACATGTTGCTGCTTTTATATAATTATTATGTTATAATGCAGCACTAAATATGGTTGATTATAAAAAAAAATATGGGTCAAATATTTTTTTTAAATCTACTAAAAATTTTCCAACCACTTCAGAAATTTCCTGCAACGTATGTGTATTCCACAAATATAATCTCTCGCAAAATGAGAAATTTCGAAGCCAATATATGGATACAACACCCAAATAAATAAATTTTAAAAATTATTTAAATTAAAATATTTCATTTATTTTTTAATAATAATGGAATTTCATCGTAAGTATGATTAATGATTGCTAAAAATGGTTTAGCAATTAATTTTTCTAAAATAATAAAAATACATATAATTATACTATTTGTTGTAATTAGAGAACTAATAGATGGAATTAAATTTCAACAATAAAACGAGTATTTCTGTTATTCCTAAAAAATGTTGAGGGAAAAATATTAAATTAACTCCAATAAATATTATATAAAATTGTGGTTTTAATCATTTTATATTTATTAGTAAACCAATAATATTAAGATATCAACGAATAATTCTTGATATAATAGCAAAGATAGCTCCTATAGGTAATAAATAATGAAAATGATCACCAACATAATATTTATCATGTAAAATAATATCAATAGAGGAATGTGATAGTATAATTCCAGTTAATCCATCCATTGTAAATAAAAAAATAACTCCTAGAGTTCATATAATCGATAAATTTATATTTAATTTAGTTCCGTGATATGTTGCTATTCAACTAAATATTTTAACCCCTTGCACTATGACCTATTTGTCAGGTGCGTCAGTCAGAACTAACTAAACACAGCTACAATATTGAAACAGACAAAGAATGTTGGAATGTTATGATAACATGGTATTATGCAATCGTTGACTATGCAAATTATAATTGGACTTGAACTCCAAATTGAAGCATATTCAAAATTCGAGTAAAATTGATCCTAACTGAAGTACCAGTGCGTCTCGAGTCAGACTCGTCAAAATAGTGCAAGGGGTTAATTCCTGTAGGGGTTACAATAATTATAGTGGCTGAAGTAAAGTATACTCGTGTATCAACATCTATTCCTACAGTAAATATATGATGGGCTCAAACAACAAATCCTAAAAATCCAATTCCTGATATTGCATAAATTATTTCAATATTTTCAAAGGTTTCTTTTTTTCTACGTAATAAAACAGCGCTCCTATAACTTTTGAAAATTTTGTAACGGATACTAGCTGGTGTCTCATATTATAAAAGATCTCGTGTTAGGCAATTGCACCCTACTTAAAGTATCCTCGTTTCTTCAAAGTATCGATCTGTCCCTTTTCGGTATTTTGTCAAAGTACCGATCTACTGTACCATTATCAAAAGCAAAGATCCGTTTTAAGTACTGACCCTTACTTTTCCAAGTGGCCGTCGATAGTTCGTTTTACCGAGGGGTAGAAAGCACGTAACATTAAGTAGAAGACCATCGACACAACCCCATATGTTGTCGAGAACGTACTGTCAGCCATGACAGTTGGTCGCTCGTTGTATCATACAATGGCATTGTTACGTGCGATTAGGAGTTGCTTTTCGAGTTGTTTATCATCGGAGTGGCTTATCCTTGAAACTTTCAAAGTCGAGTGGTGTAACTTACGCCGAAAATGCGGGTGCCTCTTGTTGGCCCCTACCTGCGACCCTCACAACGTTTTTAGGACCATCAAAGACAGTTTAATCGATGATCTCGTACAGCGAATGACATAGTGGTTCTCAAAGCTGATATTTTTATTTATATCGTGTTCGTGTTAGACAAATAAATAGTCCCTCTGCGACAGAATGTATGGTTCGGGGAAAAGTTTCTCGATACATTTAGTAAACGATTATTTGATTACTAATATGGGTGAAAATAACGGAAATTATTGTGATAAATGTCGTGATAATACCGATAATACAAATATAAATTTAATTCGGTTGAAAAAATTGAAAAATTATGGACACTGCAAGAAATTGAGACTGCAAATGATGTTAGCATGGTTTCCAAATTAGCGAATTCATTTTCAACCATTAATATTTTCTCCTGCAATATTTTCTCCTTTTAAAAAGTTGAAAGTTTATATTTTCTGAAAAAATGAAAGTTTTTATATATCCATGAAAAAAAGTAAAAGTCTCATCTTTCGATAAGTTTGGAAATTAAGGAATTTGTAAGTTTGATGATTTGTGGATTAAGATGTTCTAAAATTAAGGAACCCAAGAATCTAAGAAGTTGGAAACCCGACAATTTGAAAATTTACTTAATTTATACTTTGAGACTGAAATTTTTGTAATTTAGTAATTTGAAAACTTATGAATGCGATAATTTAGAAATTTACATTATTGACATTATATTCTTGTGTAAAAAAAGAAAAAATAGGATACCTTGCTCTATGATAATCCAATTCTTCTGTTTGAATATACCCCCTACTTGCCTAACAAACTACACTTTAGTTCATAGTCTAACAACATCTCACTAATTAAAATTATTGCAATTACGTAAATCAAATCGGAAATTATCTTAACTTTGTTCATCTTAAAATGAATATTTTCAGAAATTCCATAAAATCCTTAAAACACTCGAAAGTCGACCTTCTTTAATTCCTAATTATGTCATATTTTCGTGTTGACATGCGACATGTATATTTTATATTATCTTACGTTTCTTATCTACATTGGTTTATTCATTTAATATAGAATTTCTCTTATTTGCTTAATGTGCTTTTAAAATTGTTAGGCATATTTAATCTTCTTTCCCTACATTATGTTTTTCTTGCATAAATAGGTCTACTCCATAACTAAATAAATGAGAAAGCAAACTGATATTCTAGTAGAACATGCCAATCAAAATGTGAGTTTAATTATAGATTGTAGAAAATATTTTTGTAACTAAAATCGAATGGGAGTTAGATATTTAAGGAAAAAAGTCTCAGAATGATGCTCCCGACAGTATATTTCAAGGTAAAACATGCTATTTTCTATACAATTACTAAATATTTGTCTGTATCTTAATCCATTAACTTCAAAATTTTTATTTTTTATATTCTTGATATATTAGGCTTGCAAATGGATTTAGATAATGAACTTTAGATAACTTTACTGGTATATTAAAAAAAGTACAACTAATATATGTAATTATACATTGTAATATACACACACGAATGTATATTGTATTTTACACGAATATGCTATAAAAAGCAAAAAAATATGAACAGAAAGTTCTAAAAATAGTTTTGAAAACTTAAATGCAAGTGTTTACCGAATACACATTTTATTTAATCTAATCGTATTGCAAATGACAAAAAAAAGTATCTATATTCAAATCGCGGGGCAAATGGGTTATGGGTGATGGGTTATGCATATATAGCAAAAGGGTTAACGATACGTTTTTCTTCACATCGTCAATAATTCATCAAAGAGATGTCACAATCAAATAAACAAGTACACGTAATTCGCGCTCTTCTATTATTACGCAGAAACAAATTACAATTACGACTTATGATTCCAACACGAAATCGAACAAAAGTCATACGTGCGGAGTCGGGCAACAAAAACCGAACACAAAGAGCCGCAAGTTGTAACAACGAGAAAAGGGTAGTAACACCTACGAACATAACACGCGCGTACATTCATCAACGCACATGGTGCCAGAAGCGACGGGGCACCAGTTGTTCTGGCACGCTCCTGGCACGTGCAACTCACGTGGCGACTGGGACGAGTGGATTGTTCATTCCAACGTTTTGTGAGCCACTTTTGCTTCAACCTGAAAGAACATTGGTTTTGTTGCGACTAGACACGATAATAGGAAATAATTGATAAAACGAAACAATTGAAAGTAGTACGACATAAAAGAATTGGAAACGTGTTAAATTACTCCATATTAATCCCTTAACTGCGGAGTTTAGTTTTAAAAATCCTTCTCGGTGTGCGGAATTAAAATCAAGCAACGATGAGTACACACGTCGACCACATGACAAATGATCTTATTACAAATTGTACAAGAAAAGTAAAATAAAACGAGGAAGATACAAAATTTGCAATATGTTGTCAAAAAAGTTATTATGATTAAGAACGTCAAAATTATCGGAAATAGTAAAATTTATCAACAGGAAGGATTAAATAAAAAAATTATTTCTTGGGAAATAATCAATATATAGTAAGTGCACAAAACAATTTAGAGAATACTAGATTCAGTGGAAAAAATAATCAATACCGTTTGTAAAAAGTAATTATACGGGAACATCAAATACACCCATAGCAATAATAAATTTTTCTTTTCATAAAATATATGTAGAATACATTGAAGTTCTATTGATAATATTAAAGAAATACACCATTAAAATGACAATAGTAATCTTTTATTTTACAATACACGTCGACCTCACCAGAACAGAGTTTTGGATTGACGCGTATACACAGCGTAGTTAACTGGTTAATATACCTACCCCCAATTTGTACGATACTTTATTTACGTGATTTCACTTCTACACGATTTTCAAAATGACGTATTTGAAGAAAAAAAGAGAGTAAAAATTAATATTTTGATAGTACCGATGCAAAAATAAAATTTTAATATTTTTGGTTTTTTATTATTTTTTTATCAATAAAATTTTTATGTTTTTCTTATTAAAATGAGATCAAATACAATTTAATTTAGACCATATTTACTAATTTCATTGACGATAACTCCGATATACACGGTTTTCTGGGAAACCTGTCTACCTATATTTTGTAAAATATAAAATAAATTGAAATAAATTTATTTTACTATATACAGGATCTGACCGAATGATATATAAAAGCAGACTCCACGTAATTCCTTATGGAAGAATAGAAACAGAATATGGAGTACAATTTTTTTATTTTCATTTTGTGTTAATATAATAGTAATTCTTATTAAACTGACATTCTTCTTGTGCTTCTGCTTATTTCAGTATCTATATTTGATTATAACATAGATGTCAGTTAAATGTCTGAATTAGTTAGTGTATGTCATATTTATTTAAACAAATTATATTTCTTCATTTTATAATTTAACTATATTTAAATAAAATTAAAATGTTCAAAGAGTTTCAAAATTAGTATCTACACCTTATATTATGCAGTTTATAATATCGATAACATGTAAAAATAAATAACAGTTCTTATTACTTAGAACTTAGTTTCTACATATGTATAGTTGAGCTTAAAGTCTAAACTTTTTGATTTTACTACTTTACAGTACAAGGTTCATATAAAAACGTAGTTTACACTAGATTATTTATATGATAAGGAACGATTTAACCACTGTTTAATAAATTTACAAAAATCGTTATAATTATTTATTGCTATTTTAGAAATTGCGAGTACGTTTAATTTTACTGTCTTCTATTTCGTTTTAAAAAAATGCGGTCACGTAATGCAAATTTTATTTAATTTCTGACATTTTGTTTAAATTACTTTGGTACCAGTAAAATGAAAATGAACTAATTCGTTATTTAGCTTACAATTAGATATAAATTACCGTTTAAATCATATCTGAAAAACCGACCCTTAGATATTCTACTTTAAAACAGCCCGGTGACCTCTATTATACCAGCCACCCCTATTATCAAGAAAACTCCCCCAAGTGTGATTATGTTGTTCCGCATCTCCCTATATACATAATAATGGTTTTAGTCATAGTAGACATTCAATAATTTAAAGGACAATTGATGTCTAAATTTGGGAGTTTGAAATTTAAATAATACGTGAATTTGTGGACTTAGAAAGTTAGTTATTTATACATTTGGAGATTTGGAAATTTAATGACTTGATTTAAAAAATTTATGTATTTCACAACTTGGTGTCTTGGAAATTTGGGAGTTCGGAAGTTTGAAATTTAGTAATATACATATAAATTTAAAGATTTGGGAATTTTGTAATTTATGACTTTAAAGATTTGGAAATTTCATGATTTGAGAATGTAGATGATTTATGTATTCGACAACTTGATGTCTTGGAAATTTAGAGATTTGCAAATTTGGAAATTCGAACACCGGAGACCTTCGAAACTTGCATATTTGACAACTTGAAACTTTGAAATTTTGAAAATTAACAAGTTTACGTAATTAGTCATCTTATCCACTGGAAGCCGACATTATACCCAAGTATATATCTCCCTCATTATATTATTTTCCATATTTCTACTGTTGATAAATGTCGCGGTCATTTGTCTCGATCCTGTATCGCAGTAGGGTTACGCGTCAGTAGCGTAGGAGGTTCACATGTGAAATCGATAATTCCCAGCGGTGTCCACAACTCCATTAAGATAATTGTGCTGCCGCTTTATTTCTCTTACCATTTGTCCATCTATCCTTCAGGCTGTCTGTCTGGCTGGAGTCCTTTCGTGTTCCTCGTGTTGTTGGAAGTTATTTGTTAAAGAACAAGTCTGTTTATATTATACTACTACTAACTTGAATAGCAATATATTATTTTAAATTTCATTAGGCCGATTCTCGATTTAGTTTTCCTCGTCTTAAAGCTTTTGTAATTGAACTCCAACTTGGAGCGCCATTTTTTAACTTTCTTTATACACACTAATAGTATTTAATAAATATAAAAATATATTTAATATATTAGTATTAATATAATATAAATACTATTTATGTAAATAAAATTCAAGAATTAGTGTCCCAAAACGAAGTTTAGTTAATCTGTCCTTGTATAACTTTTACAATTCTGAAAAAAGTGCGTTTCTGAATTGACATCAATAATACTAATAACAATACAACAATGAACAAATATTTTTCATTAAAATATTTGTAAATAAAAATTGTACAGCGTATTTGAAGTAATATGAATCAGTGGTTTTTGTGTATATAACAAAGCTTTCAAAAATATGGAAATGAAACAAATTGTATCATATTCTACTATCAACACAATGACCTATATCAACTTTTTAACCGAAATTTTAACAGAACGCACAGTTTTTTAATCGACGTATTATTGAATGGCAGTTCGTTTAAAAAAAAACTAACCTTCATCTCTCGAAAAATAATGCAAATATAAAAGGTTAATGCAGGTCATCCAATTACATACTAGTAAAATAAAATGCAACTTTTTCCTTCTCTACCTTGCTAGCTTTATTCTACGCAAAAAGGGCACAACAAAATTGTAATTACAGAAGATAAGAAATGTTTTTAATATTTTTGTTCATTATGAAATTTACTAGCTATTTATCTTTGAAAATATCCACGAATTTTATGATGTACTATTTTATGTAGCATATCTGCAACATAAAGCAACAAGGTGTTAATCCTGTTTGAATTTGAGTATTACTTGCAAATAATTTAAAATATTATGTTTGCCTTCAAATGTGAAAAGAAGAGAATCATGTGGTTTACAACTTGGCACGAAAATAATCCACATATTGAAAGCACAATTCAAATTCGTACGAAAATTCACTTGTCATATCACCAAAAAGAAACATACTCGTTCTCATGGTACAAGCTCGAATCATCCTGTCGATCACTTGGGCGGAAAAAGGAAACGCCCATGGCTTTACCGTGAAGTGAATGGTCCGCAGAAGAGGCGTTAAATGCGACAAAACTATGACATCCGGTGGACACGGGTCGACACGTGACCCGTTCAATGCTCTTGAGCCAAGTACTCGATGAGGATGGCCAAAATGCTATTCTAAGCGTCGTTCGACACCTAAAGACTCTTTATTCCAGGCTTTTTCTTCGATTGCTCACAATACTGTTTAATCCCCATGCTTGACAATGTCTAATTATTAGCTTACGTTGCAGAAATATTTGACCATTAAACGGAATTCGAATATATTATCTCTGCAATATATCGTAGAGGAAATTGTTCTAAGATGACCAGTGTCAATTTTTGTCTCTGCTGTTAATTGAAATTAAAGTAGCTTTTAACGATAAAGATGACAGTAAATTTATTTTTTTAATAAATTTGAACAATGTTTCATTTTATTTTCTCTTAGTAGATCTTTGTTCCTGAAATATGTAACATTATTTTGTTTAGATAATATTTTTTGTATAAGAAATCAGAAAGTTAAACTTATTTTTACTTAACACTACCATCTTACTCTACCCTAAATGAATTATTTATTTCATAGAAACACTGGATAGAATAATAGTATAGCGCAAATACATTTAATATTTACATAGAAAAATGATTAATATCAATTAAGTATTTTCAACTGAAGCACTCAGAACCAATGACATGCAATAACATTTTTTAAATTTTTGAGTTACAAACAAAAACGTAAATAATTACAATTGTAATGGAACACGGAATTGTTAGATATAATATTGTCAATAATTTAAGCTATACAATGTTGTATAAAAGTATCGTTTAAAGCCTTGAAAAATTGATTGCCGAGTTAAGAATTGAAATAAACTAGCGGGAAAGGAATGTAAATGATTTACCTCATGCATTTCAGTATCGAACTCTGAATATGGGCATTTACAAGACTTATTCTTATTCATAACACTTATTTATCATTAGTTCTATAATATGGAGTTCGTAGTGTCGAAATCATCGTAAACGATGACGATTTTTATGAATCGTTGAGTAACGAAAAACTTAATATTACTGATAAACATAATATAACTATAAATTTTCAAACTCCAAAAATTCCAAAACCCCAAGTTTCCATATGTCTAAATATTCATATTATCAAATTTCCAAATTCGTGAACTTCTAAATTATGAAAATAAAAAATGCTCGAGTTTCTAAATTTTTAAATTACTAAAATAAAAAATGTTCAAATTCTGAGATTTATAAATTGTCCAAATAAAAATTGTCTAAATTCTTAAATATCAAATTATTAAAATAAAAACTGTCCAAATTACCAAATATTTAAATCTCTCAATTTCTAAATTTCTAAACCAAGTTTGCAAATTTCCAAATTCTAAAATTCATAATTCTTCAACTCGCGCAGTTGCAAATTTCCAAATTATCAAATTTTCAAATTAACATATCTCAAAACATGCAAATTTAAAAATCTCTAAACACCATGCTTGAGAGAACGTTGTTGCATCATCGGTGCGTGTATTCTTCTGATTCTAAATGCCCGAATTTAACAGAAACAATAAACTGTGTGTCAGTTTATGCGAAGACGAATGATTGGTTTTAGCGAAGAGTATTTTTACGAAAAAATGTATCTTGACGGACGATTACGTGATGGAAGCATGGGAACTGGGCTACGGGACGTCCCGATTCACCCATAAATCCACCTGCAATTTGCAATGCATGTCGTGGATACCCAGAAGGCATTCCTGTGGAAACGCTTGCATTCGTTGTTACTTGTGTGTAGGTGTGGCGTGACAAGTATTGTCATGCTAAACTATTTTTGTCCACAATGATCACTGACAAAACCGCGATTCAATGACCGTGATGGATTGTCGTTCTATTACGGCTGCAAAGGTCTGCCTAGTAACAAATAGGTAAATCTATTTATACAATTATTATCTATTGGTATTAAAATTTTTCTGTAATTCACGTTTTTCTTAGTACAAACGTTTTTGCAATTTGTCCCTTTATAACGTTGACATACTTATTTACAAATTCGCGAGATTTGTGCAGATATTTTGCTGCATTTCTAACACTCATTTTTGGCCCTTTCGGGTGTTGGCACAAGAATACTGCTTCGAATCGTTTACCGTATACGGCACTCATCTCGAAATGACTCGAACTTTTCATTGACAGAAATGATATTAAGAGAATTGAAGGGCTCTTGCGTATTAGAGAAGACATTCTATGTTTGGACTGACGCAATCTCTGCTGTATTCGGTAACAGATTTCATAGATATCACGTCCACGCTCTTGTGGAACAGACTGTATTTCTACCATGAGGTGTCTTTTGACACATTAACGATTTCATGACAGTGCTTAATTTTAAACCATTTTACATATAATTATCAACACCATTTTACATTATCATATGCATTATAATCAGATTAGAGAATCTCGATTTCAGTTGTAGCGGAAAATACAGGAGTTACGGCATAACTTTGATATTCGCTTATTTTCCGCCATATTGCATTTTAGTGTACACCGCTATATTTATATTTTGTAGATTGATGAATTAAGCTAGAACTTAAAACCTGATTAAATAATCTCTAATAAAAATACATTAATATATCAATAAATATATTCCACAAATTATCTACATTTAACTGATAATTTGATATCCCAACAGTTTTGGCAATTATTTGCATTCAAACGAAAAGGTGACAGAAGACACCGTTTGGCCGAAATAGGTATACATAAAATCGTGGTAGAAATAGTGTTAAGCAACCTTTAAGTATATAAAAATTGTATAACTGTTATTGCAAATATTTGATTTCAAAACTTCAAAAGAATAAACGTTCTTCTGTCTTCTCTCTTGTAAACAGTCTTCATCTTACAATTAGTAGGTTTTTGTTTATATTGAACATATCGGAAAATTGAAATGGTCAGCACTACTATAATCGCTTTAAATTTCATTCCACAATGGTTATCCACCCTACAATTGAACGTAAGTTCTTCATAGTCAGCAGGGGGAGAGAGCAGCTAAGCTCGAATTTGGTTTCCATTCATGCACGTAGGAAGCCCCGAGAGCGTTTCATTTTTTCTCGAACAGAATTTCTCGAGCTTCCGGTCATTGTTGCGTTAATAATAATCCAAAGCAGATTATTCGTACGTTCGTATAACAATACGACTGCTGTCGAGTAAATGGAAACGACGTTTCGATGACAATTGAATGAACGTAAATAAATTGTCATTGAAAAAGTATAACATTGTATAGTCGATAAGGAACGCAACTTATTGTTTCAACTATTGCTGCGAATGTAGATAGTCATTCGTACACAGATCAATTTCAAATGAGACTTCATAAAATTGTTGTTTATTAAATAATTTTGTATAAATAATGAATATGTACATATTCTGAGAAATCTCTACAATAGATATAGTAAAACAAAAATGTATTGTTAGTTAAACAACTCGTGAAATTAACAGGAATGTTGTTTGAAACTACCATGACAATCGAACGACTGACTTACAAGCTTCTTATTGTAAAATACACAACTTTTTTTAGGTGCTTTTCTTAAAATCTGCATTAATTTTCGTGAAGATAAAGAATTAAGGTAAGAGCACCAGTAGTTGACACTGTACCAGTACTTGACACTTTTTCAAAAAAAGTAAAGAAATAAGGAAACCACAAGTTGGAATCCATCAAACCTTATTAATCTGTATACTGTCGCACTTCAGCTGCTTAATTGCGAACTACTGCGCATATCCGCCATTCAAAAGTGTCATATCAACCGATTAATCAAACTTGCGCACGGCTCTTACGATTTTTCAGTGTTTTCTTATATAAATCACTAAGGTTTGGTTAAAATGTAAGTATTGCAAGTTTGTATTATTTAATCATTGTGAATAAAAAAGACATTCGTTTATGTTGTTTGAAACTCAAAAAGAGGTTTATTTATTAAAATTGGCAACAAACAATGCTAAATTGTTTAAATTCACTCCGTGTCAACTATTAAAACTTGTAATCGTCTATTATTCAGTAGTTGACATGGGGTGTCAACTATTAAATTACTACGTGTCAACTACTGACTTTGTTCCTCTGTCATTTTTGAGTGCCTTCTACGAAGGATAACCATAAATTATACAGAAGTGACTATATTTTTGTATTTTCCTACGAAAAAGAGTTGTTCCCTGGAGTTATAATTGCTGTGTCTGAAACGACTGCAACAATTTCAGCAATGGCAAAGTGTGGTAGACTGTGAAAGTGGCCAGAAAGAATGGATAAGCTAGATTATGAATAGGAAACAGTGCTATTTCACATCAACGAACCCATTAAAATGAGTAGAATCAGAAATGTGTATTCAATTACCAAACTAAGTTAGATTTTTTGTGAAAGTAACTTCTAATTATTGAATATTTTTTTGTAAACTTACTCAAGAATAATATTTTTTAAACGTTCAATAAAATTCTGTATTCATACATTATCATGACTAGTTCATTAATTGGATTTTCTCCCTATGTCAACTACTGACACAAAAGGATGTCAACTACTAAATTTTTTGTTTTCGCTGGGTGTCAACTACTGAATCAAATTTTATGTTTAGAAAAAAAAAAGAAAAAAAATTTACAACCGCCATCGGGAATTAATACTTGTTGTAATATAACAGAAGAATAGTTTGTACAGCGACTGCTAATCATAAATTTTCCATAAAGTGAACTTAACCTGAGCTATGTGAACAAATAGACAAAAAATTCCTTAAAGTGTCAACTACTGGTACCTTTACCTTAATGTGTATATTAATTTATATTTTATCGTTTGTGTATTTGGTTTCTACTTTCTTATTTAATTTCAAGTTGTAAATTATACATATATGTGCAGTAGAATATAAGTGAAAAAGAAGTTATGATTGACTATAATTACTAATTAAATTGGTGAGTTAAAGAACAGTATGTTCAAAGGTTACGTTTCCAAATGAATGATAAGATAGCTCTAATTTTTGAATATTATCAATTCTATTGATTTCATAATGTTATTTCATGTATAATACGTTATAACATATACGATAAACTATAAATTGATTAGCATCTTAAGTTGAGACTCTATTTGAGTGGCTCAGATTTAGCGAATTTGTATTTTGCACGAAAATAGTATGAAAATTAATTTATAGGGGTAATAGAATAACATAAAGTATTTTAATCGAAGATTCTTGATCGTGCAACATATTGTAAAACGAAAAAGGTTATTTTAGATTTAACGGTCTGTGCATGTTTATTTTTGCAGATATGAATATTTGCATGTTTAGTACTTTGGTTCCTTTAAAATAGCTAACTTTGGATTTGTGCTGCTTTTCAACTTGTCGTTTCAATTATTATAATAATAACAACGATAATCGAAATTATTATGTAATAATATTATAATAATATAATAAAATATAATATAAAATATTATTATACATATTTTGTGGCGTTTTTATATAATCTTTCCGATGTGTTGATAACCTCAAAATATGTTGTCAAAGAAAGTTACTTTAAAACTACATAAATTATTAACTCCATTTTCCGATCAAATGAATGTTAGATATATAGATATATCTTGTTATCTATATCTTTGCATTTATTGCTGAAATTATTGACTAAATTTTGGTAGTAATGTAAAAATTTCTTATGTTCTAGGAATAACATAGAGTTAGTCCTCAATTCAGGAATAACCTGATATAGGCACGCTTACCTACATGAAATTTTTTATTGCTGATATGTTTAACCTTATAGAAAAAATGAGCAGTACAATATCACCTTCGTTTATAAGGTTACAGTAACTAGAAGAAATAAATTTAATTATCATATTGGATTATCAGTTTTTCTGATCAAATCAGTCCACAGGTTTTGAAATTTCTCAAATTCCATAGATCTTCAAAGTCTACAAATCCCAATGCTCCAAACTCCTATGTCCTGAAATTTCTGTGCCCCTTTTCAATTCTTTAAAACTTAACGAGTGGAAAGTTTCTCCCCACTTGATTGCCATATTATCCCTAGTGAAACCAGGTTTGCGCTTGAGTTTGCATACCTGCTCGACATGAAGGAATTCTTGAAACAGCTAAACAAAAAGGAAATATTCCCGCTGACAAGTCGAAAGTCAACGTGTCGCGTAGAAATCAGTGAAAGAAGAAAAACATATCGTCCCCTAATAGCCCTCATTGACGAGAGCACCAGAGACAAGCCAAGAGGGTGGACTCTCCTGTTTTCATTTCAATTTCTACCCCTTGGTAGCAGGGTCTCTTTCCGAGGCCAGATGGCGAACGCTCGTACTCTCTTCATCTCCTATCCCTTTCTCTCTCCCTCTACGTTTACTTCCTCTTCGGGCGTGTACAACGTGATCGTGTTCGTCAAGCGATGCTAGGTGGAGAGATCGAAATGATTGAACATGTCAATGTTTGGTTTGGCTTATACCAGCGTGCCTGTAACGTGGTTAACGAATCGGTTTACTTTCCTAGGGCTTAGCTCGCTTTTGCTCGCTCTATTCGTCTGAGGACACGCTTCGAGTGCATGAGCGGATTTTCACGGAACACCGCTTATAGTCATTGATACGGTAATTAATGAAAGTTGCAGGAGATGAAGTTAATGAGCAACTCTAACAATATTTTGAGTATTAGAATATTAGTTTAGAATTAATCTTAGATTTAGAATATTATTTTCTTTTCAAATAAAACAACTGCATCCCGATTTGCACTGAAGATTGTTTCCTCGAAAAACCGTGTAAATAAAAATTACGTTAATTAAATTAATAAATGTAGTCCAAATTAAATCGTGTTTGGTCGCATTTGACTAAGAAAAATGTACAAAATGGTAAAAGTTTCATAACGAAGAAATAAAAAATATAACTATCCTTGTTTCATAAAATTGTCTGCAATAAATTAAGTAACAAATCTATATAAAAATTGTTACTGTAGAATTTTAGTTTCTCCTCGAATAAAAAGAAATATTAATTAGTTTATATTATTAATAATATTTGTTCATTGTTCACAAAATAGAATTTCACTTACAAATAATATTTTGTACTTATTAAATTATAACTGACACTTAATAACTATAAAATTCAAGTTTTTTCTATTCGGTACATTATATTAAAAATACCAGTAATAAGTCTTTTATTTCTTTTATTTAATCCGATCATAACCTAAACCTTTCATTGATCTATGTAAAATCTTAATCAAGCACCAATTAAATAATTTTTTCACAGTATATTTATTATTTTCAGACTAACACATACAATGCTTCAGTTTTTGAATTTTACTTTGTATATTATTCATGAAAATTAAAACTTTTTTTTATACGTTTTCTTGTCAATCTTCTGATTTTATGAAAATTGTTAAAAACATCAGTCTTTCAAATAATATTTCAGAAACAAGAATAACAAAATATAAACAAACACAATAGTCTGAAATTCTATAAAAATTATTTCTCGTGGAGGATGTCCAAAAAGAAACTGATTAATGAGAAAAGGTTAAAAACAGGAACAAGAAAAGCTACAAGTACTACGGAAATATGAAAAAGTCAAGAGAGGAAAGAGGTTAATAGAAGAGATAAATAAAAGCAGCGCATCAAGCATGAAAGTAGACTTTCATGAACAAGTCACTGAGTGCATCATTTGCAAATAATTATTCAACCAAGTGCTGTGTATCAAATGAACAGGTTCAATCATTTTACTTACAATATTTGTAAAATATGTCTAAATGAAAGTTCTATACTATTTAAATGTTTTTTAATAATATTATTAATTATTTCAACTTTAGAATCCACTAAGTATTTGGCTGGTACTGAACAACCATATTTTATGCTCTGTAAATAACAGTTTTGTTATGTTTGTGGATTATTTACTTATAATAAATAATATAATAATTATTCATTTATAATAAGTCTCAATTCAAACATCCTTTATGCTATAAATTGCTTTGTTTTTTGATTTTTATCAAAAGCAGTGTCTCATACTATACAATTCTCCTCTTCTTTTGACAGAAAAATAATACTCAGAAAAATTAAATTTAATAGTAAATTGCTTTTTTATATACAATGACAAACACGTTTATAATAAATTACGAAAAAGTAATATTGTATAATTCGCCATCTAATCTTGTATAATTTTAAATAGTTAAGTTATTTCAAATTTTATAAATAATAAAGTATTCAAATTAATCTAATTTCTTATTAATAATCTTTGAATATTTAAATTAAGTATTGCATCTCTCCGCTACTATGTGATATAGTGACACCATCAATTATTAAACAAATTAACCTTAGTGAGTTTATTGCGTCGTTAATATTTATTAAAGTAAATATGTTTTCTTTTATATGCATTTATGTTAATAATAATTGTATAAAAATACAATTCTGCTTATTCTTAGACTTGTCAGATTATCAGCATAACCCAAAATTTTAGAATAAACCTTTAATCATTCTTCTCATATTACAAAGTCACATAAATTCTTCAGTATGCCGAAGGAAAAGAAAAAGAAAAAAGGTTACACACAAAAAGATATTTGTGTCACTGTAAAAGATTTTAAAACTAGCACTTTGTTACAAATTGCTAGTGAAAATTAATTCTGGATAAGGGAACACATTGTAACTCATTTAACAAATTTATTATAATTTATATAATTCTTAATTTATTAATATTAATTTATTGTAAATTTATTATAATTTATGATAAAATATTACCATCTTGTTTTTTTATTAAATGATACATACAATTAAATTAATACATGTTTAGGACAGTAATAATTAATAACTAGGACAAGCCAAATTTTATTTAATTTAAAATTTTTCTTTACAGAAATGTAGATTTTTATTAGTAAAAAGTAGAACTTTTTACCCCTTTGCATAAATGTATTTAGTTATAATTTTGCATTATTTAAATATAAAAGAAATTGCAAGTATCTTAACTGCTTCAGTAATCGTTTGAACACTGGGACATTAGATGCAATTACGCTACTTACGTTTCTTAAAGCAGAGTTTAAATTATGAGTACTGTGAGTAGTTGGATACCCAAACAGTACGAGTTCTACTGCAAACCCTTCAATTCAATTATCAGCTTTGCGTGGCCACAAGCGTCGATTGGTTGTGGGGAAGTTGAAGTGTTTAAATTTAGACGAATGAAATAATAAGATCAAACGGTAAATATCCTCGATGAAAGGCACCGCATGCAAACAAAACTTTTGAGACTAGGGTGTGCTCGACCGCTTCTGAAAATACATATCGCGATTCTCCCGGGATACTCGGTGCTTCATATCGATTGTCGTCCCTGCGCATCACCGTCAAGAGTTTTAGCAAACAGCTACGCGACACGCGAATTAATATTGGGATAGTTAATTAAAATAAATGTGCAAAAATGAACAAAAAGCTTCCTGGCAATCACGGAGAAAAATTATAAACATATCGTCGAAAAATTTTCAAGGTCCAAATAATGGATTGAAATTCGTACAATTGGTAAATGAATTAAGTTTTTACTTGATTGCTAAAAATTTTTATATTTATTTTTGGTGTAATACACTGAATGGTAGAGTCCCTGTGCCACAACTTGTGCTCGTCAAATTTATATATGTTATGTTTATTATTAAATAAATTATTAACTATTTCATATAACTTTTTATTTCACACCTATTATGATGGAAATCTCTATATGTCTCGATTTTTATATTTTTAAATGTTTATATTGTTAAACTTCTATTTCTGTAGCTATCTATATTTCCGAAATTTCTGTATTTTCAAAGCTTTATATTTTTACATTCCTATGTATACAAGACTATATTTTTACATTTTTATATTTACAAATTATTGTATTTCTAAATTTCGGTATCCCCTAATTTCTATATTTGTCAATTTGTGTATTATAAATATATCTATTCCTAAACTTTATCTTCAAAGTTCTATTTTACCCCATTTTTGTATTCTTTAAATTTCTGTATACTCAAAACGCCCTATTTTTACGTTCTTGAACGTCCATTTTCTTCGATTCCTATATTCCTTAATTTTTACATCCCGTAGATTTTTATGTTCCTATATTCTCAAATTTTATATTTCCCAATTTCTATATCTGAGAATGTGTATATTTCTCACTTTCTATACTATTTGTCTCAATAAAAAATAAATATTAATTTTACATATTTTATTTGCATTTTAGAGCCTACTTTCAATTCGGTTTAGCCGCTTAAGTTAGGCTCGGACTAGTCTGCGGAAAAATCACCAAAACATATTCAAACGTTTATTTTAAAGAAGAAAAATATATAAAGGGAAAAAGTGAATTAATTGATTACAGTTTTGCTTTTTCATTAATATAATAATAATTACTCATACTGTATATATTACGTAATAATGATTAATTAATCTACAACTACATAATAATTAAAAAGTGTTTATTATTGTTGCATATAAACATACTCTTTATAACAGTATGCATAAGTATAGGAAGACTGGATCAGTAATAAGAAGACTTGATCTGCTGTTAATCTAAAATATCCATTTAACGTAGAAAACTATATCAAATTAAATAAATAATAACGACGAGAAGAAAAACGCAGATTACAAATAAAACAGAAATTTAACTAAATTCGGTAAATAGTTGCCAAGATAAGTTTCCATGAAAATAGAAAATAATTGCAAAATTTGAATGTTTCTATTTTTTAGACAAGTTTCGAATTAATAAAATCAGAATTTAAATTCTTTCCAATAATTTTGCAGTAGCATACTTCGTTTGACGCTTAGAAAAATATTCTTATATTAAATTAATAAAATGATTTATTTAGTACAAAATAACCTTATCGACAGCTTGTTGGACGAATTTTACTCTTAAAGGAAATTTTATCTGAGAAATCAATGTCTTATCTAAGATCTAAGTAACTTTCCAAACTGAATGTGCTATTAGATAAGTTTGATCACTTGATCAAGTACCTTTCAATGCACGTGACTTTACAAAGTCGAAAAATCAAATTTTTCTTAATTATTTAGAGCATTATATAAATTATTAAAAACCTGAAAATCTAACGGTAATATTGAAAAAAAGAAGAAAGTGGTAGACCAGGGGTCGGCAACCTACGGGAATCATACTTAATAGTACATATTGAAAAATTAACTGTAATATTGCAATTGCCAAACAAATATAATAATCCTGCGCACACATCAAAATGCACGGTAGATCGCATGCATGTAAACCTAGCTTTAGCTAACCTTGCTCTCCACACTCACCGACGCCACACTCAAAACCAAAAACTGTTTCCGTTTTTTTTAATATGTTGACTTATATGTTCTGTTACTATGCAAAATAGAATGTTTTAATTTTACAATCAATACATGTTTCACAGCAGATAATGGTTATATTATTTTTTCTAATACATGTTACCGATGTATGTACTTATATTTGACTCTTTAAAAAAATAATTTATCACATCGGAAAAAAAATGGCTCTTAACTGCAGAAAGGTTGCCGACCCCTATGGTAGACGGAATATTTACTTTTTGATGGTTAGTAAAATAAATGCTTCTAATGTTTTTACTCTATACACCAGAATGATGGTTACAACTTGCCATACATACATACTACTATATTGCACACGTATTGCACTTTAAAATCAGGAAATGGAGAAATTACATATCTTGTAGTCAACTATCCCTCATCTCTCCTACTAATTAACTCCGACAAATATAAGAAAAATATTTAGAGTCCTTGTAAAATAACTTCTAAAATACCCAAAATGTTCTTTCCAGCATTTTGAGCTTAAGTCTTCACGAAAACGTGATATAATGAATAAAATCGGATTCAGTGCACACAATTATGTAAAACGTAACTTTTGTTGCAGATTACAGAAAAAAATAAGAAATTTACAGTACGAATTTATTATACATGGGAAATAGTAAATATTGATAGTAATTGAAATAAAGATAAAAACCTAATAAAAGTATACAGATATCAACTATTCGAGACTCGCTGAGTCGGCGAAATTCATTCAAGCTCGCAAACATACGTAGAACATATACATTTTCGGATAACGCTGCGTTTCCATTTTCTATAAACTACAATACGTATGAACGAATATGTGTAGAAATTTTGAAGTGATGCATTACGCGACACGTCACTTTGTTATTGTAGACACACTAATGTTCACGCAAGCGTATTTTAGGGAACATATTTTTGCCTCGCAGCTTTTTTTACATATGAATGATATGTTAAGCTTTTTTTATGAAAGCTGATGTATCTGTAAGAATATATCTACAATCTGGATGACAAACAGTAATATAAAAGTATGTAGCGTAAATTATTCTTTTTGTATCAATTCGTGAAATTGTTATGAAGAATAATTGCAAGTTTTAATTTCTACATGCGTAGTTCGTTTTTATATTTTTATTTAAGTAATTTTGATTAACGCTTAAAATTATTAATAACAGAAAAACTAAAATTTGCATTTACCCTACGGTTGTCTATCGTGTGTGTGTATACATACGTAAATATATAGTAAATATTTGTACGTATATTTATGGTAACGTTCCATGCGAACGATTCATGCGTTGCCAATAGAAACGACGAAAACTAAGATTGTCAAAACTGCAAATGTTTAGATAAACTGTAAGCTGAAACAATACTAAACTTTGATTTTAACAAAATAAACTGAACAATTTGAATTAATCGATAAATGAAAATAGTTAAGGAAATAAATGTACTGATAAGAAATTAAATGAAACACGTATATAGCATTATTAATTGAAAATACTATTTATGTCGTCGGCCTCCTTTCTTTGTCTAAATGATCATGTTCCAGATGCGAAACTCCATCTTTTGAAGTCATAATGCATTTCTTATTCTACTTCCCTTAAAGGAAATATCAGTCTAAAGAAGAAAAGAAGCGTAAAGTACATATAGTCAAAGAATAGACTCTGATGTGATCAAAGGAAAGAAAGGATCAAAGAGACTTGAAAAATTAGGACGTGGTTTTCTTACAAATAATAGTTTCTTGTCAGCAACGTCATCTTCTTTGTTATTATTCGTCTTTCTTCTCTTAATGTACATTGCGTATTAAAGCTATCGGTCGATATTCAATATTTGGAGGATTCGAGAAAAGATCATGATGCTGGGTTATCTTATATTTATATGCAATATAAAGCTGAATAAATAAATATTCTTCTATAAGTTAAATTGGTTATATAAAGCTGTGTACAGCAGCAAAATAACCTATAAATCTTAGACTCATAAATCCTAAACCCATAAACCGTAACGTATTAATCACGACATTAGCCATAATACTCCTTGTTATTTTTTCTACTACTTTTTACTTTTATTTTACTCATCTTCAAAGGTTACACGTTCTGGATTTTCATGAATCTAATAAAATTTATATTCTTTTTGTCGTGTTTAATCTGCAATATTGAATTGTTGGTATCCGGAGATATATTTATCAATAAAATATATCTATATAAAAAAATATATAGGTCAACGATCTTAAAATCCTCTATACAATGATATAGACCCTCTGGACCTTCTCCGCCATATTGGTTCCACCATTTTTTACGTTAAAATTCTAGTAGGGATGTGCAGGATGACGCAGAAAACTTCATATTACACTTCACAAAACTTCACTGACTTAATAAATTATATGGAGAATTTTGTCCTTCAAAGGGACAATCACTGTATTTCATTGTTAAGTAATCTACACAATAAATAATTACGAAAATAATTGATTTGTAAAAGAGTAAATTCGCCTCGCAAAAAGTTGAATAAGACCCGTAAAAACATTAATTTCAAGCGTGAAAAGATTAATATGATCTACAAAAGAATTAAAGATGCAAAACCTGTATTGTTCAGCAACGCAGGATCCTTACGCAAATTTAAAAAACAAATACATTATAATTCGTTAAGAATTGAAATAGAGACAGATTTTTATCCAAAAAAAACTACTTTCTGTTTCGCGTGAAACAAATATAAGCTTCCATGGTGCAACGTAATGTTAGAGTACAGCGACATCATAGATCCTCTCGAAATGGCCGGCTAAAAGAAAATCACGCGAGAAGATTTCGTCGAGCAGAAGCCGAGTCGGAGTTGAAAGTCATCCTGTTAATTACAGGGATCGTTCTAACAAATCATCACGGTCCGACCGCAAACCCCATAATTGCAGGCCTTATGGTTTCACCCGTGGCACGAGCGCTTCCGCAGCTGACCATCGAGTACTACGAAGTCTATAACGGGAACGCAATATCCCGGAACACCCGTGGACTATGGAAGCCATAATATAGAGCAGCGCCCACCGTCCATGAACGGAGTGATTCACCGAAATGCGCGACAGATGCACGATTTCGAAGATAGCTGGTGGATATAACATTTAACGTTTCGGAAGTAGCCCGATAACTTCTGGAAGCCTGCGCGGGATTCACCTTTGTTTTTATAGGAACCCTTAGCTTGCTTCATCCTTCCATCGGGCTGGAGATGCGATCTAACCCCATTCTAAGTACGTTTGTACACTCAGAGGTAACTTAGGCGCCCTTGGGTAAGGACACACACTTCAATTTAACAACACTAAAATTTATACAAAATTTATAAATTTTTATATTTGTAAATTTTTAACGTGTCATATTTACGAATTTATACATCAAATTCTCGAATTCTCGAATGCGTGAATTTTGGAATTTTCAAACTTTCCAATTTACGAATTTTTAAATTTCGAAATTTTCAATTTTTTTAGTTTCCCAAACTCCAAAATTTCCAAATTTTGAAATACCCAAATACCTAGATTTCTAAATAATCGAATTCCTAAATTTCTCCGACTTTGAATCGCGAGATCTTAAAATTCCTAGACCCCAAAATCTGTAAATTCCCATATCTCTAGATTCGTAACTTCTTAAAACCCCCAATTTCTAGACCACCATATCCCTAGATCCACGTATTTTTAGATCAACAAATTCCTAGATCTTCAAATTTATAGGCACCATGTCCTTGGATTCTCACATCTGTAGAACACCGGCGCCATAGATCTTTAAATTTAGAGACTCCAAAATCCCTAGATTCCAAAGTACCAAGGTTTGCAATCTCTAGATCATTGTATTCATAGATCTCTGACTCCTTAGACTTTAGTATTCGTAGATTCTCAAATTCCAAGATCTCCAAATGCCTGTATTCTTAAATTCCTTGATCCACTAATTAGTGCAATTCCTACATTACTAAATCCTTAGATTCCCATAACAATAAGCAGGGAAATTTAGGATTTTAGAGATTACGAAATTTGAGATTTTTGAAATTCGGAAATTTGAAAAATTTGAAAATTAGGAATTTGGAAATTTCAAAATTTAGAAATTTATCAGTTTGGAAAGTTTGAGTTTGAAAAATTGAAAAAGTTGGAAAGTTTGAAAGGGTATAGCCAGATAGGGAGGTCAAAAGTGCCTGTAGACCAAATTAATCAGTGAACATATTAGCTCATGAATAACCATATGTCTCATTCCACCACGATTTTTGGTACAACACATACACAACACACTTGCAGTTTATTATTTGTTTTTTTCAAAAGTGTAAAATTCCACACAAGGAAATAATATTTTTCCGATTGATCTGCAGTACAACGTGCTCTACATTCACCAACTTACGCTCCTACTCTACAGAGTTGAAACTAGATTTACGATACCCGCAAAAATGACGGATCTTAGATTTCTTATTTTCAGATTCGAAAATTATTAAGAAGCTTTTGTCAAAATGTATGTTAACCTTTATCGAGATAAAGAACCATTGTATAAGCTAGTTTACGTAATGTTCACTATTTATTTGTATAGTTCAGTTTCAATTTACAGTGACTCTTATCAATATTCGGACACTAGAGTGTTCTATCCATTGCTCTCTCAACCAGAATTACATTAGCAAATTTTTTATTTTTCATTATGATAAACTATACTCTTTTTGCAGTGAGAACAGAAATCTTATTTATTGAAATTAATTTATTTTTGGTACGAAATAATATGTTGAGAAATGTATTATTCGTACGTCGGAAAAATATTTGGATACTTAATTGGATTTAATGATTTTACATGAAAAATACATTTATATTATGCAATTTTCTAAATCTTAGTATTTTGTGAAATAGCCGTTTTGTTTAATTACATCTTGTAGATATAAGTGGTCATTAAACGCCCGTAAACTCTAGGGTTAATCACACGTTTACCTGGAACATAGCGTGAGGAAGCGGTATCGTGATTTACCTCCCGTTCCTTGATCATCGACTACAAAATTTCACTCCGTTATTCCTCTCAGTTTTCCGCGCAAACAATGCGAACCACCCCTCGAGAGAGGGTAATCAGAGAAAAGGAGAAGAATGGCGCGGCAGACGTGAAACAGACGAGCGCGTTCGGATAGTCGAGACAGCGTCGAAGCTAGAAGTAGAAAAGGGTGTCTGGTGTATGTGTTCTCACACAAAACATGCCGGATACCGGTATCTGCAACCTGGAAATAAGGGAATCACGCATAATCGGACGTGACAAGTGACGTTCTCGCCGGGTAGTAAGTCAGCCCCTCTGCTTTTCGTCGGAGCGTTACGATACCGAGGGGAGAAACTGTACTCCCCCTTCGGTTGTATTCACGGTACACCCACGCACAATGACTGTCCCTAATAGGTACACGCAGCCCTTGATTAGAATCTAGGAGACGAGAGATGCCGGTGACTTTTGTGAACTCACAAATGTATGTTTGTCCGGTTGGACAGCCATAGCAGGGATGAGCGGGGACAAAAGTATCATTTTTTTACATTTAGCCTGTTTGCCAATCATCTTTTGAAGGTATAGGAACTATTCTATAAGAAAGTATGTTTATCGGTCCACCTTAGGTTCTTCGTGATGAGTAGTCAAGAAATAATGCAATTTTTTCACAGTGTTTGTAATTGTTACTTTCCTGACCCATCAGGACATAGCATTAATCATTTTGTAGAGAATTAATTAAAAATATCTTTTCGAACACGGGATAGGATTTTTATTATACGATACAATAAAAGGAAGAAGATTTAAGCAACGATAAAAACAATACCTGTACGTTTAAATAACGAAAAATGGATAGTATAAGCTTCGAGTATTTCTTTGGTATCGTGTATGTGGTTCGATCACAGTTATAACATATACAGGGTGTCCCGTAACTGGTGGTACAACCGGAAAGGGGGTGATTCTACATAAAAAAATAAGTCGAAAATGTGAAATAACATTTTTTCATATGAGGCTTTGTTTTCGAGAAAAATAGGTTCAAAAATTTGTCGAGTATGCGTGCACTCAGCTTAACGGATTTCGTTGTAAACTATCTTTATTCGCTTCTATAAGCATATACAATATTCGTGTACATGGAATACATCTGGAGTTAAGGGCATATGATATTTCTTGTATCGTTATCGCAGTTCTCTTATGCTTATCGAACAGAACGTTTAATTTCCGCGAATTTATGGCAACATATAGCAATCGAAAGTACATATACTGATATGATCCTCGAATGTTCCACTTCATATTCGAAGGAATTTGATTTCTCAACAAGACGGGGTACCACCACACTACAGTCGCGACGTAAGGCAGTTTTTGAATGAAAATTATCGGTGCTGTTATAGTATTATGTTGAACGACAATTAATAACTTCAATATATAGTAATAAGGACGAACTAATACAAGAAATAACAAAAATATGATTAAAAATACCGATCGACTTCTATTTCAATGTTAATCACTATTACGTTCTAAAACATTTCTAACTTGTTATTATCGTGTTAAAGATAATATACACTTTAGTATTCGGTTATTTCTATTATAAAATAAATGTATTTTAAGTTTTGTTGCATTTAATTTTGGTCACATTTTTTTTACGCTTATATGTACATGGTCTGTCCGGAAAGTCATGCAATTAAGTACGTAAAAAAAAATGTATTTATGTTATTGATATAAAACTTTAAAATTCTTCAAAGTACTTCCCTTGGGCTTCAACACACTTTTGCCAGCGACTTTTCCATGCACGGTACGCATCCTGGAAGGCGTTAATGGGGACCTCGTTTAATGCCTTCGTCATGGCGGTTTGAATCGCTTCTATGGTTCCAAAATGGAGTCCTTTAAGGGCAGACTTGATCTTCGGGAACAGAAAAAAATCTGCTGGAACCATGTCAGGACTGTAAAGGGGCTGTGCTTAACGTTATCAACCTGTGCTTGGCTAGAAATTCTTGAACGCGCAGAGCGGTATTGCTGGGAGCGTTGTCGTGGTGCAGCTGCCACGTAGCGTACTGGCGATCTCTTTTCGAGTACAATGTTGCGCACAGTTGTTTTCGATATGTTGAGAGTCTCTGCGATCATTCGAACACTCAGTCGTCGATCACTCTTAAGAAGTTCATGGATACGGGAAACATTTCCGTCAATAGTAGTGCTTGTCGGCCGTCCAGAGCAGAAGCCATCCTCCACGTTTTCCCGACCGATTTTGAGCAACTTTAACGATCTGGAAACTTGAGAATAGGAAAGAGCAGAGTCCCCGTATGTCGCCTTAATCATTTGGTTCGTTTCGGCGAGGCTTTTATTCAGCTTAGCGCAGAATTTAATCGCATAACGTTGTTCGATATATTTCGTCGTGACACGGGCACAAATAATAGGTTTACGTTTACTACGATTCTGACGATTTCGGAGCGCGGATCAGGTTGAGGTTGCAAAGATATGAAGATAAGAGTCCCCTCCACATATTCCAACAAGTCCGAACATGTTCGGACCAGGAAAAATGGCGGAAATGAACAAATTGCATTACTTTCCGGACAGACCATGTATGTATAAGATTAATACAGATGCATCAAATGTATTTAGAAAATCCTTATTTTCAAGTTTTTCTTAGTTGTAGCATTCTTGTCTTTTCAAATAGAACGATGAAATAAAATCTTTATAAAGTGTTTATAAATTATATTCTAGTCTATAAGTAATGAAAACCTATAATAGGCTTTCGGAAAGTAAAGTATTAATAAAGTAAAGTATTAATTAACCTTCTTAGCACCGACGAGTCGATATCAGCTTTACGGATTTCCTGAGAAATATCATGAGTCAATATTTTAACTTTCCTTTTTCAATATAACTTTAACACTTGTAATGATGCTTTATTCTATTAAAAATATTTATAAAGACTTATAGTGAAAAAAAACGTGTTTTTTGTTTCAAAGATGAAATATAAGACGACAAATTTTGAATTATATGTTTACACATGATACTAAATATTAATTATGTTTTGTCAATTTTTCTTAGGATTCTTCCATTTTGTGTCCTCTGTTGAAACAAAATAAAGCCAATGCTTCTGAACGTTATGGTAAAATTCAGGGCAGAAATATTACCCTCGAACAAATGTTACAAACATTACAATAAATATCTCCTGCGATTTTATATTCTGATTTAATGAACAGTATTAAAATTGTCGGTGTCTATTAACGCAAGAATTGCAGTCACGTTTTTGTTTACAACTGCGTAGTTAAGAGCAAATTACGGGAAACATGCAAAATACTTTCTCTTGTGCAAAAAGGCACGCGATATCAGCGATTCTGTTCACTTTTACAACATGCTAGAAAATGGCGTTACACGTGACAAGATCGACAGTTATCTGATACGGGCATGCACGTGTGCCACTCACGTGTAATTATAATAATTGAACCGTAATTTATGATTTATGGCGCATTTTTTAGTGGTCAATGTCGCTCGAGAACGATAAGATAAAATGTCGTGTAGTAGCCTTACGTAGATGACCCAAATACTCTCGCAGAATTAATTGGAATTTTCTGTGTTAACGTGTGCGTGTTACGGTTACAAAGATCCCACCTGCGTTCATATTTCCGTTATAGGTCGTCTCATGTACGAGCACAATTTTGAAACACGTTAATGAATATTTAGAATCGCGAGGATGTCGTAAAAGAGACACAGCGGGAGGCTATTAATAAGCACGAACCCTGTTGGTTAAGTTTAATGGCACACACTAAAGCAAAATAGGGCCAACTATCGACCGTTTGCTCAATTATGCAGGCTTTAAGAGTGTTTTCAACGAACAACGTTTTGGGGATGGTTCTTCGTAATTGTTTCAATTAATACCGGGCAATGATTAGTTGAAAAGGATATACGTATATATTTGAATACGATGTTATACAGTTTTAAATATAATTGCTGTACGTAGTGAGACTCCTGGGACAATCTCTATTTGTTCGTTTGTCTGCATTACGCTATAGGTCGCAATTTTGAGTCTTTTTATTTAAAATTTTAATGGTAGACTCGTGACACACCATAAATTTTAGATTTTGGCGGCAATCTTTATAAAAATATTAAAATATTTCTACCATATACTATTACTTTCAATACTATCAGATTATGAAAGAACATTCAAAAAAGACGGTCCTATGACGAACCACAGAAAGTTTAACAAGAGTTTAACCACAAAACATATTGTATAAAATTTACAGAGTAATAATGGAAATTACTCTAACTGTTAAATGGTCTCTCGTATAACGTGGGGTGTAAAGATTCGCGTTATAGAAAACCACATCATACAGGGGATGTTATATAAACTGAACTTTTTGCAAGTGTAAATTGTAACTGTTAACTTACATTATTTAAAAAATGGATTTATTTTAAAAAAGATCTTGGAAACTAAATTCATTATATCAAATACGTAATTCGTAGTTCGAAAATCAATTTTTCCTTTGTACTGAGATGTGAGTCAGCAATATTTTCATTTCGGACAATCAGTGTAACTAACATGTTTCAAATGAAAATTCTTTCAATATAAGAAAGTGTAATATCCCTGAAGAGTCCTTGCTGTAGAATTTAGATGTAACAAAACAAGAAAATTGTCGTAATTTAGTACTAAATTAGAGAATATGTATAAATCATTTAAAATATATGAATTCATACTAAAATATCGTATGCCTATTAAATTATTGACCGCGTAATAATTATCAATCGTATACTCAACTATGTATTAAATTATCGATCATGTATTCACTCGTGTATTGAATTATTGATAGCGAATTAAATGTCCTAACCAATTATCCAGCTTGTTTAGTTTGCATTTACTTTTCTAAACAAGAACTAATAATTATATTAAATTTATCTTATGTAATACAAGACTATTCGTGCTATATAAATGCGAGTTGTAATTTTTTTACCGTATTGTATAGACCACTGTATTTCGAATAATCGTCATTTTGAGTATTCTGTCACCACGGACAGTGAAATCTAATTTACATCGAATACAGAATATGTTAATATTTGTGAGATACTCTGTGAAAATTTCGAATGAAAAAGAAAATTGTTTAACAGTTGCAACTGCTAACGGAGCCACGATATATGGACATCTAGAAAGGGAAACGAAAAGTTGCGAGCGTGCACGCACAGTTTGGATTATGAGGCTTACTCGGCTCGACATTAGGTCCTCATGGGACGTTATTAACGTTGGCTATCATGCGTGGTGCAAATAGAGCGTGCCCGAAACACGAAAGCATTACGCTTGATTACTCAACCTGCCAAGCGATGAACTGGCATAATACACGATGGTCCGTACAGTTACATTCATGACGTGCCTTAGGCGAACTCGAAACCAACTTTGAAAATTCGTCAGCTATAAACACGATTGAACGACCGTCACTCCTTTTACGAAACTTAATTAACGGTTATAAGTTTAGGATTTCATTCGTTTTTGTTTTTATTTACCGATCACTAAAATATTGGAATATCGGTACAATTTGTATTATTTATTCAAATTTTATAACCTGAGTAAGTTTGCAATTACGAACGAAAATTAAATTATGTCAAAGTATCTATAAATGTAGAATCTGTATTAAATTATGTAGAGAATCTATAAATTGCAACGACTGGTTCATACATAAGAAAAATTTGAAAAATACAAATTTTATGTCACAAAAATATTAAATCGCTTTATTAATTTGGTTTTAAAATAAAATTGGTACGTATGGCTGTAACTCTTCGATATTTTGTGTAGTCTTTATTTGTATTGACTTCTATTAAACGGTTTAACATGTTACAAATTCATTTTTGTAAAATGTCTGTGTTGACTTTATATCGCATTTCCATTATCCAACTTTTTATCTCATTTTTGTTTTTTATTGTTGTTTTATGAACAGTACGATTTAGTTTATTCCAGAATTTTTATGTGGGATTTAAGCCAGTGAATTTTGAAGAGAATTATACAGTTCAGGCTTCATATTTGTAATCATAATCCTAAGAAAAATTAGTACTACGCTCACACCCCAGCTATAGTACTTTCTCATAAATTATTTTTCAAAATATTTAAATACGGTTATCTAAAATTTCATCAGTCGGTGTAATTTTATTTACACAAAAATGCTGAATATGCACCCTGACGCCGGTAGTGATTCATCATTGTGCTTCATTTTTCGGCTCAAGTAGTTAGGAGTCAATTCAATTTTTATCTTTCGTCAAACTCTCGTTCTTTCATTAACTTAACAGTGAAACTACCAAAACTGTCAAATGTTCCACAAATTTTGAACTATAAGTTACACGATTTGTTAAGATGCTTTTCTTGAAATCTGCGTTGATTCATGAAGATAAAGAATTAATGTGTACACATACGCCGGTAGGTTTAGTGTTAAACGTTAAATTTATTTTAAACCGTACGAATCACGGTACCTCATCGTCACATTACTTTCAACATAAAATCCTTTACAAATTCAAATACTATCCCCTTTACAGCATTAATGTGTGATTGCTTTCCAGCTATTTTACCACGATAGCTTTCTGCTCTAAATACTCGCACATTTTCTGCATTAATATATCGCTTCTAAATTATTTTTAGAGCACCTTAGGGATTTAATATCTGTTTTTATTAGCTGAACATTATGTTGATACTATGAAGCAAAATTCGCACGTATAATTTCAAAAGTTGGACCATTTATAAATTTGACAAGTGGGGTAATAGAGATAAAAAATTTTTATTTTAAAGCACGTAACATTTGTTGAGATATTGATGTGAAATAAGTACAACACTAACAATGTAAAATTCGCAACAAATAACTACTTTTTCTTGTAATTATTGGGTACAAGCTATCGAAGGAAAAGACATCTTTCTGTATCATAATCCTTTAGTTCTGAAATTGTACTGTAAATCATCTTCAATTTTTTAAAAATAACTTATATTATATTCTCTTACAATTCTTTAGTCCTTTAAATAAATGTAAAATAGCATTCTTACATTATAATTAAAAACGTACCTCTAATAAAGTCTTTTCTATAGTTATTCATATTATATTTTACAATCTTATATAACACAAAAATATATGAAAAACACTGAAAATAATTAAAGCTGTTTAAAATAAAAATATTTTTAAACTTAAAAGTTTGCTTAAATTTCCTGAGAAGTAACAAAAAATTTAGTTTATTTTATTACTTCTAAAAAAATAAGATAAAAACGTAAAATTGTTTTCATTTCACTTTTATTCTTGATATCACACTATTTTCAAACAGTATCAAATACTATGTTAACAGTATTAATATTTACATATTCATTAAATTATTAAAAATGCTGTCAAATTATCATTTTTCTTGTTGTTAATATTTTCGTTACAAATATTATAGAGAATATCTAGATTTTCCTAGCAAAAATCTTATTTTGATGTGCATTATGCGTAATTATCATACAGTTACTTGTAGCACTATTTTTGCAATATCCTGTTCAGTTTATTGCCGTTGTCATTATTGTAACAGAATCAAGATTCCGTGATCACAACAATTTGCCAAAATCTATTTCGAGGTTCCGACGGGTATCGTCGATAATGATCTACCCCATCATAAGAAACTATTTTTATTATCAATTCGAAGTCCCACTGTGGATCAGAGAATTGGCACGGGCCTCTCGATCGTGGGATTCCGCATCCCTTGGGGTTAAAGGGAATGATCTGGATTTCGTCCGACTGCGGTATCCCCCGGGAGAACTTGGACGTTCCCTTAATTACTACGTTTTACCGACGTTGGAATAATTAAGATCAACGAGGGCATCCAGCGAAACGATTATCGTCCGAAGCGGAAAAATTCTGTGATTAGAGTTTATGCATGTGACGCTTACGAGGAATTAATTCAATCTTGCTTTCGTACCTTTTTTGCGACAGAAGAAAGCGAGAATCCAACCTTTATGTAATTATCCTTTACAGAACGGGTAAGTCTTCTATGACCTTTTATATTTTCGAGTCGAAACTTTCACGTGGGAACACTAAAGGAAGATGGGATTACTGTTCGTTTTATGTACAGGAGGAATATTGCCACCTTTTTAAAATTATGAAATATACAGGGTGTTTGTACTGGTACAATCAGAAAAGAGATCTATATGAAAAAATATGTTGAAACTGTAGAATGATATTTTTTGAGACTACATTTTTTAATAAATTGTTATTG
Source organism: Megachile lagopoda (assembly GCA_036983795.1). NCBI lineage: Eukaryota > Metazoa > Arthropoda > Insecta > Hymenoptera > Megachilidae > Megachile > Megachile lagopoda. The sequence goes on from CM072800.1 coordinate 22,364,315, forward strand.
AGGATACATTAAGGGTCAGAGTGCAAAGACACGATTTTATGAGAGAATGTTTACATTAATTACCAAAATTGTTGGGCGAAAGAACTTTTATCACATTACTTATTGTTTATTATTTAAAGTAACAAATTCAGACAGTTGTGAAGGTATTGTATTCATTCCTGTTAGGTCATGTTTAACCCTTTTAGTGCCAGGCGAAAAAGCGGTGCCTATGCGAGAATAACCGGCCGAACTTCACGGTTTTACTAGGGTTTGGGAAAATGCTGATAAAAACCAAACAAGAAACAATATTTACATGATTCAAAAAGCAGTATATTAAGGACGAAATAGAGAACAAAACAATGACACTAGTTTTTTTATATTCATTGAAAATTATATAAATAACAAAGGTATAAAAGATCATAATGAAAGTAAAAGTTGAGTTCGCTCTTACTAAACGTATTTGCACATACAAAAAGTCATCTTTTCATCATAATTTTATATAGACCATTTACTACAAAGTATATACTTTGCATTTCTAATATATTTTGTAACAAGATAAATAATATTACATAACAAAAATAAAAAATAATAATAATAATTTCGTTATCTCCAAGCGATAGGAAAAAGTCGTCGTCCACAAAGAGTTAAAACGAAAAACTATTTTTTTTTTAATACTTTCGTAATGAAATTAGACCATTTATAACGTATTATAAATTTATTTTGAGATAGAGTTCTCCCGCAATGCGAATAGTAAAGCGCTACAAGGTGCGGGCCGATATATCGGCTCTGGTACTTCTCGCCAGTACAGCAAGAGCAGATATATCGGCCTCCGGCACTAAAAGGGTTAAGTGCATAAGTGTATGTAACATTCAACAAGTGTATGTAAAACACAATTTTTTAAATTTTTGAATCATTACATTTTCAAATTTCTAGAAGATTTAAATCACTGAAGTCTCACATGTTAAATTTCCCTATTTCGTAAGCTCTCAAACTTCTGCATTCTCAAGTTTTTTAATTCCCAAATTGTCAATCCTGTAAATTTTTTAATTTTCTTAGGTCTTAAATTTCCAAATTTTCAAATTCATAAATTCGCAAACTCCCAAATTCTCAGATTTTAATATTCTCAAATTTCTCAATCATATAATCCATAAATTTTCAATTCGGCAAATTTGTAATTTTTAAATTCTCAAAATACCCATGCTCGTAAATTTGCGAATTCTTAAATATTCAAATCTTTAATGCTCAAATTCTTAAATTCTTATATTTTCAAATTTTTTAATACTCGAATTCCCAAATTCCTCAATTCTTAGTTCTTCAAATGCTCAAATTCCCAAATTCTCAAATGTTCAACATTTTAAATCCTCAAATTTTCAAATTTCTGAATCGCCTTTCTAAGTTCCTAAATTTCTAAATTCCCACATTCTTATTTATCTAAAACTCAAGATTTTCACATTTTCATTTCTCTAAAACCCACAATTCCCAAATTTCAAAACCGTAAGATCATTTACTAGTAGAAAAGTTAAATTAAGTAAAAGAAATGTATTCATATTCTCTATTTGTCATAATTTCACAGCAAACATGCATCGTCAAATGTATACGTTATTACTTCTCTGCCGAAAATACGGTAAATCATTTCATATAAAAATTTATTTGTATTTTTCAAAGTGTTACAAACAATACGTTACGAGCGAGGAGCATCAACGAGATTAAATATTTCCACGTAATTAATGAATTGTCCGAACATAGTGATGCACATCCTCCCACTTAAAAAGAATTGTATCAACGTTGATATCACCGTAAATAATACCGATATACTATAAATTCTCTAACAATTGCAAAAATTATACTGTACGTACATATATATGTATATTTAAACTAGAAATACCATACGTAAATTACAATTGGCAATACAAAATTAAATGACACATATGGAATAAATCGCCACAAAAATGTTCACGAAAATTCAACGATTGTTATTTTCTGCTCCGTCATTTAAAATCGCTTTGTTTGGTCGATCGATCGATGCACGAACAATCGTTCAAATCACCTGCTTCTGGTTCTTGTCCGCAACCTGTTCGATGAATTTTTCGAACACTATCGATGGCGAGGCATCAATGGACACAATTATCCGGTCACGTGTCGAACTAAGTGTGTGCATCCGAAAGAGAACGAAGGGTGCTTAGAGAAGAGGTGAAGATAGAGCAGGTCCTTTGGTCCTTTGAAGGATTCGACGTTGATGAATGTCCTGCACGTGACGGTCGTCTGTTCTTCATTTATCTTGAATTTGTAGTTGGACCATCATACATCTTTGATACGCGCTTTGACACATGAATTTAACGGATTTCTGTTTTTATTTCAATAAGTAGATTATTGAATCGCTTAAGATGATTACATCTCAATATATAACTCAAATATAAAAAAGCAAAATGCAGTCATTCGATTTGGCACAATTTTTGCTTATATTACAATATGCTAAAATTTACAAATCGTAAAAGCACAACATTTTGAATAGTACTTACAATAATATAGACAGATGTCTCGAATAATAATACTAAGTAAAATAAATATTATTAAAATTGTAGCATTATTGCTGAGGATATAAGTATTAGAATGTAATTGTAGTAAAGAGTTATTAAGATTTTTATTAGATATTTGAAACTTTGTATAAAGGGAAACTAAATAAATACTACGTGAAATGCTAATTTTAATTAAATGTCTATTAAATTGCGTTCTCGAAATTGCTCTTAAAGCTATAATCCTTGTCGTATTTTTTCATTTATGATATCATTTCCAAGAAGTCTAGAACAATTTCTTATAGTTAAATAGTCTACATGAGACTAAATCAAATACAATAATTATTTATATAAAATAATATATTAATATTATTTATATAATAGAACTATTATTCGCACTTTCTATTATATAAATAATAGAAGTGAAGTAAACTGTATTGCACAGTTAAACCGGGTCTAAAATGTACCAAAGATTTATTTACTTTATGTGGTTGAACAAAGATAATGAAATTATTATTTGGGTTATACAAAAGTGTCCATCGTTTTTATTAATATTTTAAATACAACAGTTTATCAATATTTTATAGATAATATAATATTTTAAATGAAAATAACATTTTAACATGGCATAACATTCTGAATAAAAATATTTTATCGCTTTCAAGACAAGAAATATCGCATGAACATCGCGATAAAAGATACGGATATTCTTGAAGTAAATATAATTATTAACAGTTCGTTGGTGAATTAATAATAATATTTATTATTGTATAATTTTTTCACGTCCAATTTTTCGAAAAAACTACTCTTTACCGACCTAGATTATTGTATAAAGAATATTTTGGAAATACATTATGACAAGATATTGCTTCTCGGCTTCAAAATCCTGGCAAAACGAAGTCGCATTTTTTCACATTTGTGGAAACCAAATATCTACCATCCTTGTCTCTTCTGACCAAAACAACATAAGATAAACAAAAATCAGAGCTTATTAATTTTCTGCCAGATTCTCTAAAAATCCTACTCAAAGTATTCGATTTCCAAAGTTGACACTTAAACATAATTGCCAACAGGCACTTAACAGAACTTTCAAATAAGCACAACAAAGTGTGGTGTACCTGAGAGTATCAGGCACGCAAAACTTAAAACTATGTTCAAAAAATAATTCACATAATATATGCAACAATTTGTAATGACATTTCCGGTAAATATAGGAGACATTTGGTCTGTAACAAAAGATTGTATTATCGACTTGTATGAACGTTACGCGTGTCAAATACGTGACTTCGATTAGGATCGGTAGATGATCATCAAACAATCAATTGGATTGCTTTTGTCTGGATTGCACACATTTCACCCGTGTAAACTACATGAATGATTACCGCACACGTAACAAGTTTTAATAAAAACAATCTGGAACATTATCACATACTACGAAATTTGTATTAATTAAAACAAATAATTAATTCATTGATTTGTATGATATCTTCGACGAATCGTTGTAATTTTTATTGTAATTTAAATACTAGTGGCAAATACGAACAATGTATCCACTTTCAAACCTTAATAATGATACAGTAAATTAAATACTTGTAGTCCCTCCATTCTCGTTTACTAATTATTCAACGAATTGTTTTAACATTTTCTACTATTTGCAGGTTTCATGATTTAACGTTTCATAAATGATATGCGTTATATATCAGAATATTTATATGTTGCAATCAATATGTTTTATAAATTTTAAACTTATTGCTTTTTTATATGTTGATGCAATATAATCATTAAATGAGATCGAATATGAGGCAATAGATAGACAATTAGATTGAGGTTCTGAAAGTGCTTTTAATTCTTACTTTTGCACACCAACATTATAAACGGAATTTCATTTTATTAAGTATATTTTATATTGTATTATTATTTAAAAAGTTTGTTGAGTAAATTATATTTAATTTTTTATTTGTCACATGGAAATAATAACATAATATAAATTGTATTTGGTATTCTATTTTATTTTATTAAATAAACAATATTTGATTTGCTTATTTTCTATTATCGTGGTTTACTTACTTTGCATTAATATTATATTAAAAATTACGTAGGGTAACTGCACTTGATTTAATAAAAATTCTTAATATTAAAAATCTTATAATATAATATATTAATGTATATATCATAATATATCATATGTACATACATATAATTACTTGTAAATATTTGTAATTTTATTTTTAACGTTTCTAATATATTATATTTTTTATTTTTAATATCTTACGTTGTTTCTTGATTCATTTTATGATTTATTTACTGAGATATTACGGTATTCCATATTAGATACAGTTATCCAACCAACTTCTTGGCTAAACTTACTTCATCTGTCATGTTTAACAACATCCTAAATTTTGAATTTGCAATCACCTTCAAAAGTCCAAACTTTCCATCAAGAATTTAGTTGCCTGAGAAAAAAATATTAAATCTAATGGTATTTTTGTAACTATCTTTTAGTACATCATGATTCAGCCTAACAGTTCTTATCAATCAATATTCGGTTCGTCTTGACGGTCCCCTAAATTTCAGATATTTTGTTCTTTTGAAACAACAACGGGAACTCGGCTAATGTCAACGCTCATAAAACCGGGAACGTATCCTCGAAACCCACGCCTAGGACAATCCATCCGGTACTGAGACGGCAAAGTCCCGTGCCTCCCTGATTTCCCAGGGGATTTGCCAACGCTTCGTTTCCACAGTTCTACCACCCTCAAACCGGAGCCTCTTCCCATACGTGCTCTCCTTCTCCCATGAAAACTCACTGTTGCACAGTCCCGATGATTACCATGGTATGTGATTCTGCTTCGTCAAGTAATTTCAGCACGGAAAAAATTTAGTTTACAACTTTGAAACGTGATAAACTGGACGTAGAATAAGAAAGCCGATATGCTACATACTAGGTTGTGTAAAAAATTCAGTCATCTTTCTTACGAAACGTAAATAAAACGAGGCGTAAAATCCATTTCTTTAAAAAACCGTCACTGTTTCATATAATAGTTTTGTGCCATTTTACGGTAAAAATCAGTTTTTAGATTTCGATATTTTTCAACTTTTATAATTCGCAAATTCTTATATTTTCACAATTCCTATGTTTTTATAGTTCTATCAAATTTAAATATTTTTGAAGTTTTCAAATTTCCAATTCTTTAAATTTGAAATTTTTTAAATCTCTAAATTCTTGACTCTCCAAATCCCAAAATTTCCAAATTTTCGAATTCTTAAATTTCTGAGTCCACAAATTTGCAAATTCTAAATATTACATATCTTCAAATCTCTAAATTATCAAATTTTTAAGTCCCTAAATGCCCAAATTCTTCAATTCCCAAATATTTAAATTATCAAATTCCTGAATTCTCATATTTCCAATTTCTGAAATTTTCAAATTTTCCTACAGATCAAGTTTCTATATTTCCAAATCCTCAAATCCCAAAATTTCTAAACTCGTAAAGCAATAAATTTTCAAATTTGAAGATTCAACATCTTTTTATATTTGAAAATTAGCGTTTCAGTCATTTCTAAATTTGTTGAATTCAAGATTTATAACTGATAGTTCTCTAATTAAAAATTGACGAGTAACAAGGTCCTTACGCCCCACATTGTCATGTTCCCTAAGGAACGTACCATTCTCACCATGGTACAATATTCAACAAATTTTACAATATTCAACGAAAATGAAACCCTCAACAGAAAATGACACCCTTCATTTTCGACTTACTTTTTTTTAAATAAAATTACTTCATTTCGGTTTATACAGGCTATACAGCAAGAATAAAGGAAGAAATGATAAAATCCACGTGAAAAAATAAACCAAAAATATAAAATAAAGTTTGTTCATATACAACTTCATTTTCGAAAAAGAATATGAACAGTCGCGAAATATTTGTAAAGAAATTTGTTATCAGTCATTCTTTAATTTTGACGTAGGTACAAATAATGATGAATTTAGTCGATAATAAAAGCAGACATAAGTAACAATATGCATTGTAAGAATAGACGATAAACATATTTATTTGTATTAATAACTGCATTTATAATATTTGCAAAATTAATTTGCTTTGTAGAATTAAACAATTTGTTGATTTTGTCATTTTATTATTATAAAAAGACTTTCTTACAAATGTTTGAAAAGTGTACAAAGTTAATTTTCTCATAAATGATGTCTCATAAAAAAAGATTTTACAGTTTTGACATATTTTTTCATATAGATTTATCTTCTTTCGGTTGTGCATTTTCGAAACACCCATATTTTCCTTTCATTTTTTAATCAGTAATATCTCACTAAACATAGTGCATCCGTTTGAAACACAAGTCGATAGATCTTCGTATTTGTAAAGGATTTCAAGGAGTTTTTCGATCCTGATTAACTTTCTCGCTCATCAGACACATTGTAGTTCTCGTTGCTGAAAGTTGAACAGAAATCCAGGTCGACCGTAGCTTAACGTATCGATCTTCGATAATTCCCACAGTTCGCGTTGCTGGTGTTTAATCCATTTACAAGAGTTGTTATCCTCCTGTCATCCAATAATCCATGTTCGATGAATTGACACACGTTCGGGAATATAGTTAAGACCGCCTTACTTTTCCTCATGAAAGTATTCTATTGAGTTGTTCGGAAAGTAATTTCGTTTTCAGCCAACTTCTGTCCAAACCGCATTGTCATTCTATATTTCGACAACGACATTTCAAGGCTAATATGTTAAAACTTTTATTTGATCTGTGCAATAATCTTTTTTTGGTATGTTATCAAATATGGAAAGCCAAAAACAACATTTTTGGCATGTTTTACGTTAAAAAGGAAAGTTAAAGGAACAACTACACGTCTACCATAGAATGTATACGGGTCGGTCGGAATTATTCGGTAACGTTCGGTAATTTGCGGCGAGCGAATTGTTTTTTGCGATTTGCGTTTGTTGTATATGTTGCAGGGAAATAATGAAAATAGGGATGTGATCAAATCTCTAAGATATATGATCAATTCATGGAAGATGTTAAAAATACAACTCTGTGGACTGATTTCCCTGAAGAAGGTAAGTGATTTGATCAAATCCCTGAACTGTTTTTATTATTGTTAGGTTAGGTTAGGTTTTCTATATTTCGAGTTTTATCAAGTACCTACAATAGAAAAATGAGTTCAGATATAGAAAAAAATCAAACTCAGACTGAATTTGTATGTGAAGAACATTTTACAAAGAACAATTTTTTGAAGAACAATTTTAACATCTTCCGTAAAATCCCTATTTTTATCATCTCCCTGCGATATATATATAAATTTAGACAGCGGACATTAAAGACAGTTTGCAAATAAAGAGTTTATTATAAACAACGACAAAGTGGTTTTTTCGTCTACAATAATTAAAAATCCCAACATTTTACTTTTTTATTATCGAAAAGATAAGAATGCTGCTTAAGCAAGACAGAATTATGCGACGCGTTGGAAGATGTGACATCAGGACACTAGTGCCAAAATTGGTTTTGGTGTGATGTCAAAATTTGCTACAGATATGATGGAATATGCTACTACACTCACCATATTCAGATCTATCACCCTCGAATTACTTTTTGCGGTCTTTACAAAATTTTCAAACGGTAAAACATTTATTTCAAACCCGGATACCACAAATCACTTGAATCAGTTTTTTGTAAGCAAAGATAAAAAGTTTTATAACCATGGAATCATGCTACTAAAAAGATGGTAAAAGGTACTGAACCAAAATGGTCAATACATATGTCAATAAAATATTTATACAAGAAAAGTGATGACAAAATTTCATTTTCACGAGAAAAAAATGGAATTACTTTCTGAACAACTTGACAGTAGAATTATGTTTAAAAAGTTCTTCCTTTAACATCGTTCTTTAATTATAGAACCTTCGAATGCAATTTCACAATTGTTTATTTTTATTTTACTATTTAATTCTGTTACAAAGACTTTATTTATAACAATTTTGGTAATTATATACTGTAGGGGGCGAACTCCAACGCTCTTAATCTTGACATCATTCTGAGGAACTTTTCTTAATAACGTAATCGATGGTTGTTTGCAATTTTTTAGATATTTATGAAAAAATTGTTTGCGTTTTAAGCTTACTGTTTTCGAGATATTCCAAAGTTACTTCTGAAAAATAGTAACTTCATATAAGTACTAAATTCATATTTCGTACGTGTACTGAACTTTTTTAATATTAATAAAAAAATCAGTGGAATAGGAGGCGAGTTTTATATTGTACCTTTTTCTTCGAAAAGTACTGTACTTTTCCACACTGCATTTTCTATCACACTTCATCCTAAAATATATTGTAGTTTGCTCTGTTTTTTAGTTTAATAATTATAAAATAGAAACCCGTTTTACAACACATTTTGGAATATAAATAATGAAAATTCGATATGAATAAAAGTTGTTCAAAAAATCATAAACTGTAAATCGGTGTATCTTCTTCAAAGCGACTTGGCCATACGGCGAGCATCAAAGGAGCAATTAAATTAAAAATTCTCATGGTGTTTCACCACGGGATGCTAACAGTTTTTTCGATCTTCATCGTGAGAAGGCAAGTAGCCGATCACCCTATGACCCATGGGTACCATCGTGGAACGTGTCAAGTGTGCAGCAAGAACAGCCATGAACAACGACCGTGAACACAATGGCAGGTCGTAACATTTGCACACTGCCCCATAAGCGGATCCACGGTTCTCTTTCTCTTTCACGTGTCCTGTCATTCGTTCTCGACTTCTAGCACGGAAAGCCCTATGGGCACCTCTTGCAATATGCTGGCGAGTACATCGGATACTCTTGGGTTCGGTGTTTGCAGTGTCGTTCCCATAACTCCCCCGTGAATTCGCTTGGCTTGTTACATCTCCAGGGACTCGCTGGTGATATAATGTGAGAATCAAAACTGGGAGAGTCTTCGTACGAATCGATAGAGAAACGAGGATTCGAACTTTGAGAGAGTTATGGTAACAGACACTGTGTATTGACAAACAGTTGAGAAACGAACTTTCTATTTGCAATTATACGATGAATAATGAAAGGAACAAGTTGATTCGTGTTTGGGGATAAGGTAAATGTCGCGATGGTCAAACAATAAGGAAACAGTTAAGATAATTACAATTTATATTTAAATATTGTAAAATACGTTTATGCGAAATGATAACATTTCCATTTTCAGATATAATAATAAAAATCAACATTTGTGAAAGAAAAAGTTTTAAATTAATTAAAGTCTGAAAATGTTCATATGGTCCAGTAAGTATATAATATTCATGGCATGTTCTAGTCATTTACTATTGCTATTCCATATATTAAACATGTACACATTTCATTACTTTCATCGTTTAATAGAGAAATCAAGGTGGTCATATTTTTACTTTTAGTCCAAATGTTATGGACTACTGCATTGAAAAAATTTTATTTTCACGCAAAAAGAAGTTTAATTTTGATACACCAGATGGATTTTTACTATTGTCATAAGATGAGAAAGCATAAAGCGATTTTATCAAAATGATAAATTGATGGTGAATCAGTTATGATGTGAATGGTGACTGGCTACGAAAGGAAAAGTGAATTTTTAAATACTGAAATGAACGCTATAAATAGAAATGTGTTTAAGTATAATTACAGTTTTCTCAAATGTCCGAAGTTGAGGAAACATCAAATAAATAAATTGGTTAGCTTATTTACCTGATATGAACGTAGTAGAATTTTCTACTACCATAATCCATTTGGATTACTTGCAAGATGTGACTACAAACATAATACACGATATTCGACGGTAACTGAACTAAAACATGTAATTCAAGAATGATGATGATTGACCAAAACATTATTAAAAAATTGTATGACATTTATCCAAAGCGAATTTTCGTATTAATTAAGCAACGTGAAAAATGTACAACGTATCAAAATAAAAATGATTAAACATTAATATTAATGTATCTTTAATTATTTCACATGAACTGATATTTATGTCGTATTCAACAATAATGATATTTACATGTTGCATGTTTTAGATAATGGAAACTAACAATAAATAATTTTTATTAAATAATATTGTGACGAATAAAAGGGTGAAACAGTTAATGCGAAGTAAACCTACTTTTTGTCGCGGATTGTACATTGCCAGCAATGTTTGGTATGTGTACAGGAATTAGAAGATTTTTAAGAAAAGAATGAATGTCTTCAAAACAATGAAGAACGGTACCATTGTTGATAATTAAACTTGGGAACTGACGAATTTGAAAATTTTAATATTCAAGTATTTGAAGATATCAAATAGGAATTTGTAGTTTCAATGATTTGACAATTTGAAAATGTGAAAAGTAAAAACTTAATAACTCTGAAACGTAAACTTGATAAAACGTTAAGAAGTAATAATGATTCAATAATTTCGAAACTCGAAAATTTGACAACTTCTAAATTAGAAATTTAGTAATCTAAAAATTTCGTGATCGAAACCTGGTAGTTTGAAAATTTAATTGTACTCAGAACGTTTGTGTTGGTAAGATTAACTCCTCGCCTAAAAAGTTTCACACATGAATTTTTTAGTTCAGCTAAATGTTCGTTATGGCTTTACAAAATTATTATTTCAGATTACTTAAACTTGACAAAATTGTTCCTTTACAATTGTGCAAAATCTGAACTAAATCAATTATCCGAAAGTCACGCACTCCACTTGTAAAACGTAAATAGAAAAAGTACTTCTTTACGAATAACAAGTTATTATCGTCTCATAAACAATTTTCAAATGTATTGAATTAAATAAATGTCGTACTAAAGTAAATACCTAATGCGACTTGCTTTTCGAACGCAAACTATTAACAAAAGTTGTCACGTGTCAACGAACAGATGGTGAAGCCTTTGCCTCCAGTTCTCCCATTTCTTAGCATCCTTCAAACTTCCTGTCAGAAGAAGAAATTGACCGATGTTCTTGGATGATGACACAGGTCAATAGATCGGTTATCCGGTATCCTGTTACCACATTCGACACCATTGGCTTCTAGGACCTCGTGCTGGTACTGTATCGTTTACAGTGATCCAACCCTTCTGCTGCTAGAAGTTAGTGGCTTGGCACTGAATTTTCATTCTGATATAAACAATTATGTGAATTATTTGCTATCTTTTGTATTAATATAGTTGGTATCTACTATAATGAATAAAATGGAACACTAATATTAAGTATGTTGTAATTCTAATATTAGGTATGTTATATAATATTAAGTACATTAGATTACACATCGACAGCCATAAGACTAGTAGTGACCATATGTGGACATCTAACATCAAAATTATTGTAACAGTCTTTTGTATTTGTGTTTTGTATCAACTGTTTATTTTCATTGGTACGGTAAAGGTGGCTTTTTTCTCATTTTTTTACGTTGGGGAGAGCGGAAACAAAAGCAATATTTTTTACAGTTGACCTATTTGCCAATCACCGTTTAAAGGTATACAAACCAGTTTTATACCATAAGAAAGTGTGTTTATCGGTTTATCATTTGACCCAAAAACTCCTTCATGATAAGTAGTCAAACAGCTATGACATTGTTCTGCAGTTATTGTCATTGCTACTTTTGTTCTAACTTATTAGGATGTAACATTAATCGTTTTATAGAGAATTAAGTAATAATACTTTTTCGAACGGAGAATAGAATTTTTATTATGAAAATGTATGCTTTGTCAAAATTTAATAAAATAAATCATAATTCGTTATTAATTTTCAAATAACAGTGAAATTGTTAAGGAGTTTTGTGCACCGATACTAAAATGAGAACCATGTTGACTTTGTTGAGTATTCATTAGAAACTGAACTAGAAGTTGCAAGCTCATAATAAGAATCAGCATTGATACCTAGAAAAACCTACTCTCTTACTCATATTAAGGTTACCTATACCACCAATATTATACAATTTGTAGTTTTCACAGTATTGTCAATATTACTAAAATTTACCGCAGCTAAATTGTTCCGTAATATTCGGCTAAAAATAATTTTAACTTAAGGTGGACTTGCAGCTTTTCTTACAAAATAAACATCTTTCCAATACCGTTAATTACTTAAACTTCCATCGCACAAGTATTAGGGAATTTGAATTATTTTGACTATAGATTACTTACATATAAAAATATTATGTTAAATTTTATTTATCGTTATCATTATTTTTATTTTTCTTCAAAAGTGTACTTACCCTACTATCAAAATTAATGGCTCATATAACGAAAGGTTAATATAAGGTATAATATCAATTAAAGTTTGATCACAAACCATTTAGAAATGAAATTATCATACACAAAAGCAATCGGAGGTCGAAATAATTCGTTTGTTATTCTTTGAACTATCATGTCATCGGCTGAAAGAGTTTGATTGAAAACATGTTCCGCAGGGGTGCTTTCGATTCAACCACCCTCTCAATTCGTGACCTCAAAGGAACGGAATAAAATGGACTTTTATTAGAGGCCCTCCTGGAGTCGTAACATGAACAAGTAAAAGAAAATAAGAGCAATAGCAGCTGCGTTCGTTCAAGCAAACAGAAAAAAGAATATTAATAATCAAGGCCTCGTCCACCTTGCGACCCTTTGATTTCCGGCTTCTCGACCTTTACCGGAAGTAATATTCGTGTGTAAATCTCCGTGACGTACTTCGAATGAAAATCACTGAAGGTACAAGATAATTTGTCAATCGTAGCAAGAAAAATAGCATGACTCAAAAACATCTGCGTTTCTGGTCCGATAGCTACGAGTTCAATTATAATTGCGTGATTGTGTTGATAATTCCGTCACTTTATTTCATTGGAATTTTAAGGATTTTCTGAAGCCATAACTCTTTTTGATGAGTTTTGACACGTTGGAAGATCAATGAAGGTTTTAGTTAATTTTTGAACTGCTGGGTAAAGTTCTTCTCAGAGTTAATTTATATATTCTAGGTAGTCGTATATTTGAGAAGAATATTACGCTAGCGTTCAGCGATGTAATTCATAAAAGTTTCAAATTTTCAGATTTAGAAAATTGAGAATATACTCACATTAAAAACTTGAAAATCTAAAAGTTAAAGAATTTTTAAATATACAAATTTTAAATTATCCATCCCTTTAATTCAATTTTAGATATCAAACATTTTTACACAACTTTGCTACTTTGGTATTTTGAAAATTTCGTAATTTGTTAATTTAAAAATTTAGAAATTTAGAAGTTTGGAAATCTGCAAACAGAAATGATTAAATTTGAAATTTTAGAAATTAAAAAATTTTTAAATATAGGAATATAGAAATATATGAAAGTTTAAAAGTATTTAAATTTTCAACGTTTTTAGTACAACATAAAATTCATTTACAAAGTTTGTCAATTGCATACAGATTATTTTAAATACTTATGCAAAGTAGTGAAAAGAACTCAAACTGCAGCCAACGTTGTCACAATTAACAAATGTGATTTTATCTTCACTCAAAATCTATCAAAGCAGTTATCGTTTTACAAGTTTAAAAATTTCTTTCGTTGTCAAATATTTTAATAATTACTAAATTTTGTTTGTACCAATCTTGTCCTAATAAACTGTTTTATTGAAAAATAGCATCAAAATTAAAAACTGAAATACCTTTTAAAACTACACTCATTGCATTCAAATCAATGTACTAAATAATTAAAATAACAAAGATTTAATTAATAATTAAAGTAAAAAAACTTATTTTTCTTGAATACACTTTGAGAAACAAACACTTTATCAATCAGGATAAGTTTGAACCTTGTGGCTTTACTATTTTTCTTTCGCATTGACCTCATAATAGTGGCTGATACAACGTATTGTTACCATAACAGTATGTTTAATCCATTTAAAAAATTTGATTTAAAAACTTTATTTGAAAATTTGATTTAAATGTGAAAATTTTACCTAAGTTTGATTTTCAAATTTAAGATTTTTAAGTCAGATACTTTATAGTCCGTTTGAACGTCTGATGTAGCCACTAATAATTTATTTCTTATTTGTAATACTTTTTAAATCAAATATCGTTTTATGCACACGATTTATCGTCATTAGGAAAGTACAAGCGACCGTGGAGGATCAATTTAGAGTTCGCCTCGTCTAAACGAGCGTGTAACAAGAAGCCACTTCCACCGAGTCGACCAGTAATAGATTAAAGCCATCTTCCACCCCTGGTTCGAAGCGTATATTGTCCCCTTAACACCCCTATCCCGGTAGTTTTGCTTTAGTTCACTTGACCCTACTTGTCCCATCAGAGTCTGGTGCGACGTTTCTCCCTTCAATGCGCTCCATTTCGTTTCTGTCTCACTGTTTGCCTCTGTTTTACTGCCGAATTTTTTCCTCTATCCTTCTCTAACGCTTTTTGTCCCTTTGTACCCGACTCTCTTCTACTCTCGCGTCTCTGTGAATTTTCTCGCGTTTAGTTTCATCGCCGTTTGTCTCTGTACGCCTTTGATTAGCTTTTTGCCTCTCAATTCCGTTTCCCTATTTGAACATTCGTCTTTTTAACCTGGTTATTTCCTACAATTGATCGACTTGAGTCTTTTATGAATTTTTAAATAAAATTAGTGTTGACATTGACGGGTATATCTCTTTTTAAGAGCGATCTGTCATCAATTTTCTAACTTATGCTAGTTTTACATTTAGTACTTTTTCTAATGATTATCATTAGAACGTCGTTCTTCACGATCGTTTATACAAATTTTATTATACTAAGTAAAGTCCATTAGAGAAGGTCGAAAATTGCAGAAAAATTAGTTGAAAAATTGACTATGCATATGCCTTAATTTAACGATAATTTAGTTCGTAATTGATAAATTGATTATTGATTTTGAAAGTGATGGTTCTCCAAATCGTTATCGTAATATCGTGATTAAAAATTAAACTTTTTTCGTCCGAAAATTTTGCCATTCAGTTACTCAATTCATGTTTCCTCGCGAAATCAATCCTAGCAATACTATGGCGGTTTTTCAAACATAATAGTAAATTCTGGGTAATAGTAGATTTTTCCTTTTAAATAGCCATGCAATTTGTACAACGTCTGAGATACCGTCTTGTTCTGCAGCTTGCTTTGCGCTACAGTTTGAATTCGAGGCTTTACAAAGAACGTATCTCCTGTCTCCGGGTAATGGAGCTATAGTACTGTTTCTATACAGTTTTCTATAACTTTCCTTATTTTTTAAGTATGAACAAATAACAAACTCGCTTTTGTTCAGACTTCTTACTATCGTGCTGTTTGAATAATCCTGCTCTCTCAATATTTGAATTTTCTTCATTTCTTCAGAATTAAGCTGCACTGATGAACCCATTTTTCAATTTTGCAGATACTCCTCTGACTCGACTTTTCACGGCGTAATGTTTTCTATGTTACATGTAAAATGATTCAATTTTGTACTTCTATTTTGAAAATATGCCGAATGATTTTTTTGAACCTAGTAAGTAATATTTATTATTTTCAAGAATAAAAAAAATGGTCTAAGGTTCGATTAAAAAAAAATCATTTTAGCCTATCTTTACAATTATTATTACTTCTCCTTTAATTGTATATAGCAAATAGAATTTGATAACAATATGTTATGTAATCTACATAAAGTCACTTTTAGATGCCTGAGAATCTAAAATTAAAAACACAAACAAATTTTCAAGTAGTTTGGAACAAATGTTTAATGTAGGATTATTGATAACATTTTACTTAGTCCGTAATTACAAACTGGAACTTTTAATAACAAAACCTATAATTTTTAAATAATAAATTTATACAAGGTGCCTTTGTTTTTTACAGTCAATCTTTACCAAGATATTCCATACGCAAAGATAAGAAAAATATTTTTATATTAACATAAGGTTATAAACAGTTTATTAAAAAATTATAACAATAGTACAAAATACTTCCGACTGCCTTATTTTGTGATGCCCCATACTGTGAGCCACAATCTTGTACATAAAACTTCACCAGTATGTTCTATAAATAAAAGTGATAAACAAATATTATATAAATATATTCTCTTAAATATTTTATTAGAAGATTATAAAAAAAAGATGATAAAAATACCAGCATTAAATGCACACTTATTTTCAAATTGAAAATGAAGTGAGAAGTAATAAATATTCTTTATCTCTACAAAATATGTCAGACATTTCGATAAAAACCTCATCAACAAAATTTTGTAATATAAAATGCGAAACTTGCATTCAATCATTCTGACTAGTTGGTTCTAGCGTCTTAGAGCTTCTTGCTCTACAATATCGTGTAACACTCGCGGCACACACTACAGTTAGAATGAGATAAACCACACTCGTATTTTCACTACAATTGAATTTTGAGTTCAATTGTAATTAAAATCTGTTTAATCGAGGATTGATAAAGGCAAAACACATCTTAACTTTCTTTAGTTATCTTAACGTGGTAGCAATAATTAGGTAGTTGTGAATAACGCAACTGCCTAGAAAATTGTAGGTTATGGGGTTAACTCTTTTAGCGCTGAACAGCAAGATATTTTTATTAGTCACCCTTGAGAAATTAATTCTTACTTCATTCCGTAATATGTTCCTTTCCAAATCTTCTTAATACTATTCTTACTTCTTTTTTCTGATTTCTTTTTCTAATCTTACTGAATTTTTAACTTTCGGTATTTAGGTTTGTTATTCTTTCAGGCATTAAAAGAGTTAATGTATTTAAAATCTTTACCGTATACGAAGAAAGACACTAGCCAATATTATCGCAAACACCCTGTATATTCCTCATCATCATTGAACTGGTTAATTCGTCCAACAGTTGCGTATCGTCGCGTCGTTCCGCTGTAAAACACCACGTCAGTAGGCATATCAGCGCATCTCTTTCAATTCTCTGGTCCCTTTATCTATTCGCCTATCTAGGAGCTAGACGAGCGTATGTATATGTGCACGAGTGCTTTCCGTGTCGGTCGGGAAAAGGCAACCCTTATTCGCACCCCTCGCTCGTGTGGTTAATACGGAAGAATGCGAGACCAGGCTGGCTGTGACAGGGAGCGGTGCGAAGAGTCCACGCAATTTCCTTAATGTACTCGCTAAATGTTCTGACCCCCTCCCCCTACCTCTTCTGATACATATACCAGCCGGCATTAGGTGGATACATACTGCTCCTATATGCCCTATGTATTCGTGTACGCGAACACCCTACGAGACAAGGGTGTGCGGTCACACGTGGAACGCTTGAAGGAACTAGGCTAAGCGGGCACGAGTGGGTGTCATGATGGAAACGATTATCGATTACGTGACATATCTATGTAAGAACTGCTATTATCAGTTTGGTTAAACGCGTGTTTCCTTCGGAGGATTCATTTTTTTTTCTTTATCTCCGTTTCGCCTTTTGTGAAAAGGGTTGCTTAAAATATTGGATGGAATATTTCTCTTTTACGTCTGTTTTTACACAAACACTACCAACGGGGTCAACAGACACCGTCTCTTGATGCGAGTGACACAATTTGTTTTCTTGGAATCTCTCTTGATTTTAATCAAGATAAAAAGTTAATATTTGTTTTAATTTATGTTTTATCATTTTTCATTTTCAACGCCACTAACGGGGCCAACAGACTT
Organism: Megachile lagopoda; assembly: GCA_036983795.1. Lineage (NCBI taxonomy): Eukaryota > Metazoa > Arthropoda > Insecta > Hymenoptera > Megachilidae > Megachile > Megachile lagopoda. The sequence goes on from CM072800.1 coordinate 22,382,388, forward strand.
GATGCAAGTGACAAAATTTGTTTTTTTTAAACCTCTATTATTATTTTACTTTATTTTCGTTTCATTTGTTGTGGGATAGGTTGGTTAAAATATTGAATGGAATATTTCATTTGGATATTTAAACGTTTTTACATTTGAAGATCTACGGACTTTGGAAATGAGGAACTTGGAACTTTTAAATTTCAGAATTTAAAAATTTTTTAAATGGAAAGATGGAACATAGAAAAATTGGGCAATTTAGAATTTGAGAATTTTAGAACTTTAGAACTTTAGAACTTTAGAACTTTAGAATTTTAGAACTTTAGAATTTCAGAATTTTAGAACTTTAGAACTTTAGAATTTTAGAACTTTAGAATTTTAGAATTTTAGAATTTTAGAATTTCAGAATTTTAGAATTTTTAAATTTGATAATTTGAGAGTTTGAGAGTTTGAGAATTTGGAACTTTGATACTTCAAAACTTAAAAAATCTATAAAATTAAATAATTAAGTAATTTAAAAATATTTATATTTTGAAATTTGGAAGTTTCGAAATCTGAGTATTTGGAAACTTGTAATTTGAGAATTTAAAAATTTAGTAGTTTCCAAATTTGGGAATTTGCAAAATTTTAGAATTGTTGAATTCGGAAATTTATAAATTTGAAAATTTTTGCATTTACATAAATTCTCCAGAGTCAAAGACAAGTAGAAAATCCTCTACCAGTTGACTTCATCTGCGTTGTACCCAACTGATATATTTCATATTACCATTTTCGCATATATTGATCTATATATTCATTGTAGTCAAAATGATAGATATTAATCAATGTCTAGTTACATTTTGATCACTGTGTCCTTCGTCATGGATCATTTTCGATCGAGTCAATTTCTAGGATAGGAGGAACACTTGGATAAAATGCTTAATGGGGTAGCTAATGTCCCCATATGCCTAAGCCAGCGCATGGATATGCAGGACACGCAATGGGCGGTGCGCATAAATAATTTAAGCCCCGGACCATCATCCATCCTCGTGGAGAACCCCATTTGGTGTACGTGGTGCTTGCTTTAGTCATGCATGTTGCTACCTACATAACGTGCTACTTTGATAGCTTAATGCAGACGCCTACCTCACTTTGATCGCTTTGTAATCCAATGCAAGTCAAGTTTACTGAAATTCCGAACTTATTCAACCGTAATTGAATTCGCACGCTGCAATCTCGTCGGTCAAACGTTACGTCGGTATCAAATCTAAATGTTTGTTAATTGTTGAGTTAAACTGACATTTCGGCAAACCATGAATGTACGCAATCATTTTGAAGCTAGAACTACAGATGGAGTCAAAATTACCAACTTTAGGTTTCTTATTTTAAATTACATAAAGGAGTTAAATCCATGAAAACTTTCAAGTACAGGAGTGAATTGGTTGAGGTACTTTTATCAGAATGGATATTGACTTCTATTAAAATGAAATAATAATTATTTAAATTTAACGATTTAAATATTTCAAAATTCTATACATCGAAACTGAAATGTTTCCAAATTTCTAAATTCCAAATTAAATATTAAATAATTAATACTACTTGATCATTTAATTATTACTGGTTACAACCAGTAGCCGTCTATTTAAAAAAGTAAACATTATTTGACCCTTTAATTTAATCATAAAACATCTATTTTAAAAATTGATTCGTGTACATAAGCCTGATTTTTGCAACACATAAAATAGACATAAAATAACATAAAAAATAACATAAAATAGACAAAAAATAAAGTTGCTTCAAATTTAAGTCATAAAGAAACTGCATATTTAAAACATTTCATACTTCCTGTCACACTTTTATATTTGAAATTTGTCTTAAAACGTTAGCTCCCACGTCAGTCACCCATAACTGACACTGAACTCTCCGTTCAAGCCGCGTTAATCACAGGTGACTGACAGTGTAAAATATATATAACTAAAAAATTTACATTGTTTGAAGTAATTACCTAAAATTTATTTAAAACTTAATTTTTATTTATTACAGGATTGTATCAATAATGTATTTAACCCCTTCCCGTGCTTTGGCGAGTTTCACTCGTGACGCACTTACAGCTCAAATGTGACAAACTTTACTCAAATTTTGAATACTCTTCAACTTGAAATTTAGATCCAACTATAAGTTGCATTATCAAGGATCCCTGAATATGAAATACTCACAATATTTGAATTTTCTTTGTTCATTTTAATGTTATGGCCCTAAATAGTTAGTCTTGACTGACGCATCTGATAAATAAATGGCACAGGAAAGGGTTAAATATTTCTTTTCCTAAGATTTTAATAGATTTTATTTTATTGCATGGCCGGACCGGGATTTCCTCATAAATGCGCGTGGCATATAACGTGTTAATTCTATCCTTGAAAATAATCTTAATTTAAAAGTGTCTCCGAATGTTACTTACGCGATTTAAATTTATACGAGTGATTCTACTAAAGTGAATTGCCGTCATTTGTCGAATTTAGTAATCGACGATAAAACCCATGAACGTGACTAGCACTTTCCTCCATGGTGTTCACCCCACGTAAAGAAGGGCAAAACAGGTCCACGGGCTTTTTATCGAGGGTTCTGCGAGCCACAACGAACCATTCGCATATTAGCCAGTCCCGCGGACACATTGTGCGCATTTTATACATGTTTGCACAATTCCCGATGAATTTTCGTCGTGCAGGCCAACTGTTTGCCAGTCAGGATCGGTCAGAAGGGAGGAAAACGAATTCGACGGATCAGTTGCCGTTTTATCGGTCGGAAGTTATTGGATTTATTAATGTCATTGGATAAGCACAGAGGATTTATCTTATTGTCGGTCGTAATCATACCCTATGACGATATTTTATCTTTGATGTTCATGTTACTTATACTTATAGCTGACAGTTTTTTATTTACATCGTATTGTAGCAATATAACAGTAAAGGAAACAATAACACAATTCGATTTAATATAAATATAGTATTCTTGGAAATAATCTTTTATAGTAAAATACGGTCTTTATTTTGTGATTTGTTTGTCGTTCATCTTTTTTATTCGTTTATTTGTTAAATCTGCTATGCTCACTTGCAACATTCATGCTTCGTCACATTCATACTTTGACATTTTTACTCTTTTAATCAATGTCTTATTCTTATTCGTGATTTAGTTTATTAAACAGTTATACAATTAAAAATAAAAAGAATGACACAAAGAAAATCGTATAATTAATTAAAGAAGAACTAACTAATTTCTTCTCAATTTCTAGTATACTATATTTAATTCTGTTCAATATTGAAATATAGAAATTCGGAGCTACTTCTAAAACACCAATGAAAAATGATAAGTTTGGAGAAAAAGTTATTGTTGAACAAGAAAATAAATTTTATTGCACGTGTTGCTGATTTTTAAAATACAAAGATAGGTGAAATATAAAGGTTAGAACTAAAGGTAGAATAATCTGCATGTAATGAATTACAGAAACTAATTATTAATATAAAACCAGTACTGAAAATTAATAAACTCGGGCGATCTTTCTTTACCTTATATTATTTTGGTCAAATCAGAAAAGGACAGTAGATATTTGGTTTCCAAATATGTGCAAAAATGCGACTTCGCTTTGTCAGTATTTTGAAAGCAAGAAGCAATATTTTGTCATGATTTCTTTTCTAAAATATTCTTTGTACCATAATCTCGGTCGATTTTGTAATTAACCCTTAAAATTTCACAAGAAGATGCACGATTTTATCGAAGAAATTTTTTCGCGTCCCATTTTTGCAAGAAAGCGCTGTTCACCGACCTAGATAATTATACAAAAAATATTCTGCAAAAGAAATGACAAAATATTACTTTTTGGCATCAATATCCTGGCAAAACAAAGTCGCACTTTGCTACATTTGTGAAAACAAAATATCTACTATTCTTGTCTCTTCTGACCACTGCATTATAAGGTATATAAAGATCGCTGGTACTTGTCAATTTTCTGCTAGATGCCCTAAAAATCCCCAAAAATAGTAATCGGAATATTCGATCACCAGAGCTCTTAAAGATACACTCTTAAGATCTAGAAATTGCGGGATGTGAGGATGTAGAGATATGTGGATCTAGAAACGTGGAATTTAGAAATATAGGGATCTAGAGGCATCAGGACCTATGGATATGAAGATCTACGAATATGGGGATATAGGGTGCGAGTATCCAGGAATATGGGGATCTAGGAATTGGAGGACTTAAGAATTTGGAGATTTAGTGATTTAAGGACATAAACATTTGGTAACTATGGGATTTCAGTTATAAATTTTTGAATAAGGAACTTCATTTGATAATTCGAAATCGTAGATAATTCGGAAATATGAAAGTTTAGTCATTCAAAAAACTGGGGGTGTGAAACTAGAGGTTTAAGAATTTGGATCATTTAGAAGCTTACAGCTTTAAAGATTTGAGAATTTGAGAATTTGAAAAAGTAACAATTGAGAACATCATGTACTTGAACATTAGATAATTATAGATACTTAGAGATAATTACAGATAATTATAATAACAGATACTTTACATAATTTGGTCATTAAAAATTCGCAAATTGCAAATTTCGTTCTAAGAAATTTTTGATAAATCCTACACAATATTCTGTGTTCACACAGAACTTTAAAACGTTAAAAGTAATAATACACAATAGTACGCTGTTACAAAATAATTGTATGAGAGCCTCACACGTGATTAATTTATCCGTGACTCTAGACTTTAATATGAACGTTGAAAAATATTTAAGTTTTTCATCTGTAATACTCATGATTATAATCTTTGGTATTTTGCAGTTTTTTTTCGCACTGCACGTGTCAACTCATTCGATGCACTTTACTTAATTGTTTCCATGGAACACCAAGTTTGCTGTTATTTCGTATGCGCGACACTTTTATCGGAATAAAAATTGTAATAACGCGTAATGTAAATGTAATGTTACTTACTTGAAAAATATCAGTAAAAAATGAAAATGATACTTGTTTATATATTGTTATACATACAAAGTGAAGTGGTTTTGATTAAGTTTACATTTGCAATTATTTTTCTCTTTGATGACGGTATTTAATATGATAAAAGCAAAATAGGACTGTACAGTGTATTTTTATTAATATACTGTTTTAATTAACTATTTATCTAACGTTTAAGCATTTCTCTACGGTATATTTCAACTAAAAATCGAGCGTACGTTGATTAATAAAATTACATAAAATAAAATCACGCATCGCTTATATTTATATTTTTAGGGCAGACGTGTTTTTATTAGGTCTCTTTATTAATGAATAGATGTTCATATATGTACACATAAGTGCAATGTATGATTTCTCTGTGTAAGGACGCATATGAACTTGATAATCTTTAAATTCCCAAGTTTTCAAATCCTTACATTTCTAAAATTTCAAATTTTTTAAATTGTCAACTTTTCTAGATTTACACATCTCTACATTCCTAAATTTCTAAATTTTCTAACTTGCATATTTATAAATTCCTGAAATTTATAAATTTACGAATTCTATCCTTAACTTTCACAAGTTCGTAAATTTACAAATTATCAAACTCCTAAATTTCAGAATTTTTAAATTCCTAGCATTCTAAATACACAAGTTTCCAAATTTCCTCATCTCAAAATACTTCAGCCCCAAAATCTACAGATTCTCAAAATCCCTAGGTTCCAAATTACAAAAATCTCCAAATTGTAATAGCTTTCAAATTTTTATATTCTCAAATTTTGGAGTCCACAAATTCCTAGTCGACCAAATCACAAGATTCAAATATGCGTAAATATTAAAATCACTAGATTCTGAAACTCCTATATCGATGAATCCATCAATGCCGGAATTCCTATATCTCTAAATCTCTAGATCTCCAGATCCGTATATTACTATACATGTATACTAACAACCCTAAATACCTAAATCTCTAAATTTCTAAATCTTTAAATCCCGAAATCCCTATATTACTAAATTTCTGCATCACCATATCCCGTATTCTTGATCTCCTAAAATGTCTAAATCTCTAAATTCTTAAATCCCTTGCCACTTAGAGTCATAAATCCATAAGTTTGTAATTCACTAGTTCTGTAAATCTTTATTTCCCAAGTTCATATATCCTAAAATTTCAAGACCTAAATCTCTAAATTCCTACACCTGTAGATCTCGAAGTCCCGAAGGTCACAAATTCCGATGCTCCCAAATTTGAACCCGTCTTCAAATTTTTAAAACCCAAAATGTCCGCAGATATCGATGAGCGAAAGGCATCTTCCTCCTTGATTGCCTTATTTTCTTTAGGAAATCTAGATTTGCTTTTGTCTATATGTTCGATATTTTAAAACTGACGTTTGAGAAACGTACAGAAACCTCGTTCGTAAATAGTAACTTGTCTTTAGGGAACATACATCTACATCTTTCGTCATGAAAGGATTAATATGCCAAAGAAAAAGTGTATTTAATTAATTAGTAATATATCAAGTTTACTAATACATAATTAGTAATTAGACAGTAACAGAATCTATTAGCTTTTACATCTGATAACGATATTATAACCAATCAATACATTAATCATTGAATCAAGTTATATATATTCCTTTCTCCATCAAATTAGCTTAAAGCGATCTGATTATTCTATACATATAACGGTAATTATGCACTTAGAATTCCAATTTCATTATCCTAGTCGTTAAATACAGATACTTACCTAAATCCAATTAATTCCTTTCGTTGAAATCGCTCCTTTCAGATGTTGTATCTTTCATTATACATACACAAACACGTTTCGTACACGTAATTTACACATTGACTAACGTAATAAAAACAGACATGTATTATAAAACACAATCAAATTCAAATTATTCAAAATAAGAATAGTTATGTTTTTCAAATTTTCAACTTTCGGTTTACTACCTTACATTATTAACGTAATAGTAATGCTCTTCAGATATATTATTTCTCTGGTGCTTTCGAGGCATTATTTCAGTACTTATATTTAATTTGCAATGTCAGTCAATTTAGCTGTGCAACAAAAGGCTTTTATTATTTTCTGAAATTATTTTAAATAGATGCATATGTCTTTTGATAATTATATTGGTCCTGGAAGAACAAATTCTTTGAAATTAATTCAGCATAAATAGAATATCAATGAATGCTGGCTCTATACTTGAATTGGGTCCATACATTAAAACGTTTTTCGGGGAAATTCAACAATGTATACAGAATGTTCATCGATTTAATAACTAGCATTTTCTGCGTAAACGGTCAAGAATTCAGAAAAATGGAAGAGGGAAACGTGTTAATATACTTTACTGGCAACACGAGGACATACAATTTCTTATACTTGTATTATTTCTGAAAAAATGAAGGTAACCTTTAGTTTTCTAAATGGAATGCTCATATGAAAACATGTATATGAAAACAAGATCAACTATGCACCATACGGTGACCTTCGGGTGAACCCACGGTCAAAAATAAAAGAAACACATCGAATATTTCGTATTATTATTACTCACCGATATTTCTCATTGTTATGTTTACATTTCATGTGCAATGTGATTTCCATTATCTGGAATACACTTTTGGTAATTTTGTGTTATGATTAAGTTTGCGTTGTTACTGCGAAACTATTTACTTTTATTACAAAGTGTACAGAATTATTTCACTATTATTTTAGAAAGCGTTTACTGATATCCTAGTATATCTAGTATCTAATGCGATGTATCGTTATTGGTGACCGGAGAAAACAGATATAGTGCGTATTTATTGCGAATGTGGTAAAACTAGAAAACGTAGCAAAGAAAAGTACCAAAAAGAATTTCTAAATAGAGTGATACCAAGTGAACACCAAGTGAACAGTTTATTTTAGTGACAAAACGTTTGGGTGAAATGAGTTCTGCAGAAAATAGAAACGCAATTATCCGGAAATTTTATGCGAAGCCAAGTTAGACCGTACGGTCTTGTGAAATGGCCAGCAAATCCTCCAGATTAGTCTCCTTTAGACTTCTTCTTATGGGGCACTCTCAAAAATACCGTTTGTGATATACCACTCTCCAATATAAATGACTCCAAACAAAAAATTACAGACGTCAATGCATCCGTATCCCAAATAACAATAACAGACGCCACCAAAAACGTATAGCATAGAGCAGAAAAATCTATTATAACTAATGAAAGTCACGTTGAATACGAACTGAAAACATATCAGTAAGAAATATCAGTAAGAGTAATACGAAATAATCAAAGTATTTATCCTATTTTTGATCTTTAGGTGACCCGAAGGTCATCGAATGGTACATGGTTGAACTCGTGTTGACATATGCGTTTATATGATATAAAAAGTATATAGTATTCCATTCAAAAAACTGAAGATAACCTTCATTTCTCAAGGAATAAAAGTATAAAAAACTGATATTATGTCCTCGTGTTGCCAGTAAAGTATATTAACACTTTTTCCTCTTCCATTTCTTGAATTCCTTATCGTTCCCGCAAAAAAACGCTGAGTAAATCTGTGAACACTCTGTATATCTCAGCATTTCTGTATACCAATATAAACTTCTCAGTTTTAATGTTCTGTTAGATGGCAAAGTGTATACTATAATATTGTAGGGTCGTAAGGGTGAGGTCGCCGAGAGTGGCCCGAACGAAACGAACGATTTACAATAAGAATGTATCAGAGTGAATTGTTGGTTCGATATATAAAATCATTTGATCTATGGCGTTGAAGTTACGCATAATCAAAAGAATTGAGAGTCAAGAGATATCGAGTTGTGCATTTCGTAGAATATATTATTTCTGTCAAAATATAATTAATAGTAATTCATAATAAAGTTTATAATATTTTACATTTAAGAGTGTAAAGTTGTAGTTATCCTAATCGTTTCAGTTATCTTTCTTTAAACAATTTCTATAATATAAAAGCCACATAAAATTTCTTATTTTCCAAAACATTGAAAACTATCCTCTTATTGTTAAATTTACAAGTACATTCGAAGTTCATTCTATTCGTAACCACCCATCCTTTCGATTTCGATGCGCAAAGTCGGAACTGGTTGCGAAGTCAGACATCGTTGATCTCCAGGGATCGCGTTACTTTTGATTATCCCCGGAACAGCGAAAGGGAACCGGACTTGAAAGGTTCAGCGAGCACGGACCGGTGCACGCAAATGCGCGGGCGTATGTCGTTTAAGCCCATTTAACCGTACAAACGTTTGAGAGATCTCGGACGGTGCCGAGGAGACAATGAGAGGGAGCTGTCGTCAGGCTTTGTGAGCGGCTTTTCATACGGACGGGGGAGTTGCAACGAGGATTGTACGGGGCCGAAATTCGAAATGACGAGGTAGCTGGAGGGGTTGGCGATCCGAGGTCGCTGCTGGAAACGACGAAGAAGGGGTTGTTGGCGAGGCGGTGGTTATTCTGCCGCGACGGCACACCCACGCAGGCGCTCCTTTCACCCCTTTCAACCCTTCTCTTCTTCCTCTGTTACCCTGTCTACCTCCCTCCTCCTTGTTTACCGTCGACGTGCTACCGACTCCAAATTTAAATTCTAGTTTGGTACTATCAATTGCAGACGAGATTCCTTCTGGAGGTCAACAGTGAAACTTTCGAACGAACCCTGTTTTGGCTATTGAAATTAAAATCTACTCATGGGCCTTGAGGTGTTATTCCGTAACACCCAATTTTGGACAAATTGAAGCTGTAGAATTGGCCAATTCTCGATTGTGCCCCGTAGTTTTTAGTATTTACAAGGAATTTTGCGATTCTAGTTTCAATATATAGTTTATATCGTTGAATTAAAGTTACAATTCCTGTAAATGTGCTATCTTTTCACGTACAGTATTTTTCTATTTATTTGATCTACTCTTTGATCCGTTCGACTACTCCTTTCAGCATTTCTCTGCTTCCACTATTACCCTGTCTACTTTCTTCCTCCTTGTTTACCGTCTACGTGCTACCGACTCGAAATTTAAATTTTAGTTCATTACTATCAATTGCAGACGAGATTCCTTCTGGAGGTCAACAGTGAAACTTTTTAACGAATGAAGTTTTTTCTATTGAAATCAAAGTCTATTTATTCGAGGTGTTATTTAGTGACACTGAATTTCAGACAAATTGAATCTGTAGAACTTATGATTTCCAAGTTTTAGCCTTGAGATTTTGCTCTTCACAAAGTATGTTCCGATTCTATTTTCAATCTACAGTTCGTATCTCTAAATTAATGGTACAGTCGTTGCAAAGGTGCTAACGTTTTATCTTCAGTATTTTTCTATTTATTTATTTAACCACCCCTTTCCACCCTTCTCTCAAAATCAGAAAGTTTTATAGCAGTTTGTATAACTGACGGATAAGTGAAATTGTAACAGTGAATAGTAATTCTAATGTTTCCTAATGTTATTGTAGAATATTAACTTTTTGTATTCGAAGGTATTTTTACTATTGACAGGTAGCAACTCTACAATCTAGTTGAAAAGAATTTTCTTGAAGTTACTATTTCTCTATTATTAGTTGCCATTATTGTCTCTTCCACTATCTTACACATCACATTTATAATACTATAGATTTAGTTAAAGAATACTTATTTCAAATTATTGTATTAAACCGAATAAATTTGAATCTCATTTCGTGTACAGAAAGTTAATCTTGATGAAAACGACAATGGTAAGATGAAAACATCTTAGGATTTGATTAAATAATCATACGTACCTATGCACATCTTTGTCAATTTTCACATTCCTACAATGTTTACGTTTGATTTGTGTGAAAATAATTATGTATTTTATTTGACAAAAGCATGGACCAAAAGTACATATTTATTATATTATATTTGGCCACGTGATGGCCATAAATAATACACAACACGAGCAACTGAGATCTAGGTATTTTGATCGCCAATGTATCATACAATGATTATTACATAATAATATATTACATAATAATATTGAGAATTTACCCCAAAATGTCTTGTAATTTAATTTTTCCTAAAAAATTAGCCTACGTAGATGTAGTTGTAATTCAGAAGACGTATAATAAATTTCCAAATTTTTAATTTTCTATATTTCTAAATCTTTCTAAAATTACTACATTTTCAAATTCTGTAATTTTTCTAAGAAGTAAATTAACAAATAACAAGGTGCAGAAAATAATCTAAAATTTCAGCGTGTTAGCAAACTAAAACAGTGACTTGCATCGCAAAATAATGAGGATTCATAAAGATTTCGGCTCGACTCCTCTCTTTTCTTTTGCGTCCTTTTTCCTTCACCCTTTTCGTCGTTCCCTTGCTTTTTCCGCTCGTCTGTTACGTATTCTCTTTTCGGTTTTGCGTTCACCTCGTCTCGGTCCGATTTTCCCCGCAGACGATTCCGCTCGCGTGCACGTCCGTGACACAATGGCACATCTGGTGCTAACTTCTGCTTTGCTCGTCGCGCTTGTCGCGAGAAATCGGCCCGGTTGTTCTCGTCGAGAACGCGCCAAATCCGCTCGCAGTTACAGCACGGAAATCGCGCCGATGTCGGTATATAGACGTTTGTTCGTCGCGACGCCGCGTTGTGAATGCGACAGCCAGTTTTTTTGCAGTCGACGATGAAACTGGTCGGTGGAAAATGACGGTTTATTATTTTTTCAACGACGCTTGCTTGCCGAGCGAGTGCTTTTGTGCCCTTTGTACTCGGCGCGCACAATGACAACGGAACGCCGGGTTTCGAAATGGATCGTGTCAGGTTTTAGTCATTCTTTTTGTTGCTGATGACCGGGCTGATACCTCTCAACAGGTTTTATATGGTCTTTGTAGGGCAGTATTTTAGATACTCTTATGGTTCTATTTACATAATAGTGTTTGATAATTTTGTCACATACCTAAAATCAGATGCAATATAACTTATAACACTGTACAATATTAGGAAATTAGTTTTGACGTCTCTGAGTCTGGTCCTGCAGGGGTGGTCAGGGACCCGAGATAAAAAAATCGAAGTTACCGTGCTCTTCGCCGGGATCGACTGCTATATTGATTTTGTCAAAATTGAAAAATTAACACGGGTTGAATATCATATATATGTATGATACGTATCATGATATGTATCATATATATATATATTTCATGACTTACACACGGTCGGACAACAGCGCTTTAGTAAATGTAGAAGACAAAAGGTATTATAATAAAAAGTATTGTATAATAATACTGGTTAGGCATTATTATATAATTTATAGAATAACATTATATAATAATATTAGGTAATATGTAATCTTATATGATATTAAAATTATAGAGGATATGTATACAAAATCAAACATGTTCTATATTATGTATTATACATTCAACATGTTAGAGTCGTATAGTATTGGTCAGCATACTATACCGAATAAAGTTAACAAGGAAACTCCGGTGATTGATACACAAGGATTTTGATAAAACTTTGCACAATTGTTCATTAGATCTATCTCAGAGTATAGCCGTAATTGGTTGATGCCTCCCTTTTACTTTAAAGGAGAAAACTCTTTTGTCCGAGTCGGCCCGTCTATGGTATGTAACTGATTATAAATCGTAAACGACGGAAGATGTTAAAAAATGTTTAATACAAAACTTATACTATTTCTTAGATCTATTGATCTATGTAAAAGATTTTTGGAAAGATAATTTTCTTACAAAAATTAAGTTGCCTCCCCCCCATTTTTTGGAAATTTTGAGCGAGCTGGTAAACGATTTAGTACAATTTACTTGTCGTACATTTCACTACTTACTGTTACAATACTACCATATAATAGACTATAAGTATTGTTGAAAATGTCCTCTTCATTGCTTCATACATAAATTTGCTTGTCAAATTAATTATATCTGAACGAAGTATAAGTTATCGGTTTTTAATTTTTCGAATCCCTCAATAAACTTTTATTTCAAATGTATAATATTTGAAATATCGTCTTTGTAAACTTGTTCTTTGATATGCCTCATAAATAAAAATCTAGAAACATGAGGTCCGGAGACCTAGCTGACCAACGTACCGTATCGTCGCGGCCGATCCAACACAAATAATTTTGATTTAAAAAATTCTTAACATCCCTGTTGTAATGTAGCGGTACCGTCTTGTTGGTGATGGAAGTTTGCCTTCCCACATTTATTGTATATCGCGCGGTTTGTAGGGATTGAGCGTTCTTTTGTTTCTCCTATTGACCGGAACGATGTTCATTGCGTTGCGAGAACCTTCTTCCCAGCGAGCGTGTGCAAGATGCACGCAGTAACTATTATATCTGTACTTTCGTATATAAGTGTATTCAATAAATAAGCTACAATTCTAACAGTTGGAAAATTGTACTCCTGGTAGCTAAAGATATATCCAACAATGAAGACAATTTGTGACGTAAAAACTCCAAATACTCATTATCAGTTAGCCTGTCCGGAAAACAATAGGGTCGAACGATTTGATTACCAATTACTCGAACCTAAACTTTGACATTCCACCTTGTTGGAAAATGGGTTTCACAATCAACACGAGGATTTCTTTTTGACCATCAATGAGCATGATGTATATGTTCATCTCACGTTAATCTAAATTCATCGATCTATAAAACGCATGGCAGGAATTGCTGATCTGCAATATGATATCCAAGTAACCACTGACAACTTAATTTTTTTATATTGTATTTTCTTTATTGGACAAAAATTAATTTTTTTTTTGTTATAACTAAAATTAAAAATTCGTCACTGAAAAGATTAAATAAGAGTCGTCTATTGAATGTTACAACATCGAAAGAAGTTATAATTCGTTGAACAATATAATTCAATCAACACGTGAGCATCGCCGCGGTACGGACGGGGTCCTAAAATTCACCGTCTGAAAAAGCATATGCGTAAATGGGGCAGGCGAGCAACCGGAGCGATATAAATTCAAACGTATTTACGCGGTGAGGGTGCTGTAATTTATTACCCGCCGATATAATGGAAACGCCCATGGAGAGGATCTGCCCGTGCAAATTCAGTTATATGCAGTTGTATCTCGCCTCCGATTCCTCCCCACTCGGCCCAGCCACAGGGAATAGAGTTAAATTAAAAAACGTGCGGACCTTGTGAACGCGCATATTTCATCGATACCGACTTTTTACCGGTTTGCTTCCGTAAAACATTCTGTTCACGGCTCGTTTTTCCTAAAAAAATATTAGATCATCCCAAAAGTTAGTGCCATCGCTGTGCACTGTGGGCCGAGACTTTCAATCTCGTGGTCGACATTCATTAGGATCAACTTGCGTTAATTACAAAAAACTTTGATTTACAAATGATTGAAACATAAATAATCCCTAACTTTGCGGATCTAGGGATTTGGGGATTTTGGGACTTGGGTTCTAGGGATTTCAGGATGTAGAATGTGAATTAACGTTTCCGATCCTAAAAAATTCTAATACAAATTTTAATTAAAAATATAAATAAAAATTACAAAATTATCTTTCTAAATTTTTATGAAAACCAAATTATACATATAATGATTAGGATAATTCTCCAAGAATTGTGCCTTAAAAAAATTAATTTGTATTGAAAAATAATTTTGTTTCTAATAGTGCCTCAGCTTTCTTAGATTTCTATAGTTTTTATACATTAATCTTTTGTTTTAACCCTTATGTGGGCTGTTTACTTATGTAACATAAATGAACATACATAATCTGTCGCAACAATATATACTTATTTATGTGCAATTGTAATAAAGGGCAGATATAATTCATTTCTACGATAAATTTCTAAAAATCCCCAGTATTGTTTGAAGAGTTATCTTCGGAATTATTTTCATAAATAAATAAAAAGAATTAGGTTTGTCATTTCATTAAATTTACTCGATCCAGGTAAGTGTTAATGAATAACCTATTTTGTAATTAACAACTTTGTGTTTAAATTGTGTTTAAAAGAAAAACAAAAATTCCGTAATAAATTTATTTAAAACATTAATTAAACATTGTTGGAATATAATAGCTGAAATGAAATACGGTAAAAAATAAAAAATTGGTATTCTACGCTCAGGTATAATAATAATTATCGTGTATTAACAAAATTAATTATTTTTTGTTGCGTTCTAATACAATTATTTTATATGAAACAATATAGTATGGCATCCTTATATTTTGTCGAACATAAATGAATATTAAATTTCATAATTACTAAAATTATTAGAAATTATTAAAATAATTACAAATGTTTGGTGTCCCTTTTCAAATTCTTGCAAATTTGCGATGTTATATTATTTTTTTGTCAATGAATTTTTGTATAGAAAATTTTTTCAAATTGAAAAAATCATGCAAAGAAGTGTTGAGATTTTTTGGTCATTTTCATGAAATTTCAATCATTATATTACATATTAAATATTTTAAACTTACATAATAAATATTTTGAAATTGGCTAATTAATATGCAATAATTTAATCCTTCATGATGTAGTATATTAATTCGACTGGATTATTTTATATTATATCTTCCAGACTAAAATTAGATCTACTTGAGGTTTAGAGAATTTTACGATTATTATAAATTCAGTATATTATTTCAGAGAGTTTAATGACGAATATTAAAATGAAAGCAAACAAAAAATCTTATTTCCCTTATTTACAGCAAACTCAACGAGTAACACTGAACTGTAAACAGGCTGTACACTAGAATTCCGTAAGTTATACTAAACATTTTTGAATAAATAACTTCAAACGAGAAAACATGGCAAACGCAGATTACGTTCTACATTTACGACGTAGTAACGAAAGTTCTACTAATAACAAAACAGCCACGTACACAAAGAACAATCATAATATAACAGGTTTTCCTGTTCGGTGCAACAAAGACACGCGAAGCAATCAAATCTCGCAAAAACTTCCATTCTCGCAAATAACAGCCTTCTGATCAAACAAATTTCCAACAGCGTAAACATCCAAATAACGTCCCGCGCATTTCACGGTTCCCAAGCATCTCGGTGATACCTTCCCTATTCAGGAACAAAAGAACAAAAATCGAAAGAAAAAAAAGAACACAGCACGATAAAAGAAAGTCATCATCGAGGGGATGTAGGTGCCAGAAGCGCCGATAATGACTCGTATCCGACCCTCATCCCCTGACCTTTCGTTCTGATATTTACGATATCCTCGAAGGAAGCGAAATGAAAAAAAAGAAGAGAAATGTCATCGTTTGTCGGGTCAAGTGTGCACCGCCGGGGGGATGCGTTCCATCCTGACAAGCCAGTGCTGCTTGCACCCCCGTTTTTTTCTCTCCCTCGTGGTCGTTAGTCTTGCCACGAGCCAGCAGAGGAGGAACCCGTAGGCGAACGAACCTCCACCCTTGGATAGGCCACGATAAACCCTAGCACTGATGCTTTTTACGGTGACGAACGACTCCTGGAGGCGTGTCGACATGTGCAACAGAGCCGACGAAGGGTGGGCTCGCGTGATCGAAGCTCCAGGAGGACGCCCACGGAAATCACGGGGTCGCGCAATCGCAGATCCACCCGCTTAATGGATCTTCGCGATGGAAACGAGAGGGTTGTTGTATCGGATGTATCGGTAACGAACGATATCTTCGGCAAAGAGAGGTGTCCTGCTGAAAATACGAACGAATGAGAAATGGACAGCTAGCTGAACGAAGCAGATTGAAAACAAACTCAAACTGTTGGGGCCAGTGGTGGAATGTATTAAGGACCTATTGGGATGAACTGGTAACAAAGTTTAGGAATTTTGGAATTTGGCAATTTCATATTTACGAATATAGAAATTCAAAATTCAGGTATTTAGGAACTTAGCAACTTAAAATGTTGAAATTTCATATTTAAGAACTTAGAATCTTCAAATTTAGGAATTTAGAAATTTAAAAGTTTCAAATTTATGAATAGTATAAGCGTCAGATATAGGAATTTCAGAGTTAGGGGTTTAGAAATTACATATTTAGAAATTTAGAAATTTCCAACTCAGTAATTTCTAATTTCGGGATTTTGAAATTTCAAATTTAAGAATTGAGGAATTTACGAACCTACTTTGGGATTTTGAAATTTTAAATTTTAAATTTCAAATTTACAAATTTACAGTCATTTTTCAGTTTAGAAATTGTTGTATTTAATGTATTTATCATTTCAGTTTCATTTTCAAGGATCAATTTATACAAATAATGATCTTGCTGAAGTTTCTCCGTTTTGAGATATGTTGTAACGTTTACACTTTCGAACAGATTTTTCCTTTGCCATAGCTAAGTAAAATCAGAGAATTAAGATATATGAAACTATAAAAAGAATCGGGGTATGTTTGGTCAGGTGTAAATCCAGCTTTTACAGAAAAAATATGACGAAAATTATGTTCTTTACAATTTTTTTCAAAATGTGTTTACATTCTTGTGATGATTATAACACCTTGTATATTGATTTAGTTGCACATAATTTAATTACTTCTATCTCTTACCATTTATTAGTGGTCATTCAAGGAGTGACAGGGAAATGTTCCGCCATACTGATTTATACGAGACGGCGGTAAACTTCAAATCTATTTGTATGACAACGAATTTTCATAATAAAATAACGAATTACATATTAATAATATTAATGGATATTAATAACTACTAAAATTTGACTGGTTCCACAATTAATTTTAATCGTAATTTAACTTGTTTCAATTTAAATTTTAGTATTTTTGCGTAAACAAATTTTATTTATTGATTAATATTTGAATGTAAATAAATACATTAAATACAACAATTTAATTAAATAGTCTAGCAATTTTACTAAGTCGTTATTTGAGAAATTATTATATAATTTTGTTATGTATTTTTAACGACTTAATATGACATACTAATATTTATTCTATTATAACAACAATTTTATGATAAAAAATAAATATGATTTTGAAATATGTGTTTAACTAACCGTACCCGCGCATAATATACACATAATTTGAAATTAAAAATAAATGCATAAATAAACAAATATAATTTAATATAATTATATTTAAGTGTAATTAAATATAAGCAAATATACATTATTTAAATATAACTGATTTCAATTAATTAATCTCTTATCTCTATAAAAATCAAAATAGATTTCAATTCAAGTATCTTAATAAATTTTATAATTTAAAATAAGGAACTTATGAACCAGAAAACTGATAGATTTGGTAGTTTTATCAGATAGTTTTAACATTTAATCTCTACTTTTATCAGATGTAAATTAAAACCACGATTTTGTACGTATTGGAATAATTGAAGAAAATTGATACTGTAACGCAATAAGTTTGAAATCGTTTATTTTATATTATCCCTTTATTAATCATAAATTTTTTTTAAATTTAATTATAATTGTAATTGACTGTGTAACAGATTATATTTTAGTATGTTCTCTTCTGTATACAAATGGATTACAATTTTAACGCCATCCGAGGTCACTGTTGTCTTCTTCTAATTAGCTGACCTCTGTCTGTTTTTCTTCCAGTTTAACTCATCGTTAATAAAACGGCAACGAAACAAAAGAAAAAGGATTTACTATGAATCCATGGATAGTCAGCGCCATTTACAAAACTACGTAATACCACATTTCCTCCGGAAAACATAAAATAACCCCCTCGATATTTGCGTATTCACAGTGTTCAACGAACAGAAATTCGAACACCAGACGGAAACCTGTTCACGCGACGCATGTTCATGAATCTTTAATCGACCATGAAAATTGAGAACTATCAGAGAAATCATCCACTCGATTATGATCTCGCTGCAGAATCATAATCGGCCAACCTTTCCTGTTATATCGATTGCGCCACGAAGTATGTAAAATTTTCCACCTGATGGGGTCAGGGGCAACAGATGGTTCGACACTTTGCATGCACGACCATGATCATGCCCATAAAATCTGCTATGCGTGCGCGTCACCTTCCATCGCCCTAAAATGGCACGACAATAAAAAAAGTTTCACACTTTAACGATTTACCATTTTGAATGCGGTGTACCTTTTTCGATGCTAATAATGCTTATTAGTTACACGTCATTGCGCCTTATGGCTAATTTTTATTATCACCAGTCACGAATGTTCGCGTTAAAAGCACATACTTTTTATTCACATTTCGTAGTTTCATCTGTATTTCGTATAATTTATAGTTCCACCTACATTTCCGTTTACATTTTGTAGATTCATTATAATGGATCCTTTCTTCCTTTTTAAGCTGAACGAAGTTATTTTATTTTTCATATTTTTCACGTTTTGTGCGTTAAATCTGTATCATACTGATTTTTACGCGCCAGAAGCATTGTATATTTTTTATATCTAACTTTTATATATGATAAAACATTTCAATTTATTTCTTGCATTTATTGGTCAGATTACTTTGAATGATCCGTTAGGGGTTGTAGACATCGCCCACGTTGTATGTGAACGAAGTGATCGGTGATGCAAGCAATGTCGAATTTCAATGGAAGAAACTTAACCCAACACTATGTACGATTTGATTTTTACAGTCTAATGTTTTCCCTTGACCAGAACAGAATGTACGCATTTTCTTTGTAATTATATTAAATAATTTATTCATTTCTCTGTTATTAAATATTCTATTTAATAAAAGTTCTACATTGCTGAGAAAAATTTTGCTTGTTTCTTTATTCTGGAAGATGGCAAACAACGTGAAGTAAAAGTTTAAAATAAGAGATTTCTGCAATTTACAGTGATAAATTAACTCAAAAATAACATATGTTTCGGACTCTATGAAATAAAATATTGGTGATTGTAAAGATGTCAATCCACGAGTTGGCGTGTGAGGAGGTTGACCCAACGTAAAAGAAGCTGCGCCTATCCCTACCGTGAACACTTCCAGCGTTACATTTGCACTATCTCGTTCACCCTCGAGACTTTTGCCAACTATCATTGTTTTTAGCCTAATTGGTGTGCGTGACCACTCGGGCCAATTGTTCCTACCAGGAACAATTCTATTCTGACCAATTGAAGTCGTAGCTTTTCTAAACACTTGGATCAGCTTCTTTTCGCGCCAACTCGTCGGTTGACATCGGCAATTCAACGTGGCTGGCTTACGATCGATCGGATCAGCAGACTCAAGTGTCACGAAGTGAGCAAGCTAATTCTTAAATTATTAAATCTTCAAACTTCCTCAATTTTTAGATATCTAAATTTTTAAATATTCAAATCTCCAAATTTCCAAATCGTCAAATTCTCCAATTTCCAAATGTCCAGATCTACAGATTTTCAAATGCCCCAGTTCAGAAATTTCTAAATCTTTAAATTACTAAACTTAAAAATATCTAACTTTATAAAATTCTAAATGTTTATATTTCAAAATTTTATAATCTTCAAATTTATATACCTCTGAATTTCGAAATTTCAAGATTTCAAAAAACTAAAATTGTTAAGTTCTTCAGCTACCAAATTTACGGATCTTCAAATTTTTTAATTTTCATATTTTCAGGTCCATAATTACCAAAATTTACAAATCCCTAATTTTTCAAATTTCTAAATACTAAGTTTCTTAAATTCCTAAATCTCCAAGTTCACAAATTTCTAAACTTCCGAAAACTTCAATTTTTTAATCCCAAAATTTACAAACTCAAAAATCCTAAAATTTCCAATTTTCCAAATCTCTAAATCCATACTTTTCTAAATACCTAAGTCTCCGAGTTCTCAAATTTCTAGATTTCTAAGAACTCAAACTTCCAAATCCCCGAATCTTCAAATTTTCAAATCTATAAATTTTTAATTACCCTAGTTCCTACATTTTTAAATCTTCTAAATTCCCACATTCACGTGCTTGATAGATGTAAGTACACCCGACCGGGTGTTAATTCGATGGATCTCAACAGATTTACATTAGACCGTCCATATCCTTGAAAACCACTGCCATAATAGTAAACATCGTCGCAGTTATTATTTTCTCTATTCCTTATTTGCTTTTACACTGGTTCAAAGATCTCTTAACTTATACCTTAATTTATGTATGTAAACTACGTACAATAATTGATAGTATATGAATATGACTCACTTTCGCTTGTTGGAGGGTTCTTCATCCCCTAAACGCCCCATTAGCTATCTTTCGGCACTTTTAACAATTTTGCTGGGGTTTTTGGTCCATTTTAAGGAAGTTTGATACTCTGACAAAATGTCGTATCTGACACCATATGGCCTGTACAATTGTATGCGTGAGTGAGTGGTCGATATGGGGTTTTATAATTATTTTGATACTCGCGTTAAGTGCATGTGATTGCACTAATTCGTCTGCAACTAATTATTATAGAAATCAATATTTAAATCAGCGACAACCCGATAGCATAAGGACATCTAGATCGCCATCGTCAAAGTAAAGTGAGTGTGGAGGAAGCAATTTTTCAAGACGTAACTAGTATAAAAGATTTTTGTCCGCTACAAAATGTTAGTAGATTCACTGTTAATTGCATACTACATGAAAATAAACTGTACAAATCGTTATTATGTTCGACAAATTATATTTTGTCACTGGTTGCTAAAGCAAACTTCTAACGTTGCACCATTTTTGTTAAAAATTTAGTGGATCATTGAAACGAAATTCACGGAGGATGGAATTTATAATAATCTAAAAATCTACAACATTTATAACATCTGAAAATCTACATGCCGTTTTGCGAAATAATTTTCAAGCGAGATAGAGTGTGAATGTTTATGCTAGTATAAATTATAGCACTCTTTTATCTTGATAGTGTAATATGAGAAACATATTTACATTTATGCGTAACGTAATGTCAGAATTAGATCATGTTCCTTATGCAATACGATTTCATTTAATCTTTCAACGAGATGGAGCTTCATCGAGTTATAAGAAATTTTTTAACTGAAAAGTGTCGGCTACGATGATAAAATATCTTAGCCAGTGTTATCTCCAAATCAATGCTGAATTTTTATTTTGTGGAATCATGTTAAGTCTAAAATGTTTAGTGATGATGTACTGAACATTGAATTCAAAAGAATTATTACAGCTTGAATTATTAATGTCATGTTTGAAACATTAAAATTGCAAAATAACGCTTTACAAAATTTTCTTTCATAAATAAGTTTAACCAGAAGAACACAATTATGTATGTGAAATAATAGACAAAATTTCCGAAAATTGTTAAGTTAATAAATTCTCGAATAGCAAGCCCTTTTTGATCGTACATCTTTGTTACTGGATTTATCTAAATTATGAGCATTAAGTTTACATTAAAATTCGCTAAGACGAGACTTCGTTGAACACGAGTTCTAAGGAGATCTTTAAATTTCTCAAAGCCGAAGTCTGAAACGAAAAAATATTCTACACGTGTTCCTTGTAGATGTCCAAAATCTCGGACGTAAAAATATTATGCTATATTTTTGTATCTTTTCACGTAAACTCATCCCCTATTCGTTTGGTCCACCAGTTACATCACCCTATGTTATACCAAGACGTAGTAATTTGTATTTCTTGATTAAAATCAGTCATTCTATATTTGAGAAATCGAATAGAGAAATAGTCGGTTTTTTGAAATTTCTAGACCAGAAACTCCCGTTAAGGGGCGCGATCAGAGGTCGAACAGCCAAGAGGAAAAATCGCGAGCTCGTGTTCCGCGTTTGAAACGCGAGCTGGAGGGAGACTTTTATCCGAAAGGCGAAAAGGGTGAACGAGATACAAGGACAAAGAGGATACGAGCCATCTGACGCGACCGAGAAAAACAAAGACGAGCATTGAAAGTGTGCCGGTTGATGGTGGTAGGCGCATCTATACATCTACTTATACGTCGACCTATACCCCCCGTTGACTTTATTCGGTTCGGTGTATGTGTGTGTGTGTGAGCGCGCGCGATCCAGCCAGGGATGAGAAAAAGAGTATACACGTCTGATCTCGACTAAGATTATAAAATGGCGACCCTCACCCTCCAAGCCGAGGGCTGTTCTTAATTTCGCTCGGATCCTTTTGTCCCCCACCTACTCTCATCCTCGTTCCTCCTCTTTTTCGCTTCTTTCGCCAGTATCCAGCTCGCCTCCACCCACTTTCTTTGCCTTTCCGCGACGCTTGCTTTCACAATCGACGCAGCTTTCTAGACGTTGCCAAAGGAACTCGCCGAGTAGAGGCCGACGAATTCTTTTACGTGACGATTCTGATGAATAGAACCGTAGCCACGCTCCTATATAGCCGTGGAAATGGATCCGCGAATGTGCCGTTGGATGATCGTCGACTGAGAAAAATGCGAGCACAAAGTGGTGGGGTGGTTCACCGGTATTTTTTGTTTTGCGACTGAGTGCAACGTCTTTTTCTAATAATATTTCAGTATCTTTTCTTGATGATCTGCTCAATGTTAAGGGAACAATTTATTTTTGTTATTCTTTTATTATTATCTTAAGGAAAAAGGCAAAATATACATAATAAGACTGACTTAGTTTAATTACTATAGCATCTGCACTTCTTACTTAAGTACAAACGAATGACAAAAAAAAACGCATTAGACCGCAGTTGATACAGGCATGTATACAATAAGTAAATATCGCTGTTTGATCGATATATTCAGGCAATAACTTGTTTACAATTTCATCGGTATTTTTACCGTAACATATTTATTTAGTTATGTAACAATAAGTTCGTATGTAACGCAAAATATTGAATTTAAGAAGGGAGTTCTATAGTAACAACAATACTACCATCCGTATAAGGGAAGTTCGGCAACTCGAAAAAGGAAAGGAAACCTGCGGAAATGCAGTTCAAAAACTTTGTATTTCACAGTGTATTTCAGAAACTACTTGCCATTATACAGGGCGAGTCATATGTATGGGCCGAACTATAACTGCTGTTGGAAATAGAAATTATTAGAGTAAAATTTGATATTACTTAATAAACTCCATCTATATAGTACATGTAGAATTGGATTTTACAAAAATACATCGCTTTTTCTTTTTTGCAATTGCACTTATCTTTCAAACTTAATCATATAGCTCCTTTCGTGTAAGTTAATTGCTCATGCTGTTTTATATTACGGTTGTATCGGAAGAAACCTATTTCAAATTTAAAAGTGAGATACTTCCTTTATAATATTCCAAAGAATTTATGTAAAAAATATGTACCATTGAATATAACAAAGTGTTTTCGTAATAAAGGAAAAGAGTATTGGGATATAATAGAAGTATCGAAAGCACTGAAATGTAAAATGCCTATCCTTTATCAGATACTTAAATAGTATAATAATAGTAATAGTTTTTAATTTTTTTATAGAAATTAAATTACAACATCTTATGAATTATTGACTTTTTTAATATAGCTCTATTATATGTACTGTCCAATGTAATTAATTCCTACTCGTATACATATTTACAAAAATTACATAAATTGTCACAAAGTAACAACAATATTAAATATTAATAAAGAAAAATAAAATTGGTATACAAAAATAAAACTATACACTTTTCCAGTGTTTCAAAATGTTCGAATAGGGAAGGTATTTAGTTCTTACTGTTATCTTCGTCACCTAGTATTAGATTTAGAAAATTATACTAACAGTCTACTTCAATGTAACTTACTGGTGAATGTTCTCATGAATAGAAAATATTTGGATTTGTTAATTAAAGGTGGTAAGAGTGATAATTAAGTAGTTGTAATTATGAAATACTTACAGATTTATGAACATTATCATTATACATACGTATAAAAATCATCATGTGAATGAATTACAGATAAAATAAAAAAAGTAATTTTAACATATACTTTACTTCCATAAATAACAATGAATAAATCCTTTCTTATTTTACAAATTTATTTAAAGAAAAGTTACATGATATTGCTAATTAGAAATACATTATAAAATACTAAATTCTAATTACAAAAGACAGAAAATGTTTTTAATAATTTCATTATTAATGAAATTTATAATTAACAAAATACAATATTCGATATGTAATGGCTACAAAACTTGACAACGAGATAAACTGAAATAATTGTGAAGTTCTACACAAGTTACATCAGTTTTATATTCCATATTAATATATAAAAAAGTAACAATTTTTTTTTAAAACATGATAACTGTGATAGCCTTGATTATGATTTGGATGACCTTGACGATGACTATAATGACTGTGATAACGACTATAATGTGCTTGATGATGACTATGACAACTTTGGTGACCTTCGTGATAACTATAACTTTAATAACAGTATTACTACTTTTGTTCTACTCTCCATTCTATTCTTTCTAACTACTATCTTCCATTCACTCTTTACATCACAAAAGTCTGTATAAGAATCACTATAAAAATCGCTATAAGAATATATTCATATCTGGAAGACCGAGGTCAAAGGTCACTTTTATTATCAGCGTTTCGCTACAATTTCCATCATAGTAACGCAGAGTATATCGCAAATTAACGCAACACTTGAAGTTATAAATATTATTACTTCAACATAAAGAAATTACATTCCACCTTTTTGAATATCCAAATTAAAACAATTTGTCAAAATCATTGGACATAAATGTGATCTTTCGTGTATGGTCAGTGAAATCAGGCATCGATTCCATATTTCTACAAACCTTGCTCGCGTTTGTGCATCAAGTACCCAAGTAAAACTACAATAAACCCATATTCAGTCTCGGTAGATGTCATCATCCTAACGTAAACCGATACATTTGTCTGTCAAAGCTATCGCGAGCATAAGAAACGTTCATTCTAGTCTTCGTAGCGTATCATCACCGTGTCAACAGCACATCACCGGCACCCTAGCCAGCACCCAGCTAGCTAGAAGAGCGTTGGCGTTCAGAAAGCTGTTCGTCGTGCGTCGATCGCCATATTGGAGGCGGTCGAACTCTCCTCCAATCGGCGTCAAAGCGTTAGAAGCGGGGGTGCGAGCCGTGGCCAATAGAATTGCCGCATGCCCCACCGGGAATCTGCCACACCCACAAGTGTCACGTGCGCACGAGCAGCTGCACTTTCGTTGGAACAGTCTTTCGCGTATCCTCGCATCGTTAGCATCGCTCGTTGCTGATACACTGTCAATGATTTTGCTTCTCTGACTATGTACATTGTTGTTTCGTTATCTGATAAATGACGGTTCAATGGATTGATAACAGTGTTGGATCACTCAGATTATACTGCTCTGATTGGCTTGTTGAATGAATTTGGTGAAGCGTTTTGTCGAAGGACATATTCGAACACATCGAACTGACACGCGCGAGATTGAAGTATGTTCGTTTTTCGAAAAGTGCACTATGAGACACTCCTTGCGTTGAAATTACGGTTGTGAGGTGAATATTCTAGGTATTAGGATTTCGGACCGAATAATGAATGTTAAAGGTACAACGACTGGTGCTGGATGCATACTTACTTTCAGATTGAGAATAAGGTGCAAAATAGATAACCGAAGTGTGGGGAATAGACTAGCGTTCATAATCCTTCAGTATCACGATAGAAGTCAGTTTATGTTTTGACGAAAGCATAACAAATTAATATAAAAGCGTGAAGTTTGGTTCACTCGTTCCACATATGAAAGAAAGGTAGATTCTTCGTATGTTGAGAAAAAAAAGTGCATTTGAATGCTACAGACTTTCGAAAGCTCTAAATAATCAAACAACTATTAAGAAAGATTCAACAAATCGGTATTTTAGAAAGTGGAAAATCAAAATCAACGTTCAGCCGAGGTGTTACACAAAGATAAAGTGAATAAATCGACTGCTTCGTGGGCGGTGAAGGTTGATCGTTGTTGAAATGACAGAAAACCTTTAAATCGAATCGAAAGTCGCAGTTATGACTATGATAAGCTTGGAAATGTTGGGCCGGGAGGCTCTGTCTCTGGAAGGGATGTATCGGCGTGGACGTCAAGATATCTTGACTCCACCACACGACAGTCCAGAGTCGCAGAACGTCCGCCGGAACAACAGTAACGCCGGAAACGCCGTGAACGTCACAAGCTTCGACAAAGCTAGCCACAACGAAATGCATCCTCTCGATCAGCCGGCTCTGGAACTCGGTTTGCCGGCTCATCTTCCAGAAATCCTTTATTGTAAGTGAGGAACCTCGATTCTGCTCATGGAATTTTACGTCCGTAGTGTAAACGAAGCGTGTAATATTTTATTAGTTCCTTTCTATTAGAGCTGACACCGTACAAGTGCATTGGAGATGCTAAAAAGTGAAGTTTAGTATTTAGAAATTGAACAAATGGGGAGAATAAAGTTTAATCGTGTTTAGGAATCATCAATTTTTACATTTATGGGTGATTTTATTTTTATTGATTTAATTTGCTCGTATTTGCTTAATTCGAGCATACCTTTCTTACTGTGTTATTCATTTCTTATTATTCAGTATCCTCTTTAATGCTAACCTTACCTGGGTTAAACGACCGGTTCACAAATTCCTTATTTCAAATTGTAGAATCTGTTAAGATGGTTTTCCAAGAATCCTTGTTTACAAGGATTAATTTTTAATTTTTATCGAGATATAGAATTAATGTGTGTGTTCAATTAGGTTTTATTGTTTGTTCATTTATTTTATTACTTCATTTTCAATTTTTAATTATGTGTGCATCGTACGCTGATACGGTTAGTGTTAATAATACTGACGTACAAAGTTATGTTCGATAAATTATGATATTCAAGAGATTTCTTCTTAAAAATATGAGACACACTATAATATAGTTCGACTTATACTTAAGTATTCAACTTTTACTTTCAAATACATGTATAATTGTCAAGAAATAATATTGTAACATTTCAATAAAATTCTGTTCCATCTATTAGTTACAACATACCACATTTTTTAAGTATAATAGTTTGACCATTTACAGTATATGCGTGCAATTAGCTTATTTTTTAAATTCAACAACCAACAGCCACGTGGACTATGTTTTTTCTTGTGCGTCATTAGTTTTGTTATTTAACTGTTACTAATTTAAAATAAATAAAATATAACTAAGGAAACTAGGGGAGGATAGAGTTGATACATATGTAGAGAGGTTTGATACAGGTTCATATTTTAATTTATCCTTTTAAATACGGATTTAAATTTCATACTCTAAATACAGCTGAACGGAGTTAAAATACTAGGACGATCAAATTTGTTTAATTTTTTAAGTTTGTCATTTGACATAAAGAATGTACAGTATAAATAAAGTCAATCTCAATAACTTTCCGTTAACTTGAGTCATCATAGATCTCAGAGAGGACTACAAACCGTGTCATGTATTTAAAAGGTTAATAGGCAAACGAGAATATCATGTGTCAGTAGAAAGTACTCTTAGTAGCTTGTAATAGGTTATGTTTGTTGCAAACAAATTTGTTAATGTGACATTTTCTATTAGTCGAAGTATGTTTTCTTGGTGTGTCATAAAGTTTTTGTTATCGTGAATTAATTTTTATGAAATATACATTATTTGATGTGATAATACGTTCAATATTACAGGCACAGATCAAATTTCAGTGCTTTCATTTTGAATGTAATTAGAATCAGTCTTTAAAAATTTTGTTTGATAAGACATTCAAGGGAGGCTTTTGACGTATATCTAATAGAAACTTAATACTTTCCTAATGTAGGCTAGCACTATGTAATCTATAATAAATCTCCTCTTGTAAATAACGATGAAAGTTTGTATTTGTAACTACCAGTTCATTACTTTCATGTTCCAAACCGGTTGATTAAGCGTCAAACATGATCTAAATAGTGATACAAAATATACATAAAAGAAAATGTCCAATTGTAAGATTTGCATAAAATAAACTGCTTCATTTGTATGTCTCACCTCTTCTGCTATTTTGTATCAATTCTTCCATGGGTGGGGAGGAGCTTGTTTTACACGTTTCTTATTCAACTTCGAACAATTTCATTTTGTTTCTGTTCAAGAATATACTACATATAAATGTTCAAAGGGATCATTGAAATATTATTTAGTTTCGCTATTACGATGTTGCTTCAACTGTATCAACCCTCCCCAGTCATATTTGCCTAAATACATTAGATCACTCCTTTTCTTAATCTCATAGAAATTATTGTGGAGATTAAACGTAATTAATTTCAAACTCGTGACAAATTACTAATCATCTTTTTTACATTAAAAATAAAACCTGAAAAACTTTGTACAATATTTGTTGTGTTTCCGTAAGGTCTTGATTTAGAATAATGAATATTTAAATTGGTGATGTGGTAATTGAAAAATGACATACGACAGCAGGGGATTAACCGATTCATAAAGTATTAGAATTTATCATTTTTATTGTTCAGTCTTTTTGAATAACGACAATATGAAAACAAATAATCACTATTTTTATTTTCCAACATTTTGGTCGGTAATTTAGATGCGCCGTTATAATATTATAATTACAGTATATTACATAAATAAACTGTAAGTAGAATCTATACAAAATACTGTCAAATATAAGTGATAATTTTGTTTCGATGTATCCATATTGATAAGTTCAAAGCATTGGATAATAAAAATGACAAATTTTCAAACTTCATAAATTTATTATTACCTGAATGAACACATTATAGAAAATTATTCTAGATAAGATAAATTATTGCATAAGATATTAAAATAAGATAAAAAAATATTTAATTAATTTCTACAAATATCTCAAATAATTTCTGATAGACCATTTTTTCCTTTTTCTCATTTCGTATGTACAATTATTCGAATTATCTTTTCGGAAATGATAAAAAAAGCACTATAAAATTTAATTAATAGTCATTGCAAATAAAGATCCTCAACTTCTGATCTTCAAATATAAAGCATTGTCATTTTGCAATTTATCCGTTTTATACAGTAAAATAAATGCATATGTTTACATAGTGCGTGATATTTTCCATACAGATACTAATGTTCAGAAATTATACTTTTCTAACTTAATTTAAACTATTTTTTGTCCAATTATTTTTTATTATTTTGGACTAAGTTTAAAAATATAATTGTTTCAAGTACAAAGTACCACATATAGATTAAATTATTTTAACTAATTTATTTTTCTTTATTTTAGGAATAACGCAGGAAGCTATTATGCTTTTGTATGAAATTCAAGTAGACAGTGTTCAAATAATTTTTCATTTAAATTAATTAAATCAATGAAATAAAATAAAAGTAATTTGGCATAAGAGGTGGTGGTACAATTACTTGTTATTGCATATAAATAAATTTACTAAGTGTTTTCTGAAAACTATTTCTGACACAGTTGCCATAGAAAGGTTAAAACGTATTTGAGAAATTATTTCAATAAAAATGTAATTTAATATAAAATATTAAATAAAATAAAAATCTATTTCGTTTTATAGCTAAATAATAACAACAGTTAGCCAAATAAGGTAATATATTATTCAAATATTCATTGTTCAAATATAGCAAACATAGAATGAAATTATAATTTATTTATTTGATAATTATTTGAATATTATTAGTATAATTAATACGGGACTGATTATGTATTAGGCTGACCGTGTTACATTACCTTAAACTTTTGTCTAAAATATCCTCATCATAAGTCTCACAAATTATTTTAGCTACCTCGAACATACAATGTTATTATGTACACTCTCTCCTCCACTGTAAATGAACACTGAAAATTATTTTAATAACGATAACTGAATGCAT
Organism: Megachile lagopoda; assembly: GCA_036983795.1. Lineage (NCBI taxonomy): Eukaryota > Metazoa > Arthropoda > Insecta > Hymenoptera > Megachilidae > Megachile > Megachile lagopoda. The sequence continues at coordinate 22,412,896 of CM072800.1, forward strand.
ATATTTACGACTAAATGCAATACTGTCAACTATAAAATTATAAAATAAGATAGGATCAAAATAGAAAACACCTTAATTTTACCGCCATTTAAAGTGGAAGATGGAATCTTTTCCAAACACTAAATAATGTAGTTATGCTACAATTATAGTTGTTTCGAATATGAATAATTATTCAGAATATAATTATTTAAAATGTGAATTTACTTAAAATATAATTATTCAGGATATGAATATGAATATAAGATCTTCCAATTTATGCATCTTATGTATCTTACAAAATTATTTAAAATTTTGTTTAATTTCTGTCCATTACAATTATTCGATTATTTTGAAAAAGTTTCGGTCACTGATAACCATTACCTAAACTTTTCAGTGCGTTAATTTATGCATTGTTTCTATTAAAAAATGTACGTGTGCTCGTCCATGAATCGCGAACGTAATTGTTGAAACTTTTCTTAAAAAATTGATGATGTTTTTCAATTGTTGCATAAAATAATTGATTATTGTTGCAGCCTCGATACCAAAATGCGGAGGCTGTCAAGAAGCGATTTTGGACAAGTACGTTTTGAGGGTCCTCGAAAGGTGTTGGCATGCGAGGTGTCTCACGTGTAGAGATTGCGGTGCAAGATTGACCGACAAATGTTTTGCGAGGAATGGTCATGTTTTCTGCAAGGACGACTTTTTCAAGTAAGTACCAATAATTATTTATAAGTTATTTTTACTGTTTCAAACGTAACAATTATTAAGTTGTTACATAAACAAGTTCGGTTTCAATTCTTAAGATTCAGGGTAACTGCAAATTTAAATGCTTTATTTCAATACCTAAAATGTTTAAATGGCTGTAGATACTTTTTAAACATTTAGAAGTGTTTAAAATCACAGCAATACAATAAATAAGACATCAATTCAATACGACAGCACTTGGACAGTTACATAAACGAATGCGGTTTACTCAACATTCAGGGTAACTGTAAACCTAATTGCTTTATTTCGATACTTAAAACGTTTAAATAACTGTAGACACTTTTTAAACATTTAAAGGTATTTAAAATCGCGAATAGTACAGTAAATAAGAAGTATCAATAAATAAAACAGTGTTTGGACAGTTCTGACTGTATTTCTTTAAAATAATAAAAAGTTTTCTGTAACAAATAATTGTGGTTATGTTGTACTTAGAACTTCAAACAACTTGTACATGTACAATCAGTAAACATGTAAAACAATTTTAGTGTATCAGTTGAATCGTGTATTCTGATTGAGTAAATAGCTATAGATATTATAATAATATACCATATTCATGGCTGTAGATAATATAGTAAGATACCGTATTCATAATTTTGAGCTTTATTAAAGATAACACACGGTTTTTTTCGACAACGTCCATCTTGTTCCTCCTACAAAATGAGATGCTCTAAAAGAAATTAAATATGTATTTCAATACATTAATATACAGTAACTAAATATACATATATTAGTATACAGTAACTAGATATATGCATTTCATGAAAGGACTCGTTGCAAATAATGGTTGTAGGTCGACCACCATTGACTAAACAAACATCGGCTAACAAAATTAAATATTAAATACTTAGATGAATTATATTTAGTTCATATTTACTACGATTTTTTCCCTTCACATTGTAATTATATTTAAATTAATTTTGAAGTAGTGATGGGTTCGATATTATATCTGGACTATGTTGCATCCGTGAACTATAACAACGATGACATTTAAAAATAGAAGACACTTGCTATTCTCAAATATGTAACTTAGTTGTAAAGCAGTTTAGAGATGTAAGAAAAACATTATAAGTTAGAAAAAGTAACAAATGTATATCATACACATTTAACCCTTTGCCCTACGACATCATACCACACTCTCGACGCACACTACAGTTCATCCTTAATGAACCAGACTCGTATTTTCATCGTAATTGAATTTCGTGTTCACTTCCAGTAAATAATCTTCACATTCAAAGATCGTTGAATATAATACATCTCTAACTTTTTATCTTCCTCTACCTTTTTTCACATTGTAACAATAATTAGTCACTTGTGCATGACGCAACTGCCTAGAAAATTGTAGGGTAAGGGATTAATTTTGTAATGATAATAATAATGACGATTATTCTTTCATTTTCCCCTGCGGTATAGTTTATAACGTAAATCACACAATACGAAAATTCAATCACACGTTAAAAACATAAACGATGTGACATAGGTATCATTAATAAAATAATGTAGCTACATTAGAGACGTATACAAACTATAGGTAAACAAATAATTTTAATAAATTATCCGTGTTCTTTGATTTTGCGTTTGTTTTCAAGATACAAACAACTCATAACAAATATCAGACAAAATTTCGAAATCCACAAAGTATGAACAAGTCATGTATCCATAGAGAGCAGTTTTTATAGATCACATGATTTATATTGTAGATTTCCATTATGAAATCGTAAGAGGTAGACTTATATCAAATTCATAAACATTTGTAGTTCACTCAACTTATTTGCAGTTTCATCATGTAGATCTGACAGGTAGATTTTAGAATAGAAGTGAAATTGCTGTTCTTTCATATCTTTCATGATACATGTATGTACTACGAATTCTGTTATAGAGTATGTTCATTATTCTTTACATGTTAGATCCATAATACATTATTTAAATAAGTAATACGAATAAAACATATGGTGTACATTTGAAAGCAAATGTAGTTTCCCGTGGGAAAAATGTTGAAATTAGAAATTCTCAAATTCAGCGATTTGAAGATTTGAAATTTCAGGGTTTGAAAGTTTCAAATTGCAGACTTAGGAATTTGAGAACTTGAGAGTTTGGAAACTTAGGACTTGAGAATTTTGGAATTTGGGAATTTGAGAATTTGGGAATTTGGGAATTTGGGAATTTGGGAATTTGGGAATTTGGAAATTTGAGAACTTAGGAATTTAGAAATTTAGGAATTAAAGAATTTTTAAATTTTGGAATTTAGTAATTTAAAAATTTATTAGTTTCAGAATTTGGGATTATGAAAATTTAGAAATTTGGGTATATGAATATATATGGATTTGGAAATTTGGAAGTTAAAAATGTATTTAGGTATTTGCAGATTTAAAGGTTTATGAAAATAGGGATTTGAAAATTTGGAAATTTAGATACTTGAGAATATCAGAATTTATGGATATGGAAATTTCGAAATTTGGGAATTTTGCAACTTGAAAATTTATGAATTGAAGAACTTAAGGATTTGAAAGTATTGAAATTAGGAACACTAAATCTTTAGAAATGTGGGAATAGAGAATTTTGCGACTTTGAGAATTAACAAATTCGGAGGTTAAAAACTTTTAAAAGACGTATACATATATTACGAGAATACTTTTTTCTTCAAAGCTATATTGTTTTTGCCGAACTACTGAGGCTACTGGGACGATTTAATCGTTTGTCTATTTGGGTTTTTTTACACTTTTGGGTCTTTTCACTTAAAATTTTGAGAGTAGACACGTGAGATACCCTACATTTGGTGTATAGATTTTGCCGGCAATCTAACGACGGAAACCCGTCGTTATCGCCATAACTGTGTTTTGGTATCATTTTCGACAATTTTTGATACACACAATCGACTGAAATCACGTTAAAAATTCAATCATGGACGGTACTTTGTCGTCATTGACGTAAGTCGTCGTCAAATCAACAATAATCGTGTTTGGTATCGTTTTCGATAGTTTCAGACAAGTTTAATCATTTGGAACGACTTCAAATCTCTATATCTTATTCTTGTTCTACCTACATGTTTACAGTAGATTGGCTGTATTACTATACAGTAGATTACTGTAGATCTACTAGTGTAAATTGTATGCAATCTTAAGGAACATTTTAATTTTTAGTGTTTAAAGTCATTTCAAGATCGTGTTAAAATATTTATAAACGCGTACAAAAAAACATTGATAACCTTGAAATTTCTGAAACAAATATATTTTTAATATATTGGTCCTTTGATACCATTTAAATAACGTGCAATGTATTTGTTATAATATAAATGAATTTATTATATCATCGAAGTGTATTTTAAATAACATAATTTACAACATAATTCACTTTTTTCTCACAATTACTTTGAGTTCTAGCCGAAAATTACTGAAATTTCAGGTAAAATTTGGGTAAATTCTCTGAACTTTTTTCATTTTCTAATCTATTTCAATTCCCAAATTCTCCAATTTCCAAAATTTGATATTTTCAAATTATCGACTATTCCAATTTTCTAATTTTCAAATTTCCAAAGCTCCAAATTTTCAGATCCCCAAATTTCCTGGTTTCTAAATGCTAAAGATTTTAATATTTCAATATTTCTAAATTTCTTAACTCTCAGGTTTATTAACTTCCCTGACCTCAATTATAAGTTTCCTAAATTCCATGATTTTTAAATTTGCACGATTCAAATTGTGAAGTCCTCAAACTTCAAGAACTCTAAAATCTCAGGTTCCCAAATTTAGTAGTCCAAATTTCAAAACTCCAAACTCTTAAATTTAGAAGATTCTGTATTCTTAAATTCTTAAATACTAAAATTTCCAAATTTCCAAAAGTTCATAATCTTCAATTTTGTATCAGCTCAAGTATTTATTTAACAAAATTACTTCTAATTTCTGATGTATACTGCCTGTATGATGTAAACGATAGATTTATGTGAGGAGTCACACGTCATCCAGATATAGTTGACATGGTACTCAAAGTGTTAAAACACTTTTCTACTGCGTATTTCAAACATGCGAACCATGAGATAATCGTTACGTAATGACACGTACACTTTTTCTTTTTACAAACATTATCTGGAGAGATAGCGGAAAGGTATAAAACTTTTATCAACTGCTACTTATCGCTCGCAAAAAACTGCAGCTGGGAAACCGAAACTCCGTACTATTCGTAACGGATGATAGAAAAGCGGATATTAAAGGAAAAGCAAAAAAAAGTTAGATCAAACGTGCTCACACACACACACACACACACGGATATCTGTATCTGGCAACGGTATCGATTGTGTCCGAAGAACGCGCCTTTTCTCATCCACCCATACCTTGACAAAGCACCAGACGCCATTTTTCTTCTTCTGAGAGCCGAGTCGAAGGAACTTGCTCTCTTTCCGCTTCGTCTCACCCTTCTTCATAGAACTCGCCCTTTCTTGGAAGCAGAATTTTCAGGGGAATTGGAAGATCCAAGTCCGCAACGCGTTCAGAAACAATAAAAAGAACATTCAAGTTCGATGAAGGAATTATTTGTTACGTTTGATGTCTCGAAGTCGAAGATGATTTTGATTACTTCTGAAAACAAGCCTTAGGGTACGGAGAAGAATGCGCATTTCGGATTTCGAGTTATTTTCTTAGCGAATTATTCTTGAAACTTCCATTGCAAGATTCTGTGTATAGTTATATAACAATTTCAGCGTAGAATTAAATCGGTAGATTATTATTTAACTATTTCTACCAAGAGATGCCAAAAGATACCTTTCAAATTTTAACTTAAAATTATTTTCTAACTTGAATTTCTCCACAATTAATTTTTTAACTTTTTATACAATAGTATGTTAAATTAATTCAGCCATATCATTTCCTTCCAGCTCATCCTAGATCTAAAAATGTGCATATGGTATACTTATTTCTACCATGAGGTGACTTTTGACACCTTAAGGATTTCATGACAGGGCCTAATTTTAAATCATTTTACATATAAATATCAACACTCTTTTGCAGCATTATATCAATTATAATCAGATTAGAGAATTCCGATTTCAGTTGTACCGGAAAATACAGGAGTTGCGACATAACTCTGATATTCGCTTATATCCCGCCGTGTTGCATTTTAGTGTACACCGCTATATCTATACTTTGTAGATTCATGAATTAAGCTAGAATTTACAACCTGATTAAATAATCTCTAATAAAAACACATCAATGTATCAATAAATATATTCCTCAAATTATCTACATTTAATTGATAATTTTGATCCCATCAGTTTTGGCAATTATTTGCATACAAACGAAAAGATGTCAGAAGACTGGAAATTTCACTATCCTACATCTCATTTTTTATTGCTAAAATGAGAAACTAGTTGGAAATTGAAAAAATAATTTCTTCTTGTTATTTTTTTTTAAATCAAACACAGAATTTTTGTATTTCATTAGAATAGGTAGTTGCATACTTAATATTTGTTTATTGTATTAGTAAATATTGCCTTTGGATTTAAACTTTGAATATGTGGAAAGAGAGAGGTTGTGTTCACGTATTCCCTAAATATTCATCACCATTGATATCAATCGTTTCTCTCTTTTTAACAAAATAGATTTACTTCACGTTTGTTTCTGAAATATTTGGTGATTTTATATTTTTGATGGTGTCAAAGGTCTCGTGAAGTCCATCAGTGTAATTTGAGAATTTTCATTTGAATAAAAAGTTAGCTATACATATAGCCGTCCACATGTTCCTGTGATCTTTCATATTGATCGGAATTTATATCGTCGATGCAATTTTGTTCGGAAAACCATCATATTATATTCCAATATACAGAGTGTCCCAAAAATCGTAGTGCAAATGACGAGATATGGATTCTACATACAAAAATAAGAAGGAAGGGAAAAAATAACATATTTTCATATTCGATTTCGTTTTTAAGAAATAGAATTTGAAGCTTTGACATTAGATTGTACAGAAATGTGTGTGGTAACACAGATGACATCTTTAATCCCTTGATTGATTCAACAATTGATTTATATTATACCTTAATAAACGTGATTATTAATATTTCAAAAATTGTATTATGAATCTTGTATTATGAATATCTTTTGTGATATTGTTACTTATATGTGTATATATTACATTTTCAATAAAATCCGTATGTAATATACTAGTATATTAACAATAACGTGAAGAACTGATAAAATAATGATTGATATATAAAATAAAATAAAATAATGATTGAAGTATTATTACAATATTATTATTTGTAATTATTGATTTAGAACATTCATTGATCATAAAATTAATGAAAATGTTACTGAAATTGTTTTTTATAGCGGAAAATATATTTTTTTGGCAAATCTTTTGAAGAATGTTGAAGTTCATTTTTTTTCAAAAACAAAGAAAAATATGAGAATTTTTTATTCTTTTTATTTCGTCTTAATTTTGTATGTAGAATCACCATGTGGTCGCTTGTACCACGATTTTTTACTCTGTATACATATAATATAAGAAATATTTAATATTTCACTGAGGTTATAATAAATTTCTTAATTGCTGACTTTCTTTGAAAAATTAATCTAAAAACGCGTTATTCTTTTCTCGTTTGAGTAATAAAATCTCGAAAAAAAGTATTGCAAAATAAATTTTGGGAAAGACCGCTAAACTACAATTTTACTACCTTTGTAACATGATTGAAGAAATTCAAAATTAATTAGAAGTTTTACTTTTTTATGAGAATTTAACTAAATTAGAATATTGATTGCCTTAATAATCACTATTAGATACATGTATTCAAGTGCACAACGAAAATCTCGCGGTCATAAACGGGCAAAGTGTATCTCCTAGCTTAATTGCAAGTTTGCGAATTTGAAATTTCACTTTGAGAAGTTGTTATCTTAAAAACTTATAAATTTGAGAATTTACAATTTTGACAATGTATAAATTACTGAATTTGACAGTGACAAAATTTCTGAATTTGAAAGTTCGTATATTTGAAATTTTGAAACACAAGAATTTGTGATTTTGAAGACTTTCTTGTAACGAAACATACTTTAGAAAAATGACTGATATCATATAACATAGATATGTCGTAGCAAGATCTGTTGCTTTCTCGTATTGTATAATAGTACTTTTATTTATTTGCACGCTGATTGAGGCATTATCGGCTAACAAATACTCTAACAATAAGAGGTTTATAATCTCTTAGGTTTTTTGATACGGTGTCATTGTAGTGGATGACATTTACTATATTACATTAACTATACGACATTTTACTTTTCTGTTTTTAATTTTATTTATTTGCTGGGTTAGCCCCTTCATACAAGAAGAAACATAATTCAAGGAAGAAGATGTAATATATTTTACAATTTCGCAAATGCTTAGAAGAAATTAAAGTATAAATAAAGAAAAGGTTAAGAGAAGTAATACGATGTAACACAATATAAAATAAAATTACAAAATCTTATACATTGCATAGCAACATGAAAGTACAACATAATTAAGAATTGAAAAAGGTCAGCTAACAAATGTTTTAAGGATGTTATAGAATTTCGAAATACAGTAGAGTATAATGCGAGTTCTTACAACGCGCCAAAGATATTGAGACTATTATTTTCATATAACGCGATTCTCCGTGCAGTGCGCCAAATAATAAAACACAAAAATTACATGTATTTAAGAATTAAATCTGCTTTAGTTAAACATTACATTGCTTTCTTCGTTGTACGAATTAGTATTATTACATTTTTATCAAATTTCAATGAAATAAAAAATTTGTTACATACATTAATTTTTACATACATTGTAATGTATTTTGTATACATAAATTAAAATGTATGCCATTTATTTTTATTACACTGTCTTATTTGATAAAGCATAGAAAATGAAAGATGTCATAGCAATAATTATTTCAAACAAGTTACACTAAATTATACATGTTACGTGAGAAAAATTCCCATTGTATTAATATTATGATGATCTAACAATAAGTTAACATAATTTCCGCTTCGATGTATGGCAAGATATTCCCAACAGGGGATTTGATACTGAACATGAAGACAGAGAAACCATATTGACAGTCAATTTATACTGCTGTATTCATTTTCCACATATAGCGTAGAGTTCGGTTATATTACCATATCTTGTATTGTCAGTTGAATACATTCTCCTTTAAAGGAAATGTAACAAACATCACTTATATTCAACACAAGCACAAAACCTCCGTTTAATACTAGGATTACAATTTAAACATTTCTGAATCTTGAAATTTCCAAAATTCCAAACTTTCCAGATTTTAAGACCCCAGATTTAAAAATGTACAATTTTCCATGTTTTCAAAGTCTCAAATTTTTAAATTACTTTATTCCAAAACTGAAGTACTACAAATTTACAAATATTCAAGCTTCTTTCCAAATTTATAAACACAAATTTCCAAGTTTAGAAATTTTAGCAATTGTACATGCGTACATTTGGAAATTAAGAAGTTTAACAGTTGAAAAACTTGGGAAATGAAAAGCGATAGGAGTTGAAAACTTCGAAAGAAATACAGAAATTCGAGATTCAGATTTTGCAAGTTTACATATTCAAAAATGTAGAAATTTAGAAGTTTAGGAATTTAAGAATTCAAGAGTTTAGAGAAAGAATTTAAGAATTTACGTCTTTAGAAATTTCGGAATTCAGTGATTTAAGAATTTAGGAATTTAAGACTTAAGGTTTGGGGATTCATTAATTTAAGGCTTTAATAATGAATTTTGAAATTTAGAAATTCAAATTTTTTTCAAGCTTTTAATTTCTCAAATTCTCAAATTTATAGGATTCGAATTTCTAAGCTTCTGAAATTCGGAATTTTGGAATTTCGAAACACAGTAATTTACAAATATGTCATTTCTGAATTTGGGTATTTAACAATTTAAAAACTTGGAACTTCAAAATGTCAAAGCATTACTCAATAACTTACTTATTAGTAATACAGTACAGTTCAATAACTTTCTTATTAGTAATTAAAAAATTTTAAAATCTAAGAATTTAGATACCTGGAAATAAAAAAATTGAAAAATATTCCAGTTTTGTTCAAATGTTCAATGTTCAAGTTCTGTTGAATATTCAAGTTTAATTCAGATATTCAACTTTCAAATTTGTTTTCAAATATCGAATATGTAAAAAATGTTTAAATTATGAGTTTGAAAAATCGAAAATATTAAAATTTCAATGCAAAGTATTACAATTTAATTCCTCAGAATTTTCCGCTCCAACATCCCCATCTCTAACAATATCGCCAGAGTTCACTGTACACGCCCTAGAGTTAATAATCCACCTACTAGTTTTTAATAAGAAAAAATTTCTATTTTTAAGGCAGTATCACCGTGATACGGCGACACGTTGCTGTCACTAATGCACGAACGTAATGTGAAAATGTTGTGTGTTGTTGGTGTGGCAGGCGTTTCGGGACGAAATGCGCGGGCTGCGGCCAAGGGTTGGCACCGTCGCAAGTTGTGCGTAGGGCCCAAGAATTGGTCTACCATCTAACTTGTTTCTCGTGCGCCCTTTGCTCTCGACAGTTGGACACTGGCGACGAATTCTACCTCATGGAGGACAGGAAACTTGTTTGCAAGCCTGATTACGAACAAGCGAAGGCGAAAGGTAAACAGATTACATTCAATTCTTATACTTGATTAACCAGTTAACCCCTTACCCTATATCGTGTTGCACTCGTGACGCACATTACTGTCCTAATCTAACAAACTCAGACTCATATTTTCATCGCTATTCGGTTTTGAAGTTCGATATTAATTATAATATGTACAATTGAGAATCGATTAGGTCCTAAATCTTAAGATTAGAAAATATTGAAATAACTTTGTTGATATCCAGAGTTAGAAGAAGATCTAGTAGCAATAAATTGAAGTAATAAATTACTTGCACTTTTTAAGAATTAATAGTACTGAAGAAATTAAATAAAGCAGTACTTAAAAAATAAATAAATTTTAATTCAATGTTTTTTAGAATTAAGGATGAAACGAAATTTCAAGTTTTTTCATCTTTTTCAATTTTATGTATGCTAAATTATTATAACATTTTCGAAACATTTATTTATTCAATTAAAGACATGTTTATAGAATTTCCAGATTATTAATGAAAGTTTTGACAATAATTGATATTAATATCAAAACTACCAGTGCGATCATATGACCATTTCACAAATTCCTTATTTTAAGTTATAAAATTTGTTAAGGTGATTTTCTTAAAATCTGAGTTGAATTTTATCAAGAATTAATGTATGTATTAGTAATTAATGATCACTAATATCGTTAATTAATTAATGTATATATCATTAATTCTTCAGTTTAATTATAAATTACCATGTGTTATCCTCACCATGTGTCATTTAGTTTTATCGTTTATTTATGTTTTAACTTCATTTTTAATTTCAAAATAAATGTACATTATAATCTGATTTTAGTGTTAAATAATTCATAAAGTAATTTCTGTAGATATATATTCCAAATACAGTTAAATAAATAATATGTAATACTATCTGAAAAATTGCATTCATAAAATTGTGAGGATTGCAAAAAATTAAATTACAAAAAGGTTTCCACCTGAAAACTTTGTGTTTTAAACTGCACGTCATGTAATGAAACGTTTCGATTTTTTCAAATTACAGAATTGGCAGATGGAGGAAGTATAGACGGTGACCAGCCGAATAAAAGGCCGAGAACAACAATCACGGCAAAACAACTGGAAACTTTGAAATTAGCTTATAATACCAGTCCTAAACCAGCAAGGCACGTGCGAGAGCAACTCTCTCAAGATACAGGACTCGACATGCGTGTTGTTCAAGTCTGGTTCCAAAACAGGTACGTTTGATTTTTAAAAAAAATATGAATTGCCACTATTTATCATTCATATGTATGCTCGAGTAAAGCGTAGGCCTTCTTTCGATGAGAACAGGTGCATAAATTTGAAAATTTTTTAATATTAAAATTTCCTAACTTAAATTTTTGATATTTTTAAATCGTTAGACTTAAATCAGATTCAAAAATTTTTTAAGTTTTAGATTTTTAGATTTTCAGAGTTTCAAAATTGAAGACAAATATTCTATTGTTTAATTTATAACAAAGTTCGTGTGTGTACATACAATACACTCGGGTGCAAAGTAGATCTCCTTTGACTAAAGTGGTCTTTTGATTAAGAGAGTGATTATTGGTGTCGTTATCGATTATTGTCGATAATGTGGTTGAAATATTATAAAGATGTATTTCCTTTCAGTATGGCTGATTTTAGATAATTTATGAGATAAAAAAATTGTTGGGTTATTTGTAAACTCCATCTTTTAAAAATTGAAGAAATTGGGGATTTTGGAATTTGAGTAAAATTGAATAATATGAACATTCAGAAACTCGGACAATTTGAAATTTGTATCGTTGGGAATTTAAGAACTTAACTCATATAAATTTGGTAATTTACATAGTGGGGAATTTAATAATTTGAAAATTTGAATATTTGCAAATTTTGGTATTTGAAAAAGTGGAATTTTGAGAATTTGAAAATTCAACAGTAAAAATTTTGAAATTTTAGGATTCAGGATTTTGATAATTGAAGAATTTTGATATTTGGAAATTGTGGAATTTTCAATTTGGAAAATTGGTAATTTAAAGTTCTGGAGACAGCAGAATTTAGAAATTTGTGCGTCTTGAAATTTTGAAATTAAGTGATTTATAAATTATGGTAGATGGAGACCTGAGATTGTAGATATTTAGAAATTTGAAAATTAGAACTTGTGGAAATCTAATAATTTGGCTACTTGGTATTTCTGAAATGAGTATTTTTTGGAATTTGAGTATTCAAGGATTTGAAAATTTGAGAGTTTGGAACTTCGTTCATTTGAAATGCAAAAATTTGAAAACCTAAAACCTTAATTTGAAAATTTGGAAATGTGTAGTTTCGTAGACATTGAAATTGGGAATTTATTAATATATGCTTATATCGCTTTTACATGTGTAATTATTAAATCGTCAGTATATTAAAAACTAAACAATAAAGCGGCACATATACAAGTACCACGGACAGCAAAATATTAATAAATGTGACTGTAATTGCTTCATAACCCCTCGCAGAGCATTTTTTGATTCTTATGAACAATTATAATCATCTAATAAAAGTTCACATTAATTTTTTCCTTATCAAAGATAACTACATATATTCACCCATGTCCTTGAAGGTTACAATCATGTATACGAATGAATTAGTACACACGTTAATGAACACACGCTTTCATATGATTTCAAAAAATATATGGCGCTCCATTTAAAAAACTGAAGGTCACCTTCATTTTTCAAAAAATCATTCAAATATAAAGAATTGATATATGTCATCGTGTTGCTATTAAACTATAGTATAACCTTTTTCTTCTCTGTGAAAATGTTTATACAGGGGGTCTCACAACTAATGTAACTCCGAGAAAGGAGATGTCTGTAATTGTGTAGTAGATCTGTTCGAAAGCCATCAAAATAATTGATCTTAAATTCCTTATTTTAAAGGAGGCTTTTGTCAAAATGTATATTACCTTTTTCGAGGTAAGGAATCATAAGCTAATTTCAATTGAAGAACAATTTATCGAATGTCCATAAATTTAGTGTTAATCGAACCATGTCAACATTTTTGTGAACGTATTTTACAAGTATGTGCTTGCTCAACGTGTTTAATTGATTTCAGAGACAATATGCGGTTAAAACATACGGTTAATTGCGAAATAATATAATGTCCCTATGACTTCTAACAATTCTGCAATGGCGATAAGCGATTTTACGTCAAGACAAACGTTTACATTATACAACTTTGTCTTACATAAAGATATATTTTCCATAGTTACCCAATATCAAAATCTAATTGCATACTGTACGTGATAATAACAACACACTACAAAAAGCTTCTTGCATCTCAAGGATGATCATAGTCATTTATTATCACTAAAACTACTAAATTAGTCATTTGATCCATTCGCAAATTTTCTTTTTCATATTACAAAAATATAATTAATAAAGAATTAAAATAAGTATATATTGTACACATCAATGTACGTTTTATTATTTATTTATTTATTTATTTATTTTCTATTTTACTTTATTTTTAATTTCGAATTATATGTGCAATACACACTAATAGATTTAGTTTCAAAATTTCACATTGATCCTTTTCTTGACACAGATGACTCACTTATTAAAACTTCAGTTGAATAACAGTTCAAAATTTAGTGTAAAAACATTTAGCGTATTTAGAGTCAAAAAGCAATTTCAATCATTGCTTATACATATACAATATGGTACACGTGTGAAAACTTTTGAAAGTTACAAAACTGCCATGAGTTATCATTTAAACGACACTTAAATTTTAATACCAAATATGATTATACGAGCTTTTGTTCTTATTGGCCGAATGTTTTCGTTGCCAGATGGGATACCATAGAAAGACGGTTTTATCATGGTTTCGGAAGCCGTTTATAATTCAAACTTAATTGAACGAGATAACATGAATTTCTCTATTCTTTTATACGTATCTGATTTAAATGAATTTCTATCTCTAAAATATTTTTTAATCTTTTGTTGCATGACTTTCTCAGTTTTGAAGAAATTATTTTTATGAACTTCTCCGAGTACATTCACTTATAAAGTCTACCAAGTATTAATAATAAAAATATGGCAACAAATAAATATTTTCTATTTAAAAAGTTTATATAATATTGTATAAGAAATATATAATATTGTAAATAAGAAATAGTGAGTACAAAAGACAAAAAATATTTTTGGTAATTTTGTTAATTAAGGAATGCTATCAAATATGTTGCAAGTTTCAAGGACACATTTTACCATCTTACTCAACTATATTTCAGTTTATGTTTGTCTAATGCCCACATATGTTTAATTATGTACATAGCATATTTGTAACACTATTCAATGAAAGGAGGAATTAAATCATTCATTTTTCCAAATACATGTAGCAACTTATACGTGACACGTATAAGTTTTATTAGTATTATTTATCTATAAATTCAATTTTTTATAACTCATGTTCCCGTTATCTGCTTCGACAACGTGGTATATGACGTTGCGTACAATGTAGCAAATAGAATCGAAAAAATGATTTTATCAGTTTTATAAGTGCGCATACGTACTTGCAAGTACATGTTTAATGTTAATCCAGTAATATTTTATATGAAACATCGTGAGAATGTCGATGCTCTACGAAGTTATCACAACGTCTTGTTTCAATGACTATAGATAAAGTAAATCTAAAAGTTATAAAAACGCACACGTGCGATAGTTGCTTTAAAACCGTTTTCTTGAAACTCTTCAACAATGTTAAAGTAACCTACAGTCCTTATTGCAACTGTGGAAAAATTGTACCCAGATAAAATTAATGCTTTGTTACAATTTTCAACAACGATAATCTATGTTCTTCAACGTCGAACGAAGGTTGAATCATTACTATACTTGATGATGTTCTTTTATTGTACAAAAAGAAATTTGTATTGTAAAATTTCTAGACAATCTTTAAGAAATTTAAAAACATGAAATATAGTCCTGTTATAGCACTCAAATGGTGGACTTCTATAACTTGATCTATTCAAATTTCTTCATTTAGCTTTCTGTATGTTGTGCAGTGTTGATAAAATACAAAACAGAACAATAAAAATAAAAATGACAGAATTTTTTTGGAGAAAGAAATCAATAATTTTTTAATTCAGTATACTCAAATTTTGTTCACAAATGTAGTCTTTTTAACTTAATTCTTATTTATCACATTCGCTACCACCGAAAAATGGGAGGGGTCTTGTAAATTTATAATTTGACCATCATAAAATCTGAACTTTCTAAAGTTCTATATTTTTAAATCTGAAAGTCTGAAAGTTCTCGAATTTAAAAATGTTCATATTTCCAAACTTCACAATTTAAAAATGTTAATATTCCTACATTTTCCACTTTAGAAATTTCAGTATTTCTAAACCTTCCAATTTGAAAATTTGAGAATTAGAAAATTAGAAAAATTGAAAATTTGCTACCTATTATCTTTCTAATTCTGTAACTATCTAAATTTCATTATTTTTAAATTTCTACATTTCCACATTTTTAAATTTCTAAATTTCGTCATTTTCTTAATTTCTATATTTAAGAAATTGTAAAGTTCTATAGTACTAAATTTCTCTGTTTGGAAACCTGTAAGTTTATAAATTTGAGAATTTGAATAACTCCAAACTTCTCAATTAAAAAATTTAAAAATCAGAAACGTAGGATGTTCGGAAGTTTTTAAGTTTATAGATTGCTATTATAAAGCTTTATGTCTATAAATTTGATAATTGTTAAGTTCCTAAATTTCCAAATATCTAAATTTAAGAATATGGAAATTTCAATAATTTTTTAATTTCGAAGTTTGGAAATCACTAAATTTGTTATCACCCGAAGATTTACGATCTCATTCATGAATCAGAAGAGAACGTATCGAGCTTTGATTTTAGTGTGAAGGATTATTCAGCCGGCAATACAAAGCGTGGCAGTACAACAAGGCTCTATTATAACAGTTTTCATCTCTCCGATATTTGTGTATTTTAAAATGTTATACATTGTTATGTACCATATTGTTTATAGGAGAGCAAAGGAGAAGAGACTGAAAAAAGATGCCGGTAGAACGAGGTGGTCACAGTATTTCCGAAGTATGAAAGGAACGGGAGCTGGTGGACATTCACCAAGGCATGATAAACTCCTTGATAAGGATGAACTCAAGGTCGACTTAGACTCCACCTTTGGTCATCATGGTATGTACCATTTACACGTACTTCTTTATACTTATTCCATTCTAATTGCAAATCAATTAATTTGTCTTACTAAAAATGTTAATGTTATCAAAATTAACCCTTATCCGGCCAAGGTAAGTCCTCAATCACTTAATTATGAATATAATCGAATTGATAATTTTCCAAAAAGTACCGAATATTTTTGAAAATTTGTCCTAAAAATAAATTATACCCTTTATCAAAATCACGTGTTAATGCTCATGTATTGCAATAGATTCTAATTATCTGTGTATGTTGTATAAGTAGCCCATCCGGATAAGGGTTAATATCATACCTCAACAAAGTACTTTTATGAATAATATAAATTTATATATTCAATGAAAAAAACTAAATCATGAGGATTAAAATACAGTGATTGTGTAGTTACATTCAAAGATATAGTAATTAGAATAATGCAAGAAGAAATAACTATTGTGTAATTAGTTGGATACTTTCTACAGGGTGAAAGACAGTAGAGGTAAAAGATTGGAACACGCTAAATATTTTCTTTAACAATTTTTTACGTTCTTATCAAAATATTGTAAAGCTAAATCCCGTTTTGTGGCCATTTTTGCATCCTATATTTCAGAATACAAATTTAAGCAAACTATATGAGGTAGAGTTTCAACTGATATTCGTATACCTGGTTATCCACACAAGAGTTAATTGTTCTCAAAAGTTAAATATGTTAAAAAAAATATTGTCATTAACATCTGTTGTCATCCTAATTCTCTTTTAGTTTACGTTATAACAAAATTATAACTCTACTTATTTTATAATTCGAGTAACAAATTATTCCATCTTGATTAATTCAATTTATTTATTATTTTACTTAAAATTGCAATTTGCAAAACTGGTATTTGTACCGTCTGTACCAAACAATGTTCTTAATCATTCTACAGTCAAAAAATTGTGCCGCGTTATTAAAAATGGGCATTGAAAAGCGACCGATAACGCGTTATTTGTGTTTCCAATATCGCGAAATGTACGCAGGTTCCCCTTTGTATGCACAAGCATCCCTTCCGTTTCATGAAACGAAAAAATGTTGAAATCAATGCCTGAAATCGATGAATACATTCGTGTTGCAAAAGATTTTATTGCAACAGAATAGGATATTTTATTGGAAAACAAAAAGTTCCTACAGGAATACAAAATAAATGCATAAAAGGAATAAAATTATTAAACTTCAAAGATATTATTCGTTACAACTGTATATTCGCAATCCTTAGTTTATCAAATTAAAGTTAAATTAAAAGTGTAAATTTTTACAGTTCTGTTTATGGAAATACATAATAAGAATTTACTTCATTAAATTCATATTGGCCTGAGTCATAAACCTATTGATTGGGCAACATTCAGTAAATAATACTATATTTGTTAAAGAAATTAGACTTATGTTAGGGCTACCATATTTCTCCAGGGCTGTTATCAAATTACCAAATTACCAAATTACCAAATTACCAAATTCCTAAATTTCTAAATTCCCAAATTTATAAGTTCCAAAATTCATTGATTTACAAATCAACAAATTTATAAATTCCTGAACTCCCAAATTCCAGAATTAATAAATTTTCAAATTTTGAAATCTCTTTATGAAAGTCGTCAAATATCCAAATTCCTAAAGACCTCTAAATTCTTAAATCTCGAAAATTCCACATTCCTAAATTTCGAAATCTACATCAGTTTCAATATTCTCAAATTTCTGAATTCCTCAATTCCACAAATCCTCAAATTTCCAAATGCCAAAACTCTAAATTTCTAAATTTCTAAATTTCTAAATTTCTAAATTTCTAAATTTCTAAATTTCTAAATTTCTAAATTTCTAAATTTCTAAATTTCTAAATTTCTAAATTTCTAAATTTCTAAATTTCTAAATTTCTAAATTTCTAAATTTCTAAATTTCTAAATTTCTAAATTTCTAAATTTCTAAATTTCTAAATTTCTAAATTTCTAAATTCCTAAATTCCTAAATTCCTAAATTCCTAAATTCCTAAACTCCCTGATTCACTAATGTCCGTATTCCTAAGTTCCGAAATCTCCAAATTTAATCATTTCTAAATTCCCGAACTCCCAAATTTCCAAATTTCTAAATTCCGAAAGCCCAAATTACAAAATTTCTGAATTCCCGAATTCTGAATTCCCAAATTCTGAATTCCCGAATTCCCAAATTCCCAAATTCTCAAGTTCCTAAATTCTCCAATTCCCAAATTCCCAAATTCCCAAATTCTCAAATTCCTAAATCTCCAAATCCCCAAATTCCAAATCTCCCAATTCCTAAATTCGACATTCGTGAAAAATCTGTTCCGCCAATCCTGTCTTTGTCACGAATAAAATACATCGTATTTACATTTCTATATTACAAACAAAATGAATCTATTTACTTTTATTTACTTCTTATTATGGTACGTACAAGAAACGAATCTTGAAAACAAGAGGAAGCATGGTGTCTTAAAACGCACCATTTTCTTTTTGTGTAGCTTTCGTTTTAACGTTGGTTACATCTGAGCTTTCGTGTACCGGCTCGTTTAGCAGAGGGGAAGACGATCTCGTCAATTATTCAGGTGTTCGTGGTGGCTAACTGCCAGTTCACCGTGTCCGAGATTTCAGGAAGATTGCGGACTATCCTTGAATTTATGACTATCGTTAACTATGCTCGCCGTAAAGCCATGTAAACTTTAGCTATTGTGTAAATTTTAAACATCATTACTGAATGTCTTCCGTTTTCTTGGCAGAAATATATTATCGAATCATTTCGTTCAGGTCTACTTGAATCATGTTTCTAATTAAAAAGTGAATTGAAAATATTTCTTCAGTTACATTTATTATCAACGTGGAATTTTATGCTTGAAAGCAAAAATCAATATTTTGCATATAATATTGTCATTAGATAATCGAATTTTATTAGTGGATATCATAACTATTATAAGAAAAATTTAAAAAGTAATAGTTAACATCTTTAAGGTAATTCTGATTTGAATAACCTTTATGAACGATTAAGATTATTTTTGAGCAATAATAGTCATTACCAATACAAATGATTTAAATTATTTTTAGAATTTTATTTTGATTATTAGTAACAGTAATTAATAACTAGAAAAATTAATAATTTAATACTTTATAACCATATCATTTTCTTTTCCTTTCATATTCAAGGACTACTGACTTTCATTTAAATAAAAATCAGATTTTGTTCAATATTTTTTTCCATACAAATTTTTAAAACAACTATTTCTAGATTTCTGGATTTCAACGGTACTGTTCCCATATTTTAAACGTGTGAGAATATTTATTTGTTATTTCATTGCTACGTGAAAAATTGAATACATGGAACAGTTTAAACTAAATAATAAATTATTCTAATTGCTATATTAAATTATACAACACAAAACGAACATGTAATGTCCCCGTAAATGCATAATAAAAATTCTTATTCAATACTAAAACAACCAGCACTAGATGTATACCTATTTGTATTGAAAATGAAGTTGAAATACAAATAAATCAATATAGAAAATAAATAACAAATTTATATATAATATCCCCTTTTCTCTCGCCAAAAATTAATTTTGATGAAAGCACTTTAACACTTTTGCTATCGGCACTTGATTGAAAATTCATCCAAAATTTATCCATATAATTTCAGATCATGCATGTCTAAAATATTATACTACTCTCTAAACACGTTTTCCAAAACGTTCACTGTCACTTACAAAACTAAACAAAGTTACTTTAAATCCGGACATTCATAAATCGCATTTTGCTCACAAATCGTTTATGAGCAAAATGTGATTTACAATCAATGATCAAGTTTTGAAATAACTTTTAATTAAGTTTTTAATGATAAGTGTTAAGTACTCATGAATACTTAGATTTCGGAAAACACCCTATATTATGTAACAGAATTTGAGTTTGTCTAAATTATGAAACTGTCTTATGTAATTGGACGCAACTGTATGTGATCCTAGTAGTAAAAGTGTTAAATAGATTCTGTAAACTAAAAAAGAAAGTCCGAAATTTGATATTTTATCTGGTTCGGTTGTTGTACTATCGAAAAAGGATAAATATTCTTTTTCAGAAGTTAAGGAAATGTTCATATAATTAATGAGTATTTGCATTTAGATTTGAGTAACGACAGTTACGGCACAGTGGTGAACATGGGATTAGATGGTGAAGGTGCGAGTCCAGGTGGAGGTGGAAATGGGTCAGGCGGGGGCCCTCCACGTGGTTATTTGGGTGCAACGACTCCCCCTTATCTTTCAACGTCCAGATCACCGTCCTTACCACCTCAATTTCCATATCCACCGGATGCTGGCCTTTCCGTCTATACCACACTTGGTAAGTAAATTGCTATACTATGAAGTATTAAATTAATTTCTTCTCTTAAATCATTATGTTCATTTCTGTTGCATTTAACACGTTGACCACCACGGTGGTCATATTGTGACCGACACTATACATTCAACTACATTAATTATTTATCGAAAAACCAAACGAAAGAAATATTTAAGTGCTCTTAATATTGAAACAATAATATATACTAACAGATTAAAAAATGAAATTGAAAGATTAAGTATTCTTCGTAATAATAACGTCAGTTTTTACTGTGATGTATTAACATTATCCCTCTAAGTCCTAAGCATTGTATACGTCGGTTTTTTTAAGTCATATGTCCATTCGTAATATTCAATAATTGAAATATCTTTCTAATTATACTGTTTATTAATCATTACAAATTTTGTGTGCACCGTCTTTGAAGACTTTACAGTTCCTAGTAACTAGTGTCTTGAAAATACAATGCGATAGACAAGATTACGTGATAATGTTAGAGCTATACAAATTCGAATAACTTCGGATATAGTTTTGAAATTCGAATACTTCGGAATATTCGAGTACTTTAAAATCTTCGAATATACAACTATCACCTTTTTTTTTACGACTGAATAACAGAAACAAAGTCGAGCGTCGGGGGACCATAAATAACAATAGTCGAAAAGGTGAACCGTATACGAAATCCGCATGCCCGAATATTCGAATACCCAGGAGACAAACGACTTCTGTTGGGCAAGAAGGAGGAATATCGTAGTACCTCAAACGCCATCTCTGGAAAGCCAGCATGTACTTATCCCAGAGAAAATAAAATAGCATTACTACTCGAATATTCGAAGTATTCGAATATATTACTTTAAATTGTCTATGACGTAAACTCATAAAAACCATATATTCTTAACCCTTCCACATATTTTCTTTTCTAAATTACAAAATTTATTAGGATGTTTTTGTTTATATCCGGGTTGATTCTTATGGAGATAAAGAATTAGAATGTATATTGATTTATATTTTATCCTTTATTTATTTTTCTATTTTATTCTTAATTTTAATTTAAATGTGCTACAAATAATATTGGGTAAGCTCGCAGCTAATTGAGTATTAGCTATTGAGTGTATGTGTACTTAACGAATACTCAAACTTGAACTTCTCAAAAATTATGCTATAAATAAAAATATTTCATTCTATATTTTAAACTTGTTTTTACGTGGAATCATCCTCTGTACAATTATATCATACAGAACACTTTGCATGTTCGTCAGAACTGTTTTCTTTTATTTAACGAGTACATGTCTCCATTCAAAATATTTAGTTCCTTTTTTAACATTCAGTGTATCGTACCGTTTACATTTTTAACATTAGATTTACTAGATCACCACTTGTTTTTTAATAGAAACTGAAATAGAAAAATAAATAAATAAGTGATGACGCGTACACTAGCTTATACAATGATTCTCTATCTTGATAAAAGTTGATATACAATGGGTGTCCAAATTATTATACTCAAAAGATTTTTTTTTAAATTTGCAATAGACACGACTTTAATTAGTTTAACATTGTTATTGATATATTCTAAAATAAAAGGCGGATGTAGCTATAAGTGTATGTTGAGTATTCTATGTTTCGAGCTTCCGTTAGTGGTTGGGCGAAAACCTGAACTTTAATTTAAGAGACGTTTTACTCGATAATTTAATATTTATTTTTAATATTACATTTTTTTTTTTATATATTGAGAACTGTGAATAAAAAAAAAGTGCGGAACAACCAAACATTAAATAATTGTATTATCTTGTATAATGTAGTATTGGACATATGTTTCAGTTTAAGATTTTTACATTTAATTAAAAGTATTACTGTTAAAAAATAATTCGTTGTAAATATACAATATATTATATTGTAACATTGCAATAAAAATATCTATTCAATTCCATAGATTAATATAAAAATTTCAGTTTGAGTATAATAATTTGTCCAGACTGTACATTCAGACAAAAGCTTCTTAATAATTTCTGCAATTTAAAAGAAGAAATCTGAGATCCGTCATTTTGACGGGTTCCGTAAATCTAGCGTTAATAATGATGAAACTTTATGCTCCGGGTATTTAATCCTATCGATAATTCCCAACTGGACGATGAATCTTCCAGGAGGCGCAGGTGGCATGGTACCAGGACCAGCGTCGGATTTGAGCAACGAATCGAGCGGAGGCGGTGGAGGTGGTGGAGGTGGCGGCGGAGGCGGTTACCCAGACTTTCCACCCTCGCCCGATTCATGGCTCGGCGAACCACCACCTCCACACGCTCACCACCATTCACACTACGCCACATAACCCGGCAAAATTACGCGTTGCCAAGCACCGTTCGGAAGAGCGGATCGGCGCAAAGCGTTCACCTGACGAGCCCTTCGACGAAGCGTACCTCGATCGAAAGACTAAAGCCCTCCATTCGATCAACCTGTCCTTCTTCGTCGATCATCGATCTTACGATCCTCGAGCATTCGGAAGGATCTCGGTGTTCTCGATGTCCCGTCGTAAAGAAAAAGATTCAACCACGAGCGGAACTCAATACAAAGCTGACAATCGAGCACCGACTCGAGCCAGGGAATCATTCTACACCGTACTCTGCACCGTCCCGGCCGGTTTCCCGTCATCGAAATGATGCCATATTGTCTGAGCTGTCGTATAACGTTACATTTATAGCGCACGTACGATACGCATTCGATAGGTACGATTAATCTAAATATATTTATGTACAAGTTCCTCGTTTCCCGGTACTATGGAGTTTAATCGTCGATTAAAGAAATCTAGAGGGTAGTTTAGACGTGTCGCGAGAACAAGGACGTTCGTTCGAATCGATACGACTCGAAGAAATGATCGTTCGTAGTCGGCTGCTCTTCGAACATATTTATCTTGATATTGAACGAAATCATCGTGAAATATTTCGAAGAACATCATTCCCTTATTCTAACGAACGACTCCATTGAATCGATCGAAAAATCGCAATTCTAATTCGCAAACCACATCATTTCGTTCATGTACACTCGACTACGATGTAGGTTTCCCTTTGGTAAAGATGAGCACAAGAAAATGAGCATCACTTGACTTCAATTTTGAAAAAACTAATACGTAAACTTGAAAATTTCCAAATTTCTCAATTCACAGAGTGTGCAAATTCCTCAAATTTCCAAATCACCATATCCCTAAATCTCCAAATCCCAAAATTTCTGAATTCCATAATTTTCAAGTTCCCAAATTTCCAAATTTCCATTACTCGAAGTTTTTAAGTCTTCAAATTTCCAAGTTTCAAAATAGTAACCTAAAAAATTAAAAAATTTCTAAATTTCTAAATATAAAAATTTACTAATTTTCAATGTTGATTTATCCAAAGATCAAGTGATGTCGCCTATTTCTCCTACGTCGCCATTTTCCCTAGGGAAGCCTATCATTCTCACTGTAGTGTACGTCTTAGAACACGTTTCTGTGGTATACAGTGCTTACGTGACGATAGTTTCAGGTGTCATTTATTGTAAATAGTTTTCAGATTAGATTCTATCATACTACAGTAAGAGAAGACAGAAAATGAAAAGTAGGAAAAGATGAAGAGAATTAAAGAGGATTGGCGTACAGCGATCTTTAAGGGGCGACGCCGTCCGCGAGCAAAATTCGAAATGAAAAATAAACTCTGAGGCACTAATGAATTTTCCCAAACAGACGCTCGTTAATTCGATATCACCCGTGTAGGAAAGAACATTGCGTGATGTTTTTCGATATCTTTTATTAGTACATTTATGGAAGTACATTAAATAGTAAAAGTTCGTTTGGAAAAATATCAACGAACCATAAAAATTGAGTCAAAATTATGTCATTAATATGACTAATTTTTTAACGTAGGACTACGTGTTTATATTTTGATGTTAACGGTGACAGCCACTTATTATGTTAAAATGAACCTGTAGATTATTGATTCAGGTTTCAATAATGTTTCCAATGTTCCGCGTTAGTTAGCTGTGGTATTTTAAAGAAAGTATGAAACATTTCTTTCTGAACCTGAATTTTTATACGTTTAACGTATTATTTGGGATATTTCTTTCTCAGGTATTTAGAATATTTTAGGGATTTAAAAATAGAATTTTTAACAGGTCTATATGTTTTATGGTAGCGCCGAAAAAATGTGATCGTCTAAAAAATGGTGAAATGTAACTATATGTTTACACTCGTGATATAAGTATAACAACAACGATACAAATAAAAAAAATTGTATCGTATTGTAGATTGTTTCAAAAACTCTTTGTATGTGTATATCGTTCCTCTTGTATGCATGGGCGTAGCCAGGAAGAGGGCACAAAAGGGTACTTGCTCTCGCTCCACCTCAAAAAAAGAAACGAAGAAGAATTTGATTTTCACTTCCTTCCAAATGAGAAGACATTAAATTATAATTACTCTTATGAATTTATAGGTAATATATGTGAAAATAAATTTAAATTTTATTTGAAATCATATAGTCAAATTTACCTCGAGACAATTTTGCCTCCCCTTGACTAAGAACTTGACTACGCCTATGCTTCTATGTGAATTATTTTAACCACATTGATAGTGTAAGTTACACTGTGCCAGAAAACGTAGACGTAGTCCTACGTCAAAATTCATTTGAGAAAGATCGATATCGATTGGCCACAATCTAAACGATCATGTTATCAATGCCAGGTTTACACTAATGGTTCACATACTCACGCAATTTGCGCAAACTGATTTGTGCAATTAATTTTAAGCGAGTTAATCGTTACGTAAAAGTAGAAATTTAATATTGACAGTGGCAATTTGAAGGTATTAGGTCAAAAAATTTGGCTTGAGCAGAGTCTGTTCCTCAAGAGAATTTGCAAATTTATAAATTATGAGATCTCTAAATTTTGTAAATTTTTAAATTTAAAAATTCTCAAATTCCCATATTTTTTCCATATTTCAAATCTCCAAATTCATAATTACCCAAAATTCAAAAATTTTCAAATTTCAAAATTCTCAAATTCCAAAATCTCTAGATCCCCAAATTTCAAAATTCTCAGATTCTCAAATTATATAAATTCGAAAAACTGTTCAGTTATGTACACTCTACAATCTCATCTGTGCAAAATTAGCCACGGAATTAAAAAATTGTGTAAATTAAACCGAATATGCAATCAAGGTTGTTAATTCGGTTTATTTATGCAAATCTATATTTAGTCGTTTCAGTTTGTACAAATTACATGAGTGTGTAAACCCAGTTTTAAAAAATAATTGAAAGAAATTACATGTATAAATTTAACAATTTGAAATTGGCGCGCATCGTGGTCAATTAGTAGCAGTCTCCTTTCCCGCGAACAGCTCAGTCATGTTTGAAGTGCGGTAGAGTGTAGACGTGTCGCGAAAACGATCCACGTAAATCAGACGTTATCGCTTCTAATTTCGAGCGTCGTGAATACAACCTTGTAACAGCGTGATTCTTAATCGTGATAACCAGATGTGAACCATTAATGGGGCCGTATTTCCTGTCATTGGACGGCTGTATAATTGACAATGGAAACGAATTGTACGACTACTTTTGAAGTGTTTGTATCCTGCTACCAATGACAGTATCTATGGTTGTCAGCTAAAAGTAAGTCCTGTTTTACATAAATTATTAGATGATTGTTGTTCGGCGCCGTCAATGTGAAATAGCTAAACAAACATGGCGGCGTTCGTTCAACTATCAAGTCACAGTTTATTTGCATGTTTGTTTACCATTGGGGTAACCGAGCGTCATTAGATTACACTTACAACGCGTACTGTATCACGTTTCATCGATTTGCAGTATCGGAGAACGAATATCGTGAGACGATTCGATCGATCGATCTGGTTTCAGTTCGATTTACACGGTTGACACTTTACGGATGAAATTGTGTAATTTTTTCAAGAATTAGAGATTTGTGAGAACTCAAAAATGTCGGATCCAATTAAGATCAGAACCTAAAAGCAGTAATACTGTTAATATTGAACCTGAGTTATATTTTGTCTATGGCTATACCTTTGTTATTACATATTGCATCGCTTCGTGTTACATTGTCACACATTATATCAACACGCGTTGTATTGTCAGGCATCACATTGAGATACGTTATATCGCCACACAATGTACCACGAGATATTATATTACCACATTTTCGAGAACGTTGCAAGGTATAGGTTCTCGAAATTTCGAGTAACCCTAATATTTTCGAACTTCGAAATACTTTTGAAAACCCAACTCGATCTAAACTAACCTGATCTCTTTGCGGTTCAATCCATTAATTTCCGACATTCTTAAATTCTCGCACAACTCTATTAGAAATAAGTATTTTCCGTAATTTTTTTAAATTTCATAAAAATATATATACTCGAGTGCAAAATAGGCTTTCTTGGAATAAAAATTAGTGTGGAGAGGCGCGGAAGAGGGGAGGAATGTACCCCATTAATCGAATTTAGAGAGTCGAATTTCTAACTGGTAAAATTTCTGAATTTTCAAATTTTTATTTTGTCAAATCTTCAAATCCCTAAATGTTCTAATTTCCGAGTTTTTAAATCCCGAATTCTCAAATCCTCCATTTCCTAAATCTCCACATTTCCAGTTTTTCAAATTCTCAAATCCTAGAACCTCAATCCTTGGATTCCCCATATTCCCAAACATTTACAACTTAAAAATTTTTAAATTTTTAAATTCACCATACCAGAACCAAAGAACGCTTTTTTCCCTACACCATGATTTTCCCTCAGAAAGCCTAGCATACTCGTCAGTATAGAATTAATATGATTTAACAAATAATATTTTGTACGGTTTTTACATTGTATTTCTGTCGAAGCTGAATATTGATTACATTCCCGTCGGTAAAGTGATAACAGTTTTG
This sequence comes from Megachile lagopoda, assembly GCA_036983795.1. NCBI lineage: Eukaryota > Metazoa > Arthropoda > Insecta > Hymenoptera > Megachilidae > Megachile > Megachile lagopoda. The sequence goes on from CM072800.1 coordinate 22,440,659, forward strand.
AATAATCAAAGTCATAACGATGTCAATTGTCCTCGATACACGCACGTATTATGTATAAAATGTATATGTATGTAAACATGAAAAGCATGTCGCGAAAGTATGTACTTTACGGCTAGGTTTAAAACGATCGATAATCAAAAGCAGCGAGTTCGATCGATCGAATATGATCTTCATCTGTGGCTACCTCCGTACGCATGCGCAATAATACGAGGCGCACATCAAGTAATTAAATTTCAAATAGTTTTGACGCGCGTTCGTTAATAAAATTGTGTAATCTTTTAAAATTGCTTTCCGAACTAAACTCTCTTCGAACATTTCGAAAAATCTTTTGAAAAAGTCTGTTTGTCAAAAATGCCTCGTATTATTCGAAGAAGCAGTCGAGATATCACGCGACAAGAATAAGGACCGAGGCAGAGAGAAAAATATCATTGTAGAATTGTATATACGTCGTCCCCATTCGTTTTATTCACGAGAATTCAAATAATTGAAAAAAAAGATCGTCAAGATATATGCTGTACTCCGTCGGGTAAGGATATTGAATGTTGTACAGAATTACGAGAAACGAACACGTGCTCCTCACCGAATTTCACAAACAAAAAAAGAGAAAGATTCGCGTGACTAGCACAATTCATAAACTTCATCGACATGAGTTACTACGGATCTTTATATTATTATCTAGTCATCGAGTGATAATAAAAATTCTATCGTAATCTACATCATGCAGTATTTTGTGTCCAGCTCTACACCTGTTATTTTATTAATACTTTTAAATCATATTTTTAATATTAGAATATTTTATTTATAAGAATGATTTTAGTAAACTACTTTTACTAAAATGCTATAACACATTGGGTAATATTTCATATTGTACATAGAAATTATATGTAAATTTCTTCTTAGTGAAATTCAAATATAAGAAAATTTAAATTGATGTCTGCTACATTTGAAAGTAATTTTGAAGCTTTACCTTTTTTTTATAATATGAATATTAATTGATATTAATTTTTAATTATCAAATGATGGACCAATGACTAGTTGTTAAAACACTTACACTTAATTTTAAATTGTATATGATTGTCATTTTTTAAATGTAATATTCTGCCTTTAAGTATTTTATGATATAGAAAATAGTTTTGTTTAAAAATGATTGTTTAACTTTAGTCGAAATATCACTGGATACGGTTTGTAAATCTGGGTCACAATCGACTCGATTCTACCGTCTGAACGTTCATCAAAGTAAGTGCCATTTGAATGAATAATCTTCTTGAATATTTACAGTGATTTTTAGATTCCTCTATGATAGCATTTGAGTGATTTTAATAGTAGAGCAATTGAAATTGTCAGAATGTCAGGACCATGCTCCTTTTTTTAAAATTACAGAATTTATTAGAGTGCTATTATTGAAGTGCAAGTTAATTTATTCTGCATCTATTATACAATGTACTTGTCTACTTCATTTTCAGTTCAAAAATGCATTAAACACTACTTGTATTAATGGTGAATCACAATATTTGTGTCAAGGATTATAAAAGTGATCTATTGTAAATCATATATTTTTCATTTCTACATGTTTACACCTTTGCATTCAAATATAGTAACAATTATTTGTCTACTATGATATTAAACACTATGTGTTTATGCTTGCACAAAACATACAAGATATGTGTTCTAAAATTGTATGTGTAATTTGCACAAAAGTATGCCTTAATTTATGATTTACAATAACAAAAAGTAATGAATTTTATGAACAAAACAAGTCAAAAATAAACATATTTACTTATATTATAATTAAAATTTTGATTTCTGAACGTTTATTATTACTTTGATAATAAATCTATTACCTGCATTTTAAGATTTTAAAAGATTCATAAGGAATTGGTGGAATATGAAGTACTGTAATTATATATATTTCTTTCAGTACTAGTCTTCTAATTAGATGTAATTCAGTTCTTTGATTTTTTTATTTAAACCACTTTCATAATTATCAGCACAGTGTGAAAATGTAACGAATTTAGTTGCCATTTCAATAAAAACGTCAAACACTAACAAGTAATAATAGTACTATAATAATTAAACATTTTTTCATATTCTAAATGTCTAAATATAAATATTTATTTATATATCAAACACTATAGATATAAAATGTTCTATATAGTTCAAACACTATAATGTAAGAAAGATAAAAATAAAGAAATTATTAACTTCAAATACCTATTAAGAAAAAAAAAGATTTGCAAGTGATAGTATATATAGTGCAAGCAAATATTGTGTACAACTTTTACTGAAATATAAATTGCAGTCAAATAAACAAGAAGTATATGAAGGAAACTAGGAATTGATATTAGGAAGTAATTTGTTGATAAATTTCAATTTTTGTCAAATATCAATGGCACTTTATTTATGGGACTATGTACAGATGCTGAATAAAATGGTAATTCTGAGTTTATATGTACACGAGCATGAATTTCTGGTCTTGAAGAACACGAAATATGATAGAATGGACAGTTCTTTTTTGCAAATAAAACTGCGGAAATCTTTGGAGAGAAGAAAAAATCTACAAAAGAATATTAGAACGCTTACATAATTATATACAAAACTCACAATGTACAGTTTCATCTTCCTTTATGAAGTATGCTTTTCCCTCACATTTCCATTTCCCTTTTTTATCATTTTAACATTTGACAAATATATGAAAATACTTTGTCGTTGTTTGCACAAGATATAACAAATGCCGCTATCGTTTGTCAATTAATAAATTTTTACTCGAAATTTAAAAAGAATTGTTCAACAGTAAAAATGAGAATATAATAAAAACGCGATTATAAAAAATAAATTATTATGTTAAATTTTTAAATCTGCAACCAACAGCGACTTTGCATTCTGACTTCTCTGTCATGTATAAAATACTCTCTTTTCCATTCCTGTCAATTATCCAACGGTTCCTCGTACGTCCTTGTTTTTTTCAGTATACTCTTGGTGATTTGTAACTGTTTTGCTATAGCCTTTTCGACGTTCTTCTTATTTTTATTTGACGCAGACAGATGTTGGAAAGTATCTTCTAATGCCCTTCTTGTTTTCATCAACCTTCTCTTCAGCGTTTCATTTTCTTGTTTTAAAGCTTCCACCTCGTCGAGACCTGACAAAATAAAATGGAATTTTTTGTTATTACATTCTGAATCTGTAATAGTTTAGGTAGTGAAGAAATTCGCAAATAAATGGTTTTAATTTTCAGAGAATTATTATTGATAACTATTATAAAATTATAGATAATTAAAAACCTTTGAATGGTTAGTAAAAATTTTAGAATATTTGATAGAACTATTAAAAATAATTGTAGCATAATTTCTATAAAGATAATTATTAATAATTATTTCAAAATTATACACATTATTAAAAAATATTATTTCTCCAGAAACTAGCTCTTAATTATTTTTTAATCCTATAAAGTTACCAATAGTTAAAAATTTGAGAATAAGTAGTCAAAGTTTTAGAGAATTTAGCAACATTATTGAAAATAATTTTCAGCAACATGTATAACAAAATCATATATATTTAAAAAAAAATTAAATAAGCATTATTATAAAATTGCAGTGAGATTTCTTTTACCTTCTAATGGCAATGGGCTTTCGTTATCCATTTCTCGAACTGGTCTGTTGCTATTGCCATTATCTTCATCGCTTAATAAATTAGTCATTGATTCCGTGATTTTCAAAGTATCCTTCAGTGGTCTCATAGTTGTAACAGCTGCATCGCTTTCAATCCCTAAGTCTGGTGAACAACTTGTCTTGCTACGTCCTCCCATTGTTGGGTAACTTACAGGCAACCAATATTGCGAGTTCTATACAAAATAATATGTTTCATTATGTAACTGTTTAACCCTTTAAATACCAGATTATTTTAAAAAATCATCTTTCACATGTAAAAAAATGACAATAAGTAAAAGACTAATAATGAAAACTATAACTACTTTCCATTATCTCAATCCAATTTTCATAGAGTAATTAGTAATACTAGTACCAAACTTAACTACAGTTAATAGTTTTACAGCTTTAACATTAAAATAAAAAAGTAATAAGTAAGTTAATATAGTAAGGTTTCTATCAAAAGTGACAAAATACAAGGTGAAGAATTAACTTATATGGAATAAATTGTACTTTAAATATTTTCTTCAGTAACAAAAAGTTTCAGAGATAAGAGGAGTCGCTTTGAATGAGATTCACTGTACAAATCAATTATTAATCCTTATTAAATAAACACAAATATAAATGCAAGTTAATAACTTCTTTTTATCTATTTGAAAATAGCAAAAAATAGTTTGGATCACATGCGACTCTACTTTACCAAATATGTAGTAGTCTTTATGAAAATTGTCTGATACATAGAAATTAATTTGGATCGAGATGATAGAAAAATGAAGAATGGAAAGAGGTCCAGGTTGATCGTAAATACAAATTATCGACTAACGTTATATACTTGATATTCCTGCATGATATCCTCGCATGTTTGTTTAAGTATAGCTTCTGTAGGTATTGAAGAAACGCCACTAGAACTTGGCGCCGAATCACTCGCTTCGCAGACTGCAACATGTCTTCGGAGTTCCTTGTTAGCGACCTCTAGTTCCTGTAACCTTACCCTGTGAGATTCGTTTATTTGATTCAGATCCGATATCTGGAAAAAGACATTGTCAATAATTATATTTCAAATCTACATAATACATTCATGTCTGTGAAAAAGACATGAGTTAGTTAAATATGTAGAAATGATTAAATTTTTTTCAACGTTACAGTAAAATCCCGTTTAACGCTGATTCAATACAACACATTCTTTTTCCAATCAAACTTTTTTTTTTGTATATACACGGTGCTCCGACTTTGTACCACCAAACTTTATTTGTAAAAATTAAAAAAAATGATATTATATCAATATAGGATTTGAGACAATTTATTAAGAAGTTATAATAAAAATATTTCATGACAATGGACTGCTTTGTTGTTTGATAACCCATATAAGGTGTCCTATATTGTCCGTATAACTTTACTAGCATATTCTATTAATAAAAACGTATACATGAATATAGGCTGGCTCAAAAACGCATTTTTAAAAGTTTTTACAAAAAAATATGAAAGTTGGCAATTATTCGTATATAGTATTTAAAGAAGAAGATCGTCGATTATTACTTCGTACATTCCTCATCATTATCGAATAAAATATTTAAAAGCCTATGTTTATATAACATTTTTATATTATTTTTATTTATAGAACATGTTGTAAAATTTTATGTACAAAAGTGGCATACATTACATATGATATCAAAAGACAAAGCGTTCCAAAATCATTTTGTACTTTTGTCAGACTTTCAATATAGTGTTTAAAACCCTATGCCAATATAACATTTTTTTTCTCTATTTTGTCATATGGAATACATTGGCACAATTTGGCTGGACACCTCGTATATGTATTATGTATGTTTATAAGATAATATAAAATTAACTGAAAATTAAAGTAAGACTTCTATATTCTTAATAATTCCTTATCCCCATTTACTGTGTATTAAGACGTCCTCGTCTAACGCTTGATTTAACGTTTTGTCTTCTGTGAACGTATCTTCAGCGTTAATTGGAGTATTATTGTATTTCATTTATAAATTTATTTCGTAACTTAGGCAACTTATGATAAAAGAATGATTTGTATTATTTTGTAAGATTAATCTTGGGAATCTTACCTCTTTGTTAAATTTGTCATGCATAGAACGGACGGTGATATCACATCTACTCTCTGTTTTCCTCATTTCTTGTTCCAAACGCAATTTGTCGTTTGTTAATTTGGTATTCTCCACAAGAATTTGACTGTGCGATAAAGTAAGATGGTCCAGTTCCTTTGTTAACGCTGATATGCTTGCTTTGGCAGCTTCGTTTTCTTCTTCTAATTTCTTAATTCGCGTTCTCAACTAAAATTTCATAGAAATTAAATCGTCGTTAAAAGATGTTCATGTGATAATTTAGAACTGATAATTTCAATTTGTTATTTGATAAAAATAATAATATAATAAACTTGTAAGCCGGTTATTTAACCGGTTTGATAGTTTCAGTATTAATAAGAAGTTAAAAAAGGAATATGTATCTTAAGTATGATACACAACTGTTACTGATTACGTATTACAGTATACGTATATACAGTTCGAGAAATAACTTATTACCGCATCGTTTTCTCTATTAAGCGTTATCAGCATCTCCGCAGCTTTCCTCTCAGAGTTTTCTTTGTAGAGCATCAATTCTGCTTTCTGTTTATTCATTTCTGCTGCCATGCTTTCCAGATCAACTAATTTCTTTTCCAACTGTGCTCTGCGAGCGCAGTTTTGCTTGCTTTCCTTTTTCAATGCGTGTACCTCGTGTACTCTTCTCTCCAAAGATGACTGCAATTTCTCGCAGAATTTCTGCGATTTTTCCAATTTGATGATTAGCGGGGATATTTTTTCATCGAATTCCTGAAAAACATTTGAAAAGAGTATTTTAACCGTAATAAGTAATTAATGTAAGCATAATAATCTTTATAAGTTTTCGACATTACTGAAAGTACTTAAATTTTTATAATAAAAATTATATTTATTATTTGGAATATAATTTTGTCCACAAGCGTATGCGCTGCAAATTTAATTCATCTTTTAACCCTCCTTCCGGGGAGTAAAAATAGATTAGTAATGAAATTCGTCAGCAAATAAACAATAAGAGCAACCGATACTCACACAATCGAAAGAAATTTTGCTGGTCATTTCATTTCTGAGAGCACTGAGCTCCGTATACAATAAAGCGTTCGTTTCCTTGAGCTCTTGTATGTGATGGTTAGTCTCAGAATCGTTTATATCATTTTGATGGATCTTGTGATAAGGCACGTACTCCATGGAATCCTCAGAATCGCTGAATGTCTTGGTATACTTAGAGAATCTGGATCGGTTCAAAGATTTCTGTTGAGTCTCTTGCAACCCAATTCTAGCCAACGAGACGGTTCTATCAGGTTCCGAGAAGGCCTCTGAATCAGACTGCGTCGAGCCATGATTTTTCGTAGCACTCAGTAAATTCTCCGACCAGCTTTTCTTTACAGAATTGTCGATCGATTTCAAGTTCGTTTGATCCACGTTGAACGGAAAATCGTTAGCCGAGAGACCCTCCAACGCGTTAACGAAATCATCGGACAATATCTTCGAGCTCATCAACACATCGAGCACGATTCTCTTATGCTCGTTACCAACCGTGTCCGCGTGATCCACGGTCTTCATCATCTCCTTCATGAACTTCATCAAGTCTTTCAGATGAGTACGTAACAGCTCGCAATATTTTTTCGCTCTTTCGGTTTGGTTATCCCCGTATCCGTCGATCTCCGTCGCAATTTCCGGTCTCGAGACCAGTTTCAACCACTTCAGGTAGTCGACTTCTTTCTCCAGCTCGTTTTTTTGCGTCACCAGCTTCTGCACATAGTCCGTCATAGTTTTTACGTCTATGGGCTCATTCCCGTCGACGTAATTCAGCTGGATCACCTCATTGGTAAACGTCACTCTGATACCAATGTCGTTCAATTCTTTCACCAGGGTCGATAGCTGCGCGCTGGCGCTCTCGTGCATCATGTCCGACTTGTTTCGGCTCCTTTCGTGACAATGGCTGGCGGTCATGTGATTGTGGAGTTTCGCTATTTCCTTGTTTTTACTCCACAATTCCGTGTTCACCAGCTGCTGCAGATTCTGCGTCTTCACCTGCAGCTCTTTCGCTAGCTGTTCGATCTTCTGGTTCTTTTCCTCGATTTCCGCGTCTCGTAGCTGAAGCTGTCGAAGAAGATCCTCTCGTTCGACCATCACTTCGGCTTCGTTTTTCGCAGTTTCTTTCATCTTGTCGAGCTCCTTCTCCTTGTCCTGTAGTTGCTCCTTTATCGTCTGCTTCTCGATCTCGAGAACTTCTATCTTTTGCTCCTTGTCTTGAAGTCGTCCCTGCAGTTCCTGAAAAACAAACTACAGTTAAACTCGTCCATTTCGGAATTGATGTGAGAATTATAGTGGAATTTGCCGACTTATAGCGATTTTTATTTAGTCTTTGTAGTTTCATTCTATAAGATATTCTTGCTGAAAGAGGTCACATAAATATTTGCCTTCTTCATTTCTATATGAAGTATTTGTTTTGGTTTTTACACTGTTTCAAATGACACATGTTTTTTTTTTAAATCATTAGTTTTACGAAATCAAAAAGTGATCAACAATAGTTCTCTTTAGATCACTTTTTATACATTTAATGAACTGTTAACTTTTATAACGTGGTTGTTCGTTGCTTTTTCAAGATATATTTCAGTTTTTACAGTGAATGCATTTAATTCATCTTAAAGCACTGTAACTTTATTTTGAGAACTTATTTGATGTAATAATATTCAAGGAAAATATTTAAGTGACATCCTTCAGTCAGGACATTCTGTATATACAGAGTGTTTTTAGTAAAAACATTTATTGTAGTATAAAAACATGATAGTATTGCAAAAAGAAGTTATTCTGTTTCTGATTATTTATCTTATTATTATTGTAAAAACTGATTGTATGTGAGATTTATATGAAACCTTTTTTATATTTGGAACTTTTAAAGAATTTTTTGTTTTTTTAGTAATTTTAAACTTTTTAGAAAGGTTTTAGGACATGAATTAGGACAATTTGTAAAATAGTCGTTCACACAAATATAAGACCTTCTTTTTAGAAATACAATAAGTGATCATATAAAATTTATATTCAAAATCAATTAACACCCGAATAAACACGAGGTATACTGGATGAGTTACATATTGAGACATGTGATATCTCGAATTTACTGAGAAATAGAAAAAACTATTCAGGATTAAGTTGAATGGTATGATAACGTCTACTTTTCTACTTCATTTACTTCATGAACATTGCATCCAAATAGCGTAAATGCACTTATTTTTTTAATGGAATTGTATATTTATTTTTACTCGTATGAACTTGTCAGCACATTTTGCGTAAAAAGGTATTAAAGTACAATTTTCAAAATATTAATATTGCAAGTGACATCTCACATTTTTTATAAATCGTATACTTATTTCGTTAAAAATATTTAAATTTTCACATAGTAAACTTTTCTTCTGTACGTCTTTCATAACGAAATTAATTTGGTGGCTGTTTACATTTGAACAATGTAGGTTAATTCGTTTTTTCATGTCTTCCGCAGTAACGAATAGACTTATTCTTTGAGTTAACCTCACAGATAGGAATGAAGATTGCGGTCGTGAAAGTGTGGGAGTTATGACGTTGGACCATGTGTTCTAAACCATTCGTCGGAATTAATTTGTCGTTGGGAATTATTTACAATACATGCACTGAATGCAAGTGCACATCTTCCATGAAACGTTCAAATTATTAGAAGTGTGAGATATTAGTGAAAATATTGGTTTTTTAACACTAGATTTAGAGATTAATGGCTAATTTGAAATTGCAACTAAAGTAGAAAAATAATTTAGGAATGATACGTAAACTACTTCAACTTGAAGAAAGTTAACATACATGTTTACAAAAATATCTTGATAACTTTTGTAATTTAAAATAACTACTTTAATTTAAAATAAGTAATTATAAAATAATTTAAAACAAGTACTTTAATATTATTTTACACAGAATGTTCTGAGAAATTGCTATGAGTAAGAAAAAATATACAATTGCGTTTTAACCCCTTGTTATACGATTTATTTGTCGGATGCGTCAGCTGGCACTAATTATCTATTACTGAAATATTAATACAAATAAAAAAGGTTTATTATTATGTCGATTTTGTGTTCAGCAATCCTTGACTATGCAAATTATATTTAGATTTAACCCTTAACTAATAAAAATGTTTTTTATAAAGAAGTTACTCATTATTTTAACTTGAAAAAAATTATAAATAATATCTGAAAGTTATTTCAACATATTTCACAGCTGATGTCAGTAAATTTAAACGTTAAATATGACAAAAAATCAGAAACGTGAAAAAATTAAATAAATGACGGTTTTCACAGAAAAATTCAAAACTTTTTTCGACTTCAATAAAAAGTTAGAACACTCTTGAATTATAACAGTTTGAGGAAAAAAATGTCGATGTTTCAGAAAAGGTATTTATTTAGATTTTCGAATAAGTGGCTAAAATTGAAGCTAAATCAGCTGGGGTCCTTTCATACCCTAGTATGACCGTTAAGGGTTAAACTATAAATTGAAGTGCATTTAAAATCCGATTAAGATTTATCGCATTTAAACATTGAATGCGTCACGAAACTCGTCAAAGTATAGAAAGGGGTTAAAAAGGCTGCCTTTGTATTTTTTAGTGCAACGCAGCGTTCATTAAAAAAATAAGATAGTAGAAAAATGAATATTATCATATCGTTCAGTTTTTTCCTAAACAATTTTTCTCGTCGCTTACCACATTCGAGATATAACCCAATCGCACTACATATCCTACACATTAGCTAGCCATTTGATAAAAAGATGAGTAAATTTACGTTTATTCGGTTTTTACTGATCGCAATTTATTAACTCTGGTACGTAAAAGAGTAAACTAAAAAAAAAAAATATTTAATGCGAAGAAAAGGTCTTACTTGAAAGTAAGTGAGAGTCACTTTAGAAATTGTACTAACTTGTACAAATGATACGTGGGTGGTAAGAGCGGACATTTAAATTACATTGGTTAACTGACTCTTACTTCTCGTGAAACGTGATCAAAGATAATTGCGGATTAAGTGGATTATATTATGAAACAAATTAAAAGAGGAATTGGAAAGAACCGATCAAATTGTGCAAAGTAATTGTAATGGAACTAATACCTGAATTAAGGGTCAGCTTTGGTGATCGAATACTCTGAGTATGATTTTTGTTGATGATCTTTGTTTATCTTATTCTGCTTTGGTCAGAAAAAATAAAGATATCAGATATTCGGTTACCAAAAATGTGCAAAAATACAACTTCGTTTTGCCAGAATTTTGAAGCCAAGAAACATTTTGTTATGATTTCTTTTGCAAAATATGAGCGTCATTTAGATTACAAATTTCATTTGATTGAATCTAGTTTTACGCATATAAATATGTGAAGTTCTTTCCCAAAATTCTAAAATTCTGAATATATTTTGCTCTAATTTTCTTATTTTCCCAAATTTCCAATCATAAAAATTCTTGAATTCCTTCGTGTAAAAGTTTCCAAGTCCTCAAATTTCTCTCTCCTTAAACTTTCATAGTTCTCAAATTTAGAAATTTAACTATTTTCAATATGTATACGTAAATGTTTGGAATGAAGCTTTTGATAATATATTTCATGGTCATCAAAATCGGTGAAAAGGTTCCGAATATTAATTACTATTACTTCTAATAAATATCTATATCTTATATCCATTGGATAATTTCGAGATTAATATAGATTATTCGAGCACGTATGAGAAATATTTGTCAGAAAAATGATGATTGCCCCCTGAATATAAGATACATGACCTATTTTAAAATTTTGTTAATGTTTTCATAATTTTTTATGTATTCTACATTTTCATAATTACGAACAATAATTGTGATTATAAAACTATATTACTTCTAGAACATACTTCGTTCCCGCATAATTTACAATAATGGTTGTGGAGAAACAAATTTTTTTGAAACCGAAAATATTTTTTTCCTCAGTATATATATTAATATTTCAGAGTTGATATTTGGTAAAATTTATTATAACTACGAGAACAAGTTATGGAAAAAAAAGAGAAACCAAATTCAAAACCAATTGTACATACTTATCAGATCACCGCCTTTAAAAATTTAGAAATATACAAATTTCAAATTTAACAGGTTGAAATTTCAAAATTTTTAAATTTGGAAAGTTGGTATTTGATATACAACCCACAAATTAAAAAACTTAGAAATTTCAAATTTATTTTGAAACTCAGAAATTTCAAATTCCCACATTCTCAAAACCTCGATCTTCCAACATTGAATTAATATTTTCAAAATTCTTAAATCAAATTTCTAAACAACTAATTTCCTAAATTATCAGATCATTAAGTTCTTAAATCAACAATTTCTTAAATTATCAAATCTTCAAATTTCTAAATTATCAGATCCTCATATCTCTAAATTCTAAAATTTACAATTTGAAATTACTTGGAAACCATAATTGACCGAATTTCTAACTAAATTTCTAGTTAAATTCTCCTATCTAAATTTCGAACCAAAATTTCCTATTTAACTTTGGAACTAAGTTTTCCTATTTCTAACTACATTTTCCTATCTAAATTTCTATCTAAAATTTCCTATCTAAATGTCTAACACCTTAAATTTCAAATATTATAGTTCTTTAAATTTTTAAATCGTCAATTTCCAAATAACCAAATGACCTAATTTCCTAATTTTGAAATTAATAAACTTTCAAATCTTCAAACATAAAAATATATAAATATATATAATATATAAATTTAAATAATTTATTTTCAGAATTTAGAAATCTCAAACTTGTAAATTTAAAAATATTGACCTTTATAAATTTTCACTTTATGAATTTCCATATTTTTAATTACCTAAATTTTGAAAACCCTCAAATGCTCAAATTTTATCGAGCAGCCCTTTCTTGATCTTTTTTGTAGATTAAAGAGTTGGTAAAAGAAGTTAAGGAGTGCAAAGAGTTAAATATCCAAATTCATAAAATTATAAATTTTCAATGTTTTAATCTCCGTCGTTCTTCGACACATCCCGCTATACATCACCTTGTTATGTAAAGGATTGCACCTAACTATACATCGTTAATGTTAATGAACAGAAATTAACTTTCGAAAAAAATGACTGAATTGATTAACAAAACATTACCTCCGATTCAACTTCAATCTGCTTCTCCAAACGATTCTTCTCAGCCTTGATCGTCTCTATTTGGTCTCGTAGGTCGTTAATTTTGGCTTCCATTTCGTCGAATCGTTGCTGCACATATAAAGTATTGTTCTCGTCAATAAAACTCGGAAACAAAATCGGTTTGAACGATCGGTAGGCTTTATTTGCAGAACAGCTGCGATTACAAAGATGGTGTGTATGTACAAAAGTTGCGTGCGACAAAATTGTTTAGATTTAAATCGTGCGAATTAAAACGAATCGAATGAATCTCGGTGTTCATGGAACTCGTAGTAACCCGGTCGATGATAATCGAGGGTAAAAACGGAGGAATGTTTGCATGCTTATTTAATTGTGTACGGTTTTTTGTTTTCGTGAGTTAGGCAATTTAGAGTTTCGGTTTTCTTGACCAACTGCGAGGCGAGACAAGGGTTACAATATCTGGCCCCTAAAAGCAAACAAATAGATCTAATTTGTAGTTTCACACGATTAATGCTCTACCGATGTTCTGAACGCTTAATTTTCCTATTTTATCGTTAGTGTTACACCTGCCTAGTTTAATGCAGGGAATTTAAATCTAGTGTTGCAGAAGCGAGAAGCAAATGAAGAAATAAAGCAGAAGATAAACAGGGAAATAGCGATATTATAGTAGACTCTCGTTATATCGCTTTCTACGAAAATGTACAAGCAGAATATTTTTGAAATTAGCAGAAAGAACATGTTAGAAGTTTTCAATTTATGAATACGGAATTCGAAAATCGAAAAATTAGTAAATTTTAATATTTGGATCTTAGGAATGGAAATTTGAAAGTTTAGAAACTTGCAACTTCGTAAGTCTAAAAATCTGAGACTTGCAACTTCGAAAATTTGAAAAATTGCAGCTTTGTAAATTTGAAAACTTGAAACTTTATTTTTATAATTGTCAATTTTATAAATTTTAAAACTTCCAACATTGTAAATCTGAAAATTTGCAATTTGCAACATTGTAAACTTGCAATATTGTAAATTTAAAAATTTGTAAATTTACATCTTGAAGATTTGAACTTGCTCAACCGGCAATATAAACGAAGTGATATAGTGGCAGTCTGCTACAATTATAAATTATTGAAATTACAGTATCGTATAGTAGGATGTAAATAACAATCGAAGTGATTAAACGAAATGAAAATTTCACAAGTACACCTTCTAATATTTTTACATCACATATTATTGAATAGAAACTTCAATAAAGGCAAATATTGTAAGAGAAATAAATTATGAGGTATTTAATACTGTAAAATTGAATACTACAAGCGATTTAAAATGATTTTAGTGTTTAATTTTTATCTTGATGTTTAGATAATGTACACGGGGTAAAATGATAATCTTATCATTTGTTCAGGGTAATTAATCTCCTTTATAATGAATGTATTTATAATAAATGTATTTGCTATCAATTTTTTATATTTGCATTATTTTTCGAGAGTGTGACCGTCAGCTTTTTAAACGCAACGCTATATATTTTTTAATATAATATAAAATAGTGTCAAAATTCATTCATGTGTATGTGTATGATTTTTAAGATCATGCAGAAAAGAAATGAAAGAAACAGATGGAACATTCTGTAATATTGTACTTACTATTACGTTACAACCACAAATTGATGAGACTACGTATCATAATTTAGAACAATTTAAAAAGAAATTAAGATGAAATTTATAGATACAATTTAGAACAAATGTTTCGTGCGGAATTACTGATAACATATTTTTTGGTCTGTACTTTTGTGCTGGAATGGCAATAAATACAGTAGAGTCCTTTATAACACGAGTTCTCACAACATAAATTCTTATAACGCGCCAAAAATATTACGACTACTGTCTTCATATAACGCGATTCTGTGTGTACTGCGCCAAATAATAAAACATAGAAGTTGCTTGTACTTAAGAATTAAATCTGCTTTAGTTGCACATTATGTTCTTCTCTTCGTCGTATAAATTAGTATTATTACATGTTTATTCAATTTCAATGAAATAGAAAGTTTTTTACGTAAATTAGTTACATGTTTCTTTTCTAATCAACTGTATATGTATGTTATTTATTTCTAGAATGCTGTCCTATTTGATAAAACGCAGAAAATGAAAATTGCCATAGTAATAATCATTTCAAACGTGTTACTTTAGATTATACATGTTACGTAAGAAAAATTCCCGTATAGCACGAATTCGTATTAGCACGTAACGCAATAACCACGTTATACAGAACTTTACTGTACTTACATTTTTTAAATAATAAATTTCCAAATTATTGGTAGTCATTGCAACTGATTTATGTAAAATATGGATTACCAACAAATGGGGCTCCCCCTCATAACTGTAGAGCGGTAGTAAGTTTTTTAAATAATAAATGGATCGAAATAAGCGGTCTTATAAAATGGTCTGCAAGTTCTACGATGTCACGCATGGATCTTTTTTTTATTGAACCATTTTAATGATATTAACATTACACCGTCAGCAAATTTCAACCAGTTAAAAACTAAGATAAAAGAAGTATATGAATTCAGATCTGGTACAACATTAGCACAAAGTACCATGAGTGTAATCAGTATTGTATCTACAATGTTCAAATAATAAATTTCAAAATTATTGGTACTCATTGCCATTGTTTCTCATATAAGATATATGTTATCAACACGGCAAGGCTTATAACTATAATCTACTAACAAGTTTTTTAAAGTATATATGTATATAACAATAAATGAGAATATAACATATATAATAGTCTAAAAGGTAGTCTTGACCGTAATATTGCGTTTATTAACCTCTATGATTTCCCAATAGGTGCGTCAGATATAACTAACTGTTCACTGCTACAATATTAAAACAAATACAGAAAGTTAAAATGTTATGTCTATTTTATATTTAACGGTTCTCAACTATGCAAATTATAATTAAACTAGAAATTAAAATTAAAACCGGTTGAAAATATAAACAAAGGTTCATCATATTCGAAGTTCAAGCGTGTGAATAGTGTAGCTCCTCATTATAGTGCAAGCGGTTAATATGTATGTTGTCAGTATAGATTGATAGGACTACGTATAGTGTTCAACAAGACTTTCATTAACAAAAATGAATTTGTTAGTTCTATTGATTACAGTACTGATATTTGATGCTAATGCTGCACTGTATATGAATGTATGTGCTTCTTTTATCTTACTTAGTTTGGAGTCTGAAAAATTTGGGAATTTGGGGACTTAACAATTGAAAACGTTAGAAATCTGGGAACACGGAAATTGGTGCTTTTAGAAGTTTGAAAATTTGGAAATTTATAGTTATTAAAGTTAGAAATTTGAAGACGGAAATTTATTAGTTTAAAGATTTAGAAATTTGAGGATTTGGAATCCTCACAAATTTTACAATTTAGAAATTTGAAATATTGGAAATTTGGAAATTTCAAATTTAAAAATTTAGAGGTTTAAGGTTTTTTTAGAAATAAGAAAATTTAAGGATTTAGGGATATACAAATTTGGGAATTCAGAAATGTTTTTAAGTTGTGTAATCTCTTGGAGGTGTGAAAATATCTTTAATGTTTTAAAAAATTGAATATAAAGAGAATCCAAGTGTGACAAAACAAGGTAGCTTCTAGACTATTTTATAGGTTTGCATGTTTCAAATTATTTATTATTGAACATATTGTTTAAAAAAATTATTACCAGCCTACAGCTTATAACGAGGGAAGGAACCTAAGGTATTACTAACACATACCTTATTTGAGAAACAGTGGCTGTGATTTCCAATAATTTTGACTTTCATTATTTAAAAATTATAAATTCACCTATCCCCCGATTTACACTGAAAATAAGTTTCTCAAAAAACTGTGTAAATCAAAATTATCATCAATTAAGTAAGTAAACACAGTTCAAATTAAATCTTGGTTGATTTCATTTTAATCAGAAAAATGTAAAAAATCTATTCATAAAAGTTTCATAACAATAAATATAAAAGTTGTATCCTAAGCATTATTATTATCAAAATGGTCAATTTTACCAGTTTTCTTTTCAATCCGTTATTTTAAAAACCGTGTAAGAACGAAGACGTGTAAATCGATAATTAGGTATATTTATTGTCATTTAAAATCCCAGTATACATATCAGTACGAACCAAATAATGTGTTATCAATAATTGTACATTAAACATTTTATTTGTAGTTATAAATTATATTCGAAAATTTATTTCTCTTTAATTTTGAATTATATATGTAAACTGCGTAACATTATTATCAAAAGTCATATCCACGTGGATTTATGAACTCATCGGACCATTGAATAATTCTATAAAAATTTCTGTCGTTCAGATAATTATTAATGAATTTTAATATTGAATACACCAAGAAAAATCATGTTCTCGTAGATCTTGTATATTGTGATACTTGAAAGACTCCTAATCGTACAAGTACAGAATTTTTCAAATCGACGCAAATGATATATCACATAGTTCAGTCACTGTTCTTATTGAAATAGATGGTCTTGAAAATGTAAAAGGACTTTTAATTGTTCGTCTTTGGTAAGAATATTTCGATTACTGTAATGATTCCATTACATAAATATAGCTTCATTAAAACATTTTTAAAATGAAAAAAAAAAAAATTAGTTTCACTTATAGGTTTGGTTTATGTATTTCTTTAGATTTAGGTTATATACGATCTTCCATAAAGGTTATAGTCATTTACATGTGTTGTCACATGCTTTCATACGATATTAAAAATATATATTATAGAATTTCATTTAAAAAAACAGGTCACCTTTCTCGAAAAATAATGCAAGTATAAAACATTGGTAAATCTCATCGTGTTGCTAGTAAAATATACTACAACTTTTCTTCTTCCACTTCTTTTAAATAATTGCTGTATACAGGACAAACACTGATCCATATTATCATTTTGTACATAATTTTGTTGCTACGTAAGTATATTATTTCATAATTGAAAAGTTATTTTATTTTATGTTTAGTTTATTTCAGAATTGTAACTTATTTTCACTGGGTGTCTATCTGATCCCATTTCCCTTATGTCTAACTTCGTTGCAACAGAATATAAGATTATTATAGTAAAATGTTGTTTTTTATATACAAAATAAGAGTAACACTTATTTTCATTCAAAGTATCCACCCTTCCCTATGTATTTTGTTGTTACATTTAAGATTACTATTGCAAAATACTATTATTTAAAAAAAGTTGCACTTATTTTCGCTTAGGGTGTCCAGCTTACGTCATTCTCGTCTATGTAGTCATAAACGCATTAAAACAAAATAGTTTGAATAAAAATTCCTTTCTCAAACACGGCACTCGGTACGTTTACCTACCTCCATCCTCATCGAGGCACACAAACAGGAGAACATTTTTAATCGATTGTTCGATTTCCGTTCGATTATATCAAAATGATCCTTAAACGGATACTCGACGCAAATGCTACGATACAAATTAGCACTGGTGAATATCCGACAACAGGAGAAATATTTATAAAAAAAAATCACGAAAGCGTCGTTTCTCTTGAGTCGATCTTCGAATTCAATTCGTCTTTCAAAACAGGGAAAATCGTGAAAAGCCTTTGCTTTTCGGTCTCGTGATAATTCGACTTTTCGATTTTGTTCCTCGAAATTTCGTTTTCGAATGTCGTATTTTTCTCTCGGAGAAAAATAAAAAGAAAAGGTAGTCACTCGTTTTCTTTTCCTCGCGAATCAGTTTTATCGATCGTGTTTTTAATCGTCGCGTCGTTTTAATCAAAAAGCAAAGAATAAGGATACGCGGGTCGAGTCCTCGAGTCTCCTGATCGGGATTCGTCGATCGTGCTTTATTATTTCTTTTTCTTTTTGTCGTTTTTGTTATTGTCGTTCGTCGTGGAGGAAAGCCACGGTGGTTGGAACAGTGTCGAGACGGATTTTCGTGCGAAGACTGTCGTGAGCGGATCGCGCAGACTTCGCGAGCGGACTGTCTCTATTATTAGACGAAAGGCACGTCTTCGGTTTGGTATCTCGAAGATAGCATGTCGCCGGGACTTCCACGAATATTACTCGATAGTCCGATCGTCTTAAAAAGCATTCTACCCTGGCCGATTTCGATCGGTCAAACATCGCTAATTCGCGCTCGTTTAGCATGGAATTTCTGCGTGGGATGTTGTCAATGGCCGCTGGACTTTGGAGAGCTCTGAATTGCCCATCTGACTTTTAACATCTTGATTATCGCGTTAAATATCATTAACCCTTAAAGTACCGCACAGACGGATATGGGTGATTGTCAAAAAATATCGTCTTGTGAATTTAAATGTTCTTAAGGGAGTGTTTCCATTCAGAGTTGTCAATTTTGGGCTATTTATGAGATAAAGTATTGGAGTACTTTTTAATTTTGCACGCATATTTGATATTAAATGTGTCTGACATTGAAATTTTCTTTCCTGCTATAGTAGTTATGGTAACACGGTGGTTGCATGCCGTTTAAATTCTCACGACCACGATTTAATTCTCAATAATCTAAATTTCTAAACATTACATGATAGAAAAAAAGAATTATATTCTTTTATAAAATGACAAAAGGTATGATATCTCGATCGGTCGAGACTTTTTTCTTTGAATATACTCAACTTGCCTAAGCAACTACACTTTAATTCGCACTGAACAACATCGCGCTAATTACGGTTACTTTAGTTGCATAAATTGAACTAGAAATGACGTTAACTCAGTTCAGTAATGTTGATATATATTCAGACTGTTTTGCATCTTTAAAACTCTCGTTTGCTGACCTTTAATTCTTAATTATGTTAAATTTTCATATTGATATGCGACAGGTATATTCTATATTATATTACATTGCAGGTATATTCTATACTATATTACATTGTATTATTTCTCTTTATCTTCTTTTTTATTTAAACTATAATTTGTGTCTTTTTTGCTCTAAGTCATTGTAGAACACGTTAAATCTCCATTACGTTATGTTCTTTTTTATACAACAGCTTATCCCGTGCATAAGTAATAAAATAAATAAAATAATCCTAGTTGACAGTATAAATATACATGTATAAAATATGAAGATTAGTCAATTAATTATTTAGAGAACGTGACCGATGTGAGAGACATGAGAAACATTCAAAACATCACAGCAGTGCACTATTCTGGTATTTATTTCTCTTTTAAAACCATTATAGCTCGCCTGTTTTAATGAATTGGAGTATAAAATTTCAAAAGCATATTGTCAAGGTGTTACACGATAAGACAATGTAATAAGAATAATTTTCTGTCCCTTTGAAATGGGAAATCTCTCTTAAGAACATAAAACATGACTCGAAGATTTTTAAAATAGTATGATTTATCAATTAGAGGATACTCTGGTTTATCGAAAATCTGAATAACCCGGTTATCTCGAATAAATCATGTTTAGTATCAAAATTATCACTTGCATAATATGTCGTTTATCATATTTTACACTTTTTGAAAATTCACTAATGGTTTCTTGCATTCCGTTGAAAACAGGCTACGTAAAATAATATATTATAAAATTCTCATATTCCATTAAACATAAATAAATAATAAGTTTCATAATTAACGAAATAGTTGCGAATACAGTAGGTGCACAGAATTCTGCCTGTCTTTAAATTTGTCATCCACGAAAAAATTCATAAACTAAGAATTATAGTCGGTAAATAACTTTAGAGCAATACTTGCAAAGAGAAGAGATTTCGATTTATTTTGTTTTAAACAAATTAAAATTTGTATAGTTCATTTAGTTTATTTATATTTAGAGTTTGTTTTTTAGTCTCTTTCCCTTGTAAATGTTTCCGTATGTAGCTAGCTTTATACTGTGACTAGAATAGTTCTGGCTCAAAGAATAATGGAATCCAGGATCGTTTTTTTACATTAAACCGCTTTAGAGGTATTAACTTTTTAATAAAATGCTAATAAAGTTAGATAAGATAACAGAAACACTTGATTGAGGCTCAGCTCTGGCGACTGAATATTATGAATATAATTTTTAGCAACTCTGGCGAAAAATTAATAAACTCCGGCTATCTTTGTTTATTATGTTATGTTGGTCAGGAGAGAACAATACTTTGTCGTGATTTCTTTTCCAAAATATTCTTTTTACAATAATCTAGGTCGGTAAAGAGATTTTTACCCTTAAAATTGAACGTGGGAAAAATATGCAAGTTTTTGTAGAAGAAATTTTTTCAGAGCCCATTTTTCCAAAAAAGCGCTCTTTACCGACCTGGATAATTGTACAAAGAATATTTTGGAAAAGAAATCATAATAAAATATTGTTTCTTGGCTTCAAAATCCTAGCAAAACAAAGTTTCATTTTTGCACATTTTTGGAAACCAAATAACTACTGTCCCTGTTTCTCCCGATCAATATACCATAAAATAAACAAGGATCGCCGGAGCTTATCAATTTTCTGCCAGGGACCCTAAAAATCTCCAAAAATAATACTCAGAGTATTCGGTCACCAGAGCTGATTCTTAGTGTAAAAAACTCTTTATGAATATCGTGTTAGACCGCCACTGACATATAACACAGCCTGAAGTCTCTTGCTCTTGTGTCTCTTGGACAGAATTATACAAATTTTGAACAATACTTAATGTGATATTGTACAATTCATATAATAGCGCTGTCCGTAGATACGTTCAGATCTAATAACCAGAGTTATGCAATATAACAAGT
This sequence comes from Megachile lagopoda, assembly GCA_036983795.1. Classification (NCBI taxonomy): domain Eukaryota; kingdom Metazoa; phylum Arthropoda; class Insecta; order Hymenoptera; family Megachilidae; genus Megachile; species Megachile lagopoda. The sequence goes on from CM072800.1 coordinate 22,462,207, forward strand.
GAAAGTGATGATTGAATATTGTGAGCATACAACTTTGAACGTCGAATTTCAAATTATTGGTATTTTATTAAAAAGTTAATATCCTCATGACGGTTTTTCATAGAGGAATGATTCAGGAATCAATCTCTCCGTTAAATTTTAAACTACAATCGTTTTCCTTAGAGTGTAAAGCTAGCTATAGTAATTTCGTATATTGGAAAGGAGTCGCACTAGGCTATAAAAATATTAATTTTTTATGATAAAGATGATAATTTCAACACTTACTTGGTTCATTCAACAAGTAATAAATATTATAATGGTTGCCGTTAATGTAATTATTAGTAATTACTAATAAAATTATTGCTATTATTCAGTCGCGTTTTTGATTTCACTTATAACTGAATTCATAATGCCAATATTAGTATATTAACAATCTGATTAAGAATGGTTGATATCACATTTCAACAATTTCAGTATTTACATTTATTAATTTATAATATTCATTAATTATTAAATTTATGAATAGGTTGTTAAAATTACTATTTTTTTTTAGAATTAGGCCATACTTGAATCGTCTTATTTGAATTGGTATACAATATTTGAACCGTCTAATTTGAATTTTATAAAAGCGTAGATTAACACTGACTTTTTATTAGAAAAGACAATTAGTTTAACTTATTGCAATAAATAAATTAAGAAAATTAAAATATTGCAACAATTAATATATATCATACAAATTGTATAAATTTTCAATTCTCGTTATTCCAAATATTTATAGCATGTACTAATGTACTGAATATTATCAATCATTTTTAACGTTTCGTTATATAATCTTTTCAATTCCAACACAAAAATGCATATTTAAAATTACTTTGATTTATATTTACTTTGACAAATTAGAATAATAAGGAAATAACAATAAACAAATACTTTCTTCTGAAACAGATGAATAATACTGAAAATTTACAGCATTTTAAAAAGGCACAGTCAAAGATGTGTTATCAACAATTTCGTTAAGAATGAAATATGCCGTTCATTTATATTTGACAAGCTACTGAATGAAAGATCGACATAAATTTATTTTTCGAAAGTAAATTTGGAATTTATAGTCCTTGGGGGAACTGAAACCTTGGGCCATAGCTTAATTAAACTATATATAGATTCGTCCATGGATATGCTTTGGAACAGAATCGGGGAACCCTGAGCTAAAAGAACAAATTCCTCGCAGGTTAAACAGCAAGTGTTTGTTTCCACAATATAATAAACGTCTACTTTTTATCATTTTCATAATATGTTATTTTGTAACAAATGATTTTTAATCAACGTCAACATTTTACAGAATGTATTCGTACTTGAGAAAAACCGAAGAATTAGAAAATTCATTAGTTGAAAACTAATATAATGAAAAAATTGAACGATGATTGATTTATTCCGCAGGTGTAAGCGCTTTTTATTTCATTATTCTAATTTAATGTATAATTTGTACTGTCAGGTATGAAAAGAACTTCACTGTTACAAGTCAATTTGAAAAAAATATTTGTACACAAGTTGTTTGATGTTATTTAGGCGAAATTAAGTGTTGTGAAATTGTCTACAATATTTCCCTTTCGTACGGACTTACGACGTCAGATTTTGTAAAACAAGTCGTACGACATAGAATTTCTCCAGGCGTACTCCTGTGATTTCACGTATATCCATTTCGCATTTCATTTCACAATTTTTACTTTTAAATTATAAGTACTATTACACAGTGCATTTGTGTCATTTATTTTAAATTTCCTGGTGCACAAACACCCCTTACTACTTTCATTGGTGCCCCAAATTATGTAATAAATTAATTACAAAAGTTAATCCTAATTATAGCCTTGTCAGGTTTAAATATTAGTATCAGTCAGTTAATATCAGTTCAAATAATTTGATGTAAGTTCATCATTTTTGAAGATACGACAATGAAATTTTATAACAAATAGCTAAAAATAAATAGAGACCCTATACGTTTTTGTACGCAATAGTATTTGAAATGAAAAACTTGTATGATAAAGTGACTTGGATTTCAAGGAAACGGCGTGCAGTGTACGTTTGAGAACATGATTTCATAATTAGTCAAAAAGCAGCATAAAAAAAGGTAAAAAAATTTATTAAAATTTGTCAGTAAAATTAGAAGAATTACAAATAAATGAATCAATTGTGTGTCAACAGGTACTTTCGATTCGTAGCTTTTCCGCATGCCATGCATTCATATTACGATTTCGTGCAAAAAGTATATGTATGAGGTCTAATCAATCATTTTTTAACAAAGAATAATAATCGGTAATAACATCTGGTAATTTCTTGATTAAATTGGACAAAAATTAAGTAACAAACGAGAGAAGAGAAAAAGAAAGAACATTAATCAATATGTAAAAAATTTCGGACTCCAAAAAGTTATTGAAAAATTACTAAAATTTTAGCTCGAATCCTTTAATGCGTACATGTTGAACAGTGCACAGCTACTTGTGGTCGCAATTGTTCAAATTAATGAGTGGTAGCCCAAAAGCGGTAAGTGTCATGCAGTGAAAATGATGATTGGCGTAAAGCAGAAAAGGAGAAGTAGAAGATGTTAGGTGATATTCAGTATCTCTGAAAGAAAGAGAAACGTTTGATAATACTAATAATAATCATTCTCGTGACTTTCTTTCTTCTACGTATAAGCGGAATGCGTTACAAATTAAAAAATCTGTCTCTACGTTTGCGAATTATCGTACAGTCACATGAATACTTTATTCGTATAAAAAACAGTATTCTCTAGGACGTTTACAAGTACAGTTGTCTTAGAAGTATTTACAAGCTTGCATTTCAAACTGTCAAGAAATAAAATATACATGTTAGACCTACACTTCCAAAATAATATTGAAAATCATTAAAATTCAGTCATTAAAATGCGTGTCTTGGGAATGTTTACATAACATTTAAAGAGAATTTGACAGTTTATATAGAATTGGTAGAATAATGAATGTGAATATGTGCATTCAAATACGAATGCAACGTAGAATACTTTTAGAAGATAACAACTATAGGAGATAGAAGTTCACATTATTTGCTTTCAGTTTTAGGAGATAAAGTATGTATACTTAAAAATGTAAAAATCTCTAAATTTTTAGATTCACGGATTTCTCAAGTTCTCAAATCTTCTAATTCCTAATTTCTCGAATTTCCAGTTGGTATAAGATTCACATTCCCAAATTTGCAAACTTCCAAATCTTCAAATTCTCCGACTTTCAAATCTCCAAATTTCTAGATTTAGAAATTCCCAAATTTCGGAATTAAACAAATTATGGGGCCTTGTACCGACATTGCCATAATTCTATAACGAAAAGAATAATATACTTTTCTGTTATTTTTAAATTGATGTCACGTATACTACATATAGATACATATACACCTTAATAATACGAAAAATTTTGGTTATAAGAAAGAGTCTATAACAGTTTTTAAAAAGTTCTTCAACTACGTTGAAACTTTTGAATAATATGTAGCTTTGCTGTATAGATTAAGTTTGTGAAGTGTTTTAAATTTTTAATAGAATTTCGATAAGTTTTATTTGGAAAAGTGTAAAATGATCAATGAGTAAAAAAGACACATTAATTAAAATTCTGTAATTACTTTGGCGATTAGACGTTAAGTAAGAAACAGAGTGTGACGCACAAGCATCTAAAAAAATATAAAACAATGCGAAAAATGTTTGAAACAATCATTATATGGTACCAAAATCTTTATTTAACCTTACAGTAATTCTGAAATACTCTTGGAAGGTCACGTTTGAAATTTTAAGAGTAATATAACTCTTTTGCATGGATTGATTCTTCAGAATATTCTTTATAAAATGTGTTATAGTCAACAAAATCAGTATTTTAATCAATATTTTAAATTAAATAATGATTTCATTAATCTCACAATTTTTTACTTTATATAAATATATACATCTGACAAATTTTTTTTTTTTTTTTTTTTATATCGAATCCGAGTACTTTTGTTAATCAGAATGTTCCAAATAATCTTTGTACATAAAATTATGCAGTCGTATTTATCATGAAAGGACATTTGCATATTCTTGATTTTACAAAAATACACATTATTGTTTCATAGAATGATTTTATTAAATATTCCGCGTAAAATGAATTATAAAGTATCAAAAAGGTAAAAAAATTCACGAGTTAATTTTTTCTGAAATTTTTGTATTAAGTATTTGATGTTTCATTTTAAAATATTTTACGAATTATTGATTTCTTTATATTATACTTTAATATTGTTTCATGTACAATACTCTGAACAATCAATACGCGTAAAAACCATTATATTTAAACATTTAAAGGTAACTTGCAAAGAGACTTTCAAGATGAGCAAAAGGCTAATGTATAAGAATAAAAATGTACCATACAATTTTTTTATACTTTTCTTATTTTTAAGATGTTTGAGCGTTAACTTTAAAGACACACTGTATATTTTCGTAGATAATATTTTGACATTTTGTAACTTATTTCATCTGTTAACAGTTCAGAATACAAGCGTTCGAATACTTTTGCGAGTGACTGTACTAGGTCGTCTAATAATCATCATGTTACGTTTCATTTATTATAGGACGACTTAACCCATTCGACCCGACATTTTCTATTTAAATTTTATTCTTTCTTTCTTCAGAAATTAATATTACGAAGCTGACAATGAGTGCATATCGAACTTAAAATTTTTCTGCTAGAATTTTTTAAATTGGGACACGTATACCTAGCAGCCCATTTCTTAAATGGGTATATACTTATAAAAATATACATATAAATATCTAAAGCCTTTAAATATCTCAATTTTATTTGATCTAAATTTAGTTGAAAATATTTAATGCCTTCCCATCATACAACAGTAATATTAACCCTTCGTTAACAGTCTATATATTTTTGAACTCTCATACTAATAAGAAAATACTTCTATACTCAATAAGATAGATAAAGCCATAATAATTTAACAAATGCAGTTAGTGTTTACTATAAATTAGCGACAATAGCAATTATTTTCAATAATACAACATTAAATAAAATACGTTAAAGGTTTTTACTTTAACATAATAGTATTTCTGAACATTTTTAATTGAGCTAAATTATGTTTAATTATACCATGAATATAATTTCTGTAAAACTTTATAAAATCAACCGTGAAATATTAACTTTTTTAAAGTTAACTAGTTTCTTTTATGTTGACAAATAGAAATATAAGTGTATTAATTTTTTTTTTTTTAAATAGCTCCTCTTTAAGCCGCTACTTTGAATCCTCAGTGTAAATGCTCGGAAATTAATATTATATTTCTTGACAAAAGGAAAACCCAGATACCAATTAAAAAAAAAAAGAAAACAAGAAAAAATCTCTTAGTGCTCATAATCAAAGGTCTCTAAGGTCTACTGTGGAATCGTTCAATAATTCGTGTAAAAAATCAAATTTCTGCCACTGTGACTCTGTAACCGCAAACACTAAATAAAATTTATCCTGTAAATTGCTATGTTGCTTACTGTCATAATTACTAATAAAAAATAATAGTATATAATTCAATTAAAAAAGCATAAATAATGCATACGCAACACATACTGTCCCACAAATGGTAAAAAATATTCACTGAAACGTATGTGTTCTGTCAGAGGCGAAAGGGTTAATATATATTTATGAATAATGAGGAAAATCTAGGAATATTAGTGGAGTCTTAAGGAGGTATTCCCATTCGAAGACATCGATTTTTGGCAATTTATCAAATAAAAATTATTGGCTTGTTACTGCTTGTATCGTGAAATATTGAAATCATGAAATATTTCGAAGTTGTTCATGTTCCAAAATAAGATAGTGAAGTCTTTAAATAGTTATCCCTATTAGTATTGAAATTATAGTAATTTCTCCGCAGTATGTTGCTTTTAATGGTTGTCACGATAGACGTCATTGTATTTGTCTAAAAAAACTTAAAGATGATTTTAATCTATGTACAAAAGGCTACCTTGTGAACTAGTATAATGAAAAAGAAAATTTGTTGACAAAATGGAAATTATACAAAGTAGAGGTTCATCAAATTCGTAAATGAAGATTTCATGAAATTTGTACTTTTTCAGGCGATAAAATACAATCTTTTGGCAATATTCATATAATCATTGTTCGCGAAAAAAAATGTACACATTATGCATATACAAGATACATACAGTAAGCATATGCAGAGTTCTACAGTGAGGACTTCAAAAAAATGTACGAGGAAAAAGTTATACCACATTTTACTAACAACATGATGATCTGTATGAACTTTTTATATTTGCATTATTATTCGAGAAATGAAAGTGACCGTCAGTGTTTTAAACGGAATGCTATATATTTTTTAATATCATATAAAAACGTGTGACAAAATTCATTCATGTATATGTCTATACGGTCTTTCAAGGCCATGCAAGGCCAGAAATGAGAGAAACAGATGGAACATTTTGTAATATTGTACTTACTAGTATGTTGCAACTACAAATTGATGGAACTACAAGTCACACTTTAGAATAATATAAGGAGAAATTAAGATGGAATTTATAGGTGCAGTTTAGAATGTTCTATTTGATATGGACCATGTGCATCCATATCTAATACAACATTAGCACAAAGTACCAGGAGTGTAATCGTTAAAGCTCAGAAATGCATTTTTGCCAATTGAAGTGACAGTAAACACGATATATAGTTCCATTAATTTGTAAGGACAACATATTAATAAATACAATATTACAGAACGTTTAAGGTGTTTTCTTTTTGTTTTTGTTCTTGCATGACCCTGAGGATTACAATCACGCATATAAATGATTTCATTTTGACACACACTGTTATGGCATCGAAAAATATAGCATTCTATTTAAAAAACTGAAGGCCACCATCGCTTCTCGAAAAATAATACAAACATAAAAAGTTGATATAGATCGTATCAATACACCAATAGATATTGCTAATAAAATATAGTATAATTTGTTTCTGGTGGTTAAAATCCTTACTGTATACAAGAAAAACACTGGTGCATATTACTGTAAATCCTGTATATGTAAAATTTGATGGCGATTAGTCATATGAGAAATATGACTTCCATAAATACTAAAATATCACAGCAATGAACTATCTCCTATATATCGTTCTGGAATAATCATTATAACTATAATATTTCAATAAACTCAAATATGTAATTTCGAAACATTTTTAAGATAATATGTTGAAAGGAAGTGTAATAAAAAAGCTCGATATTTTTGACCTTTCCGAATAGGAATACCCTCTTGAACTTAAAGAGCAAATTTTTGTGACTTTATGATCCTTCAGAAACGTAGAGACAGTCGTGCAAAGTCGAAAAATCATGATGTCGACCTGATTGCTGGGATCACGCTCTGGATCATCCGCCACGTCGCTGGTAAATTCTCTTCGAATGAATTGGTTGTGAACATCCCTTGACGACTTGAGACTCTCGGATTCTCGTAGCCTGTTTAATTCGATTTCCAACTCCATGATCTTCTGTTCCTTCCTCAGCTTCACGGTTTCCAGTTGTTGTTGCCTCTCCATGAAACCTTGGATAGTTTTGATGGCCTTCTCGTGCTCGCCCTCTAGCTTCTTCAATTTGTGGTCCGTTGTTTCAATGTGCTTTTGCATGTTGCACAACTTCAATACCAATTGCTTCCTTGCTTCTTCTTGCCGTTTCAGTTCTATGTCTTTTTCTTCTAGTTCCTACAGTAAGTTTTATTTCTTTTTAATGAATTTTATCCACAGTAAACATGTTTTATTTGTTTTTAATTAGTTTTCTTTGTAGGAAACATGTTTTATAAGGAAAGTCGAAATTTGGACACATTTTGTTTGTCCAATAACAAACTAACAATTTAAAATAATAAATTCTATTTATTAATTTCTATTTTAGAGATAATATGGAAATAATAACTTTATTTTTTATGAAATTCAAATAAATCAATTGCAAATAATTTTTTAGATTAATTAATTAAGTTATAACAAGTTATAAAATAGCTCCGATAACAGTTGATAATATTTACAAAAAAATTATTTGAGTAAAAATTAAAGATACAAAATAAAAAATTCTTTCCTTTTGTAATCAAACAGTGAAATAATTATAGTAATTAAAAATAATCGTCCTAAAATACTACTAGAGGAAAATCATTTACATATTCAAATAAACCAGCACAATTATTTCAAATAACATATAGTTAAATAAGATAACATATTATTCAAAATTAAATTAAAATATATCCACAAAGTTCTAAATTTCCAACTTTTTTACGGAGTAACTGAAGTAAATCCAGTTGTTTTTCCATCAAAAAGTAATTATATTTAATAACTAAATAAACGACTCAAATATCAGGTATATTAAACTAATTAAAATTTTTACTGATACATGGAACACATTAGTGGTTGAAATTTATACAAATAAAAATTTTTAATTTATAAATTGTGAACATTCAGTCAAAATTTTAAAATTTCTGAAGAAAAATATTTTTATTTTTGTTTATTTAGGAAATATTTTTTTATTTATTTAGTTAATTATTCTTAGTCTTTAAAAATAAACATTTGTCTCTAATGAAGAACTTAATAAATACTTAAAGTACATGACTACAAATTTTTCTAATGACATACACAGATATCATGTAATAACAATTTTATATCAAATATTTAAAAACGAATTTACGACGTATGTAGAAGATATTTAAAAAATGAATTCGAAGATAAACTCTAATTTTCGCGTAATCTAAAAACGCAGTTCTGTTTTAACTTCTACATTGTTTATACATTTTGCACAAAATTATCATCTTAATAAAAAGATACATACAATACTTGGTAATTAATAGAAATATTATAAACTCATTGCACACGAAAATATCGTTTATGTCTTTATTTATTGTAAAATAAAAAATGCTCCGGAAACTTTTACGATAGCAAGTATAAAAATTTTCTGAAAGAGGGTAGAAATTTCCACGAACCTTAATTAAATCTCTCACATCTTTCATCTCTCCGCTAAGAGTTTGCAGTGGCGACTTCAATCTCATTGACCTTTCTCTGTTCGGTTCCCAATCGAGACCAGTATTTGCCTTCTTCGTCATCCCTTGGACACAAGTCATCTTTTGTCCCATTCTCGATTGCAAAGGATCCTCGACTGAGTTCATAGCCAAAGGACTACTGGGTGGAGATCGTTTAGTATAACCGTTTTCAAACTGTAATAAAAATTAATCGAACCGCACTTGAAAACTTTCTGTTTAATATAATTCATAGTATTGCATTATAACATTAATTGTTCAAACTGAAATAATATATTACACAATACATTTAAAAATATTACTTTATTTAACTGTATCTGTTTCCTGAGTGGTAAAAATGAACTAGTTTTGAACCTTTTATAAATTTGAAAGGAAGTTATAAAAAATACAAATAATTAACTTTTATATATATAAAATTATATATAACTTCTACGTATAAAAGTTAATTAGCTTCCTTGATCATAATCAAATCGTAGACCACAGTATCCTTTATTCAGATATATTTTTAATTTTCTACTATTTGAATCGGTTAAGTTTCAGCAATCATTTTCTTCTTAATTGGCACAAATGTATCATTCTCATCGCTTATAATATTTGGAAGTTCAATATCACTTCCATTGTTATTTAATTTGTTCTCAATCTCTTCACTTACTGAGTTTGTACAAATTTGCTGATATTCGCCACAATATTTCATTAAATTAGCAGCGCATAATGAAAATACTTCTATCCTTATTTAAACGCACTAACGCGTTACAAAATCACCGAATAAGTTACTGTGTACAATTTTCACTTTTAAAACTTCCAGGAAAATATATTTTCTGACCGCATAAATTAAGATCATGCATAAAAACTATCGCGTGAATAATGTTATAATTTACTGTGTAAAAAGTGCCGTGTAAATTGAGCGACAAGTTTACTAGCCAACGTATTTCTCACGTATCATTGAAACTGAATCGATTCAGAACCGCAGTTTCGTGTTAACCCTTTGACTTATAATATCGTGACATTACAGTTCAGATACAACAAAGCTAAATTATATTTGCACCGTAATTGAGTTTGGAAATTAATATTAATTATAATTAATGCATTATCAATGACCCTAAATCCAAAATATACTTGATATTTCAACTTTTCGTATTCGTTTTAACACTGCAGCAATTAGTCCTGACTAACGCAATAACTGAAAAAATCGTACGTCTAGGGGTTAACACTAATGAATGAACTATTATTAATAAGCTATGATACAATGTTTTATTTGATAATGAAAAACGTAAAATAAATAAATGGAAGAATTACCTGAGAGAGCAGAGCACGATGTTTGTTGTTCAGATCCGTGAGGGCATCGTCCCTGGTTTTTATAGACGCCCTTAACTGATCGACTTGCTTCTTTCTTTTCTCCGAAACCGTATTCAGCTCCTCGTATGCCCGACACTTCTCATCCAGCTGAGCGTTTTTCTCCTTAATGATTCTTTCTTTTTCGACCAGCTCGTTTCGACACTGTTGAACGACAGTATCCCTTTTCAGCACTTGATCCTCCAGCTCCTTCACCTTCTCCCGTAACTCTTCTATATCTTGCACCCTCTCGGCGGCCAAATTCTCTCTTAAACGCGTCTCAGCTTCTAAACGTTCCCTGAATTCGTCCCTTTCGCTCTCGAGTTCTTGTGCCCAACCGCGTTCCTCTTCCAAACTGTTCGTTACTTGTTTCACCTATGTTAAGCCACGAATAATTATAACATAATCAATTTTCGTTCGCTCGAACTCTTTGCGAACAAGACTCTTCACAATCGGTCCCTAAGGGATCGTTCACACTATGCCAGTAAGCCGTGCTAGTACTACCAGTAGCTAGTCGAATTTTTGCGTTTCTTACTTTGCCTGTACCAGGTCTACTGTTGGAAAAGGAAAATGGTTTCTTTCCTTTCTTGTCTTCCTTCCACCAGGCACTTGTCATTTGACCCGCCTTCTTTTAACACAAGTGTGGCGATTCAGGCGAAGTAAGAAACACCTGGTGCAGGCAAAGAAAGAAACGCAAAAATTCGGCTACCTACTGGCTCGTGCTACTAGCAAGGCTTACTGGCATAGTGTAAACGGTCCCTAAGACTACCCATAATTCTGACCCTAATACGTCCATCTACCGCGTTTAGTATACGTATAAATAAAAATAGGAAAAAAGATGCGTTCAAAAAGTTCGGTCACTTTTATGTGAGCCGTTTATTTTAAAAGATTCAAGTTTCAAAGTTTCAACACAATTTTTCAGTGCTGATATACAAATATTTTTCTTTATTTCTGCCCGTAAATATTCAGAGGGATTTACATTCGATGACTGAGGTGATGTTTCTAAATAATACAAAATGTTATACAGTATCCACTAACGATGGCAGCTTTGTGCTTTTAATCGCTGTTCTGCTAGAACATACAATTATCTTTGCTTTAAATTTCTTAGCACTTCGAAGTAAATGGTAATATAACATTTTATGTTATTATAACATGTTAATATATTCATGTAAATTAGACGATCCATGAAAATCGATCAATAGCGGCCGAATACTGGATTCAAATATAGAGCCACTTTTCTTTTCTTTCAAGAGTGACAACCTTCTTTTTGTTTTAGTTTTATCGCGTTTCCCGCAGTGAGCAGAGTTGTCGCGCGTGGGACAAGCGTTATTTTTTCCCTCCTTTTTTAGAATTATTATATATACTTATGTTATACTTTTTATGTAAAATAAAGTGTGTATGTTGGCCGACCACAAATATTTTCTTTTTGAATCTCTATATTTGATTCCTTCCAAATTTTCCTACTAGGCGCATCGAAAAAAAAAATAAAATTTGAACTTGTCGGTGAACATAATACGCTTCGAAAAATCTCCTGGTTTTGGAACGTCATTTTGACGAAATATTATCTCTTTTTGCTATTTGTAGTAATTAATGATTTCTTACGACTAATATGGCTGTCTAAGTTATTGCATGGAGCACCCGTCAACTTGTGTCACGATTAAAAGTTTTGCCTGAGGGAGATAGAACTTTTTCCAATATTTCAGTCTGAGTATGATTTTTAGCGACTTCAGCGAAAAATTAATAAGCTCTAGTGATCTTTGTTTATTTTATATTATTTTGATCAGAGACAAGGATAGTAGATATTTGATCTTCAATAATGTACAAAAATGCGACTTCGTTCAGTTAGCATTTTGAAGCCAAGAAGCAGAAATTTTGTTATGACTTCTTTTGCAAAATATTCTTTGTACAATAATCTAGGTTAGTAAAGAGCCCGATTTTGCAGAGAAATTTTGTCACGACCCATTTTTCCAAAAAAGCGCTCTTTACCGACCTAGATAATTACACAAAGGATATTTTGCAAAAGAAATCCTGACAAAATAGTGCTTCTTGGCTTCAAAATCCTGGCAAAACAAAACGCATTTTTCCACATTTTTGGAAACCAAATGCCTATTCTTGTCTTTCTTGACCAATACTCTATAAGATAAACCAGGATAGCCGCTTATTTTATTAGTTAATAAGATAAACTTATTAATTTTTCGCCAGAGGCCCAAAAAATAACTCGGAGTATTCGGTACTTATTCTTGACCTATAAACAATTAAACGTCTGCCTCCAAAGTGGAGTATTCGAATGTTGGATCAAATATTCTGTATAAGGTGACAAAATTTCATAAATGAATAAGCGTGATACTCAGATAGTTCTCTTCGTTAGTACAATTTTACTGTACACAATCGGTGACCAAATTATTATACTGAAGAAATTGTTTTTCAAAAATATGCGGCAAATGCGATTTTAATTAGCTTAACAATGTTATCGATACTTGATATATTCCGTAATAAAAGACGGCTGTGGATATAAGTGTATGTCAAGTATTCTATGCTTCGCGATTCTGCTAGTGACGGCACGAAAATCTTGACTTCCGGTAGGTGCTAGTTTTATATAACAATAAATAAAAAAGGCGGAATGACGAAATATTAAATAATCGTATTTTCTTGTGTAATGTACAATTCGATTTACGTTTAAGTGTTCAATTTTTACTTTCAATCATATGTATTATTGTCAAAAAGTAATATATTATAATAAAATGTACAATACAATTATATTGTAAAAATAATATATTTTGGAAATAATTATATTGTACCATGACAATAAAAATATCTGTTCTATTCCATTGATATTATAAAATATGGAATACAAATTTATGTTTGAGCATAATAATTTGGCCACCCACTGTGAATGTCTTTTTCAAGTTTAAACAAGGTTTTTATCTTTATAAAGATGAGGTAACATAACATTACCAAAATGTCTCTTCATGTATTCCATTTCTAATCACTTCCAACATTTAAAAAATTTAATTATATTTGACATTATTTCTTCAATAAAAAATGTACGATCAGAAACGATGCGCGCATTTGTTGAAGAAAAAGAAATTGTTGATACATAAATTGAATAAATGTCATCTACTAAGGAAAACAATATAACTTTTTGACCAACCCAATACATAGATTAACTCAGTTTAGATCAACTCAGTACATCACCTTATTTCAAGCCTCAGAATGAGAAGTTACAGCAATTAAAAATATACATAGAACACTTTTCACCACACACAAAACTAACTTTTATCAGAATAGCTGATGAGAAAGGAGTGCCTCAATATTCAAATATAAACGTGTTTCAGATATTTTATGTTTGAAGAATATAGATGCAAGCTCGACCACGAGTAGGAGCGTACTGATTAATTTTTTTTCCCTCTTTTCGAACAGTGATAGCCCTCTTATCAAGTAACGCATTCCTTTCGCGGCAGCTGAAGGAAGTGGACACAGATAACGTAAAAACGATGTAGATACATAGAAAGACAAATATGTAGGACAGAATTTCCTTATCGATAGCTGTGTTCACGAACGATATATCGTTCTTTAGGATGAGTTTCATGGAAGTGAGTCAGGAAATGCAGTCATCTTTTCTAGTTAATCCGTGCAGAACTCTCGTGTTGTCATATTCCCAGAAATAATTGTTAACCCGTATAGTTGAAATTTTTAACAGTAATATGTAAAGTTTAAACAAGGCGTACTTAATAAACGCAGAGAAAGAGCAGAATTCTTTTTCCTGGAAATGGATGAGTTATAAAAAAAATGCGGTTAAATGAAAGATTATGATGTACGGTTAAAACTCGTGTAGCTCAAAGGTAGAATATCAAACAGACCTTACTTTGACTTTTGATATTTAATAAGCTCTGCTGCTTTATTTTATGTTTGCATATTTATGTGTTTCAAGCAGTCTTTTTGTGAAAAAGAATGAACAAACTCGAGAAGATCTCGACTTCAAAATCGAAAAAGTACATTAAGTCTAGTTTTTAAGTAGTTTTTAATCGAAGCTGGTCTCTGTGACTAACCTCTCTCCAGACAGTCCATTCATTTTTACCCCTATGCTCATTTTCATCATTTCTTGCTATTTCATTATCGCTGAAAATTTGTTACAACTGTGTCACTATGAGAACCACTAGAATAAATATTTTCAAGTCGACCTTTCGTTTGATCACGATCCATATCAAAGTCACTGTTCGAAAATTCAAAATAAAATTCGTCATCTGTACTTTCAATTTCAGGGTACGCTTCTTTCGGTAACTTTGTTTGCACCATTTTAGAGTATTACTTGTCAAATATTTTATGAAGCGAAAATGCCTAATTACGTTTGAACACAATGTGTCAAATACAGGGCTAGCATAAATGATTCATTCGTTTTGAAAAGGCTATATTTTCAAAAGTGAAAGATATATGGAAAGAACCACAAACTCGCCAAGTTTATACACCGTCTACAAATGTTCAATATGTGCCCCTTTGGTTACACGACACGTCCAGACGATAATCGAGCTCATTTCATACACTTTGTTGCATAGACCTATCTAATTGTTTACAATGCAGCATTGATGCGTTATTACCCTAGAACAGGGGTCGGCAACCTGCGGCTCAGTAGAATCATACTTGTGGCTCTTAAGTAGTTTAATAGTACATATTGAAAAATTAACTACAATATTGCAATTGGCAAACAAATACAATATAATAATACTGCGCACACATCAAAATGTGCGGCAGATCACATGCATGTAAACCTAGCTTTAGCTAATCTTGCTCTCCACACTCACCGACGTCTCACTCAAAACCAAAAAGTGTTTCCGTTTTCTTTAATACGTTCACTTACATGTTCTGTTACTACGCAAAATAGAATGTTTTGATTTCACAATCAATACATGTTTCACAGCAGATAATGGTTATATTATTTTTTCTAATACATATTACCGATGTATGTACTTATATTATGGCTCTTTAGAAAAATAATTTATCACATTTGGAAAAAAATGGCTCTTAACTCCAGAAAAGTTGGTGACCCTAGAATCTAGCTTTGTTCTTGGCTTCCCAGATGCCCTGATTTAAGGCCCTGCGACTTCTTCCTGTGGATGTACATTAAAAACCTTGTTTACGTACCACCACTACCGCAATCCTTAGTCGAGCTTAAAAAACGCATCAGTGCTGTAGTGCAGACAATTGACAGAACTATGCTACAAAATGTATGGAATGACCTCGATTATCTTTTGGTCGTGTGTCGTGTCACCAAAGGAGAATTAAACATTTGTAGAGGGTGTATAAACTTGGTGAGTTTGTGGTTCTTTTCGTATCTCTTTCATGTACGTGTAATACTTTTGAAAATATAGCCTTTTCAAAACGAATGAATCATTTATGTTAGCCCTGTATTGTTTGGAATTCCTATGTAACTCTGAAGCTTGTTCAGTTAGTATAAGATCAGTACATTATATGGTATATGCAAGTGTATGGTTGCTGAGGGCAGACTCACCATTGGAATGTTAAAAAAGCTTTGATGGCTGAGAGCAAATATGCGACCTCAAAGGGTTAAATGTTAAAAAGATTTTAAGTAACATTTTACCTCGGCCTCTAGAGATGCAAGAAGTTCCTCCATTTGACGCAATTTCTCCTCGTTCTCCAGTGCCTTCTCTGGCGTAATGCCGAACGCTTCCTTATAGTAGATTGATGCATCTGCAACCTTTTCCTGGTATTCCGCTAATTCTGTCGCAACAGAGAGCAGTACAACGTTTTCATCGCACCGAGAATAAATTAGCCTTAAGGAAAGCAAGAGGTATAAATCAAAGAAGGAATTTGGACGACCAACGACATAGATAGTTATAACCGGGAATGCAAGATGAGAAAGCAAAATTTTAAATACATTGTTTTCTCAGAATTTATTTAACAATTTATTCTACTGATCAGAATTTATTCCAAAATACATTCTGTTTATTAGAATTTATTCCACATTTTATTCTATTTTAATTAGCATATATTTCAGAATTCATTCCAGATTTTATTGTATTTATCAAAGTTTATTTCAAAATTTATACTATTTTATTTATCAATATTTGTTCCACAATTTATTGTGTTTATCAAAATTCATTTTATTAATAGTCGAATAGAATTTTCATAGTGATATTATAATTAAAGAATTATGAAGGATGGAACATATAACTTGTATCCATAATGATACAATAGAAGTTGATTTCGATTAGTTGTATGAAAACTGTGTGACCTTATAGAATGTCTGTTATGTTTATATTAATCTTACATAAATAATATTAATAATTAAATAACTACTACGATGTTATTCCCCTTTTTAACTACGTTTCAACCTAAAATCATGAAGCTCTTCAAGATTTATTATTTTCATATTTACTTCGTTTCTATTAAATATAACACGGTTTCACTGATAAGTATAAAATAAAATGTTTGAAAAAAGAAAATTGAAATTTCAAAGTTTGAAAAATTAAAAATGTGACAATTCAGATATTGGAAATTGACGAATTCAGGAATTTTTTGGAATTTAGGAATTTGGGAGTTTCAGAATTTAGGAATTCGGGAATTTTGGAACTTATAAATTATTTAATACAGAAATTCGAAAATTGAAAAAATAAAAGTTTGAAAATATGAAATTTAGGAATTCCGAAATTTAGAAATTTAGGTTTCTAGAAATTTGGAAATTTGAATCTTTGATAATGTGAAAGTTGTGAAAATTTAAAAATCTGAACATTTGAAGTTTGGAAATTTACGAATATAGGAACTTAGCAATTTTTTAATCGAGGAATTTAGAAATTTAGATATCTAGAAAGTTAGAAGGTTAAAAATTTGGAAATTTAGAAATTTAGAAATATAAGAATTTTGGGATCGGAAACTTGAATCTTCGAAAATTCGAAAATTTGAAATTGTAAAAATGGAAAAGTCTGATTATTTGAAATCTGAGAAGTTTGATAATTCGAAAATTTATGAAATTATGGATTTGAAAGTTTGAAGATTTGACTACTAAGAATTTGATAATTCAGAAATTTAGAGATTTAATAACATGCGAATTTGGTAACTTGCCAAATTTAGGAATGTTGGAATTTGGGTTAGGTCACGTTGCATGGAGCGACAAAATTTCCTACAGACCTGCCCCGATTGTGGAAACCGAAAATAATTTTTCCCTCACCATTTTGAGTCTTTATAACTAACCTTTCTCGAGCTTCCTGATTTTTTCCCGTTCATTCTCGAGCGATTGTTGATACTGAGCTTGATTCCTGGAGGAAGCTTCCTTTTGTTCTTCAATTAATTCGAACGCTTTGGCTGCTTGACTAAGAAGTTCCTGCTTCTCTAGCAACTCCTTCCTCAATGATTCAATTTCGACCTATCAGTAAAATTAAATTCCGTGAACGAAGTCATGGAAGAGTATAATAATTGAAAGCCATACGTTGTGTAGTCTATTGAATTTTTCTTCTAAAGCTGAATTTTATATGATTATACGAATATTAAGAACTTAAATTTTTGTGTTGCTTTTAGCTACAATAAATTTAACTTTACAAAATTAATGAAAAATTTTTAAATAATTATATCGTGAAATAAAATATAGGATTAATATAACTTTAATGAAAAAGAAATTGAATTTATATTTTAAATACTGAAATGAATTTATCAGTTAATGATAAGTTGAAATAACTTAAATTGTGAGATGTATGATTCGTTTAATAAGAGAAGTAGTAATGAAAAGATATAGTTAATTACTTGATTAAAAAATGTATATAATATGTATTATTTTTAGCGACGTATTTGTTTGTATTTTATCAAAACCTCAATAATAAATTAAAGATAACAAGTTACAAAGTCGATAAGATACGATGCACTGATAGTATCTGAAACTTAAAAATGTCCACATAAACTTAATAAAAAAAAGAGCATTTTAACCCTTAACTACAAATATCTATTCTCAAACCTTTACCACGGACGTGTAATTTAACGCTTATTTGAATGTAAGATTTTATAAATTTATAATTCATATAATTTATAAAACTTATTTAAATAATAAGGTTTTATTTAATTTCGAGGGTTTTGTGTTGGACAACGTTAAGTCCAAAAACATAATTTTAAAGGAGAAAGAATGCCGTGTCTAGTTTGCATTCTTTGACTCTTAATAAATTTCACAACGTTATCTCCAAAAACTTTTAAACTATTCATTTTTTCATAATATTTTTGTAGTTGAAACGTATGACTTTTGTTGTTGTAAAATCTATCATTAACACAAAAAGTGAATTTTTGGAGTTAACGTTATCTGACTCTAAACCCTTAATTTCTTACCAAATCTATCGACGTATGTTATACAAATAATTTCAAATTAAATATAAATAAATAAGAAACGATAAAACTATCAATGTACACACTAATTCTTTATTTCAATAAAAATCAACACATCTTTCAAGAAATGCATCCTAGTGTATTTTGTGATTTAAAAAAAAAACTCTTAATTAGGTCAAATGATCCGTTTGGTAGTGTCAATTTTGAGTACCATTTTTCCGAATTTGTAAGTGAAAACAAATTTGTAACGTGTGAAAATTTAATTAGGTAATGGTTAATTCTATAACGTTCCAAATAAATATTTCAATATACGAGTTGTTACCAATTTAAAAAAGAAATTTAATTTCCTATATTTTTCAGGTTTTTGTGTTTCGGAAAACTAAAAAATGTGACAAATCAAATTGTTGTGAAAAAGTAACTTGTCCTACTTTCATTATAATTGTTCCGTGCATTAAAACTAGCATCATGCGTTAAAATGTTTTGTGAGTAGCTCGTATGGTGTAAAAAAGAATTAATAATGTACATTTATTCACGGTGGTATTTACATTTTGCAAAATTGTCCACTATGTTTTGCTGATAAAATAAGAACTCAGACTCGTAACTGGTAGTAGTAGTCCGTAGTTAAGGGTTAATGCCAACTTAAATTAACCCCTTGTCCTATAATATCGTGTCACGCTTGTGACGCACGGCACAGTTAGAATGTAATAAATCAAATTCGTATTTTTACCGCGATCAAATTTCGGATTCAACGATTATTATGATCTATAAAATGAAGGATCGCTAATTGCAAAAATTTTAACTTTTTTTATTTCCCTTAACAATATAGCAATAATTAGATTGAATGACAGAACTGTCTAAAAAATTGTAGGTTAAGGGGCTAATTGTAAGTAGGAATGGGTTCGAACCGAATTTTTCAATTCTCGAAACTCGAATTTGAAGTTTTATATAATCTAAAAATTCTTGAAACTCGAATCTAAAGCTTAATAAAGTTTAAAAACTTTAAACACTCGAAACTTTCGGAAATTGAAGCTGTGATTCCGTTTTGCAAGAGGAATATCTCATTTCATCAACTAATGTCAACAAAAATCTCAAGCTCACATCACACGCATTTGTTCTGAAATTTTACGATCACGATCAACATGCTTATACATTCAAAAACAAAAACTAATCGTCGAGTATTCAAAGCGTCACGCACCGAATATTCGGGATATACAACAATACATAAAATATCGTGTTTAACGTGTTCAATGATTCTTTATTCGTTTTCTTATGTAGGTTTTGAGAATTTCGGATCACGAAAAGCGTGCAAAGTTTCAAATTGTCGAAATTAGAAACCGTATTGTGTTTCGAAGATATTCGAGACTTAGACGTTTCGACCCATCCCTAAAATGAAGAGTAATTGGCTAAAGCAAAGGATCGTTTATGGTGAACTCTGGTAATCGAATACTGCAAATATTATTTTTGGAGATTTTTGTTCACTATGATGTCAAGAGAGACAAAAACAGTAAATATTTGGTATCCAAAAATGTGGACAAATGCGACTTCGTTTTGGCAAGATTCTAAAGCCAAGAAACAATATTTTATTATGATTTCTTTTGTAAAATATTCTTTGCACAATTATCTGATCGGTAAAGT
Organism: Megachile lagopoda; assembly: GCA_036983795.1. Classification (NCBI taxonomy): domain Eukaryota; kingdom Metazoa; phylum Arthropoda; class Insecta; order Hymenoptera; family Megachilidae; genus Megachile; species Megachile lagopoda. Next base: position 22,482,525 of record CM072800.1, read on the forward strand.
GCGCTCTTTTGGAAAAATGGGACGTGAAAAAATTTCTTCTATAAAAACTTGCATGTTTCTCTTGAAGTCAAATGAAAAAAATGTAAAACCCCGTTCCCACTGACTGACTGACTGACTCACGTATACAAATTCACAGGCCAAACGGTGCGAGATACGATATTTTCCATAGAATCGAACTCTCTCTAAAATGACCTGAAAACCCCAGGAAAAGTGCCAAACCTTTAACATTTGCATCCTAAACCGGTAGGAGGCCAAGAAAAGCCTATTCGGGTTGTGAAGGAGATGTGTGGTGCCGAAAGCGACACACAGGGGGTCTAGGGTCCTACGCCCCCAGCGAGCAAAGCGAGTTTTAAGAGTAAAATTGCAAAAATCGGATCCTTTGGAGATAATTGTACAAAGAATATTTTTCAAAAGAAATTGTGATAAAATATTGTATCTTGTATTAAAAATCCTAGCAAAACGAAATCGCATTTTTGCACATTTTTGACAACCAACTATCTATTATCCTTGTCTCTCCGGACCAAAACAACAGAAGATAAACAAAGATCGTCGGAGGTTATTAATATTACGTCAGAGTCGTTAAAAATCATATCGAGAAATTCGGTCACCAGAGTGGTCTTTAATAAAAATCTGTGTAACATGCAGAAACCTTCAACTCAATATTCTTCTTAATCGCGTTTTCGTCCGCTGACGTAATACCCATTCGCTCTTCGAGAAAGTATATTCGTAATTTAAGGTTGAAGTTCTCCTTTTTAAGGGCTTCCAGTTGGTCTTCGTATTCTTTCATTGTTCTACCAATTCCTGCCCCGTCTCTGGTTCCGATCACCCCTGTTGGAGAGGTTTTACCAGGCGATCTCACATTTGTGCCTGAAACAAAAAAAATAAATACTTTCAGTTTTTCTGATGTGTAAGGTAAATGTACGTATTTGTTGACCAACTGTTATATCCTTATCAACAACCAATTGTTTATTTCATTATATTTGAAATTGTAAATAAAACAATTTATTAATCGAAATCTTAAAACATTAAAGTTAAAAATAATTCATTTATTGTAACAGATTATATTTTTATTGAAGTGTTTAACACTGAACTTGCCAGTGCTAGTGCATATTTCATTTGAAATAAAAAATAAAGTAAGAAAATAAATAAACGATAAAATATAAATTAATATTATCAATTATATATTGTATTTACACAATGTACAAAATTGATATTATACCTAATCTAACACATCATTTTCAAAGATTGTAAAATTCTAAAAAAGTTTGTAAATACAAATTTCATTGACTATTTTTAAGGTTACAAGACATTTTATACTAAGGACGTAATTTTAATTAAAAAAAGAGAACAAATCAATTTAATGTTTAGTATTAAATTACAATAGATATCTCATCAACCTCATATTTTTAAGTGAACTGCTCAAAACCTGTGTACTATCGAATAATTTTTTATTAGAATTTATTTTAAAACTGGTAGCTTTTTAAAACATTTGTCTACCAGTTTAGTAGCTTTGTAAAAAATTTATTTAAAAGTATAGTAGCTTTTTAAAGAGTTGAAAAATTTGATAGCTTTTCAGAAAAGTTATGTAGTAATATTAAATTATGTTTTTATTTAGGTAAAAGTAATTTTAATTAAAAAAAAAATCAATATCTTAAGTTAGGTAAAGTATACTACCAAATTCAAATTTTTAAGAAGTTGTATATTACATTTATTCTTAAGTCCATGTTATTTTATTTAAGTATTTAGAATATTTTATGGATAAAAATGTTTCTTGCACTGTGCTGTACTTTTTTAATCAGACTGATGACATTACGATGACAAGAATAACGATAAAGATATGTATCAAAGAATAATAAACGATTGATGATTAATTTTACTTTCTATAATTAGCATCACGAATGCTATCACGAATTATGAAAAATTATTCGTTCGAATACATAAATTAAAAACTGCGATTAATAAAACTAATACATTATTTGCAGAAAAAATGTGAAAATCACTTTAATTACCAACGTAATATAAGTAAAATATATAATAGAAGAACATATTAATACAATAATATCTTAACCTAATACCATAGTAATAGAAATAATAATAGGAATAAAAGAAAAAATGTATAAAAAATATAAGAACACGAATTAATTATGAATTACTTATTGTCAATGAATATTATTAATTAATTATTAGGATCTTACTTTCCATAATTAGCAGGAGGGACGATGTTAACCTAATACCATCAGGTATTTCATCGATGCAAGAGTTTCCTTTAAGTTTTAAGTCATTTCTAACAAAAGAATTTTAACGAGTTTGCAACTTATTCACACCCAAAATTGCACACCGTTTACGTGTCGTTCCCGTTTAGCGATCTTTCAACGAATTACAGGTCCTTCGATCACGGCAGCGGTATACACGATTGCATTGATCCGGTGCCGGTAACTTTACCTTTAACATTTACGTGCTGAACATGAGAACCCAAATTTTGTACGATCACGTTCACGACTGTGACAATTCGAAAACTTCCTAACCCGTAACCCCCTTTTCCAGTTCTTGACCAAACCTATTCGAGCTGTCGAAAAATTATAAACAAAAGACGATCTACCGATGACGTCAAGAACAGTGCCGTAACTAGAAAAAAATAAGGTGGGACTCGGATCCTCTTAACCAATATTTTAATTATTAACTTGAACATAAATTAAATTTTTAATAATACTTCACATACATGGAATGTACTTTATATGATATACAGAATGTAATTTATAGTGACTTTTAGCATGCAAACAGCATTGGCTTGATATTTGCCAAACGTGTTCCTCAGACGACTCGATCTGCATTTGTTCGTCTGTTTATTTGCCTATATCATAGGCCACAATTTTGGGTCTTTGAACAAGCAAAGTAACGTGAGCTCAAAATATCCAAATTTTGATATATAGTTAAAGAATTTAACTACTTTAGTCACTTAGACGCTTTATAAAAAGTCATGAAATAAAACACATTCTTTATTACTAATTTAAAACTGACTACAAAATACTAAAGTATTGTCAAACTGCGATTACCTAATGACTGTTACGCATATATTACCTCGATAACAGGAATTTGTGTTATCATAAACATTGTAGTCACAACAGAAAAAGAACTGAGACTAATTATACTGATTATTTACTGAAGAAAATTGGAATGATAGAAATGAAGATTTATTATAAAATATTCAATTAAATAGTAGTTTTCGACAAATTTTTATTCAATATCTAGCTACAAATATATGATGATAAAATATAAGAAAATACATATCCAATCATCGTATCCCACTGAAGCACAGCATTTTCCACGATATTCACCTCTCTGCAAAGGTAATAAAATTGAAGAAATAAAAGCTGGCTGTTAGCCAAAATAAAACCTTATCGGCACTCCATCTCTGTTTATCAAACCCAGGGATGCTCCTTTCTTTTGCGTACTAAAACAACTCTTCATCTTCATCTTCTTTATCTCTCATTTCATGCGGTCGAGCTCAACTTCCAAGTGGCTTTTGAATTTCTGCCAATCGAGTGCGGAGTTCGTACGAACTTCGTTTCCATGCAAAATCGATCGTAATGCAAACACGACTTTGTGAACATCGAAACTAAAGATAAGCCAGTCTCTTTTAAGGATACGATCCTCGTGACTAACGAGCGTTTAGCGCAAAGTCACCAGGAGACAGGCAGCGTTCTTTATTCTCCAGGTGCGCTTGTTGCAATAATTGAACGTTGAATCGATCCTATTCTCGAATTCATTCGAGCTACGTGAGTGATGCCAATTTCGTGATGCTAAACGGGCGCCGCCGTCTTGCTCCCTTTAAATCTTTTCTGGCGCGTCACCAAGCGCCGTTAAACCTTTCAGTCGATCCTTAACACCGTCGTTTTCGATGTTCGTTTGATGCACATTTTTACAGGCCTTCCTCCTCTTCCCTTTGTCACTTCTCTTCGTTAGCGGTGCTGTTCACCGTGTCGTTCTCTTTCTTCTGGCATGCGATTCGTAGACAAAAGATGACACGTTTTTGCCCCTCGGTTCTTCTCGCGCGGGAGATTCCGTGTGACGTTTTAACAGTTTATTTGAGGGTCCCTTTGTATTTTGGGATGTAGTAAACACGTGGAATTGTTTCTATCGAATTGTTGGAGTCCCAAATCAGGAACCACACGAGTTGCAAACAATAAAACTTTTATTACGCAACAATGTACAGGGTTGAATCTTAATCTAATTCTAACTCGAATTAGAGAAAATATGTTCGCTCGGTAATATCTGGATAAAATTTGACTGAAAAACAGTGCTGACGAAAAACGTTGATTTTGGAAAAGGTTCTGGTTATCGAGGATAAGGGTGTGAGCTGCAAAAGTCATTGTTTAATCCTTAGGAATTGTGGTGGTTTAAAAAGGAGTAGAAGGTTAGGTTATAGAGGGAAGTCATTCCGTGGGTCCTTGAGAAATCCCCATCCACAGGGAATGTATGCATTATACCAGTAAATGGCGCCAGTAGCCTTGTCAGTAAGTAAAATTTTTGCGTTTCTTGCTTTGCCTATACCAGGTCTATCGTTGGAAAAATAATCCAAGAAAAAAAAGAAACTATTACCTTTTAGAGATTTTTCAGAATTTCAGAATTTGGAGTTGTGGAAATTTAGAGATTTTGGGATTTAGGAATTTGATAATTCAGCGATTTGGAAATTTAGGAATTTGGCAATCCAGCGATTTGGGGGTCTAGAGATTTCTGCCTTTGGAGATTTAGGAATATCAGGATTTAGGGATTTGGGAATCTAGGCGTATAGGAATGTAGGGATTTGAGGATTTCGGAATTTGAGAACCTGAGAATTTGAGAATTTAGCGATTTGGGGATATAGGAATTTCGGAATTTAGCGATTTGGAGGTATCAAGATTCAGGAATGTAGGAATTTCAGAATTTAGCGATTTGGGTTCTATAGATTTGGGGACGTAGGCATTTGGAGATGTAGGAATTTCGGAATTTACGATTTGCAGGTCTTAGGATTTGGGAATGTGAGAATTTAGAGATATTTGAAAGAAAATGGTTTTGTTTCATTTCCGGCCTTTTTTTCCCAACGCTAGATTTGGTACAAGCAAAGCAAGAAACACAAAAATTCGACAACGTACTGATGCCAGTTACTAACATAATGTGGACGCTCCTTAACAGAAATTCTAAGAGAGGTATGTTTAAGTGACATGAAACAAAAGGGAAAATTCAGACCTGTGGACAATAAAATTCAGGAAAAAACGGACGGCATGGTAGAGTTTGTCAGCATGTTCGCTGAAATATTCAACAGAATGTTCGGTGTACTGACACTGTCATAATGCTGTCAGGAGTTGTTGCAAACTCCCAGAATACCTTCAGATTGAACCCTTCAACTATTAATTCTGGAACGTGGAATACAGCTAAATATACTCTTTTGGTTAAAATTATAGCACATGTGTGTCGCTTTTAATTCCTCTAGAAAAAGTTTGAATTGTTCAAATTGTGGAAAATAGTGTGGAGTTATAACGATGAAGGAAGAAGGAATCTGGTATTAAATTAGACCGTCCTGACCTTCAGAGCAGAGAGAATAAATAGAAAAGTACTGAAGACGAAATGATAGGACGCTTAAAACATGGGCAAAACAGAATGTAAATAATAACTAATTTGCAAATACAATAGACAGTATTACCTTTCTTTCTCATTATTTCAATCATCCATTTCAATAATAATTGAAACTATTGGGCTTTATTTTGCGATAAAATGTCCTCTTGTACTGGGATGAATTTTTTTTTATTCGTTAAATATTGTCAATCTGTGTCATATGTTTATAAAATTATTGCTTAAATACTGCTGCGCAGTTTTATAATATTTGTAATGCAATACTTATGTCTGCAGGGCGTACAAACAAAATGAACATGTACTCTGTTATAAACTATATTTTAATAATTTCTGTTTAACAACTACTGTTAATTTTGATAATTACTAGTATTTGTAGTAATCTATTGTTTTATACAATTTAAATATAATTTATTTACTTTCCATTGAATGAACTATATGTTGCTTTACTATTTTATTCAATTTTAACCCAAAATATCGAGTCATCATACATTTGCATTCAAATGTTTTCGTGATGGGAATAAATAAAACTACTTAGACGATTGTAATTAATTTTTTTTTAACATCGACTACAACTGTATTTTTTTTTTTTTTTTCATTACATTTGCTATTTTGCGAATCGTGAACATTGTATCCTGCCTTGTTAGTTAGTTTTTCTTAATCGGATATGCTGTTCATTTAAAACAAAATAAACAGCAAAATATATTTGAGTTTAATAAAAGAACAAATAATAAATATGCGGAACGGATTACTGAACATAAATTCATTTTTTGGAAGGATAATCAGGCAGGAATTATTAAAATCCATATAAGTTGTTGATATAAATTCTTTTACAAATGAACTTATTTTTTCTTCCAACATGCAAATGGTATATTAAATAAAAGAGTAATACTTCATTGTGTCTATAAACAATGCGAAATCTTTTCTCATAGTATTGTTTTTTTTTTCATTCTTGCGAGATACCGTAAAAGGAAAAGCAATAATATTATACATAACAGTAGGAAAGAGATGACATTGATCAGAGGAGATATGAACACAATAGTATTAATATGTGAATAAAGTCAAACGATTACACTGTCCAACAAATTTTAACTTTTTTTCGACGTTTCTATTTCCGTTCAGTGATTCTTATAGATTTTTTCGCGCTGATTACGACTCTGCACCCCCTTTTTCTCCAGCACATACAGTTTTTGAGAAATTTGAGTTTGAAAAAAGAACACATTTTTAAAATTTGAACCAATTTTGTGAGATAACTATAAAAGATACTAAGATTCTGTTTGTATCATAAGATTCTATAGACTTTCCCTGAATACAACGATATCTGGCTTTTATGCATTCTGAATATTTAAATATGTTTAAACAATCATTGAACGCCGAGAGGCACGGATTTTACACCAATTTTTAGGTATATTTTTCAATTTATCTTAAAAAGTAAGGGTCTAATGAAAAATCTAACTATACCACGCGATAGAGCAGATTTTCACCTTTAAAAAGCACCCATACAAAGTTGCAACGTCGTTTTTTTACGATGCTAGAAACAAAATAGCTGCGCGGGAAACGGAAAGCGGACAGTGGTGCTTCGCGTCAGAGCGGCCGTTCCGTGTCCCGCCTATATTAACGCGATGCAACTCTGGCGCGGAGGACTACTGTCCTTTCTCCGTCTCCCGCGCAGCTATTATATAAGCTGCTATTATAAGGTATAGTTCGATTTTCCACTAGACCCTTACTTTTTAAGATAAATTGAAAAATATACCTAAAAATTGGTGCAAAATCCGTGCCTCTCGACGTTCAATGATTGTTTAAACATGTTTAAATATTCAGAATGCATAAAAGCCAGATATCGTTGTATTCAGGAAAGTCTATAGAATCTTATGATACAAACAGAATCTTAGTATCTTTTATAGTTATCTCACAAAATTGGTTCAAATTTTAAAAATGTGTTTTTTTTTTCAAACTCAAATTTCTCAAAAACTGTACGTGCTGGAGAAAAACGGGATGCAGAGTCGTAATCAGCGCGAAAATACCTATAAGAATCACTGAACGGAAATAGAAACGCCAATTGGCTGTTGGACAGTGTTATTAAGCATGCAGTTAAGATAACTACAATTTCTTTTATATTTAGAAAATGTCAAATTATAAGTAAAAACGCTTATGCAAAACGATAAATTTTCTATTTTCGGATAAAGTAATAATAACCTACATTTGTGAAAGAAAAAAGTATTAAATTTATTAAAATCTAAAAATATTCATATGGCCCAATAATTAAACCGTGTTTGAGTAATTCTAACTAGTAATTAAATACTGTTTTAACAATTAAACCTGTCGTTAATATTAAATAACTCGCAGCCATTAATTATTGTCTCAAATATTAATTATTTAAATATTGTAATTATATGAAAATTAAATATTAAAATATTATAATTATATCAAATATTAAATGTTCAGATATTGTAATAATTTTCATCGCTTAATTTTATTTCTAATAACTACATTTGATTAAATACAGTGGGTTTTTTCCCTTGAGAATAATTTTGGCAGATGAAGCTTTTCACTAACAACTTGTAACGAGGTGTCTATTTTAAAGACTTTTACTGCTATGTAAACATCTCTTTGTGCGTAAACATTTTTCCTTTTCTTATCGTTCGACTATTTTGAACTATGTGACTTTCGAATCGAAAGAAAATGATCAAACGTATGTTATAAAATATTAGGTTATGCTGATATTATGACGAGTTTTAACGGAATAATATTTTTATTTAGTTACTATTAACATAAATGTATAGATTACAAAACGTACATACTTTAATACAATACATATTAAGACTATCATCAATTGATTAAATCTGATTCGTTTAATAATTCGATCCTCGCATAAAATGGCGTCTGTAACGATGGCGTTTAATGGCTGGTCAATGTCATGTTATCATCTACTAGTGGAAAAATACAATACCTAATTTCAATATTTCGACAAAATTAATAAAAAATATGTTTAATGTGAATTCTTCAGTACTTAATAAATCTGAAATAACTTTACTGTTTAGAAAATTATATAACATTAATTATAACTTTTACAAAAGTATCACCTCGTTTGCTTGAGTGACTACAAAACGAGTTTAAAGATGTTCAATCTTGCAGCATTGTACAATAATATTTTTGTGTGATATAATTATTGAGTTATAGAAACTTCTAATTGTATCTATGTAAAGCATTTTGATTAGTTTAAAGGTTCAAAAGGAGAAGAAATATTATTGTTAACAAAATTCTCACTTAATTGTTAATTACCGGGACTTTTTTGAGCATTCGTATCCTTTATTTTTCTATTTCCTGATTGTAAAAATAATTTGTATTATAGCAATATAGTAACTTGTAACTGATATTCTGGTGGATGAAGCAAAAACGTTAGAAACATTTATTTTATTAGTATTTATAAATAATATGCTTCGTCTACTTATATTCTTTATACTTTTGAAATTACCGGTCGTCGCATGAGATTTCTACAGCCTGGAATCTTTACATTCTAAAATTGCTATACTTCAACGTCCCTATATCCCAAATTTTTACATCTCAATATTCTTATATACAAATTTCCTACGTATCAAAATCTCAATATTCTAAAATCCCTATATTCCAAGATTCGTACATCAGAAAACTCATACATTCTAAAATTTCTGCATCCCATATTTCTACATCCCAAAATCTTTGTGTTCCAAAATCTCTATATTCCAAAATTCTTATGTCCCAAAATCCTTATATCGTAAAATCCCTACATTCCAAATCCCCTTCATCCCAAGACCACTATACCCCAAGACCCCTACATCCCAGGACCTCTACTTCCCAATATTCCTACATCCCAAGACCCTTTCATCCCAGGACCTCTATATCCCAAGACCCTTATATTCCAAGATCCCTATATCCCAAGACCCTACATCCCAAGACCCTACATCCCAGGATATCTACTTCCCAATATTCCTATTTCTTAATATCCCTACATCCCAAGATGCCTATCCCCCAAAATCCCCATATTCAGAATTCTTATGTTCTAAAGTCCCTATATCCTAAAACTCCTATATTGCAAGATCACTATATTCTAAAATTTCTTAATTCAAAAATGTCTGCAGTCCAAGACCTCTATATCTCAAGATCCCCATACCCAAAAATCGATATGTTCAAAAATCCTGAAGTTTCACTTCGAAAACAGTAATCGTTCAGAAAAATCCACTCGCTCATGAAGTGTATTCAAATGCATCTGCCACTTGTGCTTTAATACGGTCTATTAAGCTGGGCAGTTTATAACACGACCTTTCTTTATGCGACACAATTCAGCATGAACAACCAGGAACATTGAGTGTATTCAGCGAAGTAAATGTTTAGGACGTTAGATCAACGTTAATTCATCTCTTAACAAGGCGTAACAATGCAAGGTCAAGTATAATGTTTGTTAATGGTTAAGAAAATAGTGCCGATAATCATTAATATTTTTACGCAACCTTTTATTACTTTGTGAACAAGTATTATTTAAATTAGGGCAAAAATTTATGAAAATTTCAATAATCCTTCATGAGAATTTTAATAAATTTCCTTAACTATATTTTATTTATGTGAACGCTTTGTACTAAGAACATGTAAGTCTTAAAAGTATATGCCTTGCAAAGTATATTTACACATACTTATAAATATTTACATATACTTGTACTGATATTTTGAATACAGTCAGACACAATTCAGTAAGTAAAATTTGACCAGCATGTTCTATAAATAAAAGTGATAAAAAATTTTCATATAAACATAGGCTCTTGAATATTTTATTCCACGTTTATGACGAATATACAAAGTGATAATGGACAATTTTCTCTTTTTTAACTTTCATCTACTACATAAGAATAATTATCAACTTTAATATTTTTCTAATATCTTTTAACGGCCCATTCGAGAGCATATGTTCATATAAACATTTTTTCTTATTTTTATTTATAGAGTATGCTAGTAAATTTATATAGGTAAAATTGAGACACCCAGTATGTAATATTGAACAAAGTAGTCCGTTGTCAACTTCCATTTTTATTATAACTTTTTAATGAAGTATATTGATATAACATTCTTTTTCATTGCTTCGAATAGAATATATTAATTTTTGGTAAAAAAGCGAGATTACATAAGAAATATAAACCTTCAGATGTGTAAAGAGAAATACAAGTTTTGAGATTGAGTTGCCAAATATTTTATAATATCTTTAAATGAATCTTTCAGTTGTTAAATGCAGAAAATCTATATTTGCATTTCGGTTCGCATAGAAACAGAATTTAATGGCCAGCTGTCTTGCAAGCAACACTTATTACCACTTGTTTAATTTAACAAGTCGTAAAATATTCAGTTCTAAAACTCAAGAATACGTTTAATTATGAGTCACATACCACAATTCTTTGCTCGTGTAAATGACAAAGTCAACAAATGCATGTGCCATGATATTAGACAAAAAATCTTAGAATCATTAAATTTTGCGATTTTTTCTTTGTACAAAATTTCACAGTCAACATGGATTGAATCTCACCTAGTCTTCAATATCTGTATAAATTTTAAAATCAATTTACAAAGTAATTTTATATATTTAGTATACAGAAAAAAGAAATGATTTTGCAAAATAAATTTTGAATTTAATTTCTTGATCTACTTCAATTAATTTTATTTTCAAGAGAAATATTCTTTAAGAATTGTCCAACGTCAAACATCACCGTTGAAATATAAGAAAGCGGCGTGAAATAATTTTAAAGATAACATCCACTTTATCGACTGAGTAACAAGGTGTTATACAATAATTCCGTATCAATTTATTTCTTTATAACTTTCTTTCATTGAAAGATTAACGCAACTATTCACATAACGATTACACGTATTATTCTTTAATGAATCACTTTTTACGTGCGATAAAGAATCCACTTTGAACAAGTAATCTGCTTAATAATCTTGTATGCAGTTTCATGATCAACCTCATTGATCTACAAACGATTTAAACTGCCAATTCAAATAAATATCATCATATATCACTTCTGCATTAAATATTATTATTATAGCAAAAAAAAACATTTCATTTACACGGTATATTAAAGCCATTCAACTTTGAATAATTAATTAGAATTTATTGTACAGTATTTAAAAACTACAAAATTACAAAACAGACTAAGAATTTTCCACGTTAATACATATCGAGTCTTTAATGACATTTGTATAAACAATGTATTTGTACAACTGGTTACATAAATAAATAAATAGCTAACTGAAGTAAATGAATCGGGAAATAGAAAGAATTAATTCATCACAAACACTTGAACTTTAGCGTATAGGTTTCATAATTTATTACCACACCACAGCGGTACTTGCTACGAGTTTGAACTAAAATTATATTTTCATGTAACGACGAAACTTTAATCATAAATATTTAAGTGAAAACTATAGAGTGTCTATCCCATGGTGGTACATTGTTCTAAACAAAGTTACGAAATCTAGTTCGCAAAGTTTCAATTAAATCGGAGACCCGCAGTCTTGCAATTTCCTTGTAAATATCCAATTACGCGATATCGCGTGTCGTCCACGCTGAATATCTTATCACACGATACCATGTGATCTACGGTTCACGCTAAATAACCTATCACCCGATAACGCGTCATGTACCATGACCACGGAATATCCGATCACGCAGTATCGCGTGCTTCTTCATTAAGTTTGAGCGTTGCGGCATACAATTATCGTACCTGTCATTAAACGTATTTTATACTCTTTTATACCAGAAATAATTGATTAAAAACTAGTCAATGTTCACTGTAAATAATACATAGAATTATTTTAATTTAATCCTTAACGATCACACTTCATCAGAATAATATACCTGACACACTGGAACATTTAAGACCCCAGCCATTGAAAATGTTTGTTATAAAGAAGCTACATATTACATATTTTAACTTGTCAAAAATTAATAATCTAAAAATAAATAATAATCATAAAGATAAATAATCTTTGAAAGTTGTTTTAACATATTTCACAGCTGATTTCAATAAATTTAAACGCTGATTATAAAAAAAATGGTAAAAATGACGGTTTTCGCAGAAAGATTAAAAACTTCTTCTGATTTTAATGTAAAGAGCTAAAATGTTAGCTGAATACTCTTCAGATATAACAGTTTGAGGAAAAAATACCGATGTTTCAGAAAAGATATTTATTCAGATTTTCAAGATTTAAAGTAGCTAAAATTGAAGCTAAATCGGCTGGGGTCGTTTCATACCCCACAATGACCGTTAAGGATTAAATGACAAATTGAAATGTATTAAAAATTCGATGAAGACTTATCACATTTAAACTGTGAATGCGTCACGAGACTCGTAAAAATATGGAAAGGGATGAAAAAAGGCGAATTTGCATTTTTTGTTCAAACGTAGCGTTCATTAAAAACAGCTGATCACTCTTGAGATATAACAGTTTGCGGAAAAAATAGTAAAAATACTGAGGTTTCAAAAAAGGGCTTATTCAGATTTTCAGGATATAAAATGGGTAAAATCGAAGTTAAATTGGCTGCGGTCGTTTCATACCCCTAGTTTGACTGTTAAGGGTTAAATCAATTGCAGCACTCTGACAAAAGACAGTGAAACTGATTATGTAACGGTTTAATATAAACGCGATAAAACTGATCAGATAAGGTTGCATGAACGAATATCTGGATGATACGTTGAGAATAATCATAAAGCATGCTGAAAATTATTATTATTGTTACTATAATGTTATTACATTTAAAAAATATGTTTCGTACCGAACATGATCTGAATTTGTATTGGCCTGTCCTGGATGTTTTCGAGGAAGGTCGAAGCATCTGAGCGCGACCTACCACATCCCATGCCACGTGGAAACCTACCACCATATCATATCACATTTTCAACTACTATTTTAACACGAAAACATATTCGAGGAGTAAGTATAAAACGATTCACGGCTGCCCAGATATTTCGTGGATGTTTTTACCGTGGGCAAACACCAACTGAGAAGAGAACGGCTGAGCAGCGCCAAAGTTTACATCGCAATAACGTGCAGTTAAAATTATATTCCGTGCGTATATCGTATCACGTACTAGGCATAGCCAGACTTTTCAAGGATTCTTCGAGCCACAGCATCGTAAATTAACTGCACTTCGAAAAGATTTTTCTCTTTCTTCACTTTGTAAAGAAATTTTTTAAGGATTCGAAAGTAAATTTTCTGGTGCTCTAACGAGTATCGGATAATTAATAACCGAGCGAAAATTTCGGTAATAATACTTCTATTTATTTTGAATATATAAACTAATCGAAATGTAACAATACAATGTATTGGTTTCACATCAGTTTTATAATTCTAGTTTTTATAATTATCAGTATTTATGTACTTATTTCACATAAAACGATTGTTCAAGATTCAACATTTGTAACGCTAGAACTACCAATTAGTCATTTTGATTGGTATTACTTTTCACACTTCGTGTTACAAACGTTTGTCATTCTTTTGTCGAAATGTCTGTCATATTTTGTTGAGGTGAAGAATAGTTGTATATGTTAGTTGATGCTTCAGTATTTGCTTACTTGTTTTTTCTATTTTCAATTTAAAAGCAAGTGTGCATTTAACAGTAGTAGTACAATGTTCAACTTTTTGAGTGGTTTCATAACCATATAGGCAAGCAATGGGAGTACTTTTGTTAAAGTTATGGTTCATTAATGTTACACAATTTTTGAAATAGTATAGTTGGTTGGAATGGAAGTATATTGGGATATAGAAGTTTTAGAATGTAAGGATTCTAGGACGTAGAAATTCTGGACGGTGAACGGTAACTTCAGAAGAATAAAGAAAATACGTAGACTAAGTATATTTTTCGCAAATACTAATAAAATAAATGCTTCTAATGTTTTCACTTCATCCACCAGAATGTCAGTTATAAGTTACAGTACTGCTATAATACAAACTATCTTTACAATCCGGAAATCGAAAAATACAAGGTAAATGTCCTAATACTCAAACTGGAATTTTGTGATGTAGGAACCTTAGAATATAGAAACTTTAGGACACCTGAATTTTGGGACATAGGAATTCTGGAACATAAGAATTTTGGGATATGGAGATTTTGGAATACAAAGATTTTGGGATGTGGATATATGGGATGCAAAAATTTTAGAATGTAAAAATTTTGTGAGGTAGGAATCTTGGAATATAGGGATTTTAGGATATTGAGATTTTAATACGTAGGAAATTTGTATATAAGAATATTGAGATGTAAAAATTTGGGATATAGGGATGTTGAAGTATAGCAATTTTAGAATGTAAAAACTCCGGACTGTAGAAATCTCATGCGACGACCGGTAATTTCAAAAGTATAAAGAATATAAGTAGACGAAGCATATTATTTATAAATACTAATAAAATAAATGTTTCTAACGTTTTTACTTCATCCACCGGAATATCAGTTACAAGTTACTATATTGCTATAATACAAATTATTTTTACAATCAGGAAATAGAAAAATAAAGGGTACGAATGCTCAAAAAAGTCCCGGTAATTAACAATTAAGTGAGAATTTTGTTAACAATAATATTTCTTCTCCTTTTGAACCTTTAAACTAATCAAAATGCTTCACATAGATACAATTAGAAGTTTCTATAATTCTATACTTATATCACACAAAAATATTATTGTACAATGCTGCAAGATTGAACATCTTTAAACTCGTTTTGTAGTCACTCAAGCAAACGAGGTGATACTTTTGTAAAAGTTATAATTAATGTTATATAATTTTCTAAACAGTAAAGTTATTTCAGATTTATTAAGTACTAAAGAATTAACGTTAAACATATTTTTTATTAATTTTGTCGAAATATTGAAATTAGGTTATTGTATTTTTCCACTAGTAGATGACAACATGACATTGACCAGCCATTAAACGCCATCGGCACATACGCCATTTAACGTGAGACTGAATTATTAAACGAATTACACTTAATCAATTGATGATATTGTTAATATTTATTGTATTATGAATATGTGTGTTTTGTATTCTGTACATTTATGTTAATAATAACTATACAAAAGTATAATTCTACTTATTCTTAAACTGGTTATGATATCAATATAACCTAAAAGTTTATGCCCTTCTTTCGATCATTTTTCTTGCATTATGAAGTCATGTAAATTCTTCAGAATGTCAAACAGAAAAAGAAAAAATAGGCATTTTTAAGCAAATCTTCAAAATAGGCATTTCGATTCAAGTTGCCAGTTTCATGCACCAAAATTAATGTAGGAGTTAAAAAACCATTAGAATATTAAATTGTTGCGTTCCTCAGAATATTACCATCTTTATTTTCTTCTATCAAACGATCATTGCGATATTTATCTTATTAGATTCAGGTTTAGATTAAAATATTTGGGGATTAAAAACACTTTAAAAATTTTGGTACTCTCGTATATTCAACTTATACCGCAAAATAGAATGTTTAAATCTTGAGACTGAAATTTTAGAAATTGTAGAGTGTAGAATTTTTTAAGTGTGGACTTTCAAAATTTTCTTAAAAATTTCATAAACAGAGGAATAATTAAAAAATATATTTTTTTAATTGTTCTGATTAGTAATAATATTTCGAATAATTCAATTCTTTTTCGCTACTTGCAATTATCAGTGACAAAAATTTAACTGGATCACCAATAATAAATACAAGTAATCGTCATTTTTTTAATTGTCAGTAGCTATTATCGATAACTAGAATTTTATTTTAGTTACCGATAACCATAACAATGTTTTTCATTCTACTGCAGTTGTTAACTGAACAATTTATTCTACTACTTGCACATAAAGTGATATATGATTTTTTCAAGCTTTGAATATATTTTTATCATAATTAGTTGTTCATCAAAGGCTAAAATTACAAATATGTGTATTTCGCACACGAAACTATCAACACCTATTATTGCCGTACACGAAGATCTAATCGGACGCTTTCATAGTAAGACAAATTAAATGTTCTGTTTAAATTAATTAACTACAGTGAAGATGTTAAAGTACTGATCTAATTTTAAACGTCCCAGACAAACTTGCAAAAGCAAGATATAAACGTCACTCGGTACACACATGGTTTAACAGATAAATTTTCCGATAGCAGTAATAGCCGGAAGTGACTAAAAAAATGATACAAAAAAGATTTAGTCAAAATGTAATCTTCTTCGGTAATTCCAATTCCAATAGCTATTTGCATTATTGCACTTTTGTATTATTTCTAACTTTGTACGTATATATTCAGTATCCAATTATTTGAACATTTTTGATTATTTATTTATTTCATTCGTCGTTTATAAAAGAATTTATTGAATTAACATGTAGATCTTCATGTCATCTATATTTGAGTTTTTGTAGAAATTTATGATTGGTGTAATTCATAAATATGGATTTATGAAAAGCGTTCTCAACCAATGACAAATATTCGCAGCGAATGTACTTTAAAGTACATGTAGCAAATAGAACTTATGTTTAGAGTAAACATGGATTAAGTTTGTCAAAAATAAAATTATTTTATTTACAATTACTATCTTATTTAAGATTTTTGACGAATTTAATATTGTATTGAAATATTGAATTACGAAAATGGGAAACTATGTACGCGACAATTGGATTATTCAAACTATATGTATACTGTTTTATATACAATAGTAGATAAAGCGATGATAGTATTCGAAGAATGGCTGAACGAGATTTCACTATAATTAAATTACAATAGTTAATTTGGCAATGTTTCAACTTTTTGAAATCTTCTTCGTATTTTTATTATAGAAGTATGTATATAATATCATTTGATGTATTATTGTAAAAAAGATATTAATACATGATGTTATTTCACACGTATTTATATAACAAAAGCTTCTATAACAAATAACTAAAAACGTTTAAATAATCAGATAATGAAGAAGTGTATAGAAAAACATAATATTAATTTAACAATGTTAAATTAATAAATTCACTGCAATTAGATATATTTTATAGCGTATTCCATAATTCATTTTTTATTTGGAACGAAATCAAATTCCTTATATAGGTAAGTCCAAATGTTTGTTCACGTAATTAGTAGAATAACAAAATAACAGAAAAATAATGTTTATTAAAACAAAATAAAAAAATAGTAAGAATGTACTATAGCAGTACAAGTGTATGGTAATATCAGTGGAATAATAGTGAAATGGAATATTGAAATATTCGAATAGTAAAATAATGTAATAGAATCATAGAACAGTAAAATACCACAGTTTGTATAAACTTAATATAGTTATAACACTCTAACACTATAATCTGACAATACTGGTTTTACGTTGGCAATTGTTCTAATCAATTGTCACTTTATTTGTAGCACTACAACCACACCTATCACGAATTTTGCACTATTTTATCGATAATATGTCAAAAAGATGCGGAAAGCAATGTTAAAAGTTTAACACACTTTTCATTTTTCTTAAACAAAGCAAATTATAGCTTATTCTACGGCTAAAAATAAATACAATAGCGCTCTGGTATTCTTTATATCAAAAATAATCTATCAACCAAATAAAAATACTTGAAATTCACGGCTGTGTTGTGTGGATTTTTGCTTCAAGGTCGAAAAGTGTGTCTATTATCAAAATTTCACCTAATTTTGTCACTCTACTTCATCGCAGAACAGCAGGGTTGACCTCTTTACAAATGTCGAATCTTGGAGTATAATACAATAATATTTTTGTGTAACATAACTATCGAATTATAGAAATTTGTAATTACATCTATGTAAAGCTAATACATTTTCATTAGTTTAAACATTTAAAATATGCATAAATGGTATTATCGACAAAATTCCGATGCAATTGTTAATTACCGTGACTCATTAAAGCACTAGAATATTTACCTTATCTGAACAATATTGTAGATTCACAATGCAAGTAAATCCTTTGTAAGCCGGAAGTAAATCCTACTTCACGTTTAAGCGTTAAATTGATCGCCGGAAGCTATCTTCTAACATGCATTTCCCTCTTATGGTTACAGTTACGAGCTTAAATTCCTGTTTCCACTCGAATTCCACCCCCGATGCAGCTCCTCTGCAGCGTTGAACACCACGTGTTCCAACCCTTGTGAGTATAAATTACTTTTTGTCTATCCACACGTGTTCAAGGAGGGAGAAAACATCCGTTCCTCCAGATTAAACGGTTTTTAATCCTCTAGCTAGGATAATACTTTGCTCTATAATATCGAATTGCACTTACATGTAATTTTATATATTACAGCCCCTGGCCATCGAATTAGAACCACTACAAATTTTCAGTATTTTTCACGTTTTCGTAAAATTGAATGGTCTGTTCAAATTGTAATTATATAATTTATTAGCTACTAACACGATACACTATTACTGTACATAACAGTATTAACACATGTTAATATCGTGTATTGCTACCCTTTGTTTTTATATCTTTTTTATATCTTCATTATTTTCCCAAATATCTGTAATTCTTGTTTTCGACTAAACGAAACTAAGTCTTTTAAGTAAACTGGTCTTTTGAGTAGGCTCCGTTCGCCAAATTTGACCTCACCTTTCGATACTCGACCTTAACGTAAACGCTCGCACGGTGCTTAATCGCTAATCGCCCACACAATTTGATTATTATCACGATAGTAACAAACCAATTGCTATGTATATATCCTTATCAACGTATTTAGTAATAATTTGCGTGACCTAAGATAATTTTCCATATATGACATAATGTTATAGCCATAAAAGTGAAATTTTCATACGTGGTCCTAATTCGATGGCCAGGGATTGTAGTACTAAAATAGATTTACAGTAATAAAACAAACGTATTACGTGATATTTTGTAGTTGGTAATTTTAGTACAGATGCTTACTATGAGATATCTCATAGTTGGTAGTGAATAGATTCAAAACATGAAATGTGAACACTTTTGTCAAGCTGGAATTTTGCCTTGTTCATCTTCGTATATCATAGATAGACATATAGATTCGCTATGTGGATAAAGATCGATAAAAAATTTCTCAACAATGATAAGCTTGATTTATTAAAAACATATATTATCATCATAAATTTTACATATCGATGAAGTTTTTAATTGTTATCGGGTGAAACGAATTCTAATTTTCGTTTTTTTTATTATCATCTGTAAATTTCGCATTTTATATGTACTTAACACTATGCAATAAAAGAATTAATTTTTTGCAAGTTGTCCAAATTTGAAACAAATAATACGTAAAATTTCAATCAATATAATATGTAAAACCAATGAAAATACCGCTGATTGTACAGTATCTACACATGAATTTTAAATTTTCTGAGACATATTTAAATAAATACATTAAATATGAAAGATGGTATGACATGTTGACGTACATAAGCAAGATCGGGATAAAATATTCACGCTAAACGAAATGAAGTACTTTTTTTATTTCTTATACATAAAGGCAACAATATTTTAGTTGCACAATCTCGTATGTTTTTAAATCAAATGTATATATGTATAAAGAGAATCATGCTTTTATCGAAAGTACCATAAGACAAACGATTTTTTATTTATTTAGAACAAGACACTATTATAAAAATCCAAAGAAAAAGTTGAGAACAATCTAGTCACGACAATATAATGCTACTATAAAATTCGAAATCTTATTCTCAAAATTCAATAAGAATTCTGTATTTTTTAACGTTTCTTTCAACTTTTCATTTTTCGTATTTGATATTCGCACCAAAAAAAACCAACGAAATTTTCCCAACATACATTTCACATCTATACTTCAGTATTTTCAAAACTTTTAAATGTCACCAAACAAGAAAAACGGAAAATTCAAATTAGTCCTGTAACTGTAACTTGAGTTGTATACACGAACGAAATTTCGTGCACAATATCACTTATGCGGTGCATTATTACGTGAAATTGGTTCAGGGGCGCTTTTGACTATCTTATTTACTGTATCCTTTGTTACAATGCTTATGGCACTGAAAATATTAAGCTGGCAAAATTTCAAGTTCGTGCAGGTTTATTGTTTGCGGTATCGAACCTCCTCAACATCCACTGAACGTTGCAGCGGAGGAACATTTCGCGTTTCCGGTTATCGATCAAAACGGATTTCCGCGATTTCGGTATCGATGCAAATGCAATATCGACTTTTGCCTCGGAGTCGTGTCGAGCGGACGCGGGGCTCGGGTATTTATAGATGACACATTTAGGCCAGAAGCAGAGTTTCTCGACTATCTTTATTTTGGCAGGCCACTCTCCAGGCCCCCGGTGTCTGTCCAACACCGGTGACTGCAATTAAAGTTGTGAATCCGAAACGTGAACGCACGCAATTGCAATTTCACTGGGTATAGCATCAGCCTATTAATTGTAGAGCAGAAACGAGGATCAGAAGCAGACGGGCCTCGTTGGTTATTTCGGGTTGCTTGAACTGGTCACGGCATTGCGACATGATGCGTTTACCTTTGCTGACACAAGTGTCAACGGGGGTTCTCCTCTTTGGGGTTCGATATTGGATTCCGCTAATCGACTCTGTCGAGCTAATCGAACGGAAAATAAAGGGGAATTCGATTCAAGGAGAACGATAGACACGTCAAAATAACAAGGATTATTATTAGGTTGTTATACGTCAAATGGTCGATTTCGAAATGCGATTACTCCAACAGTATTTGAACCGATTTTTCTTTAAGTAGTATAATATAAGTACATGTTTGATTATTATTAGGCTGTTATTGTATGTCAAATGATCGATTTCGAAATGCCATTACTCCAACAGTATTAGAACCGATTTTTCTTTAAGTAGTATAATATAAGTACATGTTTGATTATTATTAGGCTGTTGTACGTCAAATGGTCGATTTCGAAATGCGAATACTCCAACAGTATTTGAACCGATTTTTCTTTAAGCAGTATAATATAAGTACATGTTTAAATATTATTAGGTTGTTGCACGTCAAATGATCGATTTTGAAACATAAATGCTCTAAGAGGATTTGAACCTTTTTTTTTCTAAGTAGGATAAGAACATTTATGACTAAAAAGTAGGTAATGGTAGTTTCAGATATAAATATCTTCGTTTTTGTATTCATAATTACAGCATACAGTATCATAAACTATGATACAGAGAAATGTTGAGAATGTTTTTGTGAAAGAAGAACAAATGTTTCGTTGAAAAGAATCAGTGCATATGAAGCGAGAAGATTCTTGAAAGAAGCAATATCGAACAACAAAAAGAAATATGGACGGAGAAATATGAAGAAATGGAAATATGGAAATTATATATGAAGATATGCTGGGTGAAATTTAAAAGTAATGAATTGCACAAAACTACAAAATTTCTATGGAAGGAAATATGCGTATTTTGAAGTTCTTGATTTATTTGGAAAATGAGGAAGGCTAATTTTAGCAAAATTATTATGTTATCACTGTATCTAACTTCAAAAATTTGTTACAAACCAATAGAAAATGTCATATGTAATATAAGAGATACATTAACATAAATACCATAGTTACACTATCTATGTTAATGAAAATACTCTGATTTTACGTCACCCACATATCAGTAATCGAATTACTCATGAATCTAGATGACCCACAAACAAACATCATGTTTCTGTAAATAATATTTGGCCTACGTATTAAACTGTGAGTGAGTAATATATGAGCCGCTTATTTTGAAAGTGGGACACGTCCATTTTTGAAAAAATAAAGATAATGATAACAACATATAAAACTTAATATGATATTTTTATCTGTAAACAATCTATACTCAAAATAATTCGAATTTCCGAATAGGCTATAGGAGCTTAGGAGATTAATGATATTGCAAAGATACTTATTTTAAAAGTGTATTAAATATTTTGCAGTATCAAAAAATACTCTACTTTCAAAGTAAACAGCTCAATATAATTATATAATAGTTTATAACCAGTCATTTTAATAATTCGAATATTACTTAATACCATTAAAGATTAGACTTTTATCTCCAGCTTGAAATTTAGTGAATTGAATTGCAATTTGATTTGTTCAAAATATATATTAATTTTAGCGAATCATTGTACATTTAAAATTGAAACCCGCATTTTATATATTTGAATCTGTTTTCTGATTCTCTGATTATTATTTTAACTACTTAAACAGAGTACTTAAATCTCCAACTCGGATACACGATAACAGAATGAATTAAATAGCAACGAACATGTGCCAAGTCTATTACGATTTCATGACAGAAAGTTATCGTAAAGCAGTAGCTATGTTACAACAATTTAAATCTTAATGTCCGCAGAAAATTACTGTATCAACATTTCATTTAATTATACCATAATAAAGAAAGTTATTTGTTTGACGTAACTGGTTTAGCCGTGTATTTTATGATCTCTCATAACTGAACAGCAGATGCATGTGGTTACCGAACCTAACCTAATCTCGCTAATCTAGCCAGGCTTTACAGTAGTCAATGTTATTGATATGAAACGATTGTTTATCGGATACAGCAAACAATGGTTCAAATAGTTCAATAAACTTCAGATGTTAATGCTTCAATGATTTTTATGAGGACATTCTACAACAATAATTATTGACGATTTAATAAACTATTCACGGTTCAGTTTTAATAAAAAATCTATTAATGTGAATAATGAATGCGATGTTAATTTGACTTTCGATCACAAAGCATGAAAGTATAATCAATTAAAATGAATAATTGCAGTGACAGCGTCAGTAAAAGAATTTATATATATTTTTAATAACTTAGAACTTTAAAAACTATAAATTTTTTTGGTACATATTTTATTATAGAGTAGTTACTAATGATATATTCAATAAAATTGCATTTTTTACACTTTCTTTTACGTCCATTAGTGTAAAAAAAAATAAAACTCTGGAAATTTATATTTTTTATTCATCATTTATCAAACGGCCATTAATTTTAATAAAAGAATTAGCAATAAATGGTATCTGTGCCTATTACTGACCTGTTATTACTTTCTTTCGCTAAAACAGATAAAACGATCTTTTGGACAAAACTAAAACATTGAAGTTAAAAGTATTTTATTTATTATTTCAATGATTTTTCTTATATTAAGATGTCTATTAATATATTTATTAATTTATCTTTAGATTGATGTTTAAATTAAATATTTAAATACATAGAATCTTCTTTAAATATATAATATAAATAACAAGAAAACATGTATCTTTGTATATACATATAATTAGAAATAATCTAATTACAACGGACATCAGATCAAATGTAATTTACATTAATAATTATTTCATATTGTCTCGAAGCTGTAATTGAAAATTAATTTACTTAGAAACTGAAAGAGACCAACAGACATTCAATATCTTACTCAAAAATCTGAATATGTTAATAACAAACTATTATTTTTAAAGGATTACATTCTTATATGTTCGACAATGATCGTTTACTTTACTATAATTTGCCAACTTTTTTTCATTAAAATTAATTTTTTTATCTTACATTTTTTAACAGTAGTGTAATTTAAATAAGAAGTGACTCCCCTTGAATTGACCTTAACCCTTCGAACACCTTGAATTTCTTCGGTTTAATGCAGCAACTATTCGTTATGGTATTCAGTAAATTAGATGAAAATGAGGTGAATTTATAAACAGTCTATGTTACACAATAAATGTATCATAAATGATTCATTGAATTAATTTACATATACAATTTATGCCGCTTTTGTATGCATCAGATATAACAACAGGAAAATAGCATGCTCAAATAAGGTTTCCATCAATGAATAAATTATTGATTTGATAGTTTTGTAATCCTAACAAATTTAATATTATCGATGGAATATTATAGACATACAGAATTAGCAACACTATATTTACAACGAGTTATCACGTTTCTGTGTTCTTGTACTTTGTTTTCTCTATTTATCTACAAGCAAGCATCTGCTAAACTTAGATCCGCCGAGTATCGCAAAACGTCGCAGACAATAAAATTGCATACAGAGCTACAAATTAGCGATGAAAGAACATCAAACAATAGGAGTATTAAAAAATTGTTAATGTATTCTTACTAAGATGGTCAATAATAGCCATTTAAAAATATTTTACTAATATTTCTTTTTTATAATTCTAATTGTACCGACGGAAAATTAACAAAATAATAATTTTCAAAGAAGATAAGCTCCTCTAATCAAATAGCTACTACAAATAAGATATTTTAAGATCGAATTTATATATTTACCTAACACGATACATACAAAACAGATGCACTAATAAGACGCGATACATGATAACAAAAACGATGTAATTAAAACTGTTTAAAAATTATTTTTGTTCGAACTTTAAATTAAAATAATTTGAAAATAGATATGAAGTGCTTTTAGATGAATATTATTCAATTACACCCTCAGGATGGAAAGAAAAACAAAAAAATACTTAGGAATTTTATAACAAGACTTGTAACTGCACTCTAGAGCCAGAAAAAAAGACCTAAATTTGACAATTTATTTTGGAAGTATGACAAACGGAAAAGAATTTCTTTTCAGAGGGTTTATTTAGCACATACTGAAGTACGAATAATCATTTTTTTATTATCATTTTTGTACGAAATGGGGGCGACAGAGCCCATCGGTGGAAACAGCTTTTGTAGAAACACCGCCACGGGAAGACGGATTTCTCGCCAAGTGTGAGACTTGGAATAAAAAGAAAAAAAAAATTATAATCTATACACAATTGGCCTTGATAGTACATAGGGGTTTTTTGTTTAATCAATTTTTGTAGAAGTTATGCATGTTTTAAGAAATGAATCGACTTTTTGCATGAAAAATGTGCATTGAATTGTTTATAAAAAAAAAAGTTTACATTTAATCAAAAAACGGCTACGTACTACCATGGAGGATATTATTGTGAAGCTACTGTAAAAATTTAAATTCGATCCATGTAATAGTCACCGAGAAATCCGTCCTCCCAGTATGACAAAAGTGGTTTCGAGAAAAACGCGTTTAAAGTTTTATGAACATTTTAATCCTTCAATTTCTTGTTTACCTCTAATCTGCGATTCCTGCACCATACATTTGGCCATCCAGGTTGATGTTGGCCTCCTCCTCTACCTTCCTCTACAACCGTTTGTTTTGTAGGTAACAGATGTACTTATTATTTTAAATGGTAAAAGTAATACAAAAGCCATGAATCGCAGCACGCCGCGTAAGTACTCAGTGCGCGGTTTGAGAAGCTGCGGCAATATCGATAATTGACTCTTTTAAAATTTGTTTTCCACTATAAATCAAATAGCATTCTGTTTCTATGATCCTAAAGCACCGTTTAAGCCAAAAAAAAAATCGACTTTTTTAAGATCCTAAAGTGGTATTACCCCTTAATCTTGTTAATAATACTGTTGCAACAGACTAACACTGCAATGTATAAGCACTGCAGTACAAGATTAATTAATGTATGAATTTTACTTTTTTAACTTATGTATCATTTGAGTTGATGTGAATGTGAATCCATTTGATTACTTGATAAATATACTCAAAAAAGAAGGCACGCAAATTCGATATGAAAATTACTTTTTCACAGAATATAATCAGGTTTTGATTTTTGTAACTATGCCATATTTTACTCAAAAATTTGAAAAAATTCGAGAATAACAGTTATGCTAATACATTATTACCATAATAATATAAAAATAGTGCTCCTACATCTTCAATAAATAATTGTTTTTTTTTTTCAATTTTTTTTTGCGGTTTTCATTTATTGTAACTACAGTTTGTAATAAGCAAATCTGAAAAAATTCTGTAATATATATTACTAGGTCTCTGATGTTGCAAAATTTGTTCAGAATTTGTGTTCGTCCTTAAAATCGGAAAAATAGGACAAAAACTAGAATTTTACTTTTCCCGATAGTACCACCCCCATTATTGAGATACGGGGTTAAAAATCGCTGTGAAATGTATATTTTGGATACGCTATCGAATGACGTATTGCAAGTTTCATTTGGCTCAAGGGCACACTTGACCATCTGATTCGGCTATATACAGGGTGCCTCAACCGATTTTGACATTTTGATTTTTTCACTATTGTTGTATGTAGTGAAAAATGTTTCATAGGAGACTCAAATAGTATCGAGTTGGGCATATTCTGATGTCAGTTTTTTCATAAGTGGATGAATCAAGGTCATATGTCAAGGGCAACTTTGTTTTTTAAATGGAATATTTTTGTATACATCTGAAAATGCAACTAGACATTCTTTAGGAAAAAAATACTCATCTAGATATATTAAAAAAGCTAGTAGTTCAGGAGATATTTCAATTTAAGTAATTCTAAAATTCCCTTTATATAGCCTTACGAAACTAAACTTATGCGTTCACTTACGAAAAAAATTATAACCCGAAAAAATGCCCAACTCTATACCATTTAAGTCCCCTATGAATCATTTTTCGTTAAGTGCAATAATAATAGTGACAAAATTGTAGGATATGAGGGTGAAGGGGAAAACAAAAATATATTTAACAGGAAAATTAACGATTTATTTAAGAACACACAAAAAAGAGAACAATATTTCGAGCGGCACTGCTTTCCGCGACTGTTCCCTTGATGAGCGCAAAATACGACTGACCCACAGAATTTTGCAGGTCACAATGCGTTTTCGTCAAAACAAAAGACTATCGTTGACACGGCGGCGAGCCGTATCGTTTTTATAACGGTTGCTTTATGAAAAAAAAACTACGGTAACGGTTATATTACGGAAAAATCGTACAAAATCAAGATGTCAAAATTGGCTGAAACACCCAGTACTCTTTCATACATTATATGCCTGAACGTATAAAAGTACTGCAATGAAATATTTTGTTAATTAAAATCACCGCAGCGACTGAAAAGTAATACAAACTGAAATATTTCTTTAGAAATGTTAACACTTTCTAACTTTTTAACTTTTTACAAAAGATAGCATTGTGTAATTCTGATGGATGTCGTATCTTTCTCGAAATAATTCATATTCTAAAAAATTGAAAATAATAAATCGAATGTCTGCTATTATTATCAACTTGCTATTTTATTTTCGACATATCAAAATCAGAAGCAGAAGGTACTTCAAATCTTTATTAATATCCTCAAAAGACGATTATTATAAAATAACTGATCTTTGTCTTTTTGATAATCACAAAATACTCAAAAACAAATTACAGTTATAATACACGTATGCCAAAAATATTTTTGACGATCAAATAGAAAAAATGTTTATTAAGCGAAAAAATAATTACGATGAATGTCATATTTGGTTATTACAAATAAAATGACCTATTTCAACAATAGATAGACAGATTTGATAACACAAAAATATCATAAAGCACTTATGGCATATTGTTTTGAAGCTTAAAGTATAATAAAAAAAAACTGTATAAACTCCTCAATAATATTCGCAATATAAAATAACTGACTGCCAATCACAAAAAACAATGTCCAATTTCGAAATAGAAAGACGGACATAAAAGTACCTAAAAATAGCATTTATGATATGTCACTTTGAAGTACACGTGAAAATAAATTTAATGGAAATTGTTACGTAATCCCTTTATTAATATTCCATAAAAACTGGCTAGCTTTTAAAAAAACCTTTTACAGTGTATTAGGTTGCAAATTAAGTAGATGGTTCTGAAAGTTCGAAAATCTGACAGGGGAGTGACATAAAAGAACCATAAAATATCACGTATATTACATCAATTTGAAGCTTAGGCTTCAACGAAAATGACTACGTGCTAATATTTTTAATACAAAATGACTGGTTGTCACTTATAGCAGACGATGATCAGTTTCAGAACATTTAAAATTTTTAATAATTTGATAACATAAAACTAAGTAAAGCAGCACTTGTATTACGTCAATTTAAAGCTTGAAGTTTGTTGAAAACGCCTATCGAAATGTTTAATGTTAATATACCTAATATAAAATTATAAATCATTAGATAATCATACTGTGTATTGTACAGAATAATCTATGACAGAGTTTTTTGACAACCATCCAGGTCATATTAAAAATAATTATGGAAAGTTTGCATAATCGTTTTCAACAAATTTTAAGCTTCAACTTCAAGTATTGTAAGTACTGATTTGTAATAATTTTATGTCATGATTGTGTCAGACGTTTGATGTTCTAAAACCGGCCATTTCAGATGCAACAACCTAATTAGAAAGTAACTGATTATTATCTTGATAATATGTATTACTATCAAAGATGTGAGTACTGTATAAAGGGTGTACACATACAATGGTGGTATAACCAAATAGAGGGAGAATCTACACAAAAAATAAGCCAAAAATATACAATAAAATTTGTTCATATGTCGCTTCATTTTTTTAAAAACTGAGTTTGTACAATTGCTACATACGTATTTTTAAAAAAATTTATTCACGCCATATAAAATTATAAATGCAACAACATTACTTTGAGAATTAATAAATATTATTAAACAAATAAATCTAACCATTAATACTACTAAAATTCGTTATCAGTTGCTCTTCATAACATTACTGATGTAGGTACTGATGTTGAATGCGATGAATTTAGTTGATGATAAGGACACATACAAGTAACAAGTCTAATCAAGTAATATAAAGTAATGAACCTCTTTTAGGAATATTAATAATTATATCTATTGATTTACAATATTTGTCTACTGTAGAATAAAAAAACAATTTATTAATTTTATCATGTTCTATCATTGTAAACATTTAGCAAATGTCACTATTTTACAAATACTCTTTCCACCCTATTTGTACATTTTGTTCTACATATTTAAGAATGCTGAATTTTTCTTAATTGTACAACGTTTCTTACAATCAACAGTTAACTATCACAAATGTCCAACTGTTGGTGTATTTTAGGATCGGTCAAACAAGTTAATTCGAAGGTGGGACTTGAAAGATTAAGGTTTATCGTCCCCGCCATGTGCGTTAACACGTAAAAATAGCATTACTCTGTGAATTATCATTTGGTTCATAAAGGCACCGGTTTTTCGTAGACGTGTAGGCGTCTGGCTGAATCCCAATCATGTCAACGTATACATGAAAATAGCACGTAGAAAGCGGTTTAGAAACGTCTAATTAATTTTAACCGTACATCAGGTTCATTACTCGACCATTTACCAAATCATGTGCGGCGCTTAGATGATTACCACTTCATCTAAACCGTAACAGACGTGCGAAATGATCTATTAATTATTAGCTTGTTGCATATCAGAAGGAAGAAAATGGAAAGCCTGACACAGTTTGATGACATGAAAGGCAATTTGTGAAATGGCACTTTTGGTATTAATGGAGCTTAAGGTTTGGTGAAAGTGATGGAACATATGTTTTATTAACCACCAGTTAGTTTGATAAGTAAATGAATACGGGCCGCAACATAAACTAATAATTCTTAATAATTTAAAATGAAGAAGACCTGTAATTTAAAATTTAACACCCGTCATTTTGATGGATTCTGTGAATCTAGTATTAATTTTTTTAGTACAAAATGGCGGACTGTTAGTTACTGTACACAGTGATCGAGTTTGAATCACATTAAGTCTAATAGCATAAAACAGTTTTATAGTATATTAAATTATAACTTTAATAACTAATGTACATTTAGATATAATGAAGATCTTGTATCTTTTTGGATAAACAGTATTCGAATTTGAATTTGATTTAAATTTTTTAATTTTTAAATCTGAAAATGAATAAATCTGGAATTTAAAAATTTTTAAATATCTCAGTTTGAAGATTTTCACATCTGCAAATTTTCTTCGAACGTTTCTAAATTCAAAAATGCGTGATTTTGAACATTTTTTATATTTTATATCAGGAAATTTGAAAATTTGTAACTTGGAAATATTACAAATTTTTAAATATAATACTATATTTTGTAGGATTCAAAATTAATAATTTATTACTATAACTGTAATAAAAAGTTTACGTAGTCATTTTTATCAAACTTATAATTTTAATTTGATATATGATTTATATTGCCCAACCATGACCTATTTGTGTTTCATATTTGCAGCTATCTAGTAAGTTGCAAGATTTGAAGTAGATACAAAAGAGAATTTGAAATAATTAGAACATTGAAATTGATAAAAATATGTATGGGGGATTTCGTCTATCGCAACTTATTCCGCGTTACGTAAGCTTTGGGACGCGATCCAAATAGACTAAAATTGACTTTAACTCGGATTGCCCCAAATACGATGAACCTTTGTAAGAACAACAAATTCCTTGAAACTCTGTCCACAAGAAGTAAACCGTCCTGAATTAAAATAACAAGTACAATTAAAAGCTTCACAAAAATACTTAAAATTTATAAATCTCAGAAGAAACAATTACAAAAATATAAAACTTCAGTTTTTAAATTTCAAAGAATAATTTGAAATTTATCTCTTTTATCAAGAGAGTACGTCATCGTTCTTTAGAGAAATAGAGAATTAATGTATATATTAATTTTATGTTTTACCGTTTGTTTATTTATTTTTTCATTTTGTTTGTAATTTTAAGTTATGCGGCATTGTACTCTGGTAGGTATACTGTTATAGTTATTCACATTCGTAAAAATCTGGCTAAAATTGAATTTTCCGATTTTATATTTGTCGTCGCGTTGTCTAGAATAATCATAAAGAAAAAGTATCTAAAATTTCGGCTTAGTTGAAAAATGGTACAAAAATAACGATTTTGTTATAGTGCAGGTAAGTTGTAGTAGCGATATTCCAATTTGTTTTCACTTGATAAAATTAAAAATATAAGTAGACACAATTATTTCTTCTTGTGATCTAATCAAACATAAAAATGAAAGCATAACAACAATTATTTTGAGTAAATGAGTCGTTTATTTTGACAGTGGTCAACACTTTCAAAGTCAATTTTTCAGTTATCAAAATAGCTACGAAACTTTATATGTCCAAAATTAATATATACCCTGAATATACTTAATAAAATGTCTTTTATGACAGTTAACATCAAATGATACATGATACTGCAGTTAACAACAAACAACTGACAAATGAACTTATATCACTTTCAAAATAAGCGGCTCAAATAATAGTTTTAAGTCTTAAAATCTATTCGCAGTAGCGGCAGGTGCAATTTCTGAAGTTATAATCAGCATATTCAAAGTGTGTGCATGAAACGCTGCTTTCACTCATCTCTTCTTTTGAAGTTAGTTGTTACACATTAAACCAGAACACGCTTTGGAATAATCCAAATTACGTGTATTTATCTTCAGTATTCGGAATTAGTATCATGTCAGCAAAATTTCATGTCACATTTTGTATTCTTGAAATGCTTACAAAATGAACACGAAATTGTACATTTAATATGCAAATGAGCAGATTAAATGATTACTTTCAAGTTTTGATATATTTTAAAAAATTTCAAAATAATGGTTCGTTTATAAATATCATTGGTTAATAGATTATTCGTCTCAAATATTTACGGTGTTACAAATTAAATAACTCGAGATTTTCTGATTTCCGATCTTAAAAACGTTGTATTACATTTTGAACAGCAGAAAATATAAAATCTAATTATTTGTCCAATTTGTTATTAGTAACATTGTACTAATAACATTATTACTATAACAATAAATATTATTAGTAACATTTTATATAGAAATACCATTCAATATAAATTTAGTGAAGGTCACTTTCAGTGGTTTTGATAAGTTACTTTATCATTTTCTTCGTTGTATTTTACTGCATTTATGTAAATAATGTAAAATTAAAGTAAAATAATTGTTATTATAATATTATAATATTAATTATAAAAAAAATAATTGAAAAAAAATAGTTGATTATAATAGAGAACTTGCTCTTAGTTCACTTCGTTGATAAGTACATCTTGGTTAGTATTAATTAGGTAATCCAAATTATACAATGGTGTTGGTTATAATATAGTTAGTTAAACTGAAAACGTTTTAAGCTATACTTCTTGACAAATGTTATATTATTATGTATGAAGTCATTAATTGTTCCAGTAAAAAAAAAAAAATAAAACAAACATTCGAACTTTGTGAAAAATGTTTAGTACTTAATGTAATAAATAGTTCATTGAAATTAGCAGTTCAAGTAATTATACTTAATTTTCCTTTATACGTTTTATTATAATGTTTTAAATATAAAAATCTTAATAAATGTTCATTGTAATGATATTTTAACAAATATATCTACCAAAATAGTGCTGTAATTTTTATTACATTTATTTTCTCTTGTATTTTTACCAAAAGCATCTGCATATATCATTTTATGAATTATATTATAATATTTACATCATATTATATGTATTATAATATCATTACAACTATTACTTATAATGTTGTTCTTCCCTGATTTTTAAATTTTAGTAAATTGGAATTTAAACAAAAATTTTCTTTGATTGTCTTATGAAAATCAGACTACTCACAATTAATAATACAGAACAAAGTAAGAAAGAAACTTATTGTACTAACAGAAATAAATGATAGATATAAAAAACAAAGCGTCTCGAGACTTATCAAAGTACGGCAAAGGGTTAAGAATCAATTAAATTGCATTTGTAACAAAATTCTTTATATGAACTTTAAAAAATAATCGGTCTGACCAAGAATGACCAAACTACTAATTAACAAATTCGTCAACTGTAAAAATGGTTGAATGGCAAATGAAATTGAAAGGGTCACTGATCGAAGGGTTAAATCTATCCCGAATCATAGCATCTGAAAAGTTTACCTAACAACCTAGCAATCATGGTATTCAACACAAAATCACATTCCACCACCGCAGCCTAAAGTTTGGAGTTTAGTTTAGCGGATAGGAGAATCCGAGCCAGCTGGAGAAACAAACACTGAACAGTGCAGTGATGTGCATCGTGCGATATTGTGCTCGCAATGAAACCGACAGAACGTCGAAATTGTTCGCAAAGGTGGCGAATAACGCGGCAGAAGACCACGGGGCAACGTGTTACAGAAATAAATACAGAGTCGCGACACGCATCCCCTTCTACTCCTCCCGCCGTGAAACCCTGCTGAAATAAATGGACCACTGCTTCCTGTAATTTGAGAACGCGAAAAACACTTTTCTAGGATACCCACAGCACCATTCTGGCGGGAACATGACTCGCTCCTCGATCTGAGGAAACTCTGATGCATTCGTGACAATTTTATAATTTTTCTATTAACCGTTTCCATTTGAAACGTGATTAACTATCCTCTTAAATAAAACAGTTTGAAATAGATATTTTTTAACTAAATTTTTAGTATTATACATGTGATGTATGAACACAGTAGAACAAATCTATAGTATTATACATGTGATGTATGCACATAGTAAAACCAATCTATACTATTATAATGTCATGTATAAACATAATAAAACAAATCTATATTATACATGTGATGTTTAATTTTGTAAAACAAATTTATAGTGTTACGTATGTGATGTATATACATAGTAAAATAATTGTGACAACTAATAATAAAGAAGTAATAACTTTGAAGTATAGAGGGTTTCAGCGTATACGACGCTTCGGGAAAATTCGATAACGTTCGGGAACGGTCGGAAGGATCGAGGCAGAAGATCGATTGCAAAAGGGAAGCGAGAAAAAGCGTTCATGTTGTACGCGAATAGAGGATATTAAAATCAGTGTATTATTTAGTTTTTGATATTGTTAATATAATTATTATATATGTTTAAAATAATGTTTATTTCTCTCCTCCATCAGCGATGATGACAAATTTCAAAAGAATTCATCAAATCCTTCAACTAAGAAGTTTTAGAGCTATCTGTCAACAACAAAAATACCTTCGAGTGTGAATGGCTAGCGCATTGTTGACCGGCCACAAGTTAACTCGTGTTTAGGTTCGGATTAATTATTTGAATTTTTAGAATTCAGAGTCATATGGAATATTATAAAAGTTTTAATTATATTCAGTCGTATTCAATGTATAATAACAAAAATTACTTTTCTTAATATTTTATAACAGTTTTAGTATTGCAAATATTTCAACCTTGACGGATCGCGGTGGTGACAAATTTTTCAATTATTAAAATTTTTTAATTATATACAAATAACTACTGTTCAGTTTATCGTAATAAAAGAATTATTAAAAGTTATATGGAAGATATGTATGAAGTTTCATTTCAATTCATTATACATAAATAAAGTATATTGAAATTCGTTTAGATTGCTTTAGTTTGACATTCAATTACAAAATAATAACCGGTGACATGAGACAGCTTCTGCGAAAATTTGCAGGTTAATAATGTCTTAATTATTAACATCGTGAATCTATTACAAATCCAGTGCTGAATTAGTTAATAACCAAAATAAGCTAAGGGTATCAGAGAAAAAACAGGCACCATAGAAATGTTCAAATCTTCAAAATCTATCAGAAATATTACTTTATAATTTATGTTTTTGGCAGGTTATATTGCTGAGCTCGTCGTGACAACATAAAATTAGAAATATTATAGATTAGAAGAAAATTACAAAATATAAAATTGAGAATATATTATTTCGTTTAAAACAATTAAAGTCCTTGACCTTTTATCTAAGACAAATATTTTTTTACCAATAGTAAAATATTTATAAAATATTTTATTAGTTTTTAACAAAATATTTTTTAAATTTTTATTAAAAACACCATTTTATCAAATTATCGGAAATACATACAAAATTATATATTGTGAACAGTTTGTAAAAAGGTACTTTTAAAATATTTTAAGTACTTGGGGCCTCTAAAGATCTTAATCCAACACTGTATAAATAAATATTAATAATGTAAAGCAGCAAATTGCAATTAAAAGCATGAAATCTGAGATTTGAAAATGAACTATTTCGATTGTTAAAGTTTCAATACATTTTGTAATAAATGGTTTAATTTATTAAATAAATATGATGAAAATGTATAAACAGTATTCTACACATTATTGAAATTTAAATTTAGACGTAATATTACATGGACAGTAAAACTATAAAGAACTCGCATTCCAAACCTTACCATGCCGATGCAATAAAGTTCAGACGATATATTTAGGCTCTCCAAAATGAAATTGTGATAAAAATTTGATGGAACTATTAACTTGCGACGTATATGCTTTACGTGATATACTACAGCAACAATTACAACGGAATAACATTTCATTAAATCTATGAAATATGACGCGTTGTTTAACACATTTGATTGAGACTCAAAAAGTTTTCACTTACGTTTTACAATATTGAGTAAGGTA
This sequence comes from Megachile lagopoda, assembly GCA_036983795.1. Classification (NCBI taxonomy): domain Eukaryota; kingdom Metazoa; phylum Arthropoda; class Insecta; order Hymenoptera; family Megachilidae; genus Megachile; species Megachile lagopoda. Next base: position 22,518,376 of record CM072800.1, read on the forward strand.
TGTTTAGATGTATCATACAGTGATTATATTAAATGAAGTATGACAATGTAGGGAAAGAAACTCCGCCTGTTTTTAAAATCTGATTCTGAAATTTTTGAAAATTCAGCAATTTGGGATTGAGAAATTAAAACGTTTATTAACTTAGAAATATGAATAATTATAACAAGATGGAAACTGAATAATTTGAAATTTTTAAATTTATGAATTTAAGAATTGTAAATTAAAGTTGAAAATTTAGAAATTGAAAAATGTAAGAATTAAAAAATTTAGAAATACAGGAATTCAAAGATTTGAAGATTACAATATTTGAAAATTCGATAATTTAGAAGTAAGAAGTTAAAATGATGAATAACTGGAAAATTTGTATATTTTTGAATAATTAGAATAACTTCAATTTGGTGCCTTTATAATTTGAAAATCAATGAATTTTGGAATTTGAAAATTAAAGACTTTGTAAAAATTCAGAAACTTAAAAATTTGCAAGTTCGATAATTTCAGGTTTAGAAATTAAAACGATTAATAATTTGAAAGTTTGAATAATTTTCAATAATTAAAATAACAGGAAAATTTGATAATTCAGAACTTGAAGATTTACATATTTTGGAGTTTAGATAATGGAGAAAATTGAAAATTTAGAAATTGAAAAATTTGATAATCTTAAACTTCCAATTATTTGATTCTCCAAATTCGAATGTAAGTAGTGAAATTTTCCTTCCCTTATACTAATTATAAATTCACCCAGAGAAGCTTACATTAGACTATAATGCACTTGCACGATTTCGTTGAAAAACAAAGGAGTTCTTGATATTATACGTATGAATTTACATTATACTTGGATTTCGTGGAAAATTCCAGCCAGCTTTGTAATCTTCAATTATCTCAAGACAGAAATATATGTATGTATTACATCTGTACAACTTTTCCTTTATCAGCTATGTTATGACACGCAACTTAATTTTGTTGATGTACTTTCAGTCAAAAGAATTTTATATTAATTGCACACTAAAATTATTCACATAAATAATACACAAATAGTATATCATTTATATTTTAAAATAAATAATGGGAATAAATTAATTTATACATCTAAATTTCCATGTAAATATATTAACTTGAGTATTATTATGTTCTCGCAAATCCAATTATCAAATACCCAAATTTCCATCCATAAATTCTCAAATTCCTAAATTTCTAAATTTTTTTATTCTTAAATTTCTCAAAATTCCAATAGTTTCAAACTTTCAAATTAAAAAATCCCCTAATAGTCAAATTTGAAAGTTTCTAAATTTCTCATATTTCTATATTTTCTTAAACTTCAAACCTTCAAATTTCTCAATTTTCAAATCTGATAATTTCCAAGTTTCAAAATTTTAATTCTCAAATTGCTAATTTTTTAAATCCCCAAATTTTCACATTCTAATTTAAGAAATTATTCAGTTACTAAATTTCCTACATTCCCAAGTTTCCAAGCCTTAA